>BSBM01000229.1:8470000-9137500 GCA_027924585.1 Larix kaempferi
TGAAGTCATGATTGCCAATGGAGGCACCTTACCTTGCAAGGGAAAGTGTCGCAATGTGCGTATCTCTCTAGAATATTATAACCTGCGCTCTGACATATTTGCCTTGTCCTTAGGCAGATGTGATGTGGTTTTGGGCATTCAATGGTTATGCACACATGGCCCCATCTTATGGGATTTTGCTAAACTTTAGATGCAGTTTTCAGTGAATGGGACACAACACAAATTTACAGGATTACAACCAGGGTCTCTCCGCATCATCAGTTCACATCGCCTGGAAAAGATCCTTAAGAAGAATTCACATGGTTTCATCGCTCAGCTCGATTCCATTCAGACGCACCCATCAATGGTCTCCACTACTTCCTTGGATAGATATGCAGGTGTCTTTGCTGCACCAGTGGGCTTGCCGCCTTCAAGAAACCTTTCCAGTAAGCATTTAGCCACATCTACATCTCAGTAGGAAATTATGGCTATTTTGCATGTAGTACCGAAATGGCACCATCCGTATTAGGGAATTATTTTTGCATCAAGACTGATCTCCAGAGTCTGGAAAATTTTCTGGAACAATGGGTCTCCTCCCCAGCACACCTGAAATGGGTTATCCACCTCATGGTTTATGGCTATGGGATCACTTACAAGGAGGGTAAGGACAATATGGTGGCAGATGCTCCTTCTCGCACATTTGATGACCCAGTTTCTCTTACAACTATTTATCTGCTTGTTCCAAACTGGTTGCAATATGTTCAACATGGCTATCTCTTCTATGAACTCCATGCTTCTTCATTGGCAGGGCACTCTGGGTTCCTCCAAGAGTATGACCAGGAACAATGTAACTTCTTTTGGTAGGGACTGAAAATGCCAATTCAATAAATGGTGGTTGACTGTGATACTTGCCAGGTCAACAAGGGTGAAACGACACTCGTTTCGGGACTGCTTGAACCCTTTCCCATCCCTACACAAATTTGGACAGCTATTTCTATGGATTTCCTAGAAGCGCTCCAGTGGTACAATACAATGTCTACAAGGACACCATATGAAGCAGTCTATGGACAGGCACCACCAGTTCTTCTTCCATACACCCTCAGCAGCTCCCCAATTCAAGCAATTGACTTGGTTCTTCAAAACTGTGATCAGATCCTTTTCATTCTGTAGGACAATCTTCACATGGCAAGAATTCGACTGAAAAAACAAGCCAACCAGCACCGTTCAGAGCAAACTTTTCACGCAACTGATATGGTTCTTCTTCATCCTTCAAGGAAATCCTCCTGAAACTCAAAAGGCATCAGTGTCCCGAAATGCAACCCGAGGATGCTATAGGGGAACCACTCCTTCAAATTCTACATCAAATCCCACATCTAAAGCTTTGAGGAAAATGCTTTTTCTAAGGGAAAGGGGATGTTAGGAACCCATGTCAACCCTTCTATTTACTTTGTTAGTATATTGTTGTTGGATGCATATGCTTTGTAAGTCATCCCGTAGTATTTGTTGATCCATAGTTTGTATTATTGTTGTTGGGCGCATATGCTTTGTAAGTTGTCCCATAGTAACTGTTGATCCATATTTTGTATTAGCCCATGGTTTGTATTGACACATGGTATTGACCCATGGTATTGGCGCCTAGACTTAGTATATAAGTTTTTGTTGAGACCAATGAAGGTACTGTGAATTTATTTGGATTGAGCTTGCTCAAAGGAGGTTGCCCCCTCGAAGTGGCCTGCGATCAATATAAAAGTGATTCTGAGTTTTGTTATTTTTGCTATTTCGTGTGTTTTCATTAATTAATTATTGCAGGTTCTTCACACAAGGGTTATGTGTGGTGGTTTGAAGATGCATTCAACATCGTATCCTAAGAAGCTTCTTGAGTTGTAGGTGTTGTTCATGGTGCTTGAGCCTGAGAAGCTTCATTTAAGGGACGAGAATCTTCTTGTTGTCCATATACCTTGCTCATACCTCGAGACCCATTTTTGGTTCACAACTAACCTAGTCATCGCACCCATAACACACTTGAAGTTGAATAATACCCTATATATTTCATATTTGGTGGTCCAGGGACTCATTCATGGTGTTTGTGGCTAAGAAACAATAGTTAGTGTTGGAGGCTCTTGTTTCCCTCCACTAGCCATGGTTAAGGAGCCAAGATAAATGCTTGATGTCCAAGACATTATAATGGAAACAATATTCAATTAATATGCAAAAGGATCCTTGTAGAGGGATAGTGTCATGGTATGTGTTATTGATGACGCGTGAGGTCTAGAATTTTCAATTAAGGCCCAGGTGGAATTCAATTGAGCTCAATATGCTTCAATAAGATCTCGAGGAACCTATTTTCATTCTTCGATGATTTTCAATGCTTTTCAACATATCCATGGTCTTGCATGGTAGGATAAGGATGCATTCATGGCATTTTATCTTTACAAAATATGTTTTTTTTCAAAATTAAATTCAAATTACCTGTTTGATGAGTCCTCATTTACATGACTTCATTTATTGCACGAATGTCACAGACTCACGAAAACTCTAAACAACACTCAATGGCATGCAACTACAAATAATGGCATGCAACTATAACCACAAACCAATTAGAGGTTGATTTTATGCATTGATATAGAGAGGTGGCAGTAGGCACACAATATGGAGAAACAATGAGTTAGAAAAAACATTTGGATCAAAGTACCACAATGGTTATTAATAAAATTTAAAAAAAAAAACAATTTTTGGCTTAGGAATTGTCTTCAATTTGATGGTTGGCATGATCATGATCATATAACCTCCCTCCGTCCTTCCAAACATATGTGGTTTATCACCATGTTTCTCTTCAATACTCGCCATCAAAATATGTATAAAAATAACATGTCTTTACATCCTCTTCCATTTATATCCTCATCTCATAGTCATAAATAAGGATTATTATGCATGCACATCCTCACCTTACAATATCAATTGGGTCAAGGCTCATAGACAACCATAAATTATCAAATGTGTCAAGACGCAAAGAGTAAGCCCTTCAAATAAAAATTAAGACCCACCCTTCAAACTTCATCACCGAGTCCAATTTATGCAAATATTTTTGAAGTGGGGGAAGATTTGGCATTAAATGGTGTAAATGTTGGGGAATAAATGGTGTAAAAGTTATGTAGGGGAACATGCGCGTGTTTTAGTGTGTGCGCGATAGTGACGTGTAGGCATGAAAAACATGCGTGCGCATCCCTGTTACTAGTTAAAAAAAACAGAGTTATCTATTTCCCGGGAGTTCTACCAAAAAACATGGGTTTCTTTTCTTCCACGGGTTTCAAGCTCTTACATGTTTCTTATTGGCTCACACTCATTGATCTATTGGACACTCATTAATCTATTGGACACAAAATCACCCTTGGAATCTAACAAACATCTTCAGTGGTCTTGGAATCTATTGGATACATTCAAGCTACCAGTTTCCATTGCAAGTGGAGATCATTTCTATAGAGGTATGGTGAGCTGTAAATAAGTCTTTTCATTCACAATATTTGAGATTCTCTCATGCCTTTTTGTTTTTATCATATTCATACAACAATATCCATGCATAGAAAATAATGAATTTGACAAGAAGATTTCCCAAGTTCACATCTAAAAAAACTCATATGAACACTAGACAAGATGAAGTATGCAACCTCCTCATTGTGTAATTATTTCCCAAGTTAATTTTGTTCTTTTCACCTCATATTATGCTAGCAAAAAATACTACACACTCACTAAACATGACTAAAATTATCACTTCAACTCATCCAAAAAACTTCAACTCTCTCATCTCTTATTCAATACCATTGTATGGAATGAGGATATCTATAAGTATATGCACCTTTCCTTTCTCTATGAATCCAAATATGATAATATTCATCCATATTTACCATCCTTACAATATCCCCTCACCTTTAATAATGATTTTTTTTCCAAAAACCAAGACTTTCCCACTTCATGCTCTATCCAACATGATCATCGTTCGTATAGTCCCTATTTCCCCACTTTCCTACACCTCCCCACCCTAGATATTGCACATTGAAAGGTCAAATTATATTCCCCCTAATCACCCTTCCCAAGACCATGATCCTTTGTTAGAAACCTTTGCATCCTCCTTAAGGTTTTGCACAATACAAGGTATAAATTCATTCTATTGTGATGCATTGTTGAATTCAACCATGGGTATTTTAAACTCAAAAGCACATTCTATCATCTCAAGGTTTATAGATAAGGAAATAGTTTGTTGTTGTTTCTTCAACTCCTTAAGGTGTTATGTAACCTAGTAATTTATGATGGTAAAGGACATTGCCTCAAATGGAAGGATATACCATTCCACTATGAAGACAAAGCAATCAAACTAGGTGCAAAATTTAGAATTGATAACATTAAGGGAGAAAGCAAAAAATACAACTAATTAAGGTGAAAAATATGATGTAAACCAATAAGAAAAATTGTTCCCAAACTATTCTCGTAGGTTACCTTATGTGATGTAGAAAAACTATCAAACTATTCCCAAGGCATCTCTAGCCATCTCTGTTGTAGGGTGTTACTACCATAATTTTTATGAATTCATGGCTAAGCAAGACACTAGTTTCTCCACTCTACACTTGACCAGCCATCATCTATATTGATTGGAATTGTAAGGGATAATGATGTTTATTCGAACACAAATAAACCAACATAGTCTGTAGTTGTATATGTTAATTTGTAAAGTGGTACTTTATGTTGGAATGTGTCAATTTCATTGTATAATGGCACTAATATCTTATTTGTTGTTTATTTTGCAGGGGTAGGCCTGATAGTTGTGTTAAAGAGACTTTTGGAGATGGGAAACTCACACAACACAAAAAAAAAAATATAGAAGGAATCTGGCCATTGAAAAGTTCAATGACTTAAGAGAAAAGGCCAGGTTGGAAATGGACACATTGAGACATGGTCCTATCATTTCCCCAGATCATGCCACTGATCCTAACACAGTTTTTGACACGAAAACCTCTTGTTCAGAACCACAGGTAAAGAGGTCGCATCCAATGGGCCCAACTCAAATTCCAACATCAACACAATCTCCAACCAACAATCCATCAACGAGTCATGCTGAAGTTCCTCATGACACAAGAATTTTGGGAGATGCTGCATGTGCAGTGATGGACATACAAGCCTTGGTTAATTTGCAATCTCCCCAAGAAGACCAGAACCATGTCGAACACACTCCCATTATGGCCCAATCTATGAACGAAGCACCACAATAAACAAGCTCGGGTATTCATGTCTCATGTCCACTCTACCTACCTCGACTATCCAGTGCAAGAAGAACAACTCCTAGATGTATTCATGTGGATGAGAGTGCTATGTCGGGTCTTGAAGGAAAGTTGCCGAAATGCACTATTGAATGGCAATGCAAAAAAATTGTCAAAGAATATTTTGAATCCGAAGGTGATGTAGGTAAATGTCAATTATTGGTATGTTTGTTAAAGTCATGTTGTTTAGCTGTTCTTAGGAGAATTTTGGGCATAAAGATGGTTAAAAGTTCAGAGGCTAGCATTCATATTGTTAGAAATCTCCAATTTGCATTTAATACGATTGGGAAGACGTCTCGAACAAAAGATCTTTGTGCAGCTCATCGTGTTTTAGCAGAATCACTTGTAAGAAAGTACACAAGTCAACGTCTCCTACTATCACACAGTTCTCACATAGTCAAATTAAATAGAAAACTATTAAAAAGTACTATGTTATAAGAGAAAATCTTGACACTCTGGGTGGGAACGATTGTTGGGATTTTGTTTGTAGGTTGCCTCGTGCTGATAGGAAGTTAATTGATGTTGTCAAGGAGTTATTACAAAAGGTTTGGCATGATCATACTAGACCTTCATCAAACCAAAGAGACGTGCTAAAGCTGAGAAAAGGTTCTACTGAACGTGAAACCCATGTTAAACACTTCCTTGACACCACACAGACTGAACTCTATGAGAGATTCGGGAATGAGCACACACAATTGAACCTGGGATAAAGGTCCTTTGAGAAATTGAAACCATGGTACATTCGTATATGCATTGATCGAAACACCTTTTGTTGTAGATACCACATAGAATATGAATATTATTATGACACATATAAACATATATTTTGTGATTTGCATACTAACATTGTGCAGGGCTGCAATGAATCCATAGTACCACCGAATGCATCAAGAGACTTTATCCACAACATCATGTGTCCAAGGCCCGAAGGACGAAAATATTATGAAAAATTGTGTCTATATGGGACATGTCTAGGTGCAGTGGGTTTTCTCTTTTGAACCGTTGCATCCATGAAAGCAAGGAACATGATTTTGTCAGGATGGGTGTGGAGATGTGGAGCTTCAAGTACATAACCTATCAATTAGACAGTTCCAGGGAAAGTAAAAAGATTGCATTAGTGAAGTCACAGGTACAAATGAATATTGCATGTTTTTCATATTACACGTTCAATTTATGACATATACATTTTTCCAAATGCTGCATTGTAATATTTCCCTTGTTTTCATGGTAACAGGTACCGGTATGTGACTTCTTGACGGAGTTCTATGCGAAAACAAAGTAGTATGTTCAACTTGTGCATGTAGTGCGATGGCAAGATGAGCAGTACAGAAGATGTAGGGACACATTTCCTATTGGAACCATAATGTCAATTGTGGATTTTGCAGAAAATTACACCCTTCAGCCACAAAATGAAATCCAGAGTCAATACTACCATTCAAACCAAGTCAGCATCATGGTACATATTATGTATAGGCATGGGCTAGAGAGCAGCAATGACAAAAGGATAATACTGAATGAGGCAAACCTTTACATAAGTGATGATAGAAACCATGATCTACATTATGTGCAACATTGTTTTCAAATTTTCTATGATTAGTTGAAGGAGAGAGATATATAGATGGATCAGCATTGGATATGGTCGGATAGTTTTGCAGGCCAGTTCAAAAATGCCCAAGTATTCCTATTGGCAGGTGGTTCGATGGGGAAATGTTGCGGTACCGCTGACGCTATGACACATCAGATGATGGCGCAAAAGGAGTATTTTGTGTTAAAGGATACCATAGTTGGCAGGTTTTGGGTCACTTGGACCATATGTTATGTAAAAGTGAGTCAATTGTACAGCGGTATGTGGGTTTTTGGATCATTTGGACCGAGTCAGTTAAATATTGGGCCATTTGTCCATAGTGTCGGTTAGGAAGTCGTTTGTAAGTGGACAAATATTGTAATGGCAGAAGCCTATAAATAGATGAGAGTTGTAAGTGTTAGATAGACAGAGATAGAGAGAAGACAGAAAGAATAGAAGGCGAGAGATAAGGAGTTGTATGTGTACAGAGATCTATGTTTTGCTTCTGGTATACGACTGCGATAGTAATAACATGATGATGTTTTGGTACGATTTTTGTGCATATGTGAATGTTGTTAGATTTTCTTGATGCAATGTCTGCTTACTATTGTTGTGATGATAAATGCTGCAATGTTATAACTCCATGTCGAATGTTTAAAGTTTATGTTTAAGTACTACAATAGAGCTAGTATGTACAGCCACAACTCTCCTCCTCCCTCGACGGAAACATGGTTCCATCTGCTCTTTCTGGATGCCTCGAGTGAGACCTCATCCGCTCTGCGGGTGTTGTTGGGTGGGATCAAACCTGCCCAGGTCAGTTCCTAGAGAGACTGCAGTATGTGTCGACAGTGAGGCGAACCCCTATCGACCGAGGTCGTGTTGGTCAACAAATGGTTCGGTTGTCAGGACCGTGTGCAGAGTAAAAGGAGGTCATGTTGTGGCACCCAACGAAGCCGGAGATACAGAGCTGGTTTGATCAGAAATTACAGGAGTTTGCTGAAGAAGAAAGTCGGAACACGCGACTTACAATAGATCACTGGCTGGGAAGATATATTCACGACGGTCCACACGAATGATTTTTTTGTGAATTCTCGGTCATTCTGTATGAGTGGTTGTCAAAGATGACCTTCCAGAAGAGGAACTTCCAAGGTGGTGAGCCGACGGCTTGGACCCCAGAGTTGATTCAAGAGTTGCAGGAAGTCGATAATAAGGCATCGTGGGCTATCGAAGTTTGGCTTGATAGCATCTTGGAGGGATATATCGCTGAATTTGTGATCAACACAAAGAAATCCTATAGTGAAGCTGAAAGATACTTCTTCTGAGGACCATGGAGAAGGTTTCTGTTGTCACTCCAACTGTTGATTAAGATGATAATCTGTGAAAAGGGTATATTAAATATGCACTTTGATCAGTAGACAGCCTGGTGGGTGGAGGCCGTGGTTACCGCGACTGCTGGGGAATGGTACATGGAATGGTAAGGGGTAGATGGGTGCAGACCATGAGGAGACTGTGAGCGAAGCCGAGGAAGAAAGTGGTCTTACAAGAGGAGGAGTGAGGTTTCAATAGGAGAAGAGGTAGAGGACAGGAGAAGGTCATGTTGCGATCAAACCGCAAAACCACGAAGGAAGACCACAAGGGACGAAGCGACATCACAGTCCTGATAGGGACGACCAGGCTACACCCAGGATAGAGGAAGGACAAAACCTCGGCACCAACGTACCCACACCTCCGCTCACTGACTCACAAATAGTAAGAAATACCACTTCGATATCGCCAAGTTCGTCAATTCCGCAGAAGTTAATTGGTAGTAGCACAACGACAGGAGGAGGGAATCCCAAAATGGCAGGCACTGATGCTAAATTACCATTGTTCCACGGAAGTGCGATAGACAACCCAGAATAGTATTGGTTTTTGTGCGAAGAAGTCTAGACCATGAAACAGATCACTGATGCCGATGCTAAGAAAGGATAGTTAGCCACGAATCTGTAATATCCTGGGAAAGATCTGACCCAGATATTAACTCCACTTTAAAAACTTTTACAACTTTTACTAGTGAAATTTTGTGGCAAATCCTTCGAACCTGACAGGAGGTAAGTGAGGGGTACTGGTGTACAGACTGAGGATGGTGGGATGAAAGTTCAATTCTAGAATTTATATGGGATTAGGTGCAGCAGCAGCAAAATATGTTTTTAGTAGGAGTCCTTGGCACAAGGTACTAGAACCATTCACTTTTCAACAATAGAACGAATCTATTGCCTACTTCGAGGCTACCTGGGATTCTAGCATATGCCAACAAGACTGGGTAAGGGTTAAAGGTGTTTAGAACAGAGATATATCAGTCATGCAACTCATAAGGAATGCTAGAATAAAGACTGGATTGACTTGGAAAGGTTTGGAGCAATTTGGGGATTATTTGCAGATGGTGGACTACTGAACTAGTCACAATACAGGCTTTCCAAAACAAGGCTAAAGGAACCCAAATTCTGATTACAGGGACTGATATGGATACTAGACTAATTTATGGACTAGCTCCAACTGACAGAATGCAAAAATAGTGATTAAAATAGATTCAGCAGGAAAAGTGGTGAAACTAGTCTAGAATTGCCATCAATCTAGCTAGTCTTGCATTCTAACTTCACAAACTACTTTAATAAACCACAAACTCTGTTCTGATATTACTTTAGACTCTAATATAACTTTTTACACACATAAAATTCAAGATATGACTTTCAGAACACTTCTTCTTTCATTAATAGTTTGCTTCTTAAATAACAATGCCTCATAGGCTAATCTTCGGTTACAATCAGTGATAGAATAGATAAGAGAAGTAAGAAGTTACTGTGGCTCTATTATGGAAGTAAATATCAGTCCATATACATATTAGATGTCTGATCTTTCTGCACTCAGAATGGCTGATCTTCAAATGGGCGCCATCACCATCAACTAGCTCTCTTCTTCAGTGGAAACCCTCTCCAAATGTAGCTGTGGTTGAGAGAATGAGATAGAGGAGAAGGATAGTTCAGTTCTGAAGCTGATCTCTGATATGTGGCTCTTCTAATGTCTGCAAAAATTCCTGAACTATCTCTCCACCAAGTCTTGGGCACATTCACTGGATCAGACTTCTTCAATAGGAGAATCTTCACTAAAACTAGCTGCAGAATCACTGTTGGAGGAAACTGTTCTCCTATATGACTGTAGATCTTGAATGGAGGCTGGAAGCATATGTTACTAGCTGCAATATATTGATAAGTACCTGTACAACACTCACTGGAAACTATGGTCCTTGGGGCACCTCACCCAAGAAGCACATCTGAGGCACACCACTAAACTAGAGAAGCATCAGAGCTCTCATGAGAAAACATAAATGATCAAAAGTTCTTTCTTGAAGTTAGAATCATGCTTAAATAGATGATTTAGCTTGCTTGGAAAGCCAGACCACATGTGTGGGTGAGTTAGGGCACATCCTCTCTGAGATTGGCAACTTTTGTGCTTTCTCCACTTTCTTTCCTCAACTTCCTTCAGTCAGAATTGGCAAGTGCGCCCTAGCTGCTTTTCTGGATGTTGCTAATTCTCTACTGAGTGTTTTTCCTAATTCTTTCCATTCCATTTACTTTCCACTTTTCTGCTTTTTCCAACCTTTTCCAGCTTTTGTCAGTTTCTATTTCTTCTCTTACTTTCTTTCCATTCTAGATTATTCTCCACTTAGGCAAGGTCATCCACTTGACACCAATTCGACCTCCTAGCCTTCATTATCCAACTTGGCAACATTTATTAGCATTTAATAAATAAAAATACCAAAATACTTCTCAACATTAATTCCAGCTTCCAAAATTATTTAAATAACTTAATAATTAATTATTTCCTATGGTGTACTTGCCTCAAAATTAACCCCTACTCCAATTTGGCAACATCTTCCACATGGGTGCCCTCTTGGCCCACTTGCTCATTATCCATTAATTTTATTTATCAAAATTACCTTTAATCAATAAATTCGCCAACTTGGGAGACTTAGGCCAAAATTAATTCTAAGCAAATAGATTAATACCATTTAATTCCCTTAGGGGTCGATTTTGTCCCCTTTCACCCATGGTACTGGATGAACCAAAATTGGGGACATGAAAGACTCTATGAGATCGTGCATTAGATTGGTTCATGAAGTTTATTCTAGTCCCTATGGGGGCCCCAAAGAAGTCACTGGATGAGATTCAGGATGGGCTGATTGTTGAATTTAGACGGCCTAAGTCGGAGGCTCAATATATTACTGAAGTGAAGGAAATTAAGCAGTATCCCAATGAGATGGTATGGGATTTCGACCAGCGATTCAAGACATTGATGGCAAAGGTTAGTTTCGATATGAGCACCATCCAACATAAAGAATGGTTCATTGCGGCACTGCTACCCCACATTTGGCTGTCGTTGATGCAGTAAAACATATCGATGCCTAGAAACTCTCTAGAGATTGCAATGCAATTGGAGGCATCACTGATTGGAGATAATGCAGCTGGGATGTCGCAGATACAGACGCAGCTCGCTAACCTGACTATACAGTTGCAAGATTTGAAGAAGAACAAGGAACATCATGATGAAGTATGGTGTGCGCGATGCCGAGGAGAAGGGAATACGAAGGATAACTGCCCAGATTTCTGTAATTATTTGGTGTTAGGAGTTCCAAACCCATTGAATGGCGGAAATTTGCTGTGGTGTCGCGTTTGTCAGGTGTTTGGGCACAGTCATGATAATTTCCCGTATATGCAGAAAATGGTCACGACGCTGCGAAATCTTTATTGCACATTCTACAAGTCGGTGGGCCACAATGACAAGGATTTCTGTGCATATCGGTTGCTACAGGAGACGATGTGTGATGCATTCTACATCAAGGACGATCAGCGTGCCATGCAACAACCACAACTGCAACTGCAGGTAGCCAAACCGCTACCGCAACCGCAGATGCAGTTTGCACCACAGCAACAACAACCATAGCAGTTCATGCCGCAATACACTCCGATGAAGATGACTCCCCCACAGCCATAGTATGTACAACAACCGCAGTATGCACGACAATGGAAAAGGATACCACCAACAGCGATGCAGCAACAGTTTAACCAACCTCGGTATGAGCAGCAAGGCAGCTACCGAGGAGGATACAGGGGCGGACGCGGTGGTGGATTTGGTGGTGGAGGAGGAGGCCGAGGTGGTCATGGACCTATTCAATGTTACCACTGTACGGTATAGGGGCATTATCAGTGCGGCTGCTCACTACTACAGAATCAATGTACGTTCCGTTTTCGTAATGATCATACGGTTGAGAATTGTCCACAATTGATTGCACGATGGTAGGCTGGGAACGTTCCGCAACTACAAAATCAGGCCCAGCCACAGCAACCAGTACAGTACTAGGTACAACAACTAGTATAGAACCAGCCCCCGCAACCACCATTGAATGAAAATCAAAATGTCAATCAACCAGGGAATCTACAGCAGAACTAGACGCAGGGTGCAAATATTGCAACCATTTCTGCAGAACAGTGACCACAAGATGCTTCGGTGGCGGTTGTCACTCGTGGAGGCAAGATGACTTGGGAAGATGGTTCACAGCCACTGATTCGGTTGGCTAGTCATAAGATGGTACCTTTCGACATTGATACCGAGTGGGAGACATTCCTGGAGGCACATTGCACCTTGGAGAAAGACCGCGGTAAGGATGTTGTTTGCGATATGCCACTCGTCTTTGATAAAATATCAGACACTGATCAACCGCCACCATCGGGGACATTGCAAAAGTTTCACCCGAGATCCGGCTTCCCTGGTTGAGATTGAGGGATGGTTGCAACGATTTTCGAAAGGACAGCAGGAGTCAGCAGTAAACTCCCTACAGCGATGGAAGACTGGCAAGGAGATGCGAATGAATATTCAGATTGGTGAATATGATTTTGACTCTTTGATTCTTGACCTTGGTTCGGATGTTAACATCTTAACCAAGCAGGCGTGGCAAAAGATGGGGAGTCCCCCATGGAGCTGGTCTCCTGTGCAGCTCCTGTTGGCTAACCATGCGAAGGTAACACCCATTGGGCGAGTTCCACGGCTCATGATCGATATTGAGGGCACGAAGACTTATGCTGACTTTGATGTTATTGAAGTGGTTGAGGGAGGAAGCTCTTATCCGACGCTCTTGGGGACTGGATGGGATAACAATAGTGGAGCTGTAATCAACTTCAAGAAGCACATGATGACCTTTGAGAATTGAGATTTCAGAGTTATAGCCCCGTTGGATCCGGCTGAAGGACGCCGATACGTTGAGCCTGTAAAAGATGATGATCACACTGGATGGGACCATGCATTCAATATTTCTGAAGATTATATTCATCCTACTACCTATGGTGAGTTGGAGTGGTGCAGCAAGGGCTCTGTGTCGTCCAACTCCGATGATGCCTTGGAACATTGGCAGAACCGATTGCATGAAGTACAATTCCAGAAATGTGGCTTAGTTAGACAATCTTTATGTCGTGTTGTGACAGAAATAATCACATTGCCTATATATGAGGGGTTTCCTGGACTAACAACCTTTTTAGACGAATTTGAAGACCGCGTCTCAGAACCACAACGATTGCTGGCATTGGAGGAAGCACTGAAGGCTGCTCCAACACACTGGTGGGCCACACATAAGAAATTCATTAATGATTGGTCACAGTGTCGAAGGTTTTTGATGGTTCGGTTCGGTGATACTAAGGTTTATCACGCTAGAAAGTATGATGGCCAGACTAATACCAGTCATCATGTGATGGAATGCCAACGATTATGGGTAGCGCGACCTACAGATGAGTGGGTCCATGCTTTTATCCATACTTTGGATGAGATGCCGCACTCATGATACACTGCAACGGAGTTGCACTGAAACATTACAACATGGGAGGAGTTGACAGTCTGTTTCACTCATACATTCACTTTTGCGGATGCCAACCCTGATGTCCATAACACCCTGCAGCTCATTCGTGATGTGGTACTTCAGGTTGTTCTGACGGCCTATCCTGTCGACCTGCACACATATTGTCAAATGCAGTCTCTCATGGAGTGCTTCAACATCAGCAGTGGGCTAGAGGACGATGATGATCCCCAGAATGTTAGCATTCCCGAATCTGAAGGACATCGCAATGTGGTCCCAACTGCTACGCCAAGTAATCTGTTCAGTAAACCATTACAGCTACGCAAGAAGAATCTTGGCACAGAGGTGTTAGGAACCTATGTAAACCCTTCTCTTTACTATGTTAGTATATTGTTGTTGGACGCATATGCTTTGTAAGTCGTCCCGTAGTATTTGTTGATCCGTAGTTTATATTAGCCCATAGTATTGACCCATAGTGTTGGACGCATATGCTTTGTAAGTCGTCCCGTAGTATTATATGTCCCATGGTTTTGACTCATTGTATTGGGCATAGACTTAGTATATAAGTGTGTGTTGAGGTCATTGAAGGCACCGTGAAGTTAATTGTATTGAGCTTGCTCAAAGGAGGTTGCCCCCTCGAAGTGGCCCGTGATCAATATAAAAGTGATTCTGTTCTGTTAATTCTGATATCTCGTGTATTTGCATTAATTAATTATTGCAGGTTCATCACATCTGGTATCAGAGCACTTTCCTTGGCACAAGTGGGAAATTTTTTTTCTTTTTTTGGGCGGCGACTTTCAGATCATTTTCTGAAACTTTTTGCACAAAATCAGAAGAAACCGATTGCATATCTGAATTCCTCTTTCAAAAATACGCAGTTTCAAAAAAAAAATCATCTCATTTGGAGTTCTAAAAGTGGAGATATTGCGGATTTAAAATCGGCAATTTTTCAGAATTTCGGTGACGGCCGCGGAAATTGCGGCGAGAAAATCTTTTGACCGAGTGCCCAGATTTCTATTCCGCTTTCATAGGGTAGAAGCAGAGTGGTTGTTCCAGTTCTGGAAACATGCTATAATAGCGATTCTAAGCAATATAGATCCGGTTTTTGAACATTGGGTGGAATTTCTGCCCAATTTTTTTTCTGTTGCAGGTTCGGATCTGGGAATAATCCCTATCCGCTTAACTGTGGGAAGTACTTGGGCATAAGCCCTAAAACTCATTGTGAGGAGTACCACAGGAACCCCGAAGTAGCTGGCCATTGAGAGGACCTGCCAAGCGAAAAGGGCAACGACCCCTACCTGATTGACTAGTTCCCACCCCTGAGGTAAACCAAGAGCTGTCGTTTGTGGCCAAGAAGTTATCAGTTTTACCTGAGCCGTGGAGTGAGGGGTACTTACCCAATACGCAAGCCGTCAGACAGCATTGGTGGCTGAGTGAATCCCTTGAACCGATAGGAAGCCGCACATACTTGGGGTCCATATATATTTTCAGTTGCCCAATTGCAGATTTCCTCTGTCCAGAACTGTTGCCGGTCAGTTCCACGCCGTTGCAGATCCATCTGTTGCCGATCACTGCTGCACCGTTTCAGATCCATTTTGCAAGCCGTTCCAGATCCAGCCGTTCGGCGTTGTTCCAGATTCCTTCCGAGCCGTAGCTGCTCCAGTCTGTTAAAAAAAAAAAAAAACACCTGGTTATGGTTGTCACCCGTGCAGGAGCAAACACCATGGAGGAAGCACTTGCAGCCATCCAAACCAAACTCCAAGATCTAGATGAAAAATTTCTCAACCTCCATCTTCAGCATGCAGCCATGAACAATAACCGACATCCAGAATCTTTTGCAGCCACTAGGTTCTCTTCTTCCAACAATTTTCGTGGGCCGAAGCTTGATTTTCCTCGCTTCAATGGTACTGATCCGACTGGATGGATATACCGAGCAGAACAATATTTCAGTCTGCATAATACTTTTGATGTCCAGAAAGTTCCACTTGCATCCTTTCATTTGGAACAGGAAGCCCTTCAATGGTACCATTGGTACATCAAAGCTCATCCCGAGCCAAACTGGACAGATTTTTGCCAACTCATTTTGCCACGATTTGGCCCTAGTGCTTTTGATGATTTCATAGGAGCACTCACTAAACTTCACCAAATTGGCACAGTGAGAGAGTATCAGACAGAATTTGAGAAATTGGCCAACCACACAGAAGGATTATCTGATGAATTCTACAGGAGTTGTTTTATAAGTGGTCTCAAGGATGAAATTCGCTCAGAGGTCAAAATGTTTTGTCCCAACACAATGATGGAAGTCCTAGGGTTGGCTAAGCTGGCTGAGGACAAGATTGCAGCTCAACAACGCTCTAAACCCACCCTTGTTCCCTTCAGAAATATGGGTTCCCAATGACCTACCATCACGCCTTCTCCTCAACCAACTCCTATCAAGCATTTGTCTGAGATAGAAATGCAGGCACGCTGAGAAAATGGGCTTTGCTATAATTGTGATGAGAAATTCACTCGGGGACATAGATGTGTTCAACAAAAGCTCTATCTCTTGGATGTGGATTCTCCGCCTGCCTTAGAACTTGGTGAAGAAGCTACGGATACAGTGGATGATCAGATCGACATTCAACAACCGCCTGTTGACACCACATTTCCTAACGACCCACCTGAGATCTCTCTCCATGCTGTAACCGGCGTCACCACCCCACAAACAATGCAGGTCAGAGGATACTTCAAGAAGCTCCCTCTTACCATACTCCTTGATTCTGGTAGCACTCATAACTTAATTGACCCTCGGATTGCCAAACAGGCTAATTGCTTTGTCCATCCTTACTCCAACTTTGAAGTCATGGTTGCCAATGGGGGCACCTTACCTTGCAAGGGGAAGTGTCACAATGTGCGTATCTCTATGGAAGATTATAACCTACGCTCTGACATGTTTGCCTTTCCCTTAGGCGGATGTGATGTGGTTTTGGGCATTCAATGGTTACGCACACTTGGCCCCATCTTATGGGATTTTGTTGAACTTTGGATGCAGTTTAAAGTCAATGGGGCACAACACAAATTTATGGGCTTACAACCAGGGTCTCTCTGCATCATCAGTTCACATCGCCTGGAAAAAATCCTTAAGAAGAATTCACATGGTGTCATCGCTCAGCTCAATTCCATTCAGATGCACCCATCAACAGTCTCCACTACTTCCTTGGATAGATCTGCAGGTATCTTTGCTGAACCAATGCGCTTTCTACCTTCACGAAACCTTTCCGGTAAGAATTTAGCCACATCTACCTCTCAGCAGGAAATGATGGCTATGTTGCATGCAATACAGAAGTGGCAGCCATACCTATTAGGGAATTATTTTTGCATCAAGACTGATCTCCCGAGTCTGGAAAGTTTTCTGGAACAATGGGTTTCCTCCCCAACACACCTGAAATGGGTTATCCAACTCATGGGTTATCCCTATGTGATCACTTACAAGAAGGGTAAGGACAATATGGTGGAAGATGCTCCTTCTTGCACAATTGATGACCCAGTTTCGCTTACAACTCTTTCTCTGCTTGTTCCAAATTGGGTGCAATATGTTCAACAGGGCTCTCTTTTCTATGAACTCCATGCTTCTTCATCAACAGGGCACTCTGGGTTCTGCAACATGTATGACCAAGAACAATGTAACTTCTTTTGGCAGGGACTAAAAATGACAATTCAACAGATGGTGGCTGACGATGATACTTTCCAAGTCAACAAGGGTGAAACGACACTCCTTTCGGGATTGCTCAAACCCTTGCCCATCCCTAAACAGCTTTGGCCAACTATTTCTATGGATTTCCTAGCAGCGCTCTGGTGGTACAATACCACATCTCACAGGACACCATATGAAGCGGTCTATGGAAAAACACCGCTAGTTCTTCTTCCATACACCCTTAGCAGCTCCCCAGTTCAGGCAATTGACTCGGTTCTTCGAAACCGTGATCAGATTCTTCTCATTCTGCAGGACAATCTTCACATGGCCAGAATTCGCCTGAATCAACAAGCCAATCAGCACCGTTCTGAGCGCATTTTCCACATAGCTGACAGGGTTCTTCTTCATCTACAACCTTCCAAGCAATCCTCCTTGACACTCCAAAGGCGTCAGTGGCCTGAAATGCAACCCGAGGATGCTACCGGGGAACCACTCCTTCAGCTTCTGCAGCAATTTCTCCAACCAAAGCTTTGAGGACAAAGCTTTTTCTAAGGGAGAGGGGATGTTAGGAACCTATGTAAACCCTTCTCTTTACTATGTTAGTATATTGTTGTTGGACGCATATGCTTTGTAAGTCGTCCCGTAGTATTTGTTGATCCGTAGTTTATATTAGCCCATAGTATTGACCCATAGTATTTGACGCATATGCTTTGTAAGTCGTCCCGTAGTATTATATGTCCCATGGTTTTGACTCATGGTATTGCGCATAGACTTAGTATATAAGTGTGTGTTGAGGTCATTGAAGGCACCGTGAAGTTAATTGTATTGAGCTTGCTCAAACGAGGTTGCCCCCTCAAAGTGGCCCGTGATCAATATAAAAGTGATTATGTTCTGTTATTTCTAATATCTTGTGTATTTGCATTCACTAATTATTGCAGGTTCATCACAAGAGGCTACTCCCAAGTTTGCTAATGTTGGGGATTATTGGGATGATGAGATGATGAGTAATGTTACTGAGTTACTTCATGAGTTTCAAGACGTGTTTCCCAGAAAGTTTTCCGAAATGAAGGGAATCCTGGATGATTTAGGAGAGATGAAGATTCCATTAAAACCAGATGCTAAGCCAGTCCGACAGCGACCTTCTCGGCTCAATTTGCGACATAAAGAAAAGGTCAAGGTAGAACTTGATCGCATGTTGGATGCTGGTATTATTGAACCTGTGGAAGAGTCCGAATGGATCAATCCTATGGTGGTGCAGGACAAGAAAATAGGCGAAGTGCGCATTTGTGTCGACTTGCGGAAGTTGAACAATGCTTGCTTGCATGACCCTTTTCCGACCCCATTTACTGATGAAGTACTTGAAGGAGTGGGTGGCCAAGAGATGTACTCATTCACTAATGGATTCTCTGGCTACCATCAAATTCGCATTGCCAAGGAAGATCGCCATAAGATAACTTTTATTACTGAATGGGGTTGCTTTCAGTACATGATAATGTCATTTGGTTTGAAGAATGCACTTGCGATATTCTCCCGAGTCGTTGTTGCCGCATTCAAAGATTTTATTCAGAAGTTTTTACAGGTATATATGGATGATTGGACCGTTTATGGATTGATTCGTGATCATCGGGCCAATCTGCGGTTAATGCTTGAGTGATGCCGACAGCACCAGATATCGTTGAATTTTAAGAAATGTATTTTTTGTGCACCGTTTGGGATATTGCTAGGTCATATTGTGTGTAAACAGGAATTGTTGGTTGATCCAGCCAAAATTGTGCTCATTTTGGGTTTGCAACCGCCAACCACTGTTAAGCAGTTGCGCGCGACCTTGGGTCATACAGGATATTATCGCAAGTTTATCAGAGGTTATGCTGCGATTACTACCCCTATGGAAAAGTTGTTGAAGAAGGATGCGGCATTCCAGTGGAGCCCGAAATGTTAGGATAGCTTTGAAACGCTCAAGGCGAAGATGGCGTCGGCACCAATCTTTGTCTTTCCGCACTAGAGTAAGGAATTCCATGTCCATGTTGATGCTTCATCAATTGCATTAGGTGTTGTGTTGGCTCAACATGGAGAAGGAAACCTTGATCATCCCATTTCTTTTGTGAGTCGGAAGTTGTCCTTTGCGGAACGCAATTACACT
The DNA here is from genome assembly GCA_027924585.1 of Larix kaempferi. NCBI lineage: Eukaryota > Viridiplantae > Streptophyta > Pinopsida > Pinales > Pinaceae > Larix > Larix kaempferi. The sequence continues at coordinate 8,489,546 of BSBM01000229.1, forward strand.
ACCACAGAAGGAGAAGGTCTGGCCATGGTTTACGTTCAAGCATTATTTGTTGGGTGGTCACTTTAAAATGTTCACTGATCATTCTGCATTGAAATACTTGGTCAATAAGCCTCTGTTGGGGGGGGAGATCTGCCGTTGGCTACTTTTGTTTCAGGAGTTTGATTTTGAAGTCATTGTGAAACTGGGGCAGTTGAATGTTGGACTAGATCATTTGTCACAAATTTACACAGGGGAGGAACCGACTAATATCGAAGACGGGTTGTCGAATGCCCAACTATTTAAAGTTTCCACCGCTGATCAATATTTTGATGACATCCTTCAGTTTCTGGTGACCGGCACCACACCGGGTGACCTTACCACTACTCAGAAGAAGCAGTTGGTTGTCGAGGTTACTGATTTTCAGCTAATCGCGGAAGAGTTGTATAAATTGGGCGCTGATGAGATATTGCGCAGATGTGTCTTCCCGCATGAGGAAGTGCAGATATTGGCTGAGGAACATGGTGGAGTAGCGGGAGGACACTATGGCGGTCGGGCGACTACCCAGAAGGTACTACATGCGAGGCTTTGGTGGCCCACATTACATAATGATGCGACAGATTATGCGTGGTCTTGCGATGTTTGTCAGCGAATTGGAAAGCTGTATAGACGTGACGATATGCCGCTGCTACCTCAAGTGACATTGCAACCATTCAAAACATGGGCTATGGATTTTGTAGGACCGATCCATCCACCAAGCAAACGCACAGGTGTGCGGTATATTGTCACGACAACAGAGTACTTGACCCAATGGGCCAAGGAGACACCCATAGTTGATTGCTCCACCGCAACGGCTGCTCGATTTTTGTTTGATCACATTATCACTCGCTTCGGCTTCCCCAAGATATTGTTGAGTGATCAAGGAAGCCACTTTCTTAATCGCACCATCAGCGCATTGACAGAGGAGTTGCAGATATAGCATAAGAAGAGTACACCCTATCACCCACAGGCGAATGGAACGGGTTTTGGTGTTTAAGAAGGTGTTGGAGCATGCACTGACAAAGGTGTGCAATGCGAACCGCGACGACTAGGATCTGAAAATCCCAGTAGTGTTGTGGGCCTATCGCACCACATGTAAAAGGTTGACTGGTCAGACCCCTTTTAAGCTGGTATATGGGAAGGAAGCAATTATGCCAATGGAGTACATTGTTTCGAGTCTATGATTTGCGACTGTTATGGGCATGGATGATGTCGTAGCATTAGATGAACGTCTAGCGCAATTGGTGTAGCTAGAAGAGGATCGATTTATCGCTGGCTTTCACCAAGGGGTGGAGAAGGATCGCCTGAAGGCATGGCACGATCGCCACATCAAAAGTAAATAGTTTCAGAAAGGCGACTTGGTTTGATTATACGACAGCAAGTTTATGAAACATCCAAGAAAATTCCAGATGGATTGGCTGGGTCCATATCGCATCAATAGTATTACTTTAGGTGGAGCGGTTCAGTTGCAGCGGTTGGATGGGGTGATGGTCCCCAAGTTGGTAAATGGTCACAGGTTGAAGCCCTATTGATCGGGCTTGGAACATTGCGATGTTTGAGTCGCATCGAAAAAAAAAAATGTGCGTGTTGCAGGTTGCTTGGTGGCAGATGGTGCACCAACAGAAGAAGGACTGCGCAAGCAGGGAGGCTTGTGCTGCAAGTTTGGAGTGGTCAAAGACACATGGCAGCATTGCGACCCGGTCAAATCAGTAATAAATGCCAAAATTTTAGACAGTTAATTAATGACGTTGTTCGAATGATGGGAATTAATGGCGGATTCAGCCGATCGGTGGACAGGATCGACGATGGATTTGCGTCATTAATACAAGATTTGGTTGAGTTAATGCATGATTTAGTCATGATTACGGTGGATTTGGGTAGATTCTATAAGTATGGCCTAACGTCGGTTAGAAGACACCGAGGAATTTGTAAGTAGTGTTGTTGTGGAGTGCTGTAGTGATTTGAGCCAGTTGCTGTTAAGTATATAATGAGGAGTGGTGAGGTATGCCAGGCGAACTGGAGACAGTGGACATTAGCAGTGAAGTGGAGTCTCCATTCACTCTGGTTTTTGTCGAACGAGAAGTTGTTTCCTCCGACACTATTTATCTTGGAGCCTAGGTTTCCAACATGTCGATGGGAGCATCAAGTGTTGCTAAGAAGTGCCAAGGAAGTCAGCCTTCTAAATCTCCGCAAAGTAAGAGGTTGCTTCGGTCTGCGATGGATGGCGAAGCTCTGGAGCAGGTGGGGTAGTCCAGTCACACCATTCATCCATCTTCCGAATGGGTGGGACAGTCAGCTAGTAATATCCTTGGTTACATCCCTCCTATTCGGCCGGAAGCCACCCCACATAAGATAAACCCGAAACAAAAATACAGTGTGAAGATGCCCGCACTCCCGACTGGGATGGAGTGCTCAGTGGATATTGGGCCAGCGCTGATGCGCCTGCACTACGAGGACCATGACATGGTGTCTCACCCCGAAATTGCATCAGAACCATATTTTCCTGAGACACACCATTCACCGGTTCTAGAGATACACGACTGGGCACGAAGACTGTGACAGGCCAGCTTGTTAGTGCTAATTAACATGCCGCATTTTGGGTGCCTAGCAGAAGTTGGTGCTTGTGTAAAGCATCTCTTGTCATGCTTCCATGGGGGTTCATTGTGGTTGCACAAAGAGGTCCCGGCCACTGTTGAATTGATTTCTTTCATTACCGGCTTGCCTAAGAATGGCATTGATCTGGCGCAGTTTATTCAAGGAAAGGAAAATGAGAAGAAGCGGGCGCATCCGTTGGCACAGAAGTATGGCTTGGAATTGGATGGGCGTGGGTATCGCACCAATAGCTGCAATGATCAGGAAATACTCACGAGCATAAAGATCCTGTCCTGTAAAGTGATTAGGGGAGGTCTCCCTAACCAATGTAATTCGGGAATAGTTGTTTGTGCAGAGCAATAGGTGGAAGGAGTCCAGATGAACCAGTACCCATATATCTTGAATCAATTAATGGAGGACATTCCAGCGGTCCAATTGGGTAGATTCACTTTCTCATATAGTTGGCTCTTGCTACTGATTGCTCTAGTTGCATGGAAAGAGCCCGACACCTACCAGGGTATCGACTGCCCGGCTGCAGTGAAACGACGAGGGGCATGTTATCAGAATCTATGGTATGTACAAGATCCAAAGCGAATCCGGGAGTGCAAATTGCAGTTTTGGTTGTATTAAGAAATGCTTTGTGATGCAGCAACACAGGTCCCATGAATATCTGAAGATATTGTGGCACGATTCAAACCTGTTATGGCATTTGCAATATGCTTAAGTGTCATACATAAACAAGCTCGCCGTGATATTGATCAACAATGGTTTCAGACCAGGTATAAGGTGACAGCGAAAGATTTGGAGGTTATTGTGAATGAGTGGCCGAAGGCCTGGCAACAGCCCATGAGTTCAGTAGAAATTAACGTTGGAGGTACGTCGTTGGGTCTTTCGGATCGATTATCAGTGCAGGATCAGCAGATTCATCATACTTCTAATCATGAGTTGACTAGAACACCAACAACATATCATAGTGACCGCGCTCTTGAAGAAAACCGGTCAAAACAACACCACGAGCACGCGATGATCAGTGGGATGTCTTTACCAGTGGAGGCACGGTTGGGTCGGTTAATGACATCCCTCAACCATGCCACCATAGCGGCTGCCAACAATATTTCCATCAAGGCGGAGGAGGGATTCTCTGCGATTGTTGCTCGTATGGATTCTTTGTGTAACGCAGTTTCACAAAAGGAACCCGATAATGTACCCATACACGAAATGGTCACAATATGCACCACGCCCCAGGTCCAGAATATCAACATTCCCCTGACTGCGGTTGTGATTGACAACGAGGCATTGCAAACTGTGCTGCAAACAGTTGCCCAGGTGACTGTCAATGTTAATGAACTGTCGGAAATGGTGCTAGCGACAATGTAGAGGGTCGCCTCCCAAGAAATCGCGGATAGAATGCATGAAATCAACAAGAGCTATCAACAATTCCACACAAGTGAGGAAGTTGCAACCATCGCTATTGATGAGCTTACCAGCGGGACTGCTACAGCGCGGAAAGCAGTGGATGACCTTGAAGTCGACATTAAGAAGGAGCAGGCCGAGAAGGTTCGCCCACATGAAGCGCTTAAAAAGGATCAGTATTTTCTTATCATAGAAAAGACCCATCTGTGGGACTACAGTGTGAAGTTAGAGACAGCGATTTGTGATGCATGCCAGCATACGCCGGAGACCATTCCTGAGATCGACGTGCTCCAATGGGTGTAGTGACTAGGAACTGTCATTGTTCAGTTGCGATAGGAGAACGACATGTTGAAGGCTCAGTTGAAACCAGGTACACCTCAGGCCGAGGTGGATGAACGAAGAAGGGCACTTGAGGAAGTTGCCACCCAGATGGACGAGCTAGAAACACATGAAACCAAGCTCACCGCCAACACAGTACAATTTTTGCACTGCATCATTCACGATGAGCAAGTTGAACAGCTCACTAAATTTCGGCAGGAAACGGAGGAACAGGTCACCAAATTAAAGGCTGCGATGAGAACCCTGCCACCAATGGAGCACGTTGGTAAGTCGCACGAGCTGAAGGACTTGCAACAACAGGTTGCCAAGGAAGATGAATGACATAAGATACGTGCAGCCCAGTTGGAATAATTCCAGGACACTGTGGGAAACTGATGCTGCAGGCCAGTGAAGCTCTACAAGCAGTACAGAAGTATCGACAGCAGGTCATCGACAAGCTTACTGGTCAGCCATTAACCAACGATGTGATCAGCAATCAGGCAGTGGATACGGATGCCCAGGCGGTGGTACAGAATGTTGAATAGCTATATGAAGACTTCAAGGTAAAGACACCTGGCGTGTACTATGTCCACCAGTTGATGTGGCTCGAGGGTGAGCCACAAGATTGTGGTTGGGGCCTGTTGGCAGGTGGTTCGATGGGGAAATGTCGTGGTACTGCTGATGTTGCGACACATCGGATGAGGGCACGAAAGGAGTATTTTGTGTTAAAGGATACCGCAGTTGGCGGGTTTTGGGTTACTTGGACCATATGTTATGTAATAGTGAGTAAATTGTACCCTGGTATGCGGGTTTTTGGGTCATTTGGACCGAGTAAGTTAGATATTGGGTCATTTGTCCATAGTGTCGGTTAGGAAGTCGTTTGTAAGTAGACAAATATTGTAATGGAAGAAGCCTATAAATAGATGATATTTGTAAGTGTTAGATAGACAGAGATAGAGAGAACATAGAAAGAATAGCAGGTGAGAGATAAAGAGATGAATGTGTACGAAGATCTATGTTTTTCTTCTGGTATACGACTGCGACAGTAATAACATGATGATGTTTTGGTACGATTTTTGTGCATATGTGAATGTTGTTAGATTTTCTTGATGCAATGTCTACTTACTATTGCTGTGATGATAAACGCTACGATGTTATAACTCCATGTCGAATGTTTAAAGTTTATGTTTAAGTACTGCAATAGAGCTAGTCCATGCAACCACAACTCTCCTCCTCCCTCGGCGGAAACATGGTTCCGTATGCTCTTCTTGGACACCTCGAGTGAGACCTCATCCGCTCTGCGAGTATTGCTGGGTGGGCTCAAACCTGTCGGGGCCAGTGCCGAGGGAGACTATGGTATGTGTCGACAGTGAGGCGAACCCCTGTCTACCGAGGTCGAGTTGGGCAACAATTTCAATGGATGAGTATTTTCCATAAGACTTATAATGTGCCACATATCTGGAACTATTTTGAGACCGGACACGGTAAAGGTGAGCATGATGGGGTTGGTGCATGCATCAAGACTGCACTATGAAGGGAAGAGATGAGGTTTGATAGGGAACCTCATATCCTAGATGTAGCATCCATAGTTCAATGGTGCTCTACAACAACGTCAGACCGAGCAAGAGATCAACAAACATCATCAGTGGCAGGATATGTGGTAAGAAACTTTTGGCGGGTGGTTGACATATTCCTATAGCTGCGACACAGTACAAGGAACACGTGGATTTCATTCAGTTCAAAGCTCAAACAACCCCTTATTTGAAATATGGATGCGAAATCTTGCATGCTTTTGCATCCCTTGCAGCAGTGGTGAATGGGATGAATGCGAATGCATGGACATAGTTGATGAATGGGATCATGTGTCACTTACAGTAGACCAACATGTAGTTGTTGAAACAACCCAGTTAGAGGAGGTTCAGTCAGCGATTTCGATAGACTACGACCATATCTTAGATCTTGTACAACCAGGACACATATACGCAGTTGTTTCCCCGAAAGGAAATGAATGGCGTAGGAATTATTGGTTGGCACAGTGCATCCAAGGTAAGAAAACCCTCTACGCATCATTAATCGATAATGAAGGCATCGAATTTCCTATTGGCTCGATGGTGGTTAAGGGGGAATATCTTACACTAGATGGGAAGTCAATAAATACTAGTGGGCATGTATTAATGGATTACAAACTAGGTTTAGTGGTGTATCACGTCACAAACTTGATCGTTGGCACAAACATTTATCTTCAGACAATGTCAAGCAAGAGCTAAACCAAGGTACGCTACTACCTGCCTCATTTAGAGCACTAGATATTAATGGATACAATTAGCAATAGAGAGGATCCATATGGATTTATTGAATGGGGCTAGTCAACTTTACATAAGAGAAAGAAATGCATCAAATAATGTTATGTTCTACATCGAGGTATGTGTATTTTTATGTTATTTTGTTGGTACATGCATTTTTTGTTGATACATACATACATACATACATGTCTTTTCCATACATACATGCACACATACATAGAGATACATACATACATAGAGATACATAGAGACATACATAGAAAGAGATACATACACAGAGATACATCCATCTATCATGTCATCATTTCACCCTTTTTCATTAATGTTTAGAAACCTAATCTATCCCTAGAAGAACTAATATAACCCTGCAAACCTAATCTAGCCCTAGAAATCCTAGCAAGCTAAACTAACCCTAGAAACACTAATCTAACACTAGAAAACTAATAGAAACACTAATTTAACACTATAAAACTAAGCTAGAATACTAGAAACCTAATCTAGTCCTAGAAACCTAAACTAGCCCTACAAAAACTAATCTAACCTAAACTAGCCCTACCACTTCTCTCATTTGGTATGAGAGAAGTTTCTTTAGACCTACCTCACTCATGTCAATGCTTGAGTTTTTGGAGGCCGACCTCCCACCCCACATGTCCTCTTCAACATTTTTTGTTCTCTTTGTTTTGTGCCCACCCAAACTTTTTTCATGCTTTGGGTACCTTGAGGTATATCCCCAACCCAAAAAACTCTTATATTATGATGATTATGTTGGTTATTGGCTTCACCAAACAAAATTATATTTAACAATACACATATTCATAGATTTGGTTCCCCATGCTTAATGCTCACCCAAATCTAGCTAGATTTTGGGTTTTTTCCCTTATCCAAGCATCGTGTCATCAACCTAGGGTTTCCACTAATATATTCTTACTAGATACTAGAATATCCTTGACCAAATTTGATGGGAAAATGCATAGAGATATTCTAGACTCTTAGAAAATGCATAGAGATCTACAGCCCAATGATCACCCTCGCATCATGAAGTTGCATGAGAGAAAGCGCAGGAGGGTGGTCGTGAGAGAAAAACCACCAGGACAGATGGAAGTTGGAGGAGCTCTCGCATGATCATTTCGATGGTAAGAAGAAACCGCCAAAAGGCTCGTGATACCACCACAGTAAAAAAGCAGGGTATAAGATCGATGGCGTGGGTTGTATAGTTAGAAATTTGACGGCGCGGAAGAACCATTGTCACATCGACGAAAGATCAAAGCATATGAATGGCCCACAATGAAAGAGATCAGGTATACAGTTAAGTGGATGCAAGAGATGCAAGGTTGGTAACGTAATGGGCTCCACTTGCTAGAGTATCGAAGACTGGACACGTGAATAGTTCCCCACCGTAGATATATTGAAGTCGAGATCAACGCTCCTCGTTGATTGTCGCACGGTATAGAAGCATCCCAGATAAGCATGAAAGGCGGTCGCGAGATTGTATACCATCTGCCATGTGTCATCACCTGAACACATCGCGAGGGAGATTAAATGGTTATCCTATACCAGAAGTCAGGTCGCGATACCACAATACCCCTATGTATGGTTAAGTATAATGGATGGATAAGATTTAAAGTTGGTAGGAGATCCTACGGCGGAGATTAAGAGATGTCAAATCAAAGGGGTAAATACCTATTGGAAAATTTAAAAACAAATATTTTAGGAGCCATGGGTTCTCAATCAGATGCACTACAAGCTAAAAAGAGGCAAGATGAAGAGCGTGCAGCAATGAGTTTTTTCTATCCTAGGTGTAGAACTAAACATCCTCAACGAGAATTTCCATTAAATAATGTTTCAGTCTGTCACCTATGTACAGAAGAACATCCAACCAATGATTGTCCATCATTGCATGGATTACAAGCTATATACAAGAGTGGAAATTTTGGTGGAATACCTAGGAGGCCTTGGAAACCTAGAGATCAGCCATCGTATCAAGACTCATCACAAATTCCACCCTATTACTATCCTTATCAACCTCCTCAACAATGGAACACTTCTGGTTGGCAGAATTGGCCACCACAGTACCCTCCTCAGAATGCTCAATAGTAGCAATGGTCACATGGATGGAGAGTGCAAGCTTATGCTCAAACACCTCCTCCTATGCCTAACTATCCTTACCCACCTAATATTCATCAACTTCCTCCTGGATTTGTACCCCCTTCACTACCCCCTATCCCGAATCAACCTCACCATTTCCAGAACATGAATCCTCCAATACCCACAATATTATCTACACAACCGATACCGAATCCTAACAACAAACCAACCCAAGCTATTAATAACATTGGGTTGTTACCTCTTCCATCATATGTCATTTCGACCGCACCAATACATGAGATTCAACTGCAGTCTGGAAGAGTTTTGCAAGATAAGCCCAAGTCATCAGTTGTTATCCAAGAAGAAAATGAAGAAGAAAACATACCTACCGAAGCTTTGAATGATGCCATTCTTGAAGATGTGGTTATTTCTAGATCTTCAGCACACAACCATCCACACAAAGAAGTAATTCCAAGGGAAAAATCACCTCCATATCCGGAGCGTCTAGTACTAAAAAAACCTCTAACTTATCCAGAGTATGATATCATTAACGAATTGTAAAATATTTGCATTAAGATCCCTTTGTTACAAGCCATTAAGGATATCCCAATCTATAGTAAGGTAATAAAGGAACTTTGTATTAAGAAACCAGGGAGGAAACAAAAAGACCCTCTGACGATTCATGTAATAGGAGAAATTTCATATTGCATAGCAAACCAACCTAGAATTCCAAAGTATTCAAACATAGGAAACCCTGTGGTGACTGTTATCATCAATAACACCGCCATAGGGAACACACTTATTGATCTAGGAGTTGCTATCAATTTGATGACTACCACAGTTTTAGAAACTCTCAATTTAGGACCATTCCTCTGCCCTACCCCAACGATGCTAGAATTAGCAGATCATACTATGGTTCAACCTACTGGGATCTTAGATCACATCATTGTATCAGTAACCTCATGGGAATATCCCATGGACTTCATGGTCATTGAATCAAAAGACCCTTCCAAAGGTCACCCCATTATTTTGGGAAGACCTTGGTTTGCTACTGCCAATGCATTTATAGGATGTAGGGATGGAGAGATGATTATATTTGATGGGTTGTATACAAGAAAAATAGCTTTATACCCACCAGCTCAGCCAATAGATGAAAACCTCTTTTGGTTAGATTGTCCTTTTGGAGATGAGAACTTGGAATAACTTTCCCTTTTTAGTGATCTCTCTTGGGCACTTCAAGAGCAAAATATAGAGAACGTGTTGAACCAATTTATCTCTTCCACAACATGTGTAGATTTTCCCCAATGTTTTTCCCAATTTGACCAGATCTTTGGAGATGAATTCCAAGAAAATGTGAGCCTCTCAACATTTACAAGTACACCTTGTCTCTTTGCAATCTAAGAACACTTAGGATCCTATACCATACCATGTGATGTTAGTTCCGACAAAATTCTACATATAAATGCAGGTTTAGATGAGAGTCAGCAAAAAAAATTACTAAAAGTTCTTAAGAGTCAAACTGGAGCATTTGCATGGGAATATACTAATATGAAAGGTATACACCCAGATACCTTTATCCATCACATTTAAATAGACTCGAACATACCTCCTGTTAGGAAGCCCCAGAGAAGAATGAATCCAGCCCTAAAGGATATAGTAAAGGATGAAATACAAAAAATCCTTAACGCTGGGTTCATCTACCCAATTTTGCAATAGTAAATGGGTTTCTCCTCTGGTGTTAGTTCCAAAGAAAGTCACAGGGAAATGGCGTATCTGTGTTGAATTTCGAGAACTGAACAAGGCCACTCTTAAGGATTACTTCCCTTTGCCTTTCATCGATCAGGTGTTAGACACCTTATGGGGGAAACAATATTTTTCATTCCTTGATGGGTATAGTGGATACAATCAAATATTGATAGCACCTGAGGATGAAGACAAGACAACCTTCACTTGCTCTTAGGGGACATATGCCTGCCGAGTGTTACCATTTGGCCTATGTAATGCACCTCCTACTTTTCGGTGTGCAGTTCTAGGAATCTTTGCTGACCTCATACATGACTATGTAGAAGTTTATATGGATGATTTTACAGTTTATGGTAATACCTTCAAGGAATCCCTTGAAAACCTCGAAACAGTTCTTATTCGGTGCCAAGAAACGAACTTATCTCTTAGTCATGAAAAATGTAAAATGCTACTGACTGAGGGCATACTTTTGGGACATCTTGTCTCTCTTCAAGGTATCAAGGTGGATCCCGCCAAGATTGAAAAAATTGTTAATCTTCCTCCTCCAAAAAATCCGAAGGAAGTAAGAATTTTTCTTGGCCATGCCGGCTATTATAGACGTTTCGTTGAAAATTCCACTAAAATAGCCCTATGTTCAAACTACTCATGAAAGACATAGAATTTTAATGGATTGAACTGTGTCAACAAGCCTTCGAAACTCTAAAGGCCAAGCTATCAATGGCACTAGTACTTAGGGGCCCAAATTGGTCCCTTCCTTTCCATATATCCATTGATTCTTCTGACGTAGTCATAGGGAAAGTTTTTGGTCAAAAGGAGGGACAAACATCACATGCCATCTACTTTCCTAGTAAAAATTTGACTCCTACAGAATCGAAATACACTATTACTGAAAAAGAGTTTCTAGCAATAGTCTACACCACCAACAAGTTTCGTCATTATATCACAGAATATGAGATTTTTATACACACTAACCACTCCGCCATCAGGTTTTTTATGAATAAACCTATCACCAATGGAAGAGTGACTCAGTGGCTTCTTTTGTTACAAGAATTCAACATCACCATTGTTGATCGTCCTGGTAGAGAGAATGTAGTAGCTGATTTTCTCTCTTGAATTCAAATTAACAATAATGTCATCCCTATCGATGATAGCTTCCCAGATGAACATTTGTTCAATGTATCTGTTTGAACCCCATGGTTTGCAGACATAGCCAATTATTTAGCAACTGGAAAGCTACCTAACCATCTCTGCCCACCTGAGAAATGTAGGATCATAGTTCAAAGTTCCAATTATTCTTTTGTATATAATGATCTCTTTCATACTAGTCCTGATCTTATTATTAGACGATGCGTACGGGAGGATGAGATGGAAGAGATCCTTCATGCATGTCATGGTGGACCTTGCGGTGGGCATTTTTCTGATAAGAGGACAACATACAAAGTATTGCACTCTTGGTATTATTTTCCAAGCATCTTCAAATATGTTTCCAAGTATTTGAAGGGATGTGACAGTTGCCAAAGAATGGGTAGACCTACACCATCCGATTATATTCCCTTGCAACCCCAAGTTATGATTGAGCCATTTGAAAAATGGGCTCTAGATTTTGTTGGACCAATTTCCCCTATGTCTCGCAAGAAGAAGTACATCCTAGTCTGTACAGATTATGTCACCAAATGGGTAGAAGCTAAAGCTTTATTTCAAGCCACAGAAAAATATGTGGTGGAATTCATTTATGAAGAAATATTTACCCGATTCGGTGTACCTAGGGAGATTGTAACCGATCAAGGATCTCAGTTTACCTCGAAATTAATGAAAGAGATTACTGACAAATATGGTATTAGACATTATAAATATTCACCATATCACTCACAAGCCAATGGTCAGGTAGAATCCACCAACAAATTATTAGAAGCTATCTTGACTAAGACTATCCAGTTACACCGCAAAGACTGGGAAGATAGGCTTCAAGAAGCTCTGTGGGCTTATAGAATAACTTGGAGGAACACCACTGGTCACACACCTTATGAAATCGTTTATGGTAAACAAGTTCTTCTACCCATTTAATTTCAAGTCAAAACCTTTCCTATGGCTGCGCAATTAAGGATGAACTTAGAAGAAGCATAGAGACAATGAATCCTGCAGATAAATGAATTAGATGAGATTAGGAAAGATGCTATTCAACGTACAATTTTAATACAAAATCAACGCAAAAAAGTGGCATGATAGATACATTAAACAAAAACAATTCAAAACTGGAGATTGGGCACTACTTTTTTATTCAAGATACAAATTTTAAAGGTAAATTAACTACTCGTTGGATGGGTCCATATGAAATTGTCACCGCCTTAGATAATGGATCTGTTAAAATTACGACAATTAATAATTCACAAATTTCTTTTGTTGTAAATGGACATAGACTTAGAATTTATCATTAACCAATATCTAAACAAGATTTTGTGCAGAATGCCTTACAGCAAGAGGAAATGGAACTGGTAGAAGAGAAAGTCATTCCTCCTCCTCCTAGTCCCTGAATCATTTTGGGTTATCTTCTTTTGTATATATGTAAATATGTTTTTGATTTTCAATAATAATGAGTCATTTCTAACAACTGATTACATTCTTTTTTTTTACAGGAAATCTATTATGATAAGTTTATAAAATATTGTCAATAAAACATAAAGACTCTTTTTTCCTTTAGTTAATTTGAAAATTTTACATAACTTGTTTTGTGCATATGCTTTGTTTTGAATAAAATTGGAATCATCTGACAAGTGGTTTTGCAGCTTAATCAGAAGAACTCTATCTTTGTAATCAGCTCATGTGATATTATTCGAAAAGGGAAGTGCTCTAAAAAGAAATACTTATAGTTCTCCCTCTCTTTATTTACTGTTAAAATTGAAAATTTATAGCGAAAGGATAAAGCATTTTTGAATCCACTTTATTTTATGATTCTGTATATGGTATTTCATTCAAACATGCACACTTCTGATTTATCATTAGAACAGTTGTTTAAAAGACCTTCTTTAATTATTATGATCTCCACAAAACTCTATCTTACACCTATGTACTGCTAGTTCATCCTGGACTCATTATCAAAACTTGTCTCTAAAGCACCTTTAAAAGGTATCCTAAAGTGGGTGATATTTTCTATTTTGTGGGGAACATTACTGACCTTTTATGAAAAAGATAGACTGTGAAGTCAAAGAACAGCTTTAGGTTATTATCTTTTGGCATCATCTTTAATTTAGGCCATTATAAATAAAGTTACTCATAAGTTTTGTGCTAAAATTTTGAATTATGTGTTTAACAAGCTTAGCACACTCTATTGCCAACCGGCTTCCTTACACAAATATATATATATATATATATATATATATATATATATATATATATATATCATTATACGAAGCAAACCCGTCGGGGTACTAAACAGGCATTAGAGAGATTTTGAGGTCAAAAAAGGGCCTCCTAAGAGATGTACTACAAAAATATGAGATATAGTAAAATATTATGAATTGGGAGTTTTATGGGGTAGGTATATATGACAAGTCACCTCCCACACTATTTTATATGCACAATATAAATAACCATGGTTGAGTTACTTTTCAAAATTCACTAGAAATAAAATTAATAAAATAAGTCTACATTGATGTGACTAAGATTCATTGTAAATTTCCAAAAATGTATTGTCCTTTAACATTTATTTGTCTTGAACTTGCAAATGAAATTAAATAATAAAAAACATTTTTAAGAGTTTTTTTTAAATTTTATGTTGACTTTTTATATTTAGTACTTTTCTCATGAATTTAATAATGTAATTTAATAGAGAATTTATTTACATGTAAAATGTCAATAATATTATTATAATCCACATTGCATTATTATTATTATTATTTATTAAATCTATTATTATTCTTTATTAGTTTGACATTATGTTATTAAATAGAATGGAGTGAATATATAATTTAAAATTAAAAGCATAAAAATGATAATATATTATTTTATAAAAAAATGTGAAAGGACTTTCTTTATGAATTAAGAGTACTTCACTTGAAAATGACAATAATATTATTTTATGTGAAAGTGTGAAAAGACATTCATTATGAGTACTTTACTTGAAAATGACAATAATATTATTTTATGAAAAGACTATCATTATGAGTACTTTACTTTATGACTTAAAAGTACTTACACCACTACCTTGGTTAACTATGTGTTTTCATCCACCATAGAAAATTTGACAAATAAGCATTCTTAACTCATGCAATGCCACCTCACCAAGGGGGATGATGTCATCTACTAGAATGTGATTGGTTGTATTTTATAGTACATTTTCTTTGTTTTGAGGCCCTTTTTTGACCTCAAAATTTCTCTAATGCTCATTGGAAGCAGGTCCATGCTAAGTAAAATCTTAAACAAGGAAGCTCAGTAAATGCAAGTAAACCCGTCGGGGTACTCAACAGGCTCGCTGATAGCGGGGCTATGCTTGCATGGTACCAAGATAAACCCATTGGGGTACTGAACAGGCCTACTGGCAGTGGGTCAATATCAGACAAAAGAGGTTTGGTTAATGCATTTCTATTCACATAACTCATAAAAAAACCTGAGTATACAAATACATGTTTAGGCCGATTATGTATACTGTCATTAGATAATGGTTGTAAGTTCGACTTGGACCCTATCATCTAATTCAAACAATAACTAGGATATGGCTATTCTAGAAAAAGGACACATAATTATAGTAGATCTCACAAATTTTATGGTGAACCTTATCTATATTCTTTGGATGACAAGAGATCTTTACAATGAGTCATGGACGACTAGTTTTCCTATGGCATTTTTGCATCTCTTACACTATTATTCTTCATATGGTCTTTTAAGCACTCTTGTATTCTTTTTTATGAATGCACATATATGAATCATCTACGTTTATTAGTTAATATTTCATTTCCTTATGAAAATTATCACAATATTTTAAAAAGCTACCTGTAAGACTTTCAATTGAAATTTTTTAATTTTAATCATTTTATCTTTGATGGCTTGAGGACATGCCATATTTTTGGTTTGGGGGGGAGATTAGAACTATTCTTACTCTCTCAATATTTACAAAATTTTTATTTATCTCTGATACAGTGACAGGTTTTTTCAGGTTAATGCAAAAGCAAAAGAAAATTGATCTAATCAAGAACAAAAATAGGAGCGCAACTAAAAGATCCAGAAAATCAAAGTTTACATCATCTTTTGTTCACTAACAACTTCGGAAATTCTCTGCAAAATCAGCTTTGGTCAGCATCAACAATAAGATCTTGTATAAACAAAAGTCTGTACAAATGATTGAATGACGGGTTGAATGCCGATCCGAACGAGGCAAATAAACAACATTCTGAATCGAGTGCTGAATGAAACCATAGCCTCTAACAACTTTATTTAATATGCCAAGATGTTCAAATTTGAATATTATTGATAAGATTAATTGGCTAATTATGACAGGGATCAATCAAATGTCGATTTCACACATGGATTCATTCTCTTATCCATCTTGCCTCCATTAAACGAATATATTATGCATCATTGTGAATCATTGCATGACCACCATTTGGTCTTACAATCTTGTTGTATGACTTTCCACCATATCAATCGAATCATGATCTCTCACGTGTAATCTATTTTCATTACGTGAATTACATTCAACCTATCCAAAGCTCGGCTTTGGACATGGTTGAATATTTTCTAAACCACACATGTTCACTAAATTCATGCACCTCTACGCTGGCATTTAAATTAAGATCTTCGAATGACAAGTGCGATCTTTCAAGCATGCCAATCCCTTGTCCACTGTCATTCAAACAATCAAACATACCTTAGTTTAAACTGGTGATTCCGTGAATTTCGCTTCAGTCCGTTCGCTCTCCATCTTTTTGTTGAATCGCATCCTCTGCAAATTCTTGCACCTCTTGTATCCATTCGCATGCCCTCGTCCTCTGTCAACAATGCCAATTCGTTACGAGCCTGGTACCTACGAGGACCTCCTTCGCATTTATGAGTTTAAAGCCTTCCATGAAGTGTTTTTGCGAGTAGGTTGGGGACCATTTCTCCGCCTTCTCCAAGGCCACGACCAAGAGATTCCATTATTGTTCCGTAAAGGTTTTGATGGCAAGACAACCAAGTTTGGCCATCTTTTTTTCTCCATGACAGAAGAGTCAATAGCATTAGCTACCAAGCTCCCGAGGGAATGTGCCCGATGGCACAAGCATCTCTTCCTTCCACAAAAGGATCATGGATTTTCCTTGAAGATCGATTTTCAACACATTGCTGGTACCAAAGGCTTTCACAAATAATGGATCAAGCTGGAGTACTTAGATCCTCTAGCGGTTATCATCCACTTAATCACTTGCGAGGGTAAGTTCATTGTCTTTAAAGCTTGCCATTTCAGATTGTTAGCTTATTTTGTTAACAATCAGACCCTCAACTTCCCATTTTATTTACTGAAAAGTTTGGAGAATATGTCTAGCCAAGTGAGAAAGAATACTATTAATCCCTCTGGTAGCTTGTATCACCATTGGCTTATTAAGCTTCTAATCATCCACGAGTTAGAAAAGTGTAACATACCCTTTTTGTTGAAGAACATTTTATGTTGGAAACATTATGTTAACGTTTATTGTAAAGTTTTATGTTGGACAGGTGTCCAATGATGACTGTAAATTGCACAATATTTTATTATTTAATAAATAAAATAGGATACAAACACCTAAGAGGACTGTTGAAAGAGTGGTTACTGACCCACTAGGTGGAATGGAATCTAGGGTAGAAGGAAATGGAACAGTGGCAGCATCATGATGCAACCAACTAGATGTTGGTATGGGACAACTCCCTTGAAATGTGGTCATAGTGCCCTAAAAGATGGGACTGGAGGTTGAGGCTCATTTATTCCAAACTGACCACTAAAGACCTAGGCGGTCTATATAATAGCCATCAAATTTTGAACTAAGGTTCATCACTTTTCCTGACGAGGAAATTTACCTTGGGGTTTTGCTGTGTTTGCATCCAAGAGATTTGATCAGGGGATATGCTAAGTTGTTGATCATGTTGTGAGTCTGGAAAACTCTATTGAGTTTCAGCAGTTTGATGCTGAGTGTTGAAGGCATGTTTTGAATTTAGGAGTTTGATGCTGAGTGCTAAATGCATATTGAGTGCCTTGCTTCTACACAGATTCCATCTACTTAGTGGTTCAATAATCAGGCTCAGGGGTTGACAAGAAGCCGCAAGTTAGGCTGCTTCTTCTGAAATAGGTTGGGAGGAACAGGCCTCCTTGGGTGTTTTTCGGCCCTATCTTCATCTATAGGTTCCATTATCTTTCCTATCGTCAAATATTTTAAAGTTTCTAACTGAATTAAAATTATTGTTTTTTTTTGTAAGTTTATTTAAACAAAGGCAGTCATTTCAGTTTCTGAGTAAGTTAAGATTCTATATAGAAATGATTTTTATTGAATAAAATAGTTCTCTGCATTTTCCCCATGCAAGTGGATCTACATCGTACTCTAGTACAGAGACAAATTAATTTAGATAGATAAATGATAGGCAAAATAGCCATGTGAATGAGAAGATAAAAATGTTATATTTTCTTAAAGTTTATGCTTACTGTTAATTTCCTATGTATACATGTATCAGTGTTTTCCTTATCATTTTCTGTATAGATAATTGTTTTTTTCAGAATTCACAGTAATGTTTTCTTCATTATATAAATATCCGTTGTCTCGAAACAAATAGTTTCCCTTTCTAAAAGTATAAGAATTATCTTTCTATGTTATAGTATTTGAAATATACATATATGTTTATATCATAGCAGTTGCAGATTCAATCTCAACATACAGCATATTATTATTTTCCCTTTTGAAAACAGTGCACAGTTATTAAGCACCAGTTTTCTTCATGCACATAATTATCTATTACTATGCTACTTATTATTTCATTATAGCAAATAATATTCTTGTCATACAAACAGAAGTCTTATGTTTCAACCTAGGATTTTTATACATTTCACTTTCAAGTCAAACCTTCAAAACTATTAAGTTTTTTGTTGAACGATAATAATAAAAACACTGAGAGTATAATTACATTCTGGACAGAACCTAGTTATAGCTTCAGACATCACAAATAGCTGGAACTAAGCTTTAACATTATCATCTTTCATAACAGGTTTCCAAACATGAGATTTCGTTTCTTCTCCATAGTATTATCAACTCTCGGCTCACGGCCAACTTTTTAACAGTTCATAAACATAACGTCAACCACATATTTTATTGCCATAAACTAAACATAAAAACTGCATTCGTTTCCATAGATCGAGCTAGTCAAACCTCTCGGTATCATTTCAAGGTTCCTGTCATTACATTGACAGTAGAACAGTTCTAAACAGAAGTAATAAAAATAGTTTTGAATGCCAAGATCATAATGAGGAGCAAAATCAAAACCAAACAATCAAACCCTGATTTTCAAAGTTCATTTAGAATAAAACGCAGTGTTTATAAAATTGACGAACTACACACAGGTCGAAACCCTTTCCATAGATTTCAAACATCTACCATTTTTCATTGAAACATGTGATTTTTACATTATCCAAGTCTGTGAATAAGACGATTTATCCACGACTATTACAAATGAAAAACGATAGGGCTCGTGCTTTACAAATCAAAATCAACAGGGTTCGTGCCCTTTGGGTCAAGGTACTACCCTCCCTAAGCTATTACATTTTTACAAACCCTAAATAGTTGAAATACAAATTATCAGAGATAAACATGAAAATATCAGAACACACTTAAGAAGGCCATCACTTCCATCTAACCAGGAATACAAGGTAACCTCCAAGGCTTACCATTCTATATAGAAGCAACCATTACCATAACCAATATTGGAGCAACCATCGAAAATATTGGACCTGCAATCATTTGAGACTTGGTTAAAAATAATTTAAACAAAGACTTAGAATTGATACAATAACTGTGACAGCTTTACATTTGAAGTATGGAAGCTACAGAAATGGAGATTAAGAACTTTACCTTCGAAGATAAAACAAGAATGCCTAGTTGTGTGACTGTAATATGTCTTATGTTGTCGTATGCCAAGAAGGAGGAAACCCCTCTCAATACCTTATCACTGAAAGCCGAAGACCACACTCACTACTAGAGAAACTGGTCTGTTACCCTGAAATAACAAGCTGGGACTGTAATCTTCATAGAGTCCATTTTTTAAGGACTCTCAACAACCCTAAGTCTTCAAACACGAATTATTACACATAGACATTATCAAAGAACCCTGGAGACACTACCATCGAATAGTTTAGAAAAATGATCATCTTATCAATCACCCTGAAACATTTAAAAATATCAGTTACAGTGAATCGCCATGACTATTTAAGATCCCAAGCTATCAACTGATCACGGGTTCGATTCTTGGTAATCAACAAAGAAAAACTCACTAACAGAACCCCGAAGGCTCTCGGCCTGTCGGCCTTCTTCCAGAGCCACTACCTTTGAATGCCAAGGAAACAATAGACATTAAACACAATAAACAGAGTGGAGGTAGGGTTTCAATTACAACCATCAAAGCTCTGCCAGATCAACGAAGGAGATCACCGAGGCAGCTTCACAATCACCAAGCAAATCTACTGTATTAATTGTTACATCATTACTACTGCCACGAAGGAGCCAACTCAGTCAAACCTCAAACCAGTATGTTTACAACTCATCACAAGACTCGGAATGCCACATTACTATCACATGCCTTAGCCACGATGCTATCAATAGTGGAACTCCACTGCCTCGACAGTAATGAGTATTAAATGGCCAGGATATACCAGTACCTGCTAGCAGGTTAAGTTTAATGAACGTTATCATTACACATTTATTTCTTATGCATAATATATGGTGAATAGTGATACTCGACCATTGAAACAATATCAAATGGTATGTTTTAGTGCATATAGTTGTATTGCTAGGGTTTCAATAGTATCACATAGGGTCACGTTAAGTGCACACACCATATAATACATATATTTATTGTATAGGAATTGTTTCATATTTTATGCACATTGCAATAGACTATGGGGGTAATATAATAAATTGCACAAGGATCGCATAATAACAATTGAATATAGTGAAGTGCAATAATTCTTAGATTAGAACAAATCAAACTTATATAAAGCTCTTAGATTTCGCATGTCATCATATATCGTAAAAATGTTTTTAGCCAATACATTATAGACTTAGACCATTGTGCATAAGTCGTAATCGATAGCATTCCTTATACAATAAAAGATGTATAAAAGAAAAAGTTCACGGACCCCATTTGACTAATTAAATGACAATCGGTACAGAGATTTTATTCAAAACTTTTGTTTATAAGATAATTATTTTACCTACTAGGCTATTGAAGATCTCACCTTTGACACTTATTACTTAATAACTTTCAAGCAGTAAGACGTAGAAGACATAGAATTCTGTTTAGGGCCTTTCGATTACATGATGAAATTACCTTACCTGTAAACTGCAACAAGAATGATTTGACATGCTTTAGCACTAATGCTAAGTAAGCCTCGAGGTGTCCGTAGGACCCCCTTCATCATCAACGAAAGTGCATTAGTTAAAAACAGTCAAAAACATCAAGCATCACATTTAAACATTGAAGGTATAAAAGTACAGATGTGTTTGAATAACATCAAAACATATATATAAAACATCTAGTCGCAAACTTTGAATCTTAAAAACTAGCAGAGATTGTAATACAGAAGTATAACTTTCATACATTATTATTTTCTGCACAGTTAAAATAGGCATTTATTGTTATGTCGAAAAATTTTAAATTTTTGTGATTTTGTTGGGATGTTACAAAAAGAGAGGACAAACTTGGGATCATTTTGTTTTTGAGATACTAAACCTTCATTTATTTACCGTAAAACCTTCCCCTTCTCAAGAACATCATCATACCCAAGCAGAACCAAACGCTAAACGTGTATGGTTTGATTAGGATCCCTCAAGTTCTGAGTACCTTGTCCAGTCATCACCTTCTCTTGAACTTACCCTTTGTGACCCTACTTCGGAACCTCCACTCTTTTTAGAGCCCACTAAATCCACGAAAACAAATTGTGACTAGTCCGTCAAACAGTCTGTCATTCAGCCATCACGTTCAAATGTCCAATAATACAACCATATCCTTGAATCACCCCTCCTCACATTAGCCAACATATCTACTTCAATGAGTGAAGCCTCTGCTGTTGAAAGTCCTCCTGCGCACAAGAAAGACAAAATTCTTGAAGGTCATACTATTGAGTGTGAAATATTTTCAAAAGAGTTGAGTCCCCCAAAGAACCCTGAACATCATAAAGAATAGTTCATTCTGACTCAATAGGAGATGGATAAGTTGATCCAAGTGATAGCATGGTTGACAGACCAAAATCAAAGATATGTGGAGACAATTTATTAGCTTCATGAAGAAGACAAGGCACTGCGTACACAAGTAAAAGACATTGAATGCTTGGTTAACACCAAAACAACATCCCATACTGCCCTGTGGATGAGGTATAATTGCTTAAAGAACCAATTCAAGAAGCTCCAGGCCAAATCTATATCTTCATCATCCCAGTCAAAGGTCGTTGCTACCGCAGCTCAGCCTTCTTCCTAATTTCTCTCTGTTTTGTTCAGTGGGACCTGGCATATCTCCGGTTTGGGGGAATGTTGGTGTCCATTTTGTCACTATTTTTTATCATCAAATCTACTTTGAATGGCGTTAATTTCATTATTTTTTATATAATAAGTTATTCTTTCTGCCATTCAGCCCATCAAACATACCAGGTATGCATGTATTCATTATCATATGAATTTTGATCAAATCTCATTATATTATGATTTGTCAATGATTGAAGTGACATTTCCAGTCATGCATGGCATTTAGTTTTGATCTACACGCTGCGGTTTTTCAAATGACCCTTCATTTAGATTGTGTGTTTATATTGCCAATGTTTAGCCGCGTCCAACTCGTCATTCAACCTTGCATTCAACTCGCGAAATCCATGGTTGGCATGCTTCGGGGCATTAAAGATAAAAATGGGCATGTGGGTTCTGTTTGGCACGCAAGAGTCATGGTAAATGAGCTCTGGTTCTGGAATATTCATCTCCAGGCCTGCTAAACTCGACAGCACATCCTACCTCCATGTCAACACTCCACATGCCAGTTCTCTCTTCCGTTCAGCCTAGAATCACGCACGCCCATTCACGCCGGTGTTCTGGAAGAGTTCTTCCTTCCACGCTCAACCTTCCAACACAACACTTCACCCATGTCAATGCTCCAGCAGCCCTATCCTCCATTCGTTTAGTTCGCCAGCGCACTACCTCTCTGCCCACGTCAAAGGAAGATCGACGGTGTCGCTGCCTCGTGAAGGAATCAGTTCTGTGAAGCCTGGTGTATGCTCCCTACGTTGTCACGCATCACTTAAACAAGTCGGTTACAGCCTTAAATGCTTCTATTATTAGATAGGTCGACTCTGTCGACCCTTTAATCCATTGTAATTTATAAATAGACACTTGTATAGAGAAATAGAGTTAGTCAGAGTGGAGTTAGTGTGTAGACAAAGACAAAGTTAGAGATTATCAAGAGCAGATAGCAGACGTTTTGTAATTTTCTTAAGTTAATAGAAGTTCCAATTTGTTGATGTTTTGAGTAACTAAACCGATTTAGTTTTCCATCTCTGATTGCTGAGAAGGGCCTCTCATCAACCAGAGGTTTTGTCTTTGTTTTCTACATTTTCTTTTCTGCAAATAGTCAGTTTATTTTCCTGTATATGTAATTAATTTCATTTTTTCTGTACATGATATTTATTTCTTCTTTGTAATTTATATTGTGCTGCTAACATAATCTGTGTTTCCAGAGTTAGTAAATGGTCGACCAAAAGTATAGCTTTGATAGTTTAATTTGAGTCTTTGGTAATTAGATAGTTTTTTTCTAATCTTCTGCAAATTAGATAGAGTTAGTCAGTTGTTGTTTCCAACTTAGTTCTGAGTAGAAGTAGTTTCATTAGCTTCTTCTCTGTAGCTGTAGGTTAATTCTCTTCTCTCATATCAATCTATCTTTAGTATAGAATAGGAATAGTTTATCTCTCCAACAATGATTAGAATAGGTTGCTTTCTATTATATTAGCTTCTCAACAAGTCTTCTCACTAATTTCTCCACATTGTAGGTTCATCTGCATTCGCCAGCTGACGTTAAGATCATCGAAACTCTTCTTTTCCTTAGTTCAATTCATTCTTACTCCATTCGGATTGTCATTTGGATTGTCGTTCGGACTGTCATTCGGATCGCCGTTCGGATTTTCACCCTTTCTGCACTATTTTATGTTTATTTCAAACTCAGTTACTTATGTTCTTTAATTGTAATCTTTCCTACTCTTAATTAGTATTCTCAACCATAATTAGGCCCATGTTTTACATTCCATAAAGTTTTAATTAAATTCGTGTTATCATTCTTAGTTTGGTTTAACTACCTTTTAAATTATGTCTTTCATACTTAATTTGCTAATATGTTTCTGTTTCAGAATTTATCAGTATTATTCCTAGTCTAGTATATTACATGCTCTTAAGATTAATTAGAGTTGATAATTTCATTCTTCAAGTATTCTAGTTTTGATAGTTTCCTTCATTAAGATTAGGATCAGTTTCTTATTTAGATAAATAATGAAGATGTTCATGGAATAGGATTTGGTTTCAGAAATTAATATCTTTATCAAGTTTTCTACTTGCTTCTATATAAATATCTTTATCAAGTTTTCTACTTGCTTCTATATAAATATCTTTATCAAGTTTTCTACATGCTTCCAAATCAAGTTCAGAAATAAATATCTTTATTAACTTTTCTACTTGCTTTTAGTTTTCATTAGTATCATATTATTCTGCTTATGGATGGTAGATAGATCAGAATGTTTAAAGTTAACTGTAATTTGTCTCTTTTTAGTTTACATCTCTTTGTTGAAGTTAGATTAGATTTACTTCCATTTTGTTTTGCTATTACATTTGAAAGCCATTACGATACATTCACTCCAGTTCCTGTTACATGGGAATAGATGTTTTTCTTGAATTAGTTGTTGAAATTATTTAAGTAGTTTGTAATTTGCTTTAATTACCATAGTTTTCTGCTTATGTAAGTTATCATCAAATTAATCCATTTCATAGATAGGTCTCTAATTTATTTACAGTTGTTTTCTAATTCTTAGGATAGAATCTGAAATTGTATAGTTTCCATTTTCATAGTTCATAGTTTGCTTTTTAATCAATTTCCATTGTTCAATTATAAGATAGAGTAGTATGATTTGATACTATTATAGTTTATTTGTTTAACTAAGTTTGATTTAGTTCTTTTAATTGTTTTTCTGAAGTTTGACTAGGTTTTTCATTTTGAAAGATCTTTAGATTTTTCCTTTATTAAATATTTTTAAGGTCTAACAAGCTAAAACCTTAGGTGCCATTCTACCTTAGCATATACTTTGTCTCAACTCTAAGATTACCAACCCCAATCGATAATTGAATATTAGGTGTTTTCTTTGAGATAGCTCACATACCCAACAACCATCACCATCACCATCACCATCATCATCAACATCACCATATTCATCATCATCATCACCATCTTCATCATCATTGTCATCTCTAGGTTCCTCATCAACATCTCCATCATCATCATCTCCATCATCATTATCATCATCATCTTCATCACCATCACAATCACCATCACCATCGCCATCACGAGCATCATCAACGTCTTCATCATCATCACCATCATCACCATCATGAACATCATCATCATCATTGTCATCTCTAGGTTCCTCATCAACATCTCCAACATCACATCTTCTTCATCATGATCATCACCATCACCATCACCATCATCACCATCTTCATCATCATCATCACCATCTTCATTATCATCGTTAACTCTAACTCTAACCCTAATTCAATTTCTTTCTATAAATCTAGCCCTAACCCTCACCCAAACCCTAGCACTAAACCATCTTCTTCACCATCACCATCATCATCAACGCCTTCATCATCATCACCATCATCATCATCATCAACATCTTCATCATCATTGCCATCTCTAGGTTCCTCATCAACATCTCCATCATCATCATCTTCTTCATCATCATCATATTCATCACCATCACCATCACCATCATCATCACCATCATCATCATCATGAACATCTTCATCATCATTGTCATCTCTAGGTTCCTCATCAACATCTCCATCATCACATCTTCTTCATCATCACCATCACCATCACCATCACCATCACTATTAACGTCTTCATCATCATCACCATCTTAATCATCATTGTCATCTCTAGGTTCCTCATCAACCTCTCCATCATCGTCATCATCGTCTTCATCATCATCATCTTCTTCACCATCCCCATCACCATCATCATCAACGTCTTCATCATCATCACCATCATCATATTTAGAAACTTTTTAGAAAATCGCTTTAAAAAAAATTAATATTTAGAAACTTTTTAGAAAATCCCGTTAAAAAAATTAATATTTAGAAACTTTTTAGAAAATCCCGTTAAAAAAAATTGTAAAATGTCTACGTATACACCTCGAAACAAAAATTTCAAAATGTAGTTTAGTTTTCTAAATAAGCATTAACTTTTAAAAAAATATTATATTAAATATTTTTTAAATAAAATTAAAAAATATTAAAAACAACATATAAAAAAATTTGGAAAAAAAATTAATATATGATTCTACTACTATGAATTAAAAAAATAAAATTAAAGTCAATTTCCCTAACTCTACTAGTTAAGGTGTGAGTTTTGTTTGCTAGTCGACCCTAGTTCAATACCTTAATGTGATTTAGTTGGAGACTCGGTGATGCCCTTGTAGGCTAATGGTTGAAATGTATGGCCCATGACATTTCTAATAAAAAGAAAATTAATAATTTTCAAATGAAAAACATTATTCATAATTTCCATAAATTGATAACAAGGTTAAATAAAAACATACAAGTATGCCATATCCCATGCATTTGTGGGATCTTAAAGAATATCTTTAATTTGAATAAATTTTGATAAATATATAGGAAAATCATTTTGTTGAATCCACTTCCAATACATGATTCCAATTAGCAATTAACATAGCCACTTAATTTGTAGTTGATAAACACCTATAAATACAAATACAACCAATTTCAATCAATATAACTTTCAATTTTTTTATATATAATTTAAACATTTACAAAGCTGTTGTCGATTCTGAAGATATATGTGAGGACAATTAATAGATTAAGTATATTGTCAATCCAATATTAAGAAAAATAAGGCACTTGTCAACACAGTTAACGCAGAGCTCAAAGAAAAATAGGGCAGCGGCAATGAATTGAATTGTGCAGTAAGAACAACCTTCAAAGGATGCAGATTTTGAAAAATCGACCAGATATTGAAATAAGTGGAGTGTCAACTCACCTAGCTATTAAAATCGAAGGAGTCTGAAATCGCTAGGTTGATATTTTAAATACAATTCAGAATTCATCTCTTTCCAGTTAAATTTATCCATTTCCATTTATATTACAGAGATGAATACAATTCAGAATTCATCTCTTTCCAGTTAAATTTATCCATTTCCATTTATATTACAGAGATGAAAACATAGTAGGAAATCACCACATCTTTCTTTTCTATGATAAAGCTAATTCACCAATTAAAAAAGAAATGATATTTAATAAAATTTGATATTTGACGAAAACAAGTGAACATTAAATAGAAATGAAGTAGCAGTATCTTCTTGCTCTAATGTAAATCCATATAACATGCAATACCCCGTGTTCCAAGGAATTGGCAAAGTCCTCGTGGCCTAATCCCTTTTATTGTGATGTATTCTAAGATCACCATAGCAGCATTGTGCATGAGCAATGGATACACAATACATCCACAAGTCAGAATTTTGAATGCGTGCTTTGATGAATCAATTCAAACCAAAAAGGGAGAGTTCCAATCAATCCATTTTGTTATGTAGAGAATGACAAAAACAGACATATACAAGTGTATAACTATAAAGAGAACCCATGAGATAATTGGAAGTTGTCACTACATCTATATTTCTACGTATATCCAAGATTAAGAATTGTATAGTTATGCAAGGTTCCCAAGATTAAGAATTCACGAAATTAAGAATTCACGAAATAAAGCATTCACGAGATTAAGCATTCATAACATTAAGAATTTTATAGTTATGCAAGGTTCCCATGGTGTGGGATGTGAGAGCGCTTAGGATTGGTTGCTAATTTTTTTAGAGATTGAAAAATGTTTAATTAGATCTTTAGATATCACACACTAACCTATATTTAATTTATATTTGGAAATGTATAGTATTTTTATTGAAATTTACCTAAATCTATATAAAAACTTAATTAATGAAAAATGTGTATTTTTGTTGGCTTTCTAGTGTTCTCTAAATAAACTCTAAACCTAATTGAAATCTTAATTAGACTCTAAACCTAATAAAAAACATAATTGCTATCTATTAGACATTCTTCTCTTTAAACTTCAACTACTAGTTATCTTTGTCTAGCTAAATGTTTTGACCCACCTTCTATTATGTACTATTTATTGACATTAGCTACAAGTTATTTTTTTGATATATATTCGTTTAATTCTTAAACTTCAACTACTAGTTATCTTTGGCTAGCTAAATGTTATGACCCACCTTCTATTAACTCGCACTAGCTAGAAGTTATTTTTTATATTTCTTTTCTTTTTTATTGCGCGAGGAGGTGCTTTATAGCTGAGTATGAGGGAGATATTGTAAAAAAGAATAATACAAAGTAAAAAGTAAATATGAGACTTAAACTAAACACTTTAGAGCTTAGGATTAGGTGATAAATATTATTTCCGTCATAAACAAAAAAAGACTAATTCAAAGTAAAAAATAAATATGAGACTTTACTTTTAATACAAAGTAAAAAGTAAATATGAGATTTTATAGTGTTTGTCGAGTAACAAAATAATACAAAGTAAACAAAAAAGAATAATACAAAGTAAAAGGTAATAAATATTATGTTGGACATAAAAAAATAATAATAATACAAAGTAAGAAGTAAATATGAGACTTAAACTAGAGACTTTAGAGCTCAGGATTAGGTGGCTCGAGTATTGCACTCAAGGAGCTATTCAAGGAGAGGTTTACACTTTGGGAGATTCGATCCCTCTCGGGCTTGATAGAGCCTAGGATTTGGATCTATGTAATTGTTAAGCTAAATTTATGCATGCCTAGCTACATGTTATCAAGGAGCTTCTTTCACTTATCAACCATGAGCCGCACACTTGTCCCATCCTCCTTCAATCTAGGAAAAGCATAGATAGTAGTCTACCCCAAAATTCTAAAATATAAATGCCTATCCACATAATTAAAAATCTTATTTTTACTCATATCCCTTCTAAATACAACTTCTTATAACCTAGAACCTATAAAATTTTACATCATTATTATATCTACAATATAAAAACCTCATTTTTCACAATTAAAAAACCCCCTCTTCACATCATTCATATATCTACATTATAAAAACCTTATTATTCACAATTAAATAAATTCTTTAATAAACTTAAAGAAATATTGGTTAACAATAAAAATCTGAATAAAAAGAATACAAAACCTAACAATTTTAAAAAGTAAATTTGTAAAAAACAAATATACAAAATAATATTTTTCTAGTAGCCATGTTACTTCATTTCTCCTAATGATATTTAAAAAAAAACCTATCCTTTTATTTCTATTTTTTTTACATTACCAAACTTCTAAGCCAAAATCCTAAATTTAATCCCATATATTCTAACCACAATCAATTTTCAATATAAATCCATGAGCGAAATCCGGAATTAAATCCCATATATTCTAACCACAATCAATTTTCAATACAAATCCATGAATGGGATTCCAAACGTGACTACATAGTTTCAACGAAGAACATGATTCTCTGACAAAATTGTAGCAACTCAGTCCCAAACAAAACTATGGCCAATAAATCAAATTGTACTGCGAACAATCTAAGCCATCCCAACTACATGGGAATTGATCTTAAAATTCCAGCAGACCATCCGTCGGTTTGGTCATGCCAACCACATGTGCCGAATCAGATCCTGTATTGGAAAACGAACCAAAAAAGCAATCAGAAACTACCACTGGAAAAAACTTGTTAAAAAGTTGTGTACCTGTCATAACAGCGCTACCTATGGGAAGAAGTGCCGGTATTGCGTAGCTAGAAGGGAAGGGAACTGGTAAACGATTCACATGCCAGATCCGACCTGTAACGGTGAGTAAACGGGAGATCTAGAGACGGAAGTGAACTCATTTCCTTCAACTGTTCGCTCGAAAGTTCCGTTGCGGAGTTGAACAGATCGGACTCCAAAGGGCATGGTAGAATATCCGTTGGACCGGAGAATCGGCTAAATCGTTCTCAGTTGAAGAGGGAACTGAACTCATTTCCCTGAGTTCGCTGAAAAGTTCCATTAAAAAATTTAATATGGCGGACTTGAACCGACCATCAAACTCCAATGGACATGGCAGAATCTCTGTTGGACCAAAGGAATCTGCTAAATCGTTCTCAGATGAAGAGGGAACTAAACTCCTTGCCTCGAAGGGTTCGCCCGTTACAGGATAGAATAGGGCGGACTTGAACAGATCGGACTCCAAAGGGCATGGTAGAATATCGGTGGGACCGATTAAGGACTCGGCTAAATCTGGCAGAGATGAATGCGGATGAGGAGGACAACCAGTTCCCCTCTGGCTTGTGGATAACCAGAGGGGAGGAGGAGCACAGCAGAAAAGCCGACTCTAAGAAATTTGCTGAAGTATTTATGGGTAAGGGACGTGAGGAGTGGGGTAAGTGGCCGTACTTATGCTCATGGCGGAACACCGTGTTTGGTTTGGTGGCGAAGGATTTGGATCCAGAAGTGCATAGCATTTCTGAGGAGAGTACTTGCAACTAGATGGCGAAGGATTTCGATCCAAAAGTGCATTTAGATCCAGAAGTGCATCGCATTTCTGAGGAGAGTACTTGCAACTAGATGGCGAAGGATTTCGATCTAAAAGTGCATCGCACTTCAGAGGAGAGTACTTGCCCGGGCCAGGTAATTCCAAGGCCTCGCACACTCCTTTTAGGCTTCTCTTATTGAGGATCCGGCGCAAACAATGCAGAAAAACAGCTCCCACAGTACCGCCGACAAAACTCAAACCCATATTTACAATGAAACTTGCAAATCCTAATGCGAAGACATTTGCTGAAACAATTCGACCACCTTATTTTATAAGGCAACCAGGTTTTTGCGATCCAAACAAAAAGAATTAAATAATGGAAGTTTTCAAGGTATAGTATAAAATAATAAAATAATGGTTAGATATTAATTATTGCATTTATAGGTGGTTATATCTTAGAATTTGGGGTGGATTACTATCTATGTTTTTCCTAGACTGAAGGAGGATGGGATAAGTGTACTGTATATATTGATTTTATTGATTTTATATTCGTCATTCAAAATTCCAAATAAACAATTATAAAAAAAGAAGAAATAGACAACCCATTTAACTAAAGAAGGTAACAGAGGATGGAGCATGGTATATCCAACCACTTAGTTTTGTGGAGATGGCTAGTTGTTAAACAAAAGTTAAACATTAAACTAATTAATATAAAACTAACATAAACATTAAATTAATTAATATAAAGGTAAAAACAAATACCATTTAATAAACATATCCATTTTCTTAACCACGGCTTAACTAAAACTTATTTAAATCTCAATCAAGATGCATTTGAGCATAACAAAAATACAATGGCCATGAAATGAATTCTCACTTTACACTTGTTACACTCACGTTAATCTTGTAATAGTAGTGTTTTTTATTTTATTCTTGCTCATCACAAAAGGAATAAGTTAATTAGTGGAAGAAATCAACATATGTTAGTAAGTAGCTTTGTGCAAAAACTAAAACCACGCAGGCTTTCACCAACTTTGTTAACCTCCCTTAGTTCATGTTCAAATCTAAAACTGAAATGATAAAAATAATTAATTTAATTCTTTTTTTTGTCCTAGCAGAGTGGAAGCACTTTAGTCATGATACATGTCATGTAGTCTCCTTATGGTGGCCTATAGCCAAATGATGAAATTCAAGTAGTCTACACCCATGCTTTCACCAACCTAGTTTACCTCCCTAAGCTCATGATCAAATTTTAAAATGTTCAAATGTAAAAATGAAATGGTAAAAATAATTATTTTGACTCCTTTCATTTGGCCGTGTAAACACTTTGGACATGAAACATGCCATGTAGTCTCCTTACGGTAGCCTCCAGCTAAATGATGGGATTCAAGTAGTGTGAAATTAAATAAATAAATCCACTTGAAAATGATGTAGATATGCTTTATGGATTTCTAGTATGTAGCATAAGGTCATGCCTCACTAATGAATGGCTAGACATGTATGTTGTAAATACAAGTATATGGATCTTATCGTAGGATTTCCACAATGAACTCAACTTATGTAAATATTCAAGCTAAAACATAATATAAAATGTTCCTAGATGGTTGGTAGAACACAAGAGGGGCTATGATTCCTCTAGAGGGGAATAATAAAGAGGACTTTGGGAAATTAAATCCTCTATTGCCAAGTCTTAGCCACGGAACTTATCTCTTCCTACCATGATCCTAAAAGGAATATTTATCAAACCAGTGATTGAATGCGTGTAAGAGGTTGGTGGGGAAATTTTTCTATGGGAGCTAAAGATAAACAAGATTTTGATCCCAGCTGGTTGCACTAAGCATAGAGGGAGACCATACACCACTGGCTTCTTCTTACATTTGAGATATATGTTTTTCGTACGCCAGGTCGCAAGAAGCGCACGCACAAAGGATACAAAGACCTCGACTTGAATACTTATAGAACTCTCAACTCCCAAAATCTGAATACCCAAGTGGGTGGGAGAGGCTTTATTTAGACAAATTTATCCAATAAACTGGTGACACCAAACTAACAAATGCAACTAACAGCCAAGATTTGCTTTTATGGCGGTATATCAAATTGTACCCTTTGTGAGATAAGTCATGGGAGCCATGTGAAGGAATCTAATTGCTTGCGGACCCATCCTAACAAGAGAATTAAAATTTACAAGTTGGAACTACTATTAGCATCCTACAACGATTTTACATCAGTCATTGGTATCATATCCTACTAGGAAGATACATCTTTTTTCAATCCCCAATATCTGGTCTGCCACAAACACAACCAGATCCAACAAATCCATCATAGCTGTCATCATCATTGTCAGAGGTAGATGGGATAGAGATTTCAGTATCAAGAAATAAATAATGTGAAAAACATCTTTCTACATCAGACCCAAGCATAACTTCATTGGAAGAGAAACAAAATTCTCCTTCAAAACATGATTCCACTTTGTAATTGAACACAAATTATTTGGTGTAGTGTCTAATCATCCTTCCATCTTTATCCCATTGGAGAAACTTCTATGTCATTTTGATAGGTGGTTCTAAGGGATATTATTTCCCGCCATTGTGTTTCAATTTGAATTTGAACCATATATAGCACTAATGAGCTACAATCATGTCAGCCTAGACATGAAAAATAAAGTTAGCTATTCTTTGTACCCAGCCTTTTCTAGGAAATAACTTATCAAGAAATACTTATGTCCATCATAACCATTTTTTTTGAACTAAGGAGGATGGATCGCAACAAATTATGATCTCTCCTTGTTCTCTACAAAATTGTAGAATTAGATGGAAACTTGTCCATGTTAAATAGCAAGGGCCTATATCAACAAAGAAAATATTTTTTGTTGATGTATATGTAACTTCAGAATGTATTTCACATATATGTATATTGTATTCCTATAGAGATGTTGTTATTCCTCTATACGAAAGTGTCATCATTTATATTGTAAGTGTCGTAAACTTATACTTGATGGGTTATTAGACCACCTTGTTGGGGTCGGCCCTGTATAAGTCATGTGTGTCAAAGGGTTATTAAACCACCCTATTGGGGGTTGGCCCAGTCAGCATTATGTTATGTGGTTAACTTAAGGCCGACCTAGTATAAAGGTTATTAGGCAAGTCAACTCAAGTATAAATAGAGTGCGGAGGCACTCTATTTGATCATTCTATTCTCACACACTCTCTTTGGAGAGTGGCTCACTTGTGGAGGAGGAGAAGCTACTGCTATGAGATGTCTATATCTTATGCTTGGGTTGTATCATTGCTCTATTTATCTTTGAGGAAGTTATTGGGGTTTTTCACGTTTATGGTTTTCCCCAAGTAAACTCTATGTCTCTTGTGTGCCTGCATTATTATGTCCATGATTGATATGATGTAGATATGCTATACATGTTGTTCTCTTAGTTAATATCCTAGATCATATTGAAGTAAATTCTGAAAAATATAACATGGTATCAGAGCTTGTATGAAAGAAGGCATGGTATGGCATGTATGACACTTGTTGCACTTGCAATGTTAGGGCTTGATATAGAAAAAACCAATCATCGTATCACTTTCTCTATAAATACATTTTGGCGAGGTTTCATGGTCTGCAAATCGTACAGGGTGAAGCTAAGATCCCCATTTACCTTGTGTCCAAAGGAAAACCTCTAATTCGTTGTACTTTGTGATTTATGATCTGTACAATATAGGGTTTCTGCATCTTCTAGATCTCAGTCATAAACACGTGACCTTGGAAAAAAGGTCATAACTTGGGCTAGGAAGCTCCAAAGGAAATTTCGTAAAATGTGACAGGTAGTTCACGGACTGCAATTTCTCAGGTAAATTTTTCAGAGGCCGAAACTTAACCAGTGACATGTGGCACTCCGTAAAATTTCGTTCTCTTGTTTTATCCAATAAACAGGTCACGTTGCGTCACTTGGATAACTCTCTCTCAAAGAATCTATTTGAGGTCATACCTATGGGGTTGGAAAGATGATAGGTCGGGCTATCACAAGAAAAAAATTTAGACCCTTTGGATAAAAAAGTTTGTAGTTATACCAGAAAAAATAAGGTACATATTTATGTCAAAACATAATTATTTTTTAGTACCTTCATTCATGGCTTCCGGAATTTAGGGTTTCGGAGAAAGTTGGAATTTTTGTAATCGGAGACCACGGATGAATTCTACTCATCAAAATAGAAATTTAGAGACCAATATCAGATTTTTTGGTTGGGCAAAAGGCCGTTCTTGATCATACCCTAGTTCGGGACTTTGATGAGAAAAGTGGAAAATTAGGGCTTCTGCAAAAATGGGAATTTTTGAAATCTGTGACCATGGCTGGAAGCTCCTCAGAAAAAAAGAAGCTTAGAGATTTGGATCGAACCTTTTGATTGGGAAGAAGGGTGGGATTTATCAAACCCTAGTTTGGGGTCATGTCTAGTGAATCCGAAAGTTTCAAAGGCAAATTTGAGGGGTGAAACTTTGGAGTTTTCAAATTCTGAGTATACCGGCTTGATCAGGTCATCAAGGCGCATCTTTCTATCCTTTCAGATGTTTGAAATTCAAAGTTTGAATTTTTAGGGTTTCTCTAACAAACCCTAATCCACCTCGAGATCCAGTTTCTACAAATCAAGTGGATTGGGTTAATCCTAGAAGAGAATGGATTGGTCACCTGCATAAGTGAAGAAGTTCCTATTTGAGAGGGAGATGAGGCTAAGGCCTTACATAAGAAGATTAGAAGCAAACTCGACAGGTATGACTTATCGAGGTATGTTTTGAGATTTCTTCATGATCAAGTTTATGGTATGTTTGTCTTCATATTACTACTGTTAGTACAATCTTGATTAAATTTAGACTTGTCGTATCACCTTAATAAAATTATGAATGCATGATAGAAGATATTCA
The DNA here is from genome assembly GCA_027924585.1 of Larix kaempferi. NCBI lineage: Eukaryota > Viridiplantae > Streptophyta > Pinopsida > Pinales > Pinaceae > Larix > Larix kaempferi. The sequence goes on from BSBM01000229.1 coordinate 8,524,937, forward strand.
TTGATTAGGGTGTTGACATTATGATTGTACCAATGCATTATGGTGTTGTATGAGGTTTATGTTGTCCACTAACATGAAAGGTACACCAAGAAAGACAAATCATGTTCTAGTTCAAGAACATATGATCAGAGTGACATGAAGACAAAGATTCATCCATTGTCATGGATCACTTATAAGATATATTTAATGAGGTATGCATAACTTGGTTCTATAATAGTTAACCTATGAGATATGCACGTTACTAGCACAAGTCGTTGAAGAGAACAAGAAGACATCATGTGGGTATGTTAGACATAACTAGCTAACATACTAATCCAGGTATGTTTTTCCTATATCAAGTTAGAATCCTACCTTGTGATAGGATCTCTTATATAAGTATACATGGCATGATTGATAATGATTATTCATAGGTTTGAATAAACATGGGTGTATGCATATTATGTTTCTTACCTTAATTGATGATATGACTAACCAGAAAAGTCTTGAAAGTATAGATTTGAGTAATCACGGGTTTAGGCATATTGTGTTTCTTACTTTAATTTATGATATGACTAACCATAAGAGTCCTTGAATACTAATGCTTATTTTTCTGTTTGAAATGATCATGACTATACATGCTTAATATTATTGTGTTTTCATAGTATTGAGAATATACTAATAAATGTATGATTATGTATGAGATCTCGAGGATATCACAATAATGATACTTGTAAGCATGCTTGGTGATCGAGGATGGATATAACTTCAAGGAAAGGTAATCCATGAAGCAAAGATCAGGAGGGAGCACACTCGAGTAGTTTCTGCAAGGATGCAGATATTCAAAGGGAGTCAACCACTTCTCACAATCCACATCAAAATGAAGTTGCAAAGATTCAGAGGGAGTCAACCCAACAAACAAACAAAGATAAGTATTTGAATTATCATTTTTTGCATATTTGTTTGTTTAAATAATATTGTTCAATGATATATATGCTTATTTTCCTAGACTTAGGGTGTGGATTATGCATATTAGAATAATTGCATTAATGAACATTATACTACTAATTTGCATATGATGGATAAGTGGCCTATGGCACTATACAACATTCCATTGCTACTTATTTAGAATGAAACCTCTTTGCTGACATATTGGGAGTTATGCACACTCTTAACAATGTTCTGGTAGAGATTAGAAGGCATCTAGAAAGTTACAGGATATGGATAAATGTTGTATTGAAGCATTGGCTAAAGATAATTGCATGACTGTATGACATATTTCTTCAGATGTAAGAATTTGTTCTGAAAACTATGAGATGTTTCTAATCATGCAATTTAACTTGTTTTGTAGGAAATATCGTATACCATCACCTGCAAAATAAGGACTACAACATTTATTCAACAATAAAATTATTTATTGAAGATATTGAATATATTGGAGTTCGCGGGATTCGGGAAAAATGCCATGATCGAGGAGTTCCAGTCGATCATGAAGAATGATGTTTGGGATGCAGTCCCAAGACCTCAAAGGAAGTCTCTTGTGACTTCCAAATGGATCTATAATATCAAGCATGCTGCAGATGGTAGCATGGAGAAAAACAATGTGAGGTTTGTAGCTCGTGGCTTCTCCCAGAAGGATGGATTGAGTATGAAGAGACTTCTACACCTATAGCTAGGCACACTTCCATCAGATCAGTACTTGCTCTGGCTACAGTGATGAAATGGAAGATACACCAGGTGGATGTCAAGACAACTTTGTTGAATGGTGTAGTTGAAGAGGAAGTGTATGTGGAGCAGCCACTTGGTTTTGAGACACATGACAGGAAGTCATATATGTGCAGAACTTTGTATGGTAGGATAGATAGCTTTCTATCTGGTTTGGGCTTTACCAAGAGTAAAGCGGATTCCAACATTTACTACAAGGTTGAGGAAGGAAATCTAGTCATACTACTTTTGTATGCGGATAACCTGTTTGTTACAGGTGAGGATAGATTGATTGCCGACACGTAGTGTAAGCTTGCTGCCGAGTTCGAGTTGAAGGACTTGAGGATGATGCACTATTTTCTAGTCATGGAGGTGTGGCAGAGTGTAGATGGGATCTTCCTTGGGCAAGGGAAGTATGTAGTAGAGATCTTGAAGAGGTTCGGGATGATGGACTATAAGGCCATGGCCACACCTATGGCATCGAACATGAAGCTTCTGTGTGATGCTTCATCTGAGCCGTTTAATGTCACTATGTATCGTCAGATGATTGGGTCCTGGATGTACCTGACGAACACGAGACCCGATATTTGCTTTGCGGTGAAAACATTGAGCCAGTTCCTGACGGATTCGAGGAGTGTTCACCTAGTTGCTGTAAAGCATATTCTGAGGCACCTGTAGGGTATGGTTGATTATGGGCTCAAGTATGATGTGAATCAAAATTTTAACCTCCAGGGTTATGTTGATTCAGATAGGGCAGGCAGTGCTGCATATAGGAAGAGCACTTATGGGTGTTGCTTCGGTATGGGATCAAGTATCATCTCTTGAATTAGCAGGAAGTAGTCCTTCATAGCACTGAGTACAACCAAGGCAGAGTATGTTGTAGCCTGTTCGGCTAGTTGTAAGGCAATATGGTTGAGGAAGCTACTGTCTGAGTTATTTGATCTCCCACTGGATGCTACTGGTATCTTCTATGATAACCAAAGTTGTGTGAAGTTGTCTGAGAACTCAGTGTTCCATGACAGGTCGAAACACATTAAGATCAAACATCACTATATCGGGGAGATGGTGCAGAAAGGAGCAGTGAAGCTCCTGTATGTTGCGACGGACGAGCAGATTGCAGATGTGCTGACGAAACCACTAGCCAAAGTGAAGTTCGAATACTTTAGAGAGAGGCTTGGTGTTGTTCAGATTGATTACACTTCGAGGAAGAATTTATGGACACATTTGCAAGATCCATTCCGAGCATGGTGAGAGGAGGATCCTTCCATGGCTGTGGATATAAGTGTTGGATGATGAGCATCAGGACGATGCTCCAGTTACTGCTCTATATATGCATGAGGTGGATGCTGGATATGATGAGATGGATCATTTATATGTATATGTATGTATGCATCATGTTGGATGTTGGATATGATCAGTTGGATCATTTATATATATGTATGTACGCATCATGTTAGATGTTGGATATGATCAGTTGGATCATGTGTATGTATTTGTAGATGTATTAGGTGGATACATTGTTTGATCAGGTAGATCATGTATGTTGATATGTATCAGGTATGATCAACTGGATCATGTATTTGTATATGTATCAGGTGGATACATTGTATGATCAGGTAGATCATGTATGATGATATGTATCAGGTAGATGCTATGTATGCATCAGGTGGATGCATTGTATGATCAGGATGATCATGGATGATGAGCTTCAGGATGTTGCTCCAGATATGCATCAGGACGATGCAGTGATGAGTATCACGACGATACTCTAGATTATATGCATCAGGATGATGCTATGATGATGATCAAGATGATCATATGTAGCAGGTGGATACATTACATAATCAGTTGGACTATGTGTGATGAGTTACGAAGACACAGATGCATAGTGCCTTTCTGACATGGTGGTAGATGTGTTCTCCCATGTGCATTGATGTAAGTGCAGAGCCTTTCCGACATGGTGGTAGAGGTGTTCTCCCATGTGCGTTGATGTAAGTGAAGAGCCTTTTCGACATGGTGGTAGATGTGTTCTCCCATGTGCATTGATGTAACTGCAGATCCTTTCTGACATGGTGGTAGATGTGTTCTCCCATGTGCATTGATGTAAGTGCAGAGCCTTTTCGACATTGTGGTAGATGTGTTCTCCCATGTGCGTTGATGTAAGTGCAGAGACTTTTCGACATGGTGGCAGATGTGTTCTCCCATGTGCATTGATGTGAGTGCTGAGCCTTTCCCAGATGGTTAGAGGAAAGTCCTTCCATGCCAGTGAGTGTAAGTGTTGTGTTATGTGCATCTGGACTGTGCTTTGTGGACAATGATCAGTATGATTATGAGTATCAGGATGATACTCCGTGGTCATGGACAGGTTGTGTAGTTACATGTAAAAGATCCTGGGAGATCTGATAGGTTGAGTAGTATACTCGTAATCAGTCATGAGGATTCCACAGTATGGCCAGTGATGATGAAGACCTGCACGTGGTGGGCCTACATCCAGTATGAAAAAGGACTAGCTCTGTAGAAATTCCTATGACAAGTAGATTCAGAGATTGATTGAGATAGCAGTAGCCGTGATGATGACGATGATCCAGAGAAGAAGACTTGTGCTAGAAGACATGTGTCGAGAAATACCTTCGTATTTAAGAGGGAGTGTTGATGTATATGTATCTTCGGAATGTATTTCACATATATGTATATTGTATTCCTATAGAGATGTTATTATTCCTCTATACGGAAGTGTCGTCATTTATATTGTAAGTGTTGTAAACTTATACTTGATGGGTTATTACACCACCTTGTTGGGGTCGGCCGTGTATAATTCATGTGGGTCAAAAGGTTATTAGACCACCCTACTAGGGATCGGTCTAGTCAGCATTATGTTATGTGGTTAAGTTAAGGCCGACCTAGTAAAGGTTATTAGGCAAGTCAAGTCAAGTATAAATAGAGTGTGGAGGCACTCTATTTGATCATTCTATTCTCACACACACTCTTTGGAGAGTGGCGCACTTGTGGAGGAGGAGACGTTGCTGCTAGGAGATGTCTATCTCTTGTGCTTGGGTTGTATCATTGCTCTATCTATCTCTGAGGAAGTTATTGGGTTTTTTCACCTTTATGGTTTTCCCCAAGTAAACTCTTTGTCTCTTGTGTGCTTGCATTATTATGTCCATGATTGATATGTTGTAGATATGTTGTACATGTTGTTCTCTCAATTAAGATCTTAGATCGGATTGAAGTAAATTCTGAAAAATCTAACATTTTTCCCATCAAACTCAGCAGTATCTAGACAGATATCATTTAAGTCTGATAACTTATAATATGCATTTCTGAGATTTAGAAATGTTGTTTTCTCCCATCTTTCTAAAATTTCAATTTTCAGAGGAGAAGAGTGAATATGTCTTATGAATGAGATGGCCAATCGCTTGTCTATTTCATTTTTGTCGTCATATTCCATAAATGCTAAGCGCTCTAGAGGACTCATGGGGTCCCAGAAAATTCGTTTTCCTCTGGATTTCTCCAGATCATGCTTGATGCCTGCTCTCTTATCTCACGGTCCAACATCTAATGCACCGACGTTGAACATGTTTAGACTAGGATGATATTTTTCTCTGGTTAGCATATCAGCAACACAATTAAGATAACCAGATTTATATACAATATCGAAATCAAAATTCTAAAACCACATAAACCATTTAAGAATTCTAGAATTATTTTTAGCCATCAAACTTTCATTATTAAAAATTCATGGCATGGTTTTTAAATATGTTATGATCAAGAATTTTACAGGTTTCATATATAGTTTGAAATGGTTGACTACCCTTTTAACAACAAGAATCTCTTTGTGGCTCGAGGGGTAGTTTAATTATGCATTCTCAAAGAACTTGAGGCATATCCACATATTTATTCTTTAGGCAGATACATCTTTCTTTTCCATCCTCAAGATCTGGTCTACCACAAACACAACTAGATCCAACAAATCCATCATCGTTGTCGTCATCTTTGTCAGAGGTAGATGGGATAGAGATTTCAGTATCAAGAAATAAACAATGTGAAAAACATCTTTCTACATCATACCCCATCATAACTTCATTGGGAGAGAAACAAAATTCTCCTTCAAAACATGATTCCACTTTGTAATTGAGCACGACTTATTTGGTATAGTGTCTAATCATCCTTCCATCTTTATCCCATTGGAGAAACTTCTATGTCATTTTGATAGATGGCTCTAAGGGAGAATATTTCCCACTAGTGTGTTTCAATTAGGATTTGAGCCGGATATAGTACTGATGAGCTACAATCATGTCATCGTGGACATGTAAAATAAAGTTAGCTCTTCTTTGTACCCAATATTTTCCAGGACAAAACTTATCAAGAAATACTTATGTCCATCCTGACCATATTTATTGAACTAAGGAGGATGGATCGCCGCAAATTATGATCTCTCCTTGTTGTATGCAAAATTGTAGAATCATATGGCAACTTGTTCATGTTAAATAACCAAGGCCTATATCAATAAAGAAAATATTTTTCCCATCAAACTCAGCAGTTTCTACCCAGATATCATTTAAGTTTGATAGCTTATAATATGCATTTCAAAGATTTAGAAATGCGTTTTTATCCCATCTTTCTAAAATTTCAATTTCCATAGGAGAACAGTGAATATGTCTTATCAATGAGATGGCCATCTGCTTGTCTGCTTCATTTTTGTCATCATATTCCAGAAATGCGAGGCGCTCTAGAGAACTCATGGGGTCTCAAAAAATTATTTTTCCTCTAGATTTCTCGAGATCATGCTTGAAGCCTGCTCTCTTATCTCACGGTCCAACATTTGATGCACCGACGTTGAACATGCTGAGACTAGAATGATATTCTTCTTTGGTTAGCATATCAACAACATAGTTAAGATAACCAGATTTATGTACATTATTGAAATCAAAATTCTAAAGCCACATAAACCATTTAAGAATTCTAGAATTATTTCCAGCCATCAAACTTTCATTCTTAAAAATTCATGGCATGATTTTTAAATATGTTCTGATCAAGAATTTTACAGGTTTAATATATAGTTTGAAATTGTTGACTACCTTTTTGACAACAAGAATCTCTTGTGGCTCGAGGGGTAGTTTAATTATTCATTCTTAAAAGAACTTGAGGAATATCCACAGCTTTCTTCTTTATCTCCATGATTTTCTAACAGGACACCTTCCCATCCTTTGTTGGAGGCATCTGTTTCTGTGACAAGGTATCTCGTACCTTAGGGAAGGGAGAGAGGAGGAAGTTATTTTACTTTGGATTTAATTCTTTTAACAGCTTTGGTCATTTCATTACTCCATTTTGGAGGGTGTTTCGGGAAATGATAAAAAACCTTAAGAACATGCTCTTGGAGGATTACTTGACCTTTATTGATCTTTAGACAAAGAAACTCAATTTTTTTCTTCCCAATCTCCATTTTTATTTTGGAAAGAACTAAGCCATGTTTACACACCGGCAAATTAGAATATCATCAATATATACAAGTACCCATTTATTTTCCCTCAAAAAATCTACCATTCTCTTCTAGAATTCATAAGGAGAATTATTTATTCCAAATGGGAGAACTTTCCACTAATACTAACCATGTGGGACCACAAAAGTCGTTTTGAAGCGATCCTTTGCTTCAATCCCAATCTAGTAAAATTCATATTTTAGATCAAACTTACTAAAGATCGTACAACTGTAATAGGTTCGTGCACGAAGTTGAGGGACCCTTTAGGTGCAATTTTGCACATAAATATGCATGTTTTTCACCGCTCTCTACAACATGACATACATGACCGTTATTGAGGAAATTTTAGGCATAGATAGAATTTTTTATGCAGATTCCAAATATGTAATTTAAAAAACAAATTGAGATTTTCTATTTATTTCCTAATTTTCTTGTTTCATCACTTCGTTGGTCAAAAAACATACTGTTAGTGTTTATTCCGTAACTTTTTCATTTCATAACCATTCAAAAAAAAAATTGTATGCTGCACAAGAAGACACTAACGTCTACATGCTATAAAAAATCCGAGTCGAAATAACTGCATTAAGACCTTCAAAGGCTGCACCCACATTTGACGTATCGCTCTCGAGGTTTGATCACTTACATAATTCAAAAAAAAAAAAAATTTAACATTTAATTTTGGAAAAACAGCGATGCACTAGTGCTACGGGTTCTATACATGTCTACCAAATTTTGTATCTCGAAACCATCATTTAGGCATTGAAAGGTTGCACCCACAAAAAGATATACCTTATCATTTGCAAAAAAAATAAAAAGTGAATGTTAGAAAACATGAAATTTGACATAGTGATGTAAATTTTCAATACTTAAAGCTTATATATTCAGAAACATGACTCAATTTCCTACGTTTAATCTTTTTTACTTGATGCAAGACATCTCGTATAAGAATGTCAAAAAAAGCAAGTAAGTTGAGGGATGCCTGATTTTTCATTTTTTATTGCATCTAACGTGCCAAAAGTGACCCTCATTAGCTTGCACATGCCCTATTAATGTATTGGTAAAAGGATTGACTTATCAAGAAGAGGGTATCTGACATGTTGGAGCACTGCATTCAAATGTTTGTAATTTACAACTAACCTGGGCTTTCCTCTCTTAATTTATGAATGCTTGTTTACTATAAATGCATAACAATACCAAGGGATCCTAGAGGGTTCAATGAGACCTTTAGAAAGCAGGTCTTTGATTTCACTGGCACAAAACTCTTTTTTTCTGTAGGATACAATAAGGATGCAGAGGCTCATTGGGCTCTAGGATTAACTAAAGGATCATATGGTAGAGAGACAAAATATTTTTCCTTGGTCCAAAAGGCATTAGGACTTTCAAAGGTGCAATCTTTATCAAGCTTTTATGAAATTTGAGATAAGGCAGAGTCCTTGTGCATTTCTTCATAAGCTATACACCTTTCCATTTTGAACAATTCCGCAATATTATGGGCATGATTGAGCTTCTTTACAGGATTTGATCATTTTGATTTAGCTTCAAAGGACATGGGACAAGACACTAATCTACCATTTATTGTACATTTGAACAATATTTTATCATTATCAATAGTAACAGGACTCACTCTATTCAAAAAATATAATCCTAAAATACAATCCTCTTTAATATTGTCTAGTTGATTTAAAGACAAAACTTATGGAAAACCTTCAATCTTAATTGGGAAGTCTGGAACTCTTCCAATAATTTGTACATGAGTTCCTTTTATTTCTACGCCATGATCAGAGGTTCGTTCCCAATAAAATGATGGTATGGCACCTCCTTTTTCCAAATTCAGCTAGAATCCAGATTCTATCATGTAATATAGCTCGTATGGATTGAACTCTGAAGGGAAAAATAAGAGTTTTATATATAACTTAGGACCACTAAATAGTCTTAGAATTCGCTCTAGATTTGGAGAAGGAAACATAGTAGGTCCATCATCTTCTTCTCCTGAGCTTTTTTCACTGATACTAGGTGTGCTTCTATCTTTGGGGCCCTTAAGAGCTTATTCATAGGCTTTGCATATTTCTTCTTCCGAGGACTGATCTTACTCTCTTATAGTTATTTCTAGCATTATTTTTAGCTCGTCTATTTCTTTGACAAGCTTCTTCAAAGATATTTTATTTTCTTTGATTTGCAACCTGAGTACGTTCTCTTTATCTTTTCTGAATTTTTTTCTATCTTCATGAAGATGAGGATATTATTTGTAAAGTTTTGCTGGATTATATATGTTGGATTCATGCTGATATTAAGAGAGAAAGAGTCATATTTCACTAGTTGCTTCTGTTTACCTTTTAGTTGACGGAAAAGCTTGTTCTTTTCATCTTTTAATTCTTTTCTTAGAATATACTAATATCCTAGTGTTCTAGATAAAATTTCATCAATTATTATTTGAGGAGAAGCCTTTGATGTGGAAAACATATAAAAACAAAATTCTAGAGGATCATCACACCCTCCTAAATTTGCATCATGATCGGAATCAAAAGAGGACTCGGTGGATTCTGCATGATCAAATTTATTCATGTAAGGATCTAATTCATTTGAATCAAAGGATCCTTCATCTAGGAGAAAAATTGTTTCTCCTTCAGGATATTGGCCAACATCACAGTAGTCAAGATCCCACCAAGAAGGATCTAATTCATCAGTAAACATTGTTGCATGCCGAGGATTAGATTTTCTATTGGGGTATTTATTTTCCGAGTGGTCTTTCTTGCCACAAATAAAATATTTTTCTTTATAAGAAGGAGAAGAGCATTTCTTGAAAAAGTCCTTTCTTTTCTCGAAACTTGTATTCTTCTTATATGTGTAGGATTTGTGTTGGTGAAATCTAGGAGCACTAGTATAGAATGGTTTTCTCTTCTTTTTCTTGCAGCTGCAAGATTCTTTACCAAAGTGACCTCTATTGTGATCTCCACAAACCAAACCAGGCATTTTTTTCACCTCTTTGCAAAAGCCAGGAGAGTACATGGATGAATGCCTTTTAAATTCTTTAGCAACTCTCCTTTCTAAACAATGCTCTTGCCATGTTTCCATAATGAATCCATGTAACTCGACATGAGAGAGTCCTTGCAACGATAACAAAAGTAACAGTTACAAGAGAAAAAGTAAACAAAGATTGTTAGATTGTCTACATTTCTAGAAGAGGTAAGCAAATTCTCCATATAACATTAATATTGTTCACTTTTGCTAAGATAAAAACTCTAGAAGACATAAACAAAGATGCAAGATGTTCAAAGTCTTCGGTTTCTTCTGGACCATGGAATTCTCTTCGTAATTCTTTGATAATTTGGTCATTTGCATCTTGAGGAGCCAACATTTCATGTTGGGCTTCTTGAGGAAACCACCACCACCATTCATAAGCGAAACTTGACACACTTGCTACTAGCTAGACAACTAATTGCTTTTCAGTCTTGAGTCCTTTTGTAAAGAACCCATTTTCTTAGAAACTGAATGGATGTCTTAATTTCATCCCTCAATTGAGTTTTAGGGCTATGCCCACATACTTTCAACATTTAAGTGGATAGGGATTATTCCCCGATCCGAACCTGCAATTGAAAGGAACAATACAAATCCAAAAAAAACAAGCCCAAGAAAGTGCTCTGATACCACATGTGAGGAACCTCCAACAATTAAATAATGAAAATTAACGATATATCAGAAATAACAAAACACATAAGAGATTTATTGATCCCAAGCCACTTCGAGGGGTAAACGTCCTTTGAGAAAGCTCAATACAAATAACTCGTGGATGGCTTCACTGGCCTCAACACGTATTTATATACTAAGTCTAATTTAAAAAACTATTACTCCCCATGATGTGGGATAATACAATATACTCAGAGTACGACTTACAAAGCATATGCATCCAACAACAATATACTAACAACTTGGGATAATACAATATAATCACGGGATGAATTACAAATCATATGCGTCCACCAACAATATACTAACAAAGTAAAGTGAAGGGTTCAGACGGGTTCCTAATAGTGAGAAGGAGATAGTATGCCAAGGACAAGAAATTGATATTATTTCTCTAAGAAAAGAAAATCTATCTCTGAAAGTAGAGCTACAAAAGTCCCAAGAGGAAATTCAAAGGTTCAACAAACAAATGACACAAATCATATATGAACAAAAGGATGAACTACTTAATGTTGAAAAAATAATTAATGGTTTGAAAATCCAAGTAGATGAGACCAAAAGGACTGAAAAATATTTTACAAATCAACTCCATGAAAAGAATGAAACCTATAAAAGGAAAAATCTTAGACATCTTTTCACTAAAAGAAGATTTGAAAAATAAATGGTTGGAGACAAATTCAAGGTTTGATAAAAGTACCATGATATTAAATCACATCCTTAGTTTTCAAAGATCACCACATAACGTGAATAGTCTTGGGTTTGACAAAGTTTTGAATAATTTTGAAGAAAGCTCCAAACCATGTGAGGATAAGGTTAAAGTCAACACAAAACATAAATAAGACACCGGCATGGGAGGAAAAGAAAATCAACCAAGGTTTGACAAAATAAAATACTGAAGGGTTGTACTACCAAGAAAACAACTTACACTCACGTACAAGAAACCTTTCTTTGGCTATTTTTTCTCTTGTAACAAATTTGGGCACAAAATAGTGGATTGTGAAGTATATGCCAAAAGTAAATTTATGGATAACAAAGTCAAAACAGTTGATATAATTATTGAATGTTGGAAGTCCAACAGTTATGGGCATATTGTGAAATTTTGTAACAATGTAGTGTGTTACAAATGCAACATCCCAGACCATAAAGATTAGGACTCTCAGTGTTCAAATAAATCCAATAAATTTTGGAAGAAAAAACAAGGAAAGAATATTGAAGAGGAACCTCAACTAGCTCTACATATATTGGTGCAAGGGCCTAAAGTGGTGCTCCTTGAATGAACCATTTCATGGGATTGCACATGAACTCGTTGTTTTTCAGATTTAGTAACTTGGCATTTTATTTTTATAGATTTCATACTTTGAATGTTAGAATCCTCCAGCAAACTTCTGGATTCAGTACGATAGTCTCGATTCCTCTTCTTCTTATACAACTGAAACAGCGAACCACCACCTTCTTTTGGATCATCGGAGGGTTGATTTCCTTCAACAGGCTGCTCTTTAACGATGCCAACATTGTCAGGACTTCTCTTTGATGGGGATGCTCCTTTGATCCTCTGTCCTTCCATGCTCATCGTTCCTTTTCCTTCCGAACTTCTCAACATTATTATTCTTTCTGCGTATTTTCAAAATGGGAAGAACAGATCTCTTCCCATACAGAATCTCACCTTGATACCTAAACACGAAAAGAAAATGGATTCAAATTCAGAACAACCCAACAAACACCACAGCTTACAAAATACTATCCAACAAAAAGGTTAAAATCCCTACCCATTAGAGCCCTTACAAGCATTAGAGTATCATCAAAATCTCATAACAGAAATACTAATCTCAATCGTATAACTAAAAAAAATGTCACGCCATTAAAGCCTCTATAAGCATTACTCGACGAAAAATCTCACAACTGTTTTAGTACTGGTGCTTGGGTTTATTATTAGGTTTTTATTGATTTTTAATTTGAATCATATGAATCTGATTATTTTCTCTATTGTGAGATTTTGCGTCCGGTAATGCTGATAGAGGCTTTAGTGGCGTGGCATTATTTTTAGTTATACGATTGAGATTAATATTTCTTTATGAGATTTTGATGATACTCTAATGCTTGTAAGGGCTCTAATGGGTAGGGATTTTAACCTTTTTGTGAAAAAAAACGGGATTAATATTGCTGATATGGATTTCAGCGTCGTTGCTAGTATTTGAAGCTGTTTTGTCGATTTATGGATAGTATTTTGTAAGGTGTGGTGTTTGTTGGGTTGTTCTGAATTTGAATCCATTTTCTTTTCGTGTGTATCATTCGGAAATTCTGTATCATTATCCAAGTAATAATGGGAAGAGATCCGTTCTTCCCATTTTGAAAATACGAAGAAAGAATAATAATGTTGAGAAGTTCGGAAGGAAAAGGAACGATGAGCATGGAAGGACAGAGGATCAATGGAGCATCCTCATCAAAGAGAAGTCCTGACAATGTTGGCATCGTTAAAGAGCAGCCTGTTGAAGGAAATCAACCCTCTGAGGATCCAAAAGAAGGTGGTGGTTCGCTGTTTCAGTTGTGTAAGAAGAAGAGGAATCGAGACGATAGTACTGAATCCAGAAGTTTGCTGGAGGATTCTAACATTCAAAGTTGGAAATCTATAAAAATAAAACACCAAGTTACGAAATCAGAAAAACAACGAGTTCACGTGCAATCCCATGAAACGGTTCATTCAAGGAGCACCACTTTAGGCCCTTGCACTCCTCTCCCGGTGCAATCCCATATATTCTAACCACAATCAATTTTCAATATAAATCCATGAATTGGATTCCAAACGTCACTACATAGTTTCAACCAATAACATTATTCTCTCACAAAATTGCAGCAACTCAGTCCGAAACAGAACTATGGCCAATAAATCAAATTGTACTACGAACAATCTAAGCCATCCCAACTACACAGGATTTAAAGACTAACAGGACAACAGACTATGGGAATTGATCTTGAAATTCCAGCAGACCATCCGTCGGTTTGGCCATGCCAACCACATGTGCCGAATTAGATCCTGTATTGGAAAACGAACCAAAAAAGCAATCAGAAACTACCAGTGTTAAAAACTTGTTAAAAACTATTGGGCAGTTGTGTACCTGTCATAACAGCGCTACCTATGGGAACAAGTGCCGGTATTGCGTATAGGTAGAATGCTAGGGAAAACGATTCACATGCCAGTTTTCCATAGGAGGTGGACCGATTGGGCTGAACATATCCGACCTGTAACGGTCAGTAAACGGGAGATCTAGAGACGGAAGTGAACTCATTTCCTTCAACTGTTCGCTCGAAAGATCCGAGCTGTAACGGTCAGTAAACGGGAGATGTAGAGACGGAAGTGAACTCATTTCCTTCAACTGTTCGCTCGAAAGTTCGGTTGCGGAGTCGAACAGATCGGACTCCAAAGGGCATGGTAGAATATCCGTTGGACCGGACGAATCGGCTAAATCGTTCTCAGATGAAGAGGGAACTGAACTCATTGCCTTCAACTCGCTCAAACAGTTTGGACATGAAACATGTCATGTAGTCTCCTTATAGCGGCCTAGAACTAAATGATGGGATTCAAGTAGTGTGAAATTATTTTTATTTTAGTGTGAAATTAAATAAATAAATCCACATGTAAATGGTGTAAATATGCTGGTATGGATTCTTATTATGTAGCATAACGTCATGCCTCATTAATGAATGGTTAGACATGTATGTTGTAAATACAACTATATGGATTTTGTGGTAGGATTTCCACAATGAACTCAACTTATGTAAATATTCAAGCTAAAATATAATATAAAATGTTCCAAGATGGGTGGAAGAACATAAGAGGGGCTATGATTCCTCTAAAGGGGAACAAGAAAGGAGACTTTGGGAAAATAAATCCTCTATTGCCAAGTCTTAACCATATAACTTATATCTTCCTACCATGATCCTAAAAGGAAGAGTTACCAAACCAGTCATTGAATGCATTTCATAGGTTGGTGGGGAAAGTTTTCTCACATAGTTATGGGAGTTAAAGATCAACAAGATTTTGATCCCAGCTGGTCGCACTAAGCATAGAGGGAGAGAATACACCATTTACTTCTTCTTGCACTTGAGATATATGTTTTTCGTATGCAAGGTCGTAAGAAGCACAAGCATAGAGGATACACAGACCTCGACTCACATACTTATAGAAATCCCAACTCCCAAACTCCGAATACCCAAGTGGGTGGGGGAGGCTTTATTTATACAAATATATCTCGTAAACTGGTGACACCAAACTAACAAATGCAAGTAACTGCTAAGATTCACTTTTATGGCAGTAGATAAAATTGTACCCTTTGTTGGATAAGTCATCTGAGCCATGTGAAGGAATCTAATTCTACTAGGCAGATACATCTTTATTTTCCATCCCCAAGATCTAGTTTGCCACAAACACAACTAGATCCAACAAATCCATCATCGTTGTCATCATCATTGCCACGGGTAGATGGGATAGAGATTTAAGTATCAAGAAATAAACAATGTGAAAAACATCTTTCTACATCACACCCCATCATAACTTTATTGGGAGAGAAACAAAATTCTCCTTCCAAACATGATTACACTTTGTAATTGAGCATGACTTCTTTGGTATAGTGTCTAATCATTCTTCCATTTTTATCCCATTAGAGAGACTTCTGTGTCATTTTGATAGGTGGTTCTAAGGGAGAATATTTCCCGCAAGTGTGTTTCAATTTGAATTTGAACCACATATAGTACTGATGAGCAAAATTCATGTTAGTCTAGACATACAAAAAAAATTAGCTCTTCATTGTAACCAATCATTTGTGAAAACTTGGTAGGAAAAAGATCATGATAATCGCACAGTAAGTCGAGAATCTTCTCAATTATGTCCTCATGCCAATAGTCCCCTGTATTGAAAAACTTCAGATTCTCCTTGGTGCCAATATTAACTTTGAAGATCTTCAATGGCTTCTTGTAACTATTGGATCACAACTCAGGTCCTTCTACTATGCACTCTCCCTTGGTCTCAGGTATTTGCATGTTTGTTGGATTATACTCCTCCTATCCTTTTTCAATGACATTGTAGCATTCATAAACTTCATGCACTATAAGTGGATTTAGGTGCACGGTACATAGGGGTCTTGACCCCTTTATTTCTTTAGGTGCAAAACTATTTTCATTAATAGCCAATAAGTCTATATCTACTACTAGAACTTCATCTTCAAAAGTAAATGTTACTTTAAAATTGCTAATCATATATTCCCAAGTTGTTTTACCTCTACGCATCTCTAACTCGGTGCACAATTATAATGGAACAATGTCTAGTGTGTGCACAAATTGGTGTGTCCATTCTTCCTTTGGAACTATACCCCACATTATAATACACTCTGCAACATGATATGATGGATATCTCACCCCATTGTATTTATGTCCAGTATACTCATAGCCAAATTTGACCTATAGCATCCTCTTACATTATTACCAATTATCCATTCTTTCTTTACAGGTAACCCAAAAGTAGGTGGGTGTCTCTTTCAGTGCGACATCTAATGATAATAATCTTTGTTGTTTCAGCATGTGCACTTCAAAGGGTTTTATAAAGAATTCCACATTTTTTAATCCATCATATTTTGGGGGATCACATACCTATGTCCGAATAAAACATAATAAAGTTGTAAATTGCACACACTTTCTCATATCAACTTCGTGCATTCTTTGTTTCCAATCCTCAAATGCTTTGTCGGAATCTGAATCATAAGAACTAATATTGAACAAGCTTATCACACCATCTGCAGTAGGATTCACATAGTCCTCCATTATACGAGTAATGTTGTACAAGTTTTCCATCTCTCCATTCCTTACTAGATCTAGATACCTTTACCATTATTTTGGTTCCAATCACGTAGTGACCCTCAAATTGTCCCCTTCAAATATCATTTGTCTCTTCTTCAAATCTATGATGACGTGATTCGCAAAATCCCACCCAAGTCCCAATAAGGTAGGATATGGTTTACTATACAATTTCTATGACTTTTAAAACAACAGTGCTACACACCTCATCAACGCGCACATGAACCCCTCCTAACCTTCCGATTGGGATAATTTTATGTTGATTAGCTAAACTCAAGTAAATATTTGACCATATTAGCTTTGGCCTCCCCATCATTTCCCACATCCGCTATGGATGGACATTTACATCCAAACATAGATTTAATATTATATAATCCATGTCATATTCACCTATCTATGCATTGAGGAAAAAGTCACTATTGGTCCTTATGCCACGTAATACTTGATTAACATCAACAAGTTTCTCTTGTGTGCAATGGTCAATCATCCAACATAAAATACCCAAATCATATTCATCTTTTATCAACTCTAAAGAGCTCTTTAATTTTTTTCTCAAAGTACTTACCTTCTCATCTGGTCCTTCTAGTAGTGAAGAATCATATAATGGTAGCATGCCATACACATGTTGTGAAGACAATGCTTTAAATTATATCCTTAGCATTTCCTATCTTACTTTTTTATATGTGTCTTTCCCCCTTTGTGATCAAACATCGATGGTTTCCCTACATTTTTCCTTACCCACTGATTGGTGTGCAGTTCATAATGCATTGCATCAGTTCCCATATTTGACCCTCCCTACATGACTACTACTACCCTTAGTTTCTCATCGCACTCTTCTACCAAAATCATTTACACATTCTCGTTCTGATTCATATTTGAAATATATTTCTTGTTCGGGTTTGGAATTTGATTCAGGTTTAGGTTCATGTTCTGATTCTAATTTGGATTCAAATTAATATTTGGATTTGGATTATGGATCTGATTTTGGACTTGATTCCTCCTCTCCTACCATTTTGCAACCAATAGTGGGAAATATCTTATCGCATGATCCAATTTTCTATAGTATGTACATGGCATGCATGGATTCTGGAAATCTTGTCCAAAATTTCCCTATTAACCATTGTTTTAACAGATGATTGGTCCTCTTCCTCTTCCAAATCCTCCTCAATTGTGAACCCTAAATCCATTGTGACTCCCTTGGTTGAAATATCTTCAAGCTTTGTTCTATTGTGTCATTCCTTCTGGTGCAATTTCCCCTTGCACCTTGTATGCCTATGATATGTTCTGTATAATAAGGACTAACATGTGAAAGTCCTTCTCATCATGCCCCATAGATTTACAAAAGTTGCAAAACAAGCTTCTTGGGGTACTTACATATTTTTGTAACATGGCACAAACTTGGGGAGAGTGGGGCCCTCGACAAATCTCACACCACGTACCTCCCCATATAGGAAAGGGATTGGGATTTCCCATTGCTAAATAGTCTATGTATGTCAGAAATTGCTTCTTATGGTGACCCTCAGTCCTACAGTTGGTACACCATGCCTTTTTGTGCTTCTCTTTCCCTTTTGCAATTTCTGTAATTGGATTGTCAATGCAGCTGACTGTGTCTGCACCTAAGCCATATTCACACTGCTCTCTCCTAATGGGGAGGATTCCAACTTCATAGAAACTTAAAATGCATTTGTTTATGTTGTAATCTTATGTTGTGTCTGTTAGTAACCCATGCCAACCCTTCTATTTACTTTGTTAGTATATTGTTGTTGGATGCATATGCTTTGTAAGTCATCCCGTATTATTTGTTGATCCATAGTTTGTATTATTGTTGTTGGATGCATATGCTTTGTAAGTCATTCCGTAGTAATTTTTGATCCATACTTTGTATTGGCCCATGGTTTGGATTGACACATGGTATTGACCCATGGTATTGTTAAATTTTCAGAATTTACTTCAATCTGATCTAGGATCTTAACTGAGAGAACAACATGTACAGCATATCTACAACATATTAATCATGGAGACAATAATGCAAGCACACAAGAGACACAAAGATTTACTTGGGGAAAACCATAAAGGTGAAAAACCCCAATAACATTCTCAGAGATAGATAGAGCAATGATACAACCAACCAAGAGAGATAGCCATAACCTAGCAGCAGATCCTCCTCCTCCATAAGTGCGCGACTCCTCCTTGAGTGCATGTGTGAGAAGTGAGTGAGCAAATAGAGTGCCTCCTGCACTCTATTTATACTTGACTTGACTTGCCTTTTTACCTAACTCATGTAGGCTCGAACTTTACCACATAACATAATGCTGAGTAGGCCGACCCCCAATAGGGTGGTCTAATAACCCTTCGACCCACATGGCCGACCCCCAATAGGGTGGTCTAATAACCCTTTGACCCACATGACTTATACAGGGCCGACCCCAAATAAGGTGGTCTAATAACCCATCAAGTATAAGTTACGACACTTACAATATAAATGACAACACTTCCTTATAGAGGAATAATACCATCTCTATAGGAATACAATATACATATATGTGAAATACATTTCGAAGTTACATATACATCAACACTCCCTCTTAACTAGGAAGGTATTTCTCAACACAGTTCTTCTAGCACAAGTCATCTTCTCTGGATCATCGTCACTAGATAATCGTCATCGAGTCATCATCATCGTCACTGCTGCTGCTATCTCAATCAATCTCTGAATCTACTCGTCATAGGAAGTTCTACAGAGCCAGTCATTTTTCATACTGGATGTAGGCCCACCACCTGCAGGTCTTCATCATCACTGGCCATACTATGGAATCCTCAGGACTTATTACGTGCATCACAAAACCTTGAAAGAGCATCCCAGGATGTTACGGGTACACAACTCCGACCTGTAGGATCTCCCAAGGTGCTATTACATGTGACCCCACCACAAAACCTCGAAAGAGCATCCCAGGATGTTACGGGTACACAACTCCGACCTGTGGGATCTCCCAGGGCACTATTATATGTGGTCATGGAAAAACCTCGCAAGAGCATCCTAGGACTGATTACGGGCACACAGCCCAACCTATCGGATTTCCCAGGGCGTTATTACATGCCATAGGACAAAACCTCGCAAGAGCATCTTCCATATATCCCAGGGTGCTATTACATGCCATAGGAAAAACCTTGAAAGACTATCTGCAGATCTCCCAGGGCATCGAATTACATGTCCTCCTAGAGAAAAACCTCGAAAGAGCATTTGCCAGATGTCCCAGGGCACCGATATTACATGCCATAGGCAAAACCTCGAAAGACCATCTGCAAATCACCCAGGGCACCGGATTACATGCTCATCTGCACAACCTGATCTACGGCCATAGAGTATCAACCTGATACTCACCATACATCATCCTAATGTATCCATGATCATCCTAATCATCATCACTGCAACGATCTGCTGCATGTCATCTGGAGCAACATCCTGAAGCTCGTCATCTATGATCATCCTGATCATCACTGCAACATCCTGCTACAAGTCATCTGGAGAAACATCCTAAAGCTCGTCATCTATGATCATTCTGATCATCACTGCAACATCCTGCTGCATGTCATCTGGAGCAACATCCTGAAGCTCGTCATCTATGATCATCTTGATCATACAATGCATCTACCTGATGCATACCAAGTATCTACCTGATACATATCGTCATACATGATCCTCCTGATCATACAATGTATCCACCTGATACAGATACAAATACATGATACATATCACCATACATGATCCACCTGATCATACAATGTATCCACCTGATACATATACAGATACATGGTCCAAGCATCCAACATGATGCATATACAAAAATACATACACATGATCCAACTGATCATATCCAGCATCCAACATGATGCGTACATATAAATGATCCAAACGATCATATCCAACATCCAACATGATGCGTACATACATACATAAAAATGATCCAACTGATCATATCCAGCATCCAACATGATGTGTACATACATACATAAAGATGATCCAACTGATCATATCCAGCAGAAACCAGAACATCATCCTAATGCTCATCATCCAGCGCTTATATCCATAGCCATGTGAAGAATCCTCCTTCCAGCATGCTTGGAATGGATTCAGCAAATGTGACCATCACTTCTTCCTCGAAGTGTCCTCGATCTGAAGAACGCCAAGCCTCTCTCTGAAGTACTCGAACTTCACCCTGGCTAGTGGCTTCGTTAGCACATCTACAATCTACTCGTCCGTTGCAACATACAGGAGCTTCACAGCTCCTCTTTGCACCATATCCCTGATATAGTGATATTTGATCTCTATGTGTTTCGACCTGTCATGAAACACTGGGTTCTCGGACAGCTTCACACAACTCTGGTTATCACAGAAGATACCAGTAGCCTCCAACGGGAGATCAAATAACTCAGACAGTAGCTTCCGTAGCCATACTACCTCACAACTAGATGAACAGGCTGCAACATACTCTGCTTCAGCTGTACTCAGTGCTACACATGACTGCTTCCTGCTAAACCAAGAGATCACACGTGATCCCATACTGAAGCAACACCCAGATGTGCTCTTCCTATCTGCAGTACTGCAAGCCCAATCTGAATCAACATAACCCTGCAGGTTAAACTTTTTATTTGCTTCATACTTGAGCCCATAATCCACTGTACCCTTCAGGTACCTCAGAACATGCTTTACAACAACCAGGTGAGCACTCCTAGGATCCGTCAGGAACTGGCTCAATGTGTTCATAGCAAAGCAAATGTCTGGTCTTGTGTTCGTCAGGTACATCAAGGACCCAATCTTCTAACGATACATAGAGACATCAATCGGCTCAGATGAAGCATCACATAGAAGCTTCAGATTCGATGCCATGGGTGTGGCCATGGCCTTGCAATCCATCATCCCGAACCTCTTCAGGATCTCTACTGCATACTTCCCTTGTCCAAGGAAGATTCCTTCTGCACTCTGCCACACCTCCATGCCAAAAACAAATAGTGCATCATCCCCAAGTTCCTCAACTCGAACTTGGTAGCAAGCTTCCGCTGCGTGTCGTCAATCAATCTATCCTCACCTGATACAAACAGGTCATCCAAATAGTAGTATCGTTGGATTTCCTTCCTCAACCTTGTAGAAAAGGTTGGAATCCTCTTTATTCTTGGTAAAGTCCAACTGGATAGAAAGCTGTCTATCCTACCATATCAAGTTCTGCACACATATATGACTACACCATGTTGTCTTGAAATCCATTTGGTGCATCTTCTATTTCATCACTTTTATATTTCTCAATGCTACCATCTGCAATATGCTTGATCTGATAGTTCCATTTGGAAGTTATAACAAACTTCCCTTCACATCTTGGGACTACATCCCAAACATTATTCTTCATGATCGACGGATCATGGCATTCCATTTCTTCATCCCAGATCCCAGGAACTTCAATATCTTCAATATCTTCAATAGATATCTTTGTTGCTGGAACAAATGTTGTAGTTCTTCTTTTGTAGGAGATGGCATACGATCTTTCCTACACAATAAGTTAAATTGCATGATTAGAAAACATCTCATAGTTTTCAGAACAAATTCTTACACATAAAGAAATATGCCATACAGTCATGAAATTATCTTAGCCAATGCTTCAATACAACATTTATCCATATTCCGTAACTTTCTAGATGCCTTCCAATCTCTACCAGAACATTGTTAAGAGTGTGCACAACTCCCAACATGTCAGCAAAGAGGTTTCATTCTAGATAAGTAGCAATGGAATGTTGTACAGTGACATAGGCCACTTACCCATGCATATTAGGAGTATACTGTTCATCAATGCAATTATTCTAATATGCATAATACACAACCTAATTCTAGGAACATCAGTATATACATTATTGAACAGTATTATTTAAGAAATGACAATTCAAATACTTATCTTTGTTTGTTCGTTGGGTGGACTCCCTCTAAGTCTTCGCTTCCTTGCAAGAGCTGCTGGAGTCCTAATCTGAAGTAGCTTCTTCTACACCTTTCTGTTGTGGGATGTAGAGAGATGGTCAACTCCCTCTGAATATCTGCATCCTTGCATAAACCACTGGAGTGTACTCCCTCTTGATCTTTTCTTCCTGGATTACATGTTCTTGAATCTCATATTCATCCTTGGTCCCTATGCATGCTTATTAGTATCATGATTGTGTTATCCTTGTGATCTCATATAAAATCATACATTCATTAGTATACTATTAAAACACAATAATCTCAAGCATGTATAGTCATGATCATTTCAAACAGAAATAGTAAGCATTATTATTCAAGGTTTATGTAGGATTCTTATGGTTAGTCAAATCATAAGAAACATAACATATCTAAACCTATAATCACTCAAACCTATGACTCTTCATGTTAGTTGAATCATCAATCAAGATAAGAGATATAATATGCATAAAACCTGTGATTATTGTACCTTCATGATTCTACTGGTTAGTCATATCATCAATTATGGTAAGAAACATAATATGCATACAACCATGATTATTCAAACCTATGACTTCATGAATAATCATTATCAACAACAGTATAAGATCCTAACACAAGGTAGGATTCTAGCTTGATATAGGAAAAACATACCTGGATTAGCATGCTAGATATTTATGTCTAACATACTCACATGATGTCTTCTTGTTCTTCTTCAATGACTTGTGCTAGTAACATGTATATCTCATAGGTTAGCCATTATAAAACCAAGTTCTACATACCTCGTAAATGGATCTTCAATGAGATCCATGACAATGGATGAATCTTTGTCCTCATGTTATCATGATCATATGTTCTTGGACGAGAACATGATTTGTCTTTCTTGGTGTACCTTTCATGTTAGTAACATAAACCTCGTACGACACCATAATGCATTAGTACAATTATAAGTGTAAATACCCTAATCAATGAATATTTTCTATCGTGCATTCATAATTTTATTAAGGTGATATGACAAGTCTAAAATCAAGATTGTACTAACCGTAATAATATGAAGACAAACATACCATAAACTTAATCATGAACAAATATCAAAACATACCTCAATGAGTCATACCTGTCGAGATCGCTTGTAATCTTCTTATGTAAGGCCTTAGCCTCATCTCCCTCTGAAACAGGAACTCCTTCACTTATGCAGGTGACCAATCCATCTTCTTCTAGGATTAACCCAATCCACTTGATTTGCAAGAACTGGACCTGGAGCTAGGTATGGGTTTGTCACAGAAACCCCAAAAATTCAAACTTTGAATTTCAAACTTCCGAAAGGATAGAAATATGCGCCTTGATGAGCTGATCAAACTGGTATATTCAGAATTTGAAAACTGCAAAGTTTCACTCCTCAATTTTTCCTTTGAAACTTCCGGATTCACTGGACATGACCCTGAACTAGGGTTTGATGAAGCCCACTCTTCTTTCCAATCAAAATGTTTGATCCAAAGCACTAAGCTTCTATTTTTCTGAGGAGCTTCTAGCCGTGGTCACAGATTTCAAAAATTCCCATTTTTATAGAAGCCCTAATTTTCCACTTTTCTCATCAAAGTCCCGAACTAGGGTTTGATCAAGCCCAGCCTTCTGCCCAACCAAAAATTCTGATCTTGGTCTCTAAATTTCTATTTTGATGAGTAGCATCCAGCCGTGGTCTTCGATTACAAAAATTCCAACTTTCTCCAAAGCCCTAAATTCCGGAAGCCATGAATGAAGGTACAAAAAACTAATTCTGTTTTGACAGAAATATGTACCTGATTGTTTCTAGTGTAACTCCAAACTTTTCAATCCACAGGGTTTGAAAACGTTTTTCGAGATAGCCTGACCTGTTATCTTTCCATCCTGATAGGTCTGACCTCAATTGGATTCTCTGAGAGAGAGTTATGTCACATGTCGCAACGTGACCTGTTTTGGGATAAAACAGAAGAGAGAACTTGTACGGCGTGCCACGTGTCACTGTTTGAACTTAGGCCTCTGCAAAAATTTCTTGAGATAGCTCGGCCTGTTATATTTCCATCCTAACAGGTCTGACCTCAATTGGGCTCTCTGAGAGAGAGTTATGCCAAGTGTCGCAACATGACCTGTTTATGGGATAATACAGGAGAGCGAACTTGTACGGCATGCCACGTGTCACTGGTTCAACTTCGGCCTGTGAAAACATGTTTTGAGATAGTACAGACTGTGTACTACCTGTCACCTTTTACTAAATTTCATTTGGAGCTTCCTAGCCCAAGATATGACCTTTTTCCCAAGGTCACCTAATTTTGACTCAGATCTGGAAGAGGCAGAAACCCTATATTGTACAGATCATAAATCACAAAGTACAATGAATTAGAGGTTTTCCTTTGGACACAAGGTACCTGGAGATTTAATCTTCATCCTGTAACAATTTCAGATCTATAAACTTCTCCAAAACAGATTTATAGTGAAAGTGCTACGATGACTGGTTTTTGCTATATCAAGCCCTAACATCGTAAGTGCAACAAGTGTCATACATGCCATATCATGCCTTCTTTCAGGCTAGCTCTGATACCATGTTGAATTTTCAGAATTTACTTCAATCTGATCTAGGATCTTAACTGAGAGAACAACATGTACATCATATCTACAGCATATCAATCATGGAGACAATAATGCAAGCACACAAGAGACACAAAGATTTACTTGGGGAAAACCATAAAGGTGAAAAAACCCAATAACTTCCTCAGAGATAGATAGAGCAATGATACAACCAACCAAGAGAGATAGCCATAACCTAGCAGCAGATCCTCCTCCTCCATAAGTGCACCACTCCTCCTTGAGTGCATGTGTGCGAAGTGAGTGAGCAAATAGAGTGCCTCCCGCACTCTATTTATACTTGACTTGACTTGCCTTTTTACCTAACTCATGTAGGCTCAAACTTTACCACATAACATAATGCTGAGTGGGCCGACCCCCAATAGGGTGTTCTAATAACCCTTTGACCCACATGGCCGACCCCCAATAGGGTGGTCTAATAACCCTTTGACCCACATGACTTATACAGGGCCGACCCCAAATAAGGTGGTCTAATAACCCATCAAGTATAAGTTACGACACTTATAATATAGATGACAACACTTCCTTATAGAGGAATAATACCATCTCTATAGGAATACAATATACATATATGTGAAATACATTCCGTAGTTACATATACATCAACAGGTATTGGCGCCTAGACTTAGTATCTAATTTTGTGTTGAGACCAATGAAGGTACCCTGAAGTTATTTGTATTGAGCTTGCTCAAAGGAGGTTTCCCCCTCAAAGTGGCCTGGGATCAATAAAAGTGATTATGAGTTCTGTTATTTCTGCTATCTCGTATTTTCACTAATTAATTGTAGTAGGTTCTTCACATCTGGTATCATAGCACTTTCTTGGGCTCGCTGGGTGAAATTTCTGCCAATTGTTTTTTCACATCTGTTGCAGCTTCAGATCTGGGAATAATCTCTATCTGCTTAAATGTGGGAAGTACTTGGGCATAAGCCCTAAAACTCATTGTGAGGAGTACCACAGGAACCCTGAAGTAGCTGGCCCATTGAGAGGACCTGCTAGTGAAAAGGGCAACGAATCCTACCTGATTGACTAGTTCCCACCCGTGAGGTAAACCAAGAGCTGTCGTTTGTGGCAAAGTGGTTATTACTTTTACCTAAGCTATGGAATGAGGGGTACTGCCCCAATACGCAAGCCGTCCGACAGCATTGGTGGCCGAGTGAATCCCTTGAATCGATAGGAAGTCGCACATACCTTGGTTCCATATCTATTTTCAGTTGAACTGTTTCCGATCACTTCCGCGCCATTTCAGATCCATTCCTATCCGTTTCAGATCCAGCTGTTTTAGTTCCATTATGAGCCGTTTCATATCCATTCTGACAATCATTACGGATTTCTTCTGAAATTTGTTTCAGATCCACGTGTTTTTCATCCATTATGAGTCATTTCAGATCCATCTGTTTCCGATCCCTTCCGCGTCGTCGCAGATCTATCTATTTCTGATCCCTTCCGTGCCGTTACAAATCCATTTCCGGG
Source organism: Larix kaempferi (assembly GCA_027924585.1). Lineage (NCBI taxonomy): Eukaryota > Viridiplantae > Streptophyta > Pinopsida > Pinales > Pinaceae > Larix > Larix kaempferi. The sequence continues at coordinate 8,551,691 of BSBM01000229.1, forward strand.
GAAAAAAAAAACAAAACAACAAAAAAAAAAAATTAATTCCATTTTTTCTCCATATCTCCCTTGTTTTAACTTTGTTTCCCTTGAAACTTTCCGGACACCCCTATAATCCCATTCTGCATATTTCATTTCTGAGGACCCTATCCCAAGTTGTACTTTCCAAAGCCAGAAATCTCACATTTGTATATTTTTAGGGTTTCCCATAACTTCTTCAATTTTCACCCACTCGCCTCCAAATTTTGCCACCATGTTCATTCCCTATTTCTGCTTCTTTGTCCCTCTTTGACAAATTTTCTCATTCTTTCACCTCACTTCTGAAATCCCCATTTTTTGCTTCCCTGTCCATTAGAAAGTGTCCAGAACCTAGTCAAACCCCAATTACTCATCCCATTTTTTCCCAAATCCAAATTTCCCTTTACTAAATAGGCTTTTGTTTGTGTTTTTCTATCCATTCCCCCCCCCAAAAAAAAACTCCTGGTTATGGTTGTCACCCACGCAGGAACAAAAACCATGGAGGAAGCACATGTAGCCATCCAAACCAAACTCCAAGATCTGGATGAAAAATTTCTCAACCTCCATCTTCAACATTCAGCCATGAACAATAACTGACATCAAGAATCAGAATCTGCAGCCAATGGGTTCTCTTCTTCCAACCATTTCCGTGGTACGAAGCTTGAATTTCCTCACTTCAATGGTACTGATCTGACTAGATGGATCTATTGTACAGAACAATATTTCAGTCTGCATAATACTTTTGATGTCCAAAAATTTCCACTTGCATCCTTTCATTTGGAACAGGAAGCCCTTCAATGGTACCATTGGTACATCAGGGCTCATGACGAGCCAAAATTAACAGATTTTTGCCAACTCCTTTTGCAACAATTTGGTCCTAGTGCTTTTGATGACTTCACTGGAGCACGCACTAAACTTTGTCAAATTGGCATTGCAAGAGAGTATTAGACATAATTTGAGAAACTAGCCAATCACACAGAAGGATTGTCTGATGAATTCTACAAGACTTGTTTTATCAGTGGTCTTAAGGATGAAATCCGGTCAGAGGTTAAAATGTTCTGTCCCAACACAATGATGGAAGTCCTAGGGTTGGCTAAGTTGGCAAAAGACAAGATTGCATCCCAACAGTGCTCCAAACCCGCTTTTGTTCCCTTCCGAAATATGGGTTCTCAACGACCTCCCATCCCACCAGCTCCTCAACCAACTTCTATCAACCATTTGTCTAAAACAGAGATGCAGGCACACAGAGAAAAAGGGCTTGTTATATTTGTGATGAGAAATTCACTTGGGGACATAGATGTGTTCAACCAAATCCCTATCTCATGGATATGGATTCTCCGCCTTCCTCTCATATTGGTGAAGAAGCTCCTGATACAGTGGATGATCAGGTCGACATTCAGGAGTCACCTATTGACCCCCCATCATAGGATGAACAACCAGAGATATCTATCCATGCTTTATCCAGCATCACCACCCCCCAAACAATGCGGGTTAGGGGTTACTTCAAGAAGCTTCCTCTTACAATACTCATTGATTCTAGTAGCACTCATAACTTCATTGACCCTCAGATTGCGAAACAAGCTGATTGTTTTGTCCATCCTTGCTCCAACTTTGAAGTCATGGTTGCCAATGGGGGCACCTTACCTTGCAAGGGGAAGTGTCACAATGTGCGTATCTCTCTGGAAGATTATCACATGCACTCTGACCTTCTTTCCTTGTCCCTAGGCAGATGTGATGTGGTTTTGGGTGTTTAATGGTTATGCACACTTGGACCCATCTTATGCGATTTTGCTGAACTTTGGATGCAGTTTTCAGTCAATGAGAAACAACACAAATTTAAGGGCTTACAACAAGGGTCTCTCTGCATCATTAGTTCACATCGCATGGAAAATATCCTTAAGAAGAATTCATATGGTTTCATCACTCAACTCCATTCCATTCAGATGCACCCATCAGCAGTCTCCCCTACTTCCTTGGATAGATATGCAGGTGTCTTTGCTGAACCAATGGGATTGTCGCCTTCATAAGACATTTTCGGTAAGAATTTAGCTGCATCTACATCTTAGCAAGACATGATGGCTATTTTGCATGCAGTATAGAAGTGGCAGCCATCCCTACTAGGAAATTATTTTTGCATCAATACTGATCTCCAGAGTCTGGAACATTTTCTGGAACAACGGGTCTCCTCACCAGCACACCGAAAATGGGTTATCCAACTCATGGGTTATGACTATGTAATCACTTCCAAGAAGGGTAAGGATAATATGGTAGAAGATGCTCCTTCTCACCAATTTGATGACCCAGTTTCTCTTACAGCTATTTCTCTGCTTGTTCCAAATTGGTTGCAATCTATTCAACAGGGCTATCTCTTCTGTGAACTCCATGCTTCTTCATTGGTAGGGCACTCTGGGTTCCTCAAAACCTATGACCGAGAACAATGTAACTTATTTTGGCAGGGACTGAAAATGAAAATTCACCAGATGGTGGTTGAGCGGGATACTTGCCAGGTGAACAAGGGTGAAATGACACTCCTTTCATGACTGCTTGAACCCTAGCCCATCCATACACAGATGTGGACAACTATTTCTATGGATTTCCAAGAAGAGCTCTAGTGGTACAATACCACATCTAAAAGGACACCATATGAAGCAGTTTATGGATAGGCACCGCCAGTACTTCTTTCATACATTCTCAGCAGCTCTCCAGTTCAGGAAATTGACTTAGTTCTTCGAAACTGCGATCAAATTCTTCTCATTCTGGAGTACAATCTTCACATGGAAAGAATTTGACTGAAACAACAAGATGATCAAAACCGTTCTGAGTGCACTTTTCACGTAGCTGATATGGTCCTTCTTCATCTACAGCCTTCTAAGCAATCCTCCTTGAATCTCAAAAGGCATAAGTGGGCCGGACTGCAACCCGAGGATGCGACAGGGGAACCACTCCTTCAAATTCTGCATCAATTTCCACATCTAAAGCTTTGAGGACAAAGCTTTTTCTAAGGGAGAGGGGATGTTAGGAACCCATGTCAACCCTTCTATTTACTTTGTTATTATATTATTGTTGGATGCATATGATTTGTAAGTTTTCCCGTAGGATTTGTTGATCCATAGTTTGCATTATTGTTGTTGGACCCATATGCTTTGTAAGTTGTTTCGTAGTAATTGTTGATCCATATTTTCTATTGGCCCATGGTTTGTATTGACACATGGTATTGACCCATGGTATTGGCACCTAGACTTAGTATATAAGTTTGTGTTGAGACCAATGAAGGTACTGTGAATTTATTTGTATTGAGCTTGCTCAAAGGAGGTTGCCCCCCTCGAAGTGGCTTGCGATCAATATAAGTGATTATGAGTTATGTTATTTCTGCTATCTCATATTTTCATTAATTAATTGTTGCAGGTTCTTCACAGTGTCACCGTGCCACGTATATGTGGAAACACCCTCACAATAAACCATTATTTATGTTTTTCTTATGGAATTTGAAATGTCACCTTATCCATAAATTCCTTGAGTCTTTGGTCAAATTCCTAGACTATCTTAGTTCACAAATGTATAATTTCCTTTAGCTGAGTAATATACTACAACTCAAACTTTGGCTTCTTAAATTATTTTATTAATGCATCCTTAATGCCTCCAAAATTGATCTTTGATACATTGGCATGATACTTCATATACAATGTCATTGCACGATCCCTGAGAGTGGTTACCAACTATGTCAGCTTCATAGAATCATCTTGGACTTGCTTCACCTACCATATAGCATCACATACAAATAAGTACTGATCTAGGTTATATGTCCCCACCCCAATGGAAGACATGCCGTCCTAACATAGGGTCTTGCCTCACCATCGTATTCTGTGTAGTACCATTGCTCGATGTTGCAGGCTATGTTTGACTAGCTAACTTACTCCTTCTACTTTGAATACCATTACTATTGTTACTATCTGGAAATAGAAAATTCAGAATTCTTACCTCAGATGTTGGGGATGTCCGTAGGGTTGTGGGTTCAATGTAGACCTCAATCTAATAAGGAATAAATCCATATGGATCAAGTTCTATGCCTTCTTCTCTCTCTGAGTGTGACAATCCTTGAAAATGGATTCCTATGTAAAAATTTCTTTATTGATAGTCATTCCACTGCTCCAATACTTCAACTGTAGTCCTCTTCCTACTGTCTTTCCAAAACGTTTTCCCTCCACACAGTGATCTTATCTATTCTACTATTGTTTCTTCTTATTTTTTCAACATCTTGAGCTCATCATTTCTTCATTTATTTTTTCTCCCTTCATTTAGATCGTTTTCTAGTCATCCCCAGTTCCAAACTGTGCATGTAAGTGCTTAACTGATAGGATGCTATGATTCCAATATCATCCTTCCCTTGTCACACAATAACATCTTTATCCAAGTACTCAACGACTTCAAGCATATTCCATGCAAACCCTTAAATAACTCCCTCTAAACAATGTTATAATATTGAGTGTGATCTACGACAAACTCTACAACATACCCCTTCTAGATACTATCAAGACAATAGTCTACTACGCATGATATAGTGTTAATTATAATGTTATCTAGTCATATCTCTTTTGGATTCCAATCCCTTAGAACCAATCCACTATCTCTCAGGTTCGCTCAACCAAACTTAGCAACTACTCTGCCATAAGCATGGGAATATCCACGGGGGGGTCACTTGATAGGCAATATCCTATCACGTCCATTCATATTGGGCAATAAACTATGATATGGAAATGAGAAAATATATTGCCTTGTATTAAGGGGTCAAAGGGTCTTAAATATGTTATATAGCAATACAAATATTTAGGATATATTTTATTACATATGTTATGAAAATTAATAAATATGTTTTTCTAAAATAAAAAAATAAAAAAAAAATCATACTTGTCAATTTCCCAAAAATTTGTTAGATGTTTAAAAAGTTTAATTTTTGTTCATCAATGATACGCTATAAAAACCATATTATTTATTTCTGAACTATCCATGAGGCTACCTAGACTACGCATTTTTATATCTTCCTCCGACAAATATATAGTAATCGATCTATGGTCTATTTACATTGACTTTTTATTAGATAACAAAATAATATCTTCGTTTCTAAAATTAATCTTTATCATTTAAAAATTAATATTTTTTTATTATTCTTTGAAATTATATCTTTACCCTACAATTCGTCAAATGTGTGATATGAAATTATTTATCTACCCCGCAATTCGTCAAATGTGTGATATGGCAAAGATAGGACCAAATTCATGTTATTGTAGGCATAAGAAAATCTGAAGAAATTAAACTTTAAAAAAAATAGCCATTAGTTGACATGACAACCATGCCAAATATGGCGAGCATCTATCCCCTTCCCATGGTATGTCATAATTACAAACAATTTATGAGGCATGGACTTTAAGCTAGAATCTAGAAAAATCTGCCTTTAACTATAGGTATTTATTGGATCCATTTGCTATCGTAGTGCATTAAATATATGACAAGTGAAATTGCCTAAAATCCATGTAAACGGAGGCTGAAGTTTGGTGTGCATTTATTCAATTATTAATGAACTATGCCCTTTTATGATGTTTCTGTATGACAGGTAGGACATGTTTTCACTGCTCCTCCGGTGTTTAAATCAGGTGAGTATCATATGTATGTGGATAGGGTTCAATCACCCTCTTATCATAATGATACAGGCACATAATGGATCCGAAACTATCACATGATGAATTGTACAATTGGGAATCACTTCGTAGATAGAAAATCTAGTTGGGTGGCGTCCAATCCAATTCATAGCTCCTCGTAGTGCTCCACATTAAAAGATTTTTCGAGTGATTGGAAATAAAGGAAATTTTATTTTTTAAAGAAACTAAAGGGCCGGTTCATTTGAATTATGGGATTTAGATCAATGGATTATTCATTCAGGAATTTACCGGATAATTTATTTATTGGTTTCCATTTAATGGCTGGATATGGAAATGGATATTTTATTGAGATCCCTACCATTAGATGACTACAACAATCAATCTATAATCAACATAGGCCCATGAATGTCTGTCTGGAAATCGGTAAACTCTTATTAGATTTGCTTACCGTAGATTGCTTTCACAGATTTCTGGGGAAGGAACCGAGGGATGAATTTAGCTAGAGTTAGTAACCTTTTACACTAGACCTGTTAGGCAATAACATTACTTGAGGCCAGGTGATTATGTGACCCATCACTCACACTAGGAATTGCTTGCTGCAGAGCTGGATAGGAAACTTCTGGAATGTGAATTAATATGTGAACGGAGGAGAGGCGTTGGAGAAACGTTTATACCAGTGTTGCATTATCAATCTTGGCCATGAAGCAAGAGCGAATTTTATTTTGAAGCGGGTTTGGGATCGACTCCATGTTCTGCCTAAAAAGGTATGTAGAAGAAAACCATTTATTGTTTTCTGTGAACTAGTTATGCTTATCAGTGAACTAATGCTAAAGAATGCAATTTCATCAGTGAATCTTATCAACTTAAGGAGCTTCTTACTATAATTAGCCAATGAAACTTCACTCACTAATCGTATTTTTTAACAGTTTCATGTGGTTTCAATTTAATTACTTTCATTTCTTGGAATGTTGATTCTCATCTATAAAGATCTTTGTATTAATACCCGATGTAGGACAACAAGAAGGCACATTAGGTGTAAGCGAGAGCATCATTATTTTTACAGTGCCAATTTTATAAATCTCTGTCCATCTTCAGCATTTTTTTAGCACCTCAATACCAGAGTTAATTTTTTTTGTCATTGTTTGTGGTAGTATGGACCCCCTTTTAAATCATTTATCTTGATCAGGTATAGAGATAGATAGCGCTATCATAAAAACGGAAATTTTAAAGTTAATAATAAAAACGATTTTAGTTCATATTTATCAGAGTTTCAGGAACCTATTAACCAGATTCAATCGAATTTGAAATTAACATTGGACAAGTTTGATTCTGTCGTTCAATGACAGAGATCGATCTTGAAGGATGAAACGATTCTGGATATATATGTCAATATATATTTCTTGGAATATATGTTAGTATATTTACAGTTCCAGATCTATTTTTATAAAATTAGAAATTAGCATTGGACAATAAATTAAGTTCGATTCTGTCTATCAATGACAGAGATCGATCTTAAAAGTTGAAATCGATTTTTTGATATACATGTTGATATGTATTCGCAACCCCAGTTAAATCTATTGGTTGATTTTGGCGTGGGGGAAAAATAAGTTTGAGCGACTCTGTATCCCTATGACAGAGTTCGATCTTAAAGTTTGAAATCATTTTTTTTTTTACATTATAGATTATTAAGAAGTCAATCCCAGATGTGACGTTGTGTCTAATTTATATTTCAATCCACAGTATTATCCCCAAATCGACAGTGATCGAATCGATGGTGAATCCCAGATCTGACGTTGTGGTTAATTTATATATCAATCCACAGTATTATCCCCAAATCGATAGTGATCGAATCGATGGTGAATCCCAGATCTGACGTTGTGTTTAATTTATATTTCAATCCACAGTATTATCCCCAAATCGATAGTGATCGAATCGATGGCGAATCCCAAATCTGACATTGGGTTTAATTTATATTTCAATCCATAGTATTATCCCCAAATCGACAGTGATCGAATCGATGGTGAATCCCAGATTTGAAGTTGTGTTAATTTATATTTCAATCCACAGCATTATCCCCAAATCGACAGTGATCGAATCGATGGTGAATTCCACCTGACGTTGTGTCTAATTTATATTTCAATCCACAACATTTTTACTGACAGAAATTTCAGTGAATTCAGTTCGATATTGTGTCTATATCCCAGATCCAAACGACTGCATTGAGAATGACTTCAATCTATTGTTTTTCGTTTAATTTATTCCCAATATTTCGATCCATAGTGTTTCCATCGATAGCAAATTTCAAGTCGACTCTTGGGACTATTTCCTCATTTGGATAGAGAATTCATTAACAGTAAATTCGATCTATTTTTTGTGTTTACATTTATTCCCAATAAGTTCAATCCATGGCATTTTTACTAACAGAAATTTCAGTGAATTCAGTTCGATATTGTGTCTATATCCCCAGATCCATAACAATTGCTTAGAGGTGATTTCAATTTATTGTTTGTGTTTAAACTTGTCCAATATTCAATCCATAGCATTTTCAGTAACAATAGCTTCAAGTCTAATGTCCCCAGATAGATAGCGATTTCAATAACAATGAATTCCATCAGAAGTTTGTGTTAAAGTTTCCCCAGTACTTAACTCATTAGCGATTTCGTTGAATGATAAATCAAATCTTTTTCTTATTGGCAACATCGGATTCATATCCAGTTGCATCATAATGTTATCCAATTTGCATTCGATCCACGAGTCTGTTATTATGACGAACTCTAGATTATAAAATTACTCACTGTGATCGCTTAACGCTCCTACTCTCCAAGCCAACTTCGTGTGATGAACTGTAATCCGATAAGCTCTGTCCAGATGTGAATTGGCGATTTGATGATTAAGGGATAGCTGGTTTAGATTGAGATGGTGATTTGGTTAGTAACTGATAGTTCTGTCTAGATATGAATTGGCCATTGACTATTAATTAATAGTTCCATTTAGACAGGAAATGACGAGTTGTTGTTAATTAATAGTTATGTTTAGATAAGAAGTGGCCGTTTGGTAGACACCACTTTGTAATTGTATGAAATTCCACCTTAGAAAAATGTAATTAGTGTTATATGCTTTTAGAGATTATCAATATTTAAATAAGTCTTGAACAGAGGTGGATTCCGATTGTAGTTGATAGTTATACTTATACTTTTAAATAGAAGAATGCTAACATAGTTAAATTCATAGATTCCTTTTAAATAAAATAAAATGCTAAGCTGAACTATGCTAAAATTTAGTTAAAATCTTAGATACCTTAGCTAATGGAAATGCTAAGACTTAGTTGAATTCATAGATGTACCTTATTTAGATAGGGTACTACAATGGTCGTAATTATTATTCAAGAATGTCTTTTTTTATTTAAGTGATTATGGTATGTTTCAATTAAGTTGTATTGTAAAGTATTATTGAAAATACTTATTATGTTTAAGGTTGGAATTTGAGAAGGGTATGCATTACTTAATATGTTTATAGTTGGGATTCACTTGTAATTAGAAAGTCTTATAGCTAGAATTCTAAAGATATTTATTTAGAATTACTCATGTGATCATCATAGTTGTGGAATATTTTATCTTTAATCAAATTTAATTATTAGTCAAATGTGTTCTCATGTTATAGCAAAGATGAATGGGTTAGAAGACATAAATATATGATCTTAATTATATATTTATGTTATCATAAGGATTAGTGAATGGATTGTCATAATTTATTTTCATATTTATAGGATGGCATGAATTGAATAAAAACATAAAGGTTTAAACTCCCGATGGGATAGTTAGAGATAGAAGAATGATTAATTTCTTATAGATCTCTTATAACATGATGTGAAAAGTTAAAATTTCGATAATATTGCAACTATTACTATTAACTCTGCTCTATGTTTTATTTTTGTGGGGTTACTCTTTTTGTTGCTCGGTGAAGTTATTTAGATATGAGGTATGATTCTTGGAATAGCATGCATTACAATATTAGAATTTTGTGGCACTGAGATAACCATGGTGGTAGTATTTTGTTTTTTTTATGTAGAATGTTATTGATGTGATGTCCAAAAGGTCAATGTTACCACTTATGAATATGTATGCAAGATTTTACACTTTCTTTGTAATTGAGGTTGAGTTTTCTAGTGTTAAAAGTGAGTAAAGCTTGTAACATTATACCTTTTGTTGTTCTATATGAGGCCAATTTCCAAAGTGTGCTTCTTTTCTAGCTATAAGTCATTTTGTAGCATATGAAACTGTTCAGTATGTTTGAGTGTGCTTTTGGTACCTTGTCAACTCCAAGGTTAAGAGATGTAGCTAATCGAGAATTCTAGAGTTGAACAATTATATTGTAATTTGTGTAGGCATTCTAGTAAAATATCTAACTCTTCATTTTTTAGGTTGGGGTTTAGGTGGGTATTGAGATTCAATCAGACCTTGTTCCATGACAAGAAAGAAAAGTGAGATCAATCGTTCTTGGATCACTGGAACCAAGAAAAGTTAAATCAATCTTACTTGACTAATAATTTCTTTCAACTTTTTGTATTCTTCTTTAACATTTTCACATTTCCAGTTAAGAATAGTTATGAGATTGAGTTATATTTGACACATTCATAATTGAAATTTCAATTCTTATATGCAAGGCATCCTTCTTAATATTGTATTGGAACTGACATGAACATAGGTGAAAATCTAAATCCTTGTTTACATACATTATATGTTATTATTACCATGAAATGGTATCATATAAGTTTCACCATATGTGTATCTTTATATCTATTGCATGATTGAAACTTAACAATGGATATTTTTTCCTCTCCCTTAAAGATAAAAAGAATTAGATATATTAACCCACGAAAAGGTAACTAAATGTTTCTAATTCCCTTGATTGCAAGAATAAATGTAGAGGAAGTAGAGGTAATTCATTGAATCTTGTGAATGACCCAAATCCAAGATATGCACATGATAATATGGTGTTATTGGAAAGTAAGAGGAATTTTTCTACGTTCATTTGGGTTCAAACATCAATGACGATTGTTTTGATAGGAAGGTAGGGAAGTCCATCCACGAAAGGGTTTCAATTTTGTATTTTTATGGAGTTTATTTTATTAAGCTTATAAAAAACATGAGCTCTCTAAGGCTATATTTGTATTTACATGATATAAAATTGGTAGATTGGTAGGTTGTGGTTTGAAACATCTGTAATTCTCATCTTTTATAAGCATTGCACTGACTATTGGACTATCTATCTTTTACTTTCTTTGTTACATTGATCTCTTAACGGGTTTCCTTTTACTCATTTTACCTTCCCCATTACTATTTCATTGGGTCTTCCACTATCCAATGCTACAAATTGATCAGTTTCCCCTACAATCTTAGTGGGATCATTGTTACCATTATACTACTACTTTCCTTAGGATCTTGTTTGGTTATACTAAGATGCATTAGGATCCTGTTTGTTACACCTTGATAATATGATATAAAGGGGGTATTAAAAATGGGTTGATAAAAATGGATACCTACAATATCTGGTGAAAATAGGGGTTTTCTTAATTGGAAAGGTATATTGGGAGGGGGGTTCAACAATACAATTTTAGGAGGGATTTTTCAATATTTAGTGAAATTAGGAATATTCTTTAATATCCTGTGAACGATGGTGCTATGTAACAAGTTCACTAAGTGACCCCCCCGTGGGAATATCATAGAAGAACCATTCATATAGGTCTCGATAGACATACCTATGCAACCTATCTAGTTCAGTAAACCGAGGTTTCTTATTCTATTCTCTAGTGAACTCATACTTCTTTTGTTTTAACCAATATTCTATTTCTTCTCTCGTTGGTCTCCATAGATCTATTTTTCATTCATTTATTGCGCACTTTAACATTGATTTCACTATAAAAAAAAATAACCTTTCATGAAAGTATCATATTATATCAACCATGTGTGATAAATAAAAGCATTCATCGCAATTAACAAAAGCATTGAATACTGTAATGAGAGTTTCTCATTTGTATTATCATTGGGGCAAGCTTACATAGCTTGCATAAGGAGCATCAATACTCTATTCGGTATTCAACTACCCAGCATTACATAGAAACATAATGACAACATAATAGCTACTATTTTCCAACATAAACCTCCTTTTTACCCTTAGATATCCTACATATTTATACATCAAAGCATTGGAGGAGCCTGTTACAAACTGGAAACAAATCCTAACTAACTTCGAACTAAATTCTGCCTTCGATGCAATTCTGGGCCAATTATTGAACTGTCACACTATCCATTTTAGGTGCATGTTCCAAGATAGGTCGAAAACCCGCTCCAACATTGGATAAGGCCAATGACAAAAAAAACATCAATTGGTTTCCAAAGGGCTAGGTGAATTTGATAGAAAAGAGAGTTTGGAGATCATGGTTGGTGCATCAGATTACACTAAAATGTTTGATTATTCTAATATAAGGTCCTTGAGAAGCATTTAGTTCCATAAATATGAGCATTCCATGATAGACTATGGTAGACACTTTAGTAAATTAATATGGATGAAAAAAATGGTCCTAAGATTTAATGCAAAGACTAAACAAGTCCAGAAGGTAATCAAATTGTTTTTTAAGAATCTAGAACAAATATTGTAGGTGGACATTTGGTTGAAATTTCTATGGTGTATAGGGATTCTATTTAGTATTCCTTAGTTTTTAAAGGAAATATTATATTTAAAATCAAATTATCTGTTCCAAAAGGTTCAATTGAGCCTCCTTTTTTGAAAGGGAAGGGATGTAAGTGATTGAATATAGGGATCCAAAACAAAAAAAGGGGCCATCCTAAGATCTTGAACACACTACTATTCTCCAATGTTCTCATTTTAGTTAATTTCATTTCAACATTATTTATGTTAGAAAATATAGCTTGATTCTTGAGGCACATTTACCAACCCTAGAAAATAAATACAAATCTCCTAAGAATATTATTGAGAGAAAAAGGACTTTTATGTTTTCAAGTGGTATTCATGGGAGAATACCATAAAAAATCACTCCCTAAATTCCTCATATATCTCAAAACATAGTGGGGAACGTTGTTTTGTAGGTCATATTTTTTTATGTATAGGAGAATGTAGGGGAGGGGGTGTTTGGAACCTCATGAATAAGATGTTTATGGAAGAGAATTATTATGAAAAAATATATTAGTCATAGGACAATGTTAGATTGCAGTAGATGTTATAGAAATCATTAGTGTTAGGATTTCCCATTATAGGTAGGTTTCTTGTACGAAGGTTATCTAATGAAAAAATTGTTAGGTTGGAATTGATTCCATTATTCATTGTGGAAACCTTATGATTCTTCCTAAAGCACTGATAAAGTTATTACATGATAAGGGATATTTTTACTTGAGTCAAATTGAAGATTTGGGTTTGACATATTTGGTGAAATCGAAATGGAAGACACCTAGAATAATGGGGATATGTGAATATTATTTTGATATGTGGATTAATTACTTGCAGGAATTAAATTTTTTCATATAAAGATTGAGGGAGGCACTAAGCTAGGCTGGTCTATGAATAAGATTTGGAAACTATATATTGCAAAGCTTGGTTGCAGTGCTTTAATAACTATAAATCAATAGGAGGAGAACTCATGGTAGTGTTATATTTGGAAGGTAAATGTTACGATTAAAACATTGACTCATATATGGTTATTTATTAAAACTCAAGTCCCAACCTACTAAATTCTTTAGAAGAGACAAACTCAAAGGCCTAGTATTTCTGTTCTTTGAAAAAATGGGAGGATAACATTATGAATCTCTCTATTTTATGTCTCTTTATTTTTAGAGTATTTACAGACATGTGTTAGTCATGGGATAACAGTATGAAGGAGCCGAATGCACACATGTAGCACAATGAAGTTTTGATGGTGTACAGAATGATGTTGTAGATCTGTCATAGATGCACAAATACTAAAAGGAAAAAATATTTAAGATTGTGCAAGTTATCGATGATTTGAAGGACAATAGTACAATCAACACGCCAATAGTCACAAATATTGGGGATGTAGAAGTGCAGAGACAGATCCGAAGTTTATCAGATATTACACAGATGTCTAGTTGATACATATGAATTGAAGTGAAAGCGTGCGAAGTTGTGAAACTCCATTTGATGTGCAACAACAAGAAAGCACCAAAATCCAATAAGCCTATAATGATGTAGATGATCGAAGAAAAGTGCGTTAAACTGAAAGGACCAATTATTTGATGCATAGGGCATCGTATATTATTTGAGAGGTTGCAACACTCAACCAGAATTGACAGATGAGAAAGTGTGTCATTCCTACTGTTACTAGTGCTCCATTTCATAACAACAAACTATCAATTGAAAGAACAATATCATTTGATCATTACAGTCACGCAGAATAGACAGTTGATGAACACACAATATTTGATGTAAGTCATCATTAGTGGTGTGAGTTGAGAAGTTCGAGAAGACAATTAATTTATGCAGATTAGTCACATAGTACAATCTTCATATGAAGGTGTGCAAAACATAATTATCATCATCTAATGAAGTTTGGGACACACTCAGAGGTATATATGAAGGCAATAACAACGTAAAGAAAGTAAAGTTGCACAACTACTTTGGGCAATTTGAATATTTGAGAATGAAATATGAAGAAAACATTATGTCTTACTTCCTAGGAGTAGATGAGATAGTTAAATCTATCGACAATCTTGTGGTCACTTTGGATGAAGAGTTAGTTGTACATAAGATATTGAGAAATCTGTCTCAAATATTCGATTCAATTTGAAGGTATCTATGTTAGAGGATTGAGCCAATATTTAAGAACTAACAAAGGATGAACTTTAGGGGATTTTCACTACATATGAGATGAGATTTGAGAAAGAGACTCCCATCATAAGGGAATCTTCTTTCAAAGCCACAGGAAAGGACAAAAATGATCATGACAAAGACTACTGTGATGTAACATCCCGAAAATTCACAAAAAAATTTAAAATTTTTCTTTGCGACATTTAATGTTATATTAGCTGTGCGAAAATATAAAAAGTGCTAGTTTATTCATTTACATATGTGCTAGAATAAAAGTTATCATAATAATGTATGTATATTAAGAAATATGACTATGTCTACTTTATGATGTTGTTGGACATTTCTTACCTCAGTTGGGCATCCTAGTTTACTTATGAGTTGATGATGATGATTATATGATTACTTTCTATTGTTTTAAACTATACTAAATGTTTGTTCTTCTCTTTGATGGTGAAGGCATCCTATGGGTACCCTGAGGCTTACTTAGCATTTATGCTAAAGCATTTGAACCTTCTTTTTCGCAGATTACAGGTAAGAGAATAATAAAAAATTGAAAGTGGATCTATGAAGACCTTCCATCTTGTCAAATAGATTTCCATTTTTTAAAAGAGAAATAGAGAAACTTTGAGAAGATTTTCAGGGTGAGATCTGCTTGAATCATTGCTTCAACTATGTATCTAAATTGTATCAACTTCTCTATGTTGTTTGTACAATGATATATTTATATCATGATTTTCATTATGCACTAAGAAATAGTATCGTGTGCCCTTGTGAAAAATATAGACTAAATGCAAATATCATGCATTCCTACAATATGTGAACTATATGCAAGACTTCATGTGATTTCCTATTATATATGAACTATATATTATTTAATGCATTTTCTATATTATAAACTACATGTACATTCCATATAATTCCCATAGTGTGTAAACTATATGCAATTGTTATTCATTTTCTAAAGTATGAACAAAATACTATTTCTATGTGTTTCCTATAGTGTGTACACTATATGTGTTGGTTCGAAATGTGATAAAATATGAAAAAGTGAACACCATAGTAAATATTTTAACCATATGCCCATTACCTAGATTATTCAATACTAAGGTTGAACTATGACTTATGTTTACGACATAGATTGAACTGTTAAACATGTGCTTGATACATATTTGATTCAACACTATAGGTGTAACTATTACTTATATTAATATATAAATATTATTGCAGGTTTGCAGACTTAACCCTCGTGCCATCGTATGATGAGGACAATGTAATTAATGGTATAGTGGACATGTGCTGGCATGAATTCACATCCAACCTTTGCATTAAACGCTTCTATCTATGGATCAATTTTGGGACCGAAGTTTGGGGAAGATACAATCCCCACCTGTCCACTAAGGACCTCATTCTCGAAGACATCTATCTACAGATCAATTCTAGGACCAAATTTCAGGGAAGATACAATCCCCACCTATCCACTGAGGACCTCATTCTCGAAGCCATCTATCTACGGATCAATTCTGGGACTGAAGTCCAGGGATGATGCAATCCCTCTTCTTTCTCGGAGACATATGTCTATGGATCAATTCTGGGACCGAAGTCCAGGGATGATGCAATCCCTCTTCTTCTCGAAGACATATGTCTATGGATCCTTTTAGAACATGTGTTCAAGCATGATGCAATCGCCTCGTCAACTTAGACCTTGTCTAAGGACCATCCACCAACCTCTCTGTCAGCATCACCAATATAGGTATCCACATCATCGATCTCACTGTCGATGCAGGAAATCTCATCATAAGTGACCACATCACTCCCCCTTTCGAGGAAGGTCCTTATGAACTATACCAAGCTTGTCTCGAAAATACTCAAACATTACTCAAGACATAGGTTTGGTCAATATATCAGCAACTTGTTTGTCCGTGCTTACATACTCGAGCTTGATAGCTCCTTTCTGCACCATATCCCGTATATAGAAATATCGGATCTCTATGTGCTTTGACTTATCATGGAACACTGGATTTTATGTCTTCTCGATACAACTCACACAGGATCTCAGTGGGTTCCATCTCTAAGTCAAATAAACCAAATAATAACTTCTGAATCCATATCACTTCGCAACTAGCAGAGAAAGCAACTATATATTCCACTTCGGTTGTGTTGAGAGCCACACTAGACTACTTCTTTCTAAACCATGATATCATGGAAAATCCAAGACAATAACATCCGCTCGATGTGTTATTCCTGTCTGATAGACTTCCTACCCAATCAACATCTTATGTAGCCATACAATCTGAAGTCATGATCTCCAAAATAATATAGACCAAAGTCTATCGTACCCTTTAGGTACCTCATCACATGCTTTGCAGCTATCAGGTGAACTCGTCTAGGTTCCACTAGATATTGACTCAAGGTGTTCACCGCAAAGCATATATCTGGATTGGTATTCATCAGATACATCAATGAACCAATAATCTATCTGTACAGAGTCATATCCACTAACTCTAAGGAGTCATCAGCTAACAACTTCAAGTTGGAATCCATGGAGTGGCCTTGGCTTTGCATTCCAACATATCAAATACTTTCCCTAGTTGAGAAAGATTGCTTCTGGGCCTTGCCATACTTCTAGACCTAGGAAGTAATGCATCAATCTAAGATCTTTCATCTCAAATTCTGTAGCTAGCTTCTTCTTGCTTTCCATGATCTGTTTCTTATTCCTTGTTAGAAAGAGATCATCCATATACAATAATAGTATCACCCATAACCTTATGATAAAGGTTAGGATCAGCTTTACTTCTGGTAAAGCCTAAGCTTGTCAAGAAACTGTCAATTCTCCGTTTGTGATTGAACATCATTCACACTCTGCATTGAGTGATCTTCTACATATATATCTATGCCATCTTTTGTCAGATGGGCATATTGATATGAGTCTCAAGATCATTCGGACTTGTGGTGAGTTCCTTCTTGCATCTGTGTATAGATACCATCTTCAACCTTGTAGCAAAGGTTGAAATCTGTATCACCCATGGTGATCATTAATCTCATCAAATGACTATCGATCCTGGGTGCCTGTACAAAGCTTTCTTTAATTACACCATTAAGAGAATGGTCTTATCGAGCCACTTGGAGCAAACATCTCATCATGATCCTCTTCCTCTTTCTAAAAGAATCTTCTAGCCATGAGCATTCTATAGTATGTTTGATTTGTAAGTCTTCTTGTTCAACATCCATCACTCATTCTTTCGAACAGGTGTTCATCATCATGGCACATGATCTTTTCTACAAATTAAAGTTAATCACATGATTAGTAATACTTCATAATCATCAAATTATGATAACCTACTATGCATACTGATATGATTCACATAATCATGCAACTATCTTGACCAATACTTTGGCACAACACTTTTTCAAATAAATTTGCAGCAACCTTATCATGCAATTTTTGATAATTTTCATCTTGCTTAATTCCTTCTTTGATCTAATTTTCCAGATTTGTCTTAAACGTGCTGATTGATGCCACAAAACTTAATCTGGCATTTCTGCTCAAGGCATCAACAAATTTGTTTTCTTTACCCTTAATGTGTTGAATTTCGAAATCATACTCGCTAAGGAAAGTTAGCCATCTAGCTTGCCTTGCATTTAGATTTGTTTGATCCAACAAGTATTTTAAACCCTTATTATCTATCATTAGTGTAAATTTTCTTCCAATCAAGTAATGGTGCCACATTTTCAGGGCATGTATCATAGCTACCAACTCTAGATCGTAAGTTGCATAATTCTTTTCATGGATTTTTAACTTTCTGGACTCAAAAGCAATATCATGACCTTCTTGAGTTAACACCCCACCAAGTCCATCATTGCACACATCAGTGCATACAATGAAGTCTTTGTTAGGATCAATAATTTTTAAAATGGGTGTTGTTGTTAGTAAATCTTTTAACTTCTTAAAAATTTCTTCGCATTTATGATCCCATACCAATTTCTTCCCTTTCTTCTGCAAATAAGTTATGGGGTTTGCAATTCTAGAGAACCCTTTAATAAACTTTCTGTAGTAACCTGTTATTCCCATAAATGACCATATGTCAGTTATGTCTTTAGGGACAGGCCATTCATTAATTTTTCATATTTTATTTGGGTTGACATAAATTCCGTCTTTAAAGATTATGTGACCTAGGTACTGTATTTTGTCTTTATAAAAGTCACATTTACTGAACTTAGCATAAAGTTGATGTTCTCTTAACACTTGTAGAATTATTCTTAAATGTTCGTCGTGCTCTTTTTTAGTTTTTGAATAGATTAGAATATCATCAATGAACACGATTACAAACTTATCTAAGTACTTATGTAGAACATTATTCATTAAGCACATGAACACTGTTGGGGCATTAGTTAGAACAAAAGGCATAACTACGAACATGTAGTGCCCATAGTGCATTCTGAAAGCAGTTTTGAATATGTCTTCATCTTTTATCCTAACTTGATGATATCCAGACCTTAAATCAATTTTAGGGAATATCTCTTCTCCACGTACTTGATCAAATAGATCGTCAATGTGGGGCAAGGGATATCGGTTTTTAATTGTCATTTTATTAAGTTGACCGTAATCTATGCATAGTCACATGGTTCTGTCTTTCTTTTTAACAAAAATAACTGGTGCTCCCTAAGGAGACACACTTGGCCTTAGGTAGTTTTTATCTATTAATTCCTTCAGCTGCGATTTTAGTTCACTTGACTCCATAATATTCATTCTTTAGGGAGCCTTTGAGTTTGGTACCGCACCTGGTACTAACTCAATGGTGAAATCAAGTTCCCTTTTCAAAGGTAATCCTCGAATTTCTTCCAGGAATACATTAGAAAAGTCCCTGAGGATGGGTATATCATCCAGTTTTAGCTTATCTTATTTAGATGAATATTCATCATTAATAACATTAACAACAAACATTTTACAGACCTTTCTTGTAGCTCTCTTAACTTGTAAAGTAGAAATTTGTCTTACAAAAACCTTCCAATGAATTCCTTTTACTGTTTCAGTTTTGCCTTCAGTATTCAAAGAAGTAAAATATTTCTCATAACAGTTAAGTACTACTCTATGTTGTTCAAGCAAGTCCATTCCAATCAACAAGTCATATGACCCTAATGGTAAAACATTCAAATTAACTTGCGATTTTAGCTGACTCATAAATACATCACAATTTTTGACAAAGTCTATAACCTTTCTTTTAATGCCTGTTGCTAGCTCAACTAACCATGAATTATCAAATTTCTCTATCTTTAACTTGCAACTTTTCACTAAATCAGGTGAAATGTAACTCAAACTTGCACCTGGATCTATTAGAATGGAAATATATTTGTTGTGTATCATACCATTGATTTCGATCATAGACATTTGATGATCTGCTTGACGATTTTCCAGCGATGCATTTATCATGTGCATCTCTCTTGCTACATCACCAACTGTAGGCTCCACTTGTATGGTGTGAATGTTGTTGACTGTCTTTATGTTGCATGGGCATTGAGATCTAGTATGGGGTCTACTGCAATCATAACACTTCAAAGGTGCTTTTTTTTCAGCATATCTGGTGTTGTTATTATTATTAGGCACATCCCTTGGATCAGTACAATTCCGTGGTGCATTACTCCTATAATTATTATTACTTGGAAAAATTTTGTTATTAAATTTTTTCTTAAAACTTCCAAAATTATGATTAAAACTCTTCTTTTTATGATCAAAATGATTATAATTATTACTCTTCTAGCCAGATATTCCTTCTCTTTTCTGTTTTGCTCGAAATAGAAATTGGCTTTCCTCATGGCCTCTTCCAAAGTTGAAGGGTTCTCATATTCGATTTTGTCATTTATGTTGAAAGGTAGACAGCTTTGAAACCTTTGTACTTTAGGCTTCTCTTCGACCATGTAAGGTACATACCTCAACAAGCTAAGGAACTTGTTGCACAACTCTTTCATACTCATAGTACCCAATTTTAAATTCTAAGATTCCTTGGATTTATCTTCATAGTATTGTTCTGACAAACTAAAATTTCTTCAATAATATTTTAAACATACTCCAGGTTATGTTTATTTCTTTTATGCTCTTAATTCTTTTAAGATCCTACCACCAAATGTTTGCCTTTCTGATCAGATTGTAAATAGCAATCTTGGCTTTTAACTGAGAAGAATAATCATAAATATGAAAGTATTTCTTCATTCTAGACAGCCATGCTTCAACTGTCTCATCCTTTTCACTTTCACCATTAAAGGTTGATGGCTTAATCTTTTTAAACTCTCTTGTAATTTGTTCATGATGCTTATGCTTCCTCTTCTTAGAACGTCAATCACTGTCACTACTGTCACGATCCAAATTACAATTACTTTGATCAGATTCAGATGAAGAGTAACTATTATTTTTACCATTCTTTGCTTTCTTACTTTTATGTTTCTGAGACATTGTACTAAAATCAGAATTTACTTCTGATTTCCTTCCTCTTTCCTCATTATGGTATTTCTCCATCAAAATCTGATTTTACTCTTCCTATGCCTTCATAATTCGCTCATTCTCTTCTTTAACAGTCCTTATTTCAGATTTTAAATCTTTTACAGTACATAGTAGTTCAGAAGATTGATTATTTAACTCTATGTAAATTCCTTCATTATCATTATTATGTGTGTTGTTATTATGTTCATTGTGATGAGGAGATCTGTCCTCTGCTGATTTCTCCAGTATATCCATACTTGTAATTTAAACATCAATCAGTTTTGTACAGAAACAAAATTTAAATAAAGTCAGTAACTAAGTTTTCTATTTTATTTTCTGTTTTGCGCGCGTGAGCCTATTCCACGCCTAGAGTTTGAACTCGCGCTCTAATACCACATGGAACATCCCGAAAATTCACAAAAAAAATATAATTTTTTTCTTTGCGACATTTAATGTTATATTAGTTGTGAGAAAATATATAAAGTGCTAGTTTATTCATTTACATATGTGCTAGAATAAAATTTATCATGAACATGTATGTATATTTTGTTTTACGATGCGTAAGAAATATGACTATGTCTACTTTATGATGTTGTTGGACATTTCTTACCTTAGTTGGTCATCCTAGTTTACTTATGAGTTGATAATGATGATTATATGATTACTTTCTATTGTTTTAAACTATACTAACTATTTGTTCTTCTCTTTGATGGTGAAGGGGTCCTATGGGTACCCTGAGGCTTACTTAGCATTTATGCTAAAGTATTTGAACCTTCTTTTTCGCAGATTACAGGTAAGAGAATAATAATAATTTGAAAGTGAATCTACGAAGACCTTCCATCTTGTCAAATAGATTTCCAGTTTTTAAAAGATAAGTAGAGTAACTTTGAGAAGCTTTTCAGGGTGAGATCTGCTTGAATCATTACTTCAACTATGTATCTAAATTGTATCAACTTCTCTATGTTGTTTGTACAGTGATATATTTATATCACGATTTTCATTACGCACTTAAGAAATAGTATAGTGTGCCCTTGTGAAAAATATAGACTAAATGAAAATATCATGCAATCCTACAATATGTGAACTATATGCAAGACTTCATGCAATTTCCTATAATATATCAACTATATATTATTTAATGCATTTCCTATATTATAAACTACATGTACATTCCATATAATTCCTATAGTGTGTACACTATATGCGTTGGTTCGAAATGTGATACAATATGAAAAATTGAACACCATAGTAGATCTTTTAACCATATGCCCGATACCTAGATTATTCAATACTAAGGTTGAACTATGACTTATGTTTACGACATAGATTGAACTATTAAACATGCGCTTGATACATATTTGATTCAACACTATAGGTGTAACTATTACTTATATTAATATATAAATATTATGGCATATTTGCAAACTTAACCCTGTTGATGTATATGTAACTTTGGAATGTATTTCACATATATGCATATTGTATTCCTATAGATACGTTATTATTTGTTTATACGGAAGTGTTTGTATTCCTATAGAGATGTTATTATTCCTCTATATGGAAGTTTCGTCATTTATATTGTAAGTGTCGTAACTTATACTTGATGGGTTATTAGACCACCTTGTTGGGGTCGGCCCTATATAAGTCATGTGGGTTGAAGGGTTATTTGACCACCCTATTGGGTGTCGGACGAGTCAACATTATGTTAAGTGGTTAAGTTGAGGCCGACCTAGTTGAGTAAAGGTCAATTCAAGTTAGTGTATAAATAGAGAGTGTGTCTCTCTCATTTTACACATTCTATTCTCTCTCACACACTCGGGAGAGTGGCGCACTTGTGGAGGAGGAGAATCTGCTGCTAGGAGATGTATATCTCTTATGCTTGGGTTGTATCATTGCTCTATCTATCTCTGAGGAAGTTATTGGAGTTTTTCACCTTTATGGTTTTCCCCAAGTAAACTCTGTGTCTCTTGTGTGATTGCATTATTGCGTCCATGATTGATATGCTGTAGATTTGCTATACATGTTGTTCTCTCAGTTAAGATCCTAGATCAGATTAAAGTAAATTCTGAAAATTTAACATGGTATCAGAGCTAGCCCAAAAGAAGGCATGATAAGGCATGTATGACACTTGTTGCACATACGATGCTAGTGCTTGATATAGAAAAAACCAGTCATTGTAGTACTTTTTCTATAAATCCATTTTGGAAAATATTTCGGATCTAAAACTTTTACAAGTCAAATATTAGATCCCCATGTACCTTGTGTCCAAAGGAAAACCTCTTATTCGTTGTACTTTGTGATTTACGATCTGTACAATATAGGGTTTCTGCCTCTTCCAGCTCTGAGTCAAAAACAGGTGACCTTGGAAAAAAGGTCATAACTTGGGCTAGGAAGCTCCAAATGAAATTCCGTAAAAAGTGACAGGCACTAATAGTGCCTTCTATCAAATTCTGAATATACCAGCTTGATTAGCTCATCAAGGTGCATATTTCTATCCTTTCGAAAGTTTGAAATTCAAAGTTTGAATTTTTGGGGTTTCTTTGACAAACGCTAATACAGCTCCAAATCGAGTTCCTGCAAATCAAGTGGATTGGTTTAATCCTAGAAGAGGATGGATTGGTCACTTGCATAAGTGAAGAAGTTCCTGTTTTAGAGGGATATGAGGCTAAGGCCTTAGATAAGAAGATTACAAGCAATCTCGACAGGTATGACTCATCCAGGTATGTCTTGATATTTTTTCATGATTAAGTTTATTATATGTTTGTCTTCATGTTATTACGGTTAGAACAATCTTGATTTTAGACTTGTCGTATCACCTTAACAAAATTATGAATGCATGCATTAGGGTGTTGACACTTATGATTGTACTAATGCATTATGGTGTTGTATGGGGTTTATGTTGTCTGCGAACATGAAAGGTACACCAAGAAAGACAAATCATGTTCTAGTTCAAGAACATATGGTCATGATGACATGAAGACAAAGATTCATCCATTGTCATGGATCACTTAGAAAATCTACTTACGAGGTATGTATAACTTGGTTCTATAATGGATAACCTATGAGACATGCAGGTTACAAGCACAAGTCATTGAATAGAGCCAGAAGACATTATGTGGGTATGTTAGACATAACTAGCTAGCATGCTAATCTAGGTATGTTTTTCCTATATCGAGCTAGAATCCTACCTTGTGTTAGGATCTTATACTGTTGTGTTGTCGATAATGATTATTCATGAAGTCATAGGTTTGAATAGTCATGGTTCTGTGTATATTATGCTTCTTACCATAATTGATGATAGGACTAACCAGAAGAATCATGAAGGTATAGGTTTGAGTAATCACGGGTTTAGGCATATTATGTTTCTTACTTTAATTTATGATATGACTAACCATAAGAGTCCTATATATAAACCTTGAAATGCTTATTATTTCTGTTTGAAATGATCATTGTTGTACATGCTTAAGATTATTTTGTTTTGATAGTATTAAGAATATACTAATGAATGTATGATTATGTATGAGACCTCAATGATAACACAATGATGATACTAATAAGCATGCATAGTGAATAAGGATGGATATAAGTTCAAAGATAGGAAATCCAGGAAGCAAAGATCAAGAGGGAGGACACTCTAGTTGTTCCTGCAAGGAAGCAAAGATCAAGAAGGAGCACACTTCAGTAGTTTCTGCAAGGATGTAGATATTCAGAGGGAGTTGACCACTTCTTACAATCCACATCAGAATGGAGTTGCAGAAAAGAAGCAAAGACCGAGAGGGAGTCAACCCAACAAATAAACAAAGATAAGTATTTGAATTATCATTACTTGCATATTTAATTGTTTAAATAATATTGTTCAATAATGTATATACTGATGTTCCTAGAATTAGGTTGTGTATTATGCATATTAGAATAGTTGCATTGATGAACAATATACTACTAATATACATGGGTAAGTGGCATATGGCACTGTACAACATTCCATTGCTACTTATCTAGAATGAAACCTCTTTGATGACATGTTGGGAGTTGTGCACACTCTTAGCAATGTTCTGGTAGAGATTGGAAGGCATCTAGAAAGTTACGGCATATGGATAAATGTTGTATTGAAGAATTGGCTAAGATAATTGCATGACTGTATGACATATTTCTTTATGTGTAAGAATTTGTTCTGAAAACTATGATATGTTTTCTAATCATGCAATTCAACTTGTTGTGTAGGAAAGATCGTATACCATCACCTACAAAAGAAGGACTACAACATTTGTTTAGCAACAAAGTTATCTATTGAAAATATTGAAGATATTGAATTTCCCAGGATCTGGGAAGAATGCCATGATCGAGGAGTACCAGTCGATCATGAAGATGTTTGGGATGCAGTCCCAAGACCTGAAGGGGAGTCTGTAGTGACTTCCAAGAGGATCTACAAGATCAAGCATGTTGCAGGTGGTAGCATAGAGAATTTTGCTCCTGTAGCCAGATACACTAGATCAGTACTTGCTCTGGATGCAGTGATGAAGTGGAAGATACACCAGATGGATTTCAAGACAGCTTTCTTGAATGGTGTATTTGAAGAACAAGTGTATGTGGAGCAGCCACTTGGTTCTGAGACACATGAAAGGGAGTCATATATGTGTAGAACTTGGTATGGTAGGATAGACATCTTTCTATCTAGTTTGGGATTTACCAAGAGTAAAGCGGATTCCAACCTTTACTACAAGGTTGAGAAAGGCAATCTAGTGATACTACTTTTGTATATGGATGACCTGTTTATTATAGGTGAAGATAGATTGATTGCTGACACGCAACGGAAGCTTGCTACCAAGTTCGAGATGAAGAAATTGGGGATGATGCACTATTTGTTTATGGCATGGTGGTGTGGCAGAGTGCAAATGCAATCTTCCTTGGATAAGGGAAGTATGCAGTAGAGATCCTAAAGAGGTTCGGGATGATGGACTCAAGGCCATGGCCACACCCATGGCATCGAACCTGAATATTTTGTGTGATGCTTCATCTGATTCGGTTGATGTCTCTATGTATCGTCAGATTATTGGGTCCTTGATGTACCTGACGAACAAGAGACCAGATGTTTGCTTTGCGATGAACACATTGAGCCAAGTCTTGATGGATCTGAGGAGTGTTCACCTGGTTGTTGTAAAGCATATTCTGAGGTACCTGAAGGGTACAGTTGATTATGGGCTTAGGTATGAAGTGAATAAAAAGTTTAACCTGGAGGGTTATGTTGATTCAGATTGGGCAGGTAGTGCTACAGATAGGAAGAGCACATATGGGTGCTGCTTCAGTATGGGATCAGGTGTGATCTATTGGTTTAGTAGGAAGCAATCCTGTGTAGCACTGAGTATATCTAAGGCAGAGTATGTTGTAGTCTATTCAGCTAGTTGTGAGGTAGTATGGCTTCGGAAGCTACTGTCAAAGTTATTTGATCTCCCGCTGGAGACTACTGGTATCTTTTGTGACAACCAAAGTTGTGTGAATTTATATGAGAGCCCGGTGTTCCACAACAAGTCGAAACACATAGAGATCAAATACCACTATATTAGGGATATGGTGCAGAGAGGAGCAATGAAGCTCTTGTATGTTGAGACAGATGAGCAGATTGTAGATGTGCTGACGAAGCCACTCGCAAGAGTGAAGTTCAAGTACTTTAGAGAGAGGCTTGGTGTTCCTCAAATCAACAACACTTCGAGGAAGAAGTGATGAAGACATTTGCTGAAGCCATTCCAAGCATGCTAGAAGGAGGATCCTTCACATGGTTGTGGATGTAAGCGTTGGATGATGAGCATCAAGATGATGTTCTAGTTTCTGCTCTGTATGATCAGTTGGATCATTTACATTTATGTATGTACACATCATGTTGGATGCTGGATATGATCAGTTGGATCATTTACATTTATGTATGTACACATCATGTTGGATGCTTGGACCATGTATATGTATATGTATCAGGTATGATCAGGTAGATCATGTATGTTGATGGATACATTGTGTGGATCATGTATCGATGTATGTATCAGGTAGATACATTGTATATGATGATATGTATCAGGTAGATACTTGGTATCCATCAGGTGGATGCATTGTATGATCAGGATGATCATGTGTACATCAGGATGATGTATGGTGAGTATCAGGATGATACTTTGTGGCCGTCGATCAGGTTGTGCAGATGAGCATCTCTGGGAGATCCTGTAGGTCGGATTTGTGTACCCGTAATAGCCTGGGATGCTCTTTCGAGACATTGCTCTGGGAGGACATGTAATTTGTGCCCTGGGAGATCTTCAGGTTGGAGTTGTGTACAAATAACATCCTGAGATGCTCTTGCAAGGTTTTTTCCTATGGTATGTAATTGTCTCCTCGGAGATCTGGATAGGATGAAAAAGGCCTCATATGCTTCAGCCAAGTTTTTCCATGACCACATGTAATTTGCTCCTGGGAGATCTGGATAGGATGAAAAAGGCCTCAAATGCTTCAGCCAGGTTTTGTGGTGGACCACATGTAATGTGCTCCTGGGAGATCCGATAGGTAGAGCTATGTGCTCGTAACAACCTGGGATGCTTCAGCTAGGTTTTGTGGTGAGATCACATGTAATGTGCTCCTGGGAGATCCCACAGGTAGAGTTGTGTGCTCATAACAACCTGGGATGCTTCAGCCAGGTTTTGTGATGGGTCACATGTAATGTTCTCCTAGGAGATCCGACAGGTAGAGCTGTGTGCTCGTAATAGTCTGGGATGATGCAGCTAGGTTTTGTGATGCATGTAATAAGTCCAAAGGATTCCACAGTATGGCCAGTGATGATGAAGACCTGCAGGTGGTGGGCCTACATCTAGTATGAAAAAGGACTAGCTCTGTAGAACTTTCTATAATGAGTAGATTCAGAGATTGATTTAGATAGTAGTAGTAGTGACGATGACAATGACTTGATGATGATTATCCAGTGACGATGATCCAAAGAAGAAGACTTGTGCTAGAAGACCTGTGTTGAGAAATACCATCCTAGTTAAGAGGGAGTGTTGATGTATATGTAACTTCAGAATGTATTTCACATATATGAATATTCTATTCCTATAGAGACATTATTATTCCTCTATATCGAAGTGTTTGTATTCCTATAGAGATGTTATTATTCCTCTATATGGAAGTGTCGTCATTTATATTGTAAGTGTCGTAACTTATACTTGATGGGTTATTAGACCACCTTGTTGGGGTCAGCCCTGTATAAGTCATGTGGGTCGAAAGGTTGTTAGACCACCCTATTGGGGGTTGGCCATGTGGGTCAAAGGGTTATTAGACCACCCTATTGGGTGTTGGCTCAGTCAACATTATGTTAAGTGGTTAAGTTGAGGCCGACCTAGTTGAGTAAAGGTCAAGTCAAGTTAGTGTATAAATAGAGAGTGTGTCTCTCTCATTTTACACATTCTATTCTCTCTCACACTCTCAAGAGAGTGGCGCACTTGTGGAGGATGAGAAGT
The DNA here is from genome assembly GCA_027924585.1 of Larix kaempferi. NCBI lineage: Eukaryota > Viridiplantae > Streptophyta > Pinopsida > Pinales > Pinaceae > Larix > Larix kaempferi. The sequence goes on from BSBM01000229.1 coordinate 8,580,154, forward strand.
TGCTGCTAGGAGATGTCTATCTCTTATACTTGGGTTGTATCATTTCTCTATCTATCTTTGAGGAAGTTATTGGGGTTTTTCACCTTTATGGTTCTCCCCAAGTAAACTTCGTGTCTCCTGTGTGCTTGCATTATTGTGTCCATGATTGATATGCTGTAGATTTGTTGTACATGTTGTTCTCTCAGTTAAGATCCTAGATCATATTGAAGTAAATTCTGGAAATTTAACAAACCCTCGTGCCATCGTATGATGAGTACAGTGTAATTAATGGTATAGTGGGCATGTGTTGGCAGGCATTCGAATCCAACCTTGGCATTAAACACTTCTATCTACCAGCTTGGTGGAATATCTCGGTGACTTCCATCATGGTATTTAACATGTGAAGACATCGTGAGAATACAGTCTACGTGGGCAAGCTATACCTGGTTTAGTTTAAAGGTTTCCTGAGTTGGTCTCCATGGTGCCAATGGTTATTAATGTGGTCTTAAATGTGGTTGTTTCTTGGAAATATGATAAGCTGTGATGTAGGATCTCCACCATTGATATGGAGATGCTCTCGGGCTTTAGGAAATAACCCCAAACCTCCACTATGTCTCATCATTGTTGTTTCCTTTGGCATTCATTGTAGGTTGATAGTGGCTCCGTGGAGAGGCTGACAGGTCTGATAAATTTCAAGGTTTGCTAACTGGTTTTCATAGTCTCTCTTCCAGGTTTCAATGATAGGTCTGGTGACTATAACTAAACTCTCGGAGCTGAGATTTTAAATGTAGTAGTATGCTGCAATCGTAGGTAGTTGAAATCACTTTTAGGGTTTAAGATAACTTCGTGAGTATATTGGACCAGCAGTTGTTTTCCCTTGCATGTAAATGGTGGTTTCTTAGGATGGAATCCATTCTTTGTTGAGTTTGTTAGTGAGATGATGACTCTGGTCTTCATCGAGTGTGTTAATGCTGAGGTTCAGGCATCCGGTATGTTTGCAAGGTAATGTACAGGTTTTAGTAATCTTAGTTTTTTTTTTGTTTAATGAACTTCCTTTTTATGATACTCTTTTAATGATAATTTGACTATGTGGTAGGTGTCCTCGGCTCTTACCTTCCATTCTTGAGTTTGGGTAATGGAAACTGCATTGGAAAATGGTAAGCTTCAGTGGTTCTCCATATTGGCTTTGGCTTGGTGACTGTTAGTCCCTGCTTTATTTCTTAGCCGAGACTTCGTTTTAAATGTGTGGCTGAGGAAGGTGACCACCGTTATGATGTTGTGGGATGATTGACAGCATGGGGAGGATGAAATCCTCAACCCACTTCGGCGTTAAGCCTATAGTGTTTTTCTATGTAGATACATTGTAAAAGAATGTAAAGATAGTTGAGAGGGTTTAACCCTCGACTACTCTGGTTTAAATAAATATTTTTGGTTCCTTATCTTAATGATGTTTATGTGTGTTGAAACTGAGAGCGATGCTCCAAAATTATGTGATAATTTAATGTTTTGTCTTTGAAACATTGTATGTAAAAAGATGGGTGAGAGCAAAAAGGTTTCAGCCTTAAGATTTGCATTCAATACCCCGAACCTGTGGGTTTTGATGGTAGCTTGATAGTTCTGGAAGTCAATTCTGAAAAATGAGTCTTAATCTCATTTATCTATTTGGTTCGATGAATACTATGGTTGTAAAACTACTGTGAGATAATGACGCTAAAAGTATTTTCTTTGTTTTTAGTTTAAACTATGTACTGGAATCTTGACTAAAGTTACACTACTGTTGAGGGAGGGTATTGAATCTTACTTGTGATCTTTAACATGAAAAGTCGATGTTTAATTTGTTAGGGTTTTACTATCGAAATGGCTATGAGCCTATCATGATGATTTAAGTAATTTGGTTATCTTTTAAGGATTTCGATCCCAAGTTTGTTATGTTGCAAAAGTCTTTTAAGGTCTCTATCTTAAATATATTATTTGACTTGTTAAAAGTGGAAATGAATACTAAAAGTTGAAGTAAGAAACTAGGGTTGGATCCTTAGGTTTTTAATTCTACAGTAGAAGTATTTGAATTTATAACTACAGTTTGATAATTAAAACAAAATAAAAGATGTGAATACTGTGGATGAAATAGTATTATACAAAAATGTGGATGTTTGCAATTGATAGCTTCTGTTTTGAAGATATAAGTATTTGGTAATGGTTATGTGTAATTAGTAATATTTATTTTACAGCTATTATATTTCATGAATGCTGATGAAAGAAGTAATGTGAACTTATAACACTGATCTGTTTGAAAATAATGATAAGAGAATACATAGAATATATCTTTTGTAAGGAAATAAATGACCAAAAAGGAAAACCCTAGGTTTCGTACAGGGATGAAATATTTACTTCTGTTTCTATGTAAAGAAATATTCGGGTTCCTGTAATATGAAATGTTGTTATATTTCCTAAGTTTAGACATATATAATTTATTTTACATAATGTAATTGATAAGAGATATTTAAGGAAAACACAACAATGTCAATCTATTCATTCATTCTATATTCTGTCTATCGTTCATCTATCTTAATTCTCCCTCTCTATACTAGATTACTATACAGAATTCAGTATTGGAAAAATACAGTAGAAGTATTTTATCAATTCATATTTTTATTCAACAATTTACAAGATCCTACTAGCTCAGAAAATTACTCTTTTACTTCTACAAAATGTAAACTAATAGTTTTAAACTAATGAGATACTAAATCAGTAATTACAAAAATAATTTAACTACTTAGAATTGAAATAACAAGTAGAACCTGTAACTGTAGATAGGGTGTACAAACACCCAAGGAGGCTTGTTCCTCCACACCTTCTCTAGAAGAAGCAGCCAATCTACTTGCTTCCTTTGGACCCCCAAGCTTGTTCACTAAACCACTAGATAGAAGACTCTGTGTAGAAGCAAGGCACTCCAAAATTGTTTAACCAACAATCAATAGAGACTTGCTCCTGATCTTTTAAGACTCTACACTCAGTAGTAAATCAGGTAGACTTACACCATGATAAAAAACATAGCATATCCCCTCATAGAATCTCTTGGTTGCAAGCAGCACAACCCCAAGGTAAATTTCCTCTTCAGGAAAAGTGATGAACCTCAGTCCAAAATTCAATGCCTCTTAAAAATATTGCCTAGGTCTTTAGTGGTCAGTTTTCAATAAATGAGCCTCAAGCTCTAGTCGCATCTTTTAGGGCACTATGACCACAATCCAAGGACATTGTCCCATATTAACACCTAGTTACTTGCCTCATGAAGCTGCCATTTGTCCATTTCCTTCTACCCCAGATTCCACTCCACCTAGTGGGTTAGTAAACACTCTTTCAACAATCTCCTTGGGTGTTTGTCTCCTATTTAATTTATTTAATAATAAAATATTGTGCAAATTACAATCATCCATTGACACCTATCCAATATAAAAGTTTACAAAAAAAGTTAAGATAATGTTTTGAACATAAAATGTTTTTCAACAAAAAGGGGTATGTTACATGTGATGAATCAAATGATGAAGAATCAAACTTTGTCAAGAAGCTGAAAAGAGGATGAGATAAGTATAAGAACAAGCTACCCTTTAAATGTTTTAGGTGTGGATGAGTAGGTCATTATGCCTCAAAGTGGCCTTATAAGAGAGAAGATAGTGACAATGATGAAGAATCTAGTTCACATGATCAGAAAATTGCATGTTCTTAATACAAACCTGAGAATAAAAGGAGTATTGTAAAAAAATGAAAGAGTTTGTACACTGAAGAAGGAAGCAATGTGTCTGAATAAAGTGATTGTGGCAAAGAATCCAAAGAAGTAATTTTCATGGCCCGTGTAGTAGAAGAAAGAAAGAAGAATAGTTCAAAGAACACTCATATTGTGCAAAGCAAGCCAGGATCACTAGACATGTATTTTTTCAATGGATTGTTTAAAGAACCTCCAAAGCAAGTCGCAACCCTAAAACCTGTTGAATATGTCAAGAATGATAATTAATATGAATATGAAGATGCTACAGATATTGAATGCGAAGGTGAACTAATAAGTTCCTTGGACGAATTAAATAAGTCTAAGAAGAAGAATAAGCTATTGCAGGAGAAACTGTCAAAGTATGAAGAATAGTTCAAGCCATGTCAGGAATTTGTTGACACAAACATTCATCAAAGGATAACTAGTTATGAGAGTCAATTGTGTTTCCTAGAATAAAAGGTTATAATAGTTGATAAAGAGAAATATTTTCTAAGAAATTTATTGGAGGAATTGGCCTAGGAAATAAAAAAGATGACTACTCAACTTGAAGAAAAAGATAAAGAGATACTCCATCTAGAAGATAAGTTGATTGAGATAAAATGTAAGAGACAAGTCTGTATTGATACAATATGCGCACATTCAGGAAGGGACAAGAAAGAATCTTAAGAATAAATGCAGAACAAGTTACAAGACAACACGACAGTGCTGAACAAGATTATGAAGGATCAGAGGCCACCATAAGACAAAACAGGTCTTGGTTAGGCAAAGACACCTAAGAATATCTATGAAAACGATCATTCCTCAAGTCATGATATTACATTCAAGTATGATTTCTCCTTCAGTTATAATTATTTTTTATATTCTAACCAAAGAAGGGCCAATAGATTAAAGTTGTAGTTGTTTTGGTCACATTGCTAAATACTGTCAAACTGTTAGATGTTATGCATGCGACTGTTTTGTATACAAGGTTGTGTATTGTTGAAAAGCAGTGAACTTCCTGGATGAAGGCCTTGTTGTGCAAAGGATACTAGAATCAAAGAGACTTCAGTGAAAAATATTCAGAGCTAAATCAAAACAGAAGTGCGCACAACAAGGCTTGCGTAAGGAGATCTCCTCAAAAGTGTGTTGAAAATGCAGAATATCTAGGCATAACAAGCAATTGTTGCCTCACTAGATAGTCCAATAAGGACTATGGGAGACCCTTGAGTTCAACACGATGCATCTTAAGGAATTCAAGGGGATGTTAGTTGGGTGTGCAGTTAGATTTTTATGATGTGTGGTTAGAAGTATCTGAAGTTAGAATATGTTCATGAGGTTCACACATGATTAGTTGATTATGTTGCAGAAAAGGAAGACCATATCAATACATTAAATGGTCATACATGTATCTTGAATTTCATATATTAACAGAGCATATAAGCATCACATTGAGTTCATTATAAAATTAGAATATCTTTACATGGAAAATTAAACACTACTCAAGTAATGAATTTGCGCAAAAAAAATATCTTTTCATTATATTCAAAAATTGGGCATGATTACAAAAATTGCATGAGTCAAGACTTCATGCCAAAGCCATGAATGGAATATACAAGAAGGATGAAGGAAGATGAAAAATTGAGAAAAATGTTGAAGCATTCTACAACTACAGTTCGAGGTTGAGTTCAGTTTCTGTTTGACTCGCAAGATGCAACTCCAAATCTACTGAAACCAAGGAAGTGTGCTCAGAAGAGGAATGTAAAGGAAGAAGTTGTAGAGTGGTAGAAGACGATGATTCAATGTGTTGAGGATAAAGAAGAGAAAAATCATCCAGAATTTGTTGTTGCTGACACTCCAGTATCAACCCAATGAGTAAGAAGGATCAACTACTCAAAAATTCTATGGTTCACCTATGACTGAGAAAAATGGTGAAGAATCTAGTTGTTCTACACTTGCTGCTGCTAGGAATGCATGCCAGATCAAAAGTGTGAAAACTCAGCCTATTGAGTCCGAACTAGTTGATGCACACTTTCAAGGGATGTGTTCATTCTATGATAAAATGAGTCCATTGGAAGGAAATAAAGAACCAGAGAAGGGATTAAACCACAAAATATCAAACATCAATGCGAAACATAAATGAAAGGATGCAGGAGGTGATGAACCATACATTCCTCATAGATATCTTATAGATTCCATTGAAGGATCACGTGCATTAACTTAGTTGATGAGATAAGAATTCACTATCGCACAATGTCAAAAAGGGTGGTGGGGTCACCAAAATTAAATGCTGGACTTAATGATGTCAATGGGGGAGAGATGATGAAACTGAGGTATGCCATCAACATCAGATGCTCACATGAAAAAGTTGAGAGATGCATGAAGCTAAAACATATATGATGAGGCTAAAGTTAAGGCATGAAATGAACATCAAATGCTGACCTGAAGAAGACGAGAGATGCATGAAGCTAAAACATAATGATGAGGCTAAACATAGAAGTGATGCATAAAGTTAGTGAGAAAGCACAAAAAGGAGAAGAATTACATAAATAATGAAACTATAACAAATGTGGAAGAGTGTGAGGATGAATTAACATATGATATGACAGTATAAATAAGAAGTAGCATGGTTCACGCAGATATAGTAGAAGTATTGACAATAGAGAATGCAGTATCCAAAATCCCAAAGAAATCAGGGGGCGCACATACACAGGGGGAGCCCTATGACCAAGTACAGATGAAGCATACAGTTCAAAGTAGATAAGGAAAAGATTCATAAGGTGTTCAATTCAATGAGAAAGTGGGAGATTGTTAAGAATTAGTTGTCATTGATGTAAACTAAGATGATTTCAAGTGTTTGACTTTCAACTAATGTCAGAAGAGGATGCCAATTGATTCATTCTGAGCCATTGATATCAGTTGAGGTTAAAGTAGATATAGCATTTCTGCAGAAGTGTGAAGAATTATATGGAATCCACTTTGAAGTAGTATATGCGCAAGATGAAGAAGAAGATGATTACCATAAGTATATGCACAAGTGGTGAAGGTGACAGATATGTATGGAACTTGGAGTATATTCAAAAGTGCATTCAGTCTGAATTTGTGTATTAAGGATAGAACATGTATGACAAGTTTGAAGGGTGAAGGTGACACATATGTATGCAAACTTGGAGTATATAAAGAAGTGTATTGAATATGAGGTAGTACATAAGAAGATACGTCATGATGATCCAGTTCAACAAGGAACACATGTAATGTACCCTACATCATGTGGTCCTTGTGTAAAAATCAAGTCCACTAAGTTATATTCTCTCATGTTATCAAATTGAAGGAGTTGGTTGGATAGTGGTACATATGATCAAACAAATAATGCATTGGTTGAACAAATGGTACAAGCGTGCAAGCAATCCAGAGCACTACTTGGTAAATGGTTGGAAGTTCAAAAGCAATTATTGGTTGGACAATCCTGAAAGCGTGCAAGCATATCCAATTAGAAGATGATTTTAGTACGTGCAACACGCACAAGTTCCTAAAATAGTATATCGTTTGAATACCATATATGATAAAATTCCTCAGCCAATGGTATAGCGGGTCTGCAAGTCCCAAAAGTGATGACAAGGCATAAGTCAAAGACTAAGTACTAACAAGGCAGAAGTCGAAGAGTTACTTACAAGAAGTTGGTGTATGTGCTAAATCCGCTAAGTATCAATATACCAAGTGTGCATTAATCACAAGTGATGAAGTGGAAAGGGTCAAAGACCCACTCAGAAGAAATTGGAGTATGCGCAAATCCTGCAAAGTGTTAACATCAAGGGCGCATTACCCACAAGAGTTGGTACAACACAAGTCATGGACACAACAAGATGAAGTAGAAGATTGCACACATACAATAGGGAAATGGTAAAATAAAATTTTACCATTTCAAAGTAAAATTTTGTGTTATGCTATTCGTTATGTATTAAATGTTTAAGTACTGTAGGTAGATAACGGGACTAAGGAGCTATGTAATGATTTATATGCTTGGTCGTAGATGATAATCTCTGTGATAGACAATGATGAAAATGGTTGTTTTCTTTTCGTTTGAAGAGGAAAATAATAGGGCCACGCCCTATTTCGGGTCTTGTTTTGAATATATATAAAAATAAAAACTTACAGAAAAGACTTTCCAGCATTAATAGGATTCGATCTGTAGCTTGTGTAGATTGTGTTTGTTTATGTTTGCACATTGATGATAATGGAAATAGAAACTCTATCTATGGTTTGATACAATACCCAGTTTTGGAATCAATACATGCAGTTTATAATTCATATAGAAATAAGGTGAATGGAGACAAAATAAAGTTTATCATGTTTTCATTATCTGATAGAACTAAAATAATCATTGCAAATGTTATAAAAAGGAAAGAAAACAATGTGTGTGTAAAAATGTGAAGACTGTGAAATGACTATGGTTTGCAACCTTGTCCAATAATTTATACATTTATTTATTTACAACAATACTATTTATATTGCAGATATGTTATGATGTATGGAAATTCTAATTCCCTTTATTTCTTATGTACATAGTAATGATAAGAAAACTACCATGTATATGTACAGGAAATAAACAATGTTTGTTTTTCATGAAACAAAAGGATATTCTATAATATATTAGATACTATACAGTAATTATTTCTATTATTATCTATAGGGCAGAAAATGGAACACAAATCAATTACTGTACTTATCTATCGAATCAATGGCAGTTTGCCTATCTTTTCATCTATACATAATTTGCATCTCTACACTGGAGTATGATGCATAAAACAGCATGTGGAAAAATGTAGAGATTAGTTTATCACTTCAGATTATCATTTAACTTATCATTCAGACTCTAACAAAATCAGAGATCAATTCTTCTTCAAAAATAGACATTACTAATTTACTAAACAAAACTATTAACTGAGATAAAGTAGAAAACTGTAAAACCTGGATTAATTTGTAGGGAAACAAATAGCCCAAGAAGACTGTTCCACCCAACCAATTCCTAAAGACATCCAAGTACTTGCCTTAGGACCCCCAAGCCTATTCACTGAACCACCAAGAGGAAGAAACTTAGGAATTTAGGATCTCTTCTTGCAGTAGCAAATAACTATCGAATCTTTAAGAACTAGTAGTCCAAGGGACCTGCTCCAACACCTCTGGTTCTCCTTAGCAAGTATTTTTGCAGACTTATGATTCCACTCACAACTAGCCTCCCTATTCGAATCTTTCAGTGATCACCTGATGCACATAAGGAAATATTTCTGCAGAAATATTGTGTAAGAGTTGCCTGCTCAATTTGAATTTTCCTTATGTAGGCTGCCTAGGCCTTTTCAGTTGTTACTTGGTCATTAAATGAGCTTCCTATCAACTCACACCACCTGGGGGATAATGCCACATTATTAGGGGTAGTTGTCCCATAACCAACAGCTAGTGGTGTCGTGCAATTCCTGCCATTTGTCCCATACCTTCCAACAACTTCCATTCCTCCTAGTGGGTCAGTGAACACTCATTTAACAGTTTCCTTGGGTGTTTGTCTCCTAATTAATTTATTTAAATAATAATAGATAGTAATTACATTCATCCTTGATCAAAATTGATCATAATTACAAAATTTTATAATTAAATTTAACATAAAGTATTTTGCTAATAAAATAATAATTTTTGAAATTTGGGTAGGTGACAGTACAATATGCATACGGATGTGTGCACAATAGAATTATTATTAGAATATCTGAAGAAGTGCACAGAGTTGAAGTTCAGTAAGGAAGTAAAACATATTGGACATCAAGGTGGTCAGATGAGGAAAGGAGACAAGGAGTTGCAACTTCCTTCAGTTCAACACCTGTCAAAACAAAGTAGACAGGGGGGGTAGCACCTCCTTTCAGTTTGTGCTGGAAAAAACACAGGTAATGGAAGCTTCATTCAGGTCGGTGTCTCTAAAATCAGGGGTTTGGTTCCTCCATCTAGTTGGTGCTGGTAAACACAATAAGTTGGTGCTTCCTTAAATGTATGATTTCTCGCAATAGCGAAGCATTCTTTGGTTTTCTCCCTTTTGGGTTTCCATGTAAAACTATTGTCGAATATATGTTTTCGATGTGGTTCATATATGTGGATGTTTGTTTACTGATGCATAACATAACATAAATATTAATTAAAGGCTAATATGTTAAAAAAGGGATGAAATGTTGATAATTGTGCTAATACTGATCCACCAGCCCTCTAAGTATTAAATCAGTTCCATCAAAAGCATTAAAAAATAGATTCTAAAAAAATATTTCAAATTGAACAGAAAATTTTATTGTTTAGAATAATGAAGGGTTTTGGTACAGTGCACTAATTGAATAAACAATACAAATAGATTTGAGTAGGTGCATTTATATTGGCAACAAAATAGTAATTTTTTTCTCCAGTGTGAGCATTCACATTACTTTGACAATTAGAAGTCACGAGATTCCATTTATAATCTTCAACCACTCTAATGTGATTTATATCCACATTATCCCATATACTCTCTAACTTCCACTCACATCTGTCATCTTGTAACATAGAACTATACCCTACACCTTCCATAGCTGGTTGTGAAACATCATCAAATATATAGATCAAGTGATGCTCAAAACCTTCGATGGCTAGTTGTGAAATTTCATCATATCCAATTAAGAGAGGTGCTCGCGTGGGTACTTCTAATCTATGTTTAAAATACATCATCTCTCCAATTCTTTCTGTGTATAATTGTCGCCATACCATGGCTTCTCTTAAAAGAAAAAAGTGGGGTGATGTTGCTAGATCAACATTACGCTAATTATAACATCATTGTGGGGGACTTATACATGTTATTAGGCCTCACTAAACTTTTGTAACATTGAAAATGTGCAAGTAGATATAGTTATTTGGTGGCGAACTATCTCTCAATTGATGGTGATCTGCATTATTGTAGTGCCCCTAGACTACTATAGACATTGAGGGAACTTGCTTAGTGACCCGACTGTTTCAAACATTAATAAAATAATCCTTTGATTTTATTTTGAGTATATTTATGATTACCATTGATTGTAAATCAATAAAATAATGATTTATGTTTGTGAGAAATGTGTGTAGCGATAGGTGAAACGGTTCACCGAAGGACACACAAAGGAACATGAAGGGTCGTAGAGTACGGGTAAATCACACACAAGGGAAGCGACGACGATGTCGACTTCCGACGAGAATACCACGCATGAGCAGATAAGCATTGATCCTCTTGCTCAAGAGGAATGCGTGAGGGCGTACGAGGTGGGCCACGACGGAGCTGGTCACGTACGAGTTGAGGGGCGCGCAGTGAGAACGGACTCACTCCTCAGCGCCATTAGTCCCTAGATAGCATGTAGACGGAGGATGGATGGTAACGATTCCTAAAATCCCTACAAGAGTTCCCGCAAGTCAAAACGGAAATATGATGGTAGAAGGGCCCAACGATGAGGTACCCTGTCGAGAACGGAAAGAATGGACGCAAGGACCCAACGAGGTGGTACCATGCCAAGGAATGGAAATCTTGGATGATTGGACCCGACGGAGTGGTGCCATGTCTGAGAATTAAAAATTAAGGAACCATGAGCCCAACGACGCGGCACCGTGATCCTAGTGAATTTGATTGTTGAATTAAAATGCATAAAAACTTAGGAGAATAACTCTAGATTATTACTTAGCAAATGCATAACAATAGCTAAGACATTTGCACATGAATAGTTATATTTTGTTGAGCATTTAAAATAATAGAAATTATTATTTAGGAGCAAAATAGATTAGACACCTAGTCAACTAAAAGCTAGGAGCTGATTAAAATATCTGGGGGACAAACTAGAGCAATCTTAGGGATGTAGGTGCACTTCCTTGAGAAACTGACACTTGGATGGGTGAGTGTTTTAAATAATTAAATAATTAAAAATATTTAATTATGCATGAAGCGACATGTGTCGCAAGAGATTTCCCTTTATAAGGAAATCTTAAGGAATGGGTAAGGGGCCCATGATTTGGACGATTGTCGTAATTTTTGAATGCCTCAAAGACTTGCTGCTATCTAAGGGTTTGGCTGAGAAATCCTGGTGGGAGGGGAAGCCCATGCTGGATATCTGAAAAACGTGTGTGAGCTCTACGACCCAAAGCTCGGGGGAGGCCATGCGACTGAAAGCATGAGCCTATGGTTGGGTGGCGGAGCTAACGGTTGCTTCGCCAATGGTTAAACGAGCTTTGCTGGTTATGGTTATGGTTTGTTTTAATTTGCTAGTTTATTCATTTATTTAGTTTATTTATCGAGTCATTATGCTTCTAATCTCTTTTGTAGCAAGTGGTTGAGTTTCAGGTTAAACAACAAAGACCCCAGAGGAGGGGCTCTACATTTGGTATCAGAGCTGGTCGAGCCTTGAGGGCACTCGACTCATATTCTATCAAGGGGTTGTCAGTACCTTCGTCAAGGGGATCGATGGGAGCATGGATTCAGCTGCAACAACAATGAACATTCGACCTAGAATTCAAAGATCTAAATCAGGTTCATTTTTTTTTTTTAGTCAATTTCTTTCAATATTTGAGACCGATATTGTTGTTCTTATATGTATGATTCGACCTAGTTTTGTAAAAATAAACATAACCCTGTTTTATTTGTGGGATTCGACTCAGTTCTGCTAAACACGTATAATTGGGTTTTATGTATGGATCGATTTGGTTGTAGAAATATATATATATATATATGACTCTGTAAGATCGATCTAGTTCTGCGAAAAAAAAAAAAAGGAATATTTACAACTCTGTGGTTCGATTTGGTTCTGTTAAATGTATAACTCTTTTTTTATATATATGTAAAAAAAGAAATCGATCTAGTTTTGCAAATTACATAAACTCTGTCTTCTATTTCTATATACTTTCAAACCCTTAAGATTCATGGGAAGAGTTCGATGTGAAATCCCGAATGTTGTTGTATCTCTGCGTTTTCTATTTCTGCGACTGGCTGAGATCTTCATACCTCAATCTCTGCATTTCCATTTAAATCTAGATGGCATTTTTATTTTCAGACTTGTTTTGAGTTCGACGATTCCAATTTCTAACAAAAACACTTACAGTTTGAAACCTGATTTCATCTCCACAGTCTAGTACTGTCGTTGATCTAAATTTCCTGAGATATAAAACACAGATTGAAACTCGATTTCATTCCTAGAACTTAAATTTCCGTGATCTATTTCTTTTCGGTATTTTAAGTATCAATTGGTGATCCGATCTCTTGGCTGAATCGATTGTTGTAGTCGATCTATCCTAAAAGATATGGATCAGTGTATTTCTTCCATAACTTCAAATTTTGAATAGATCTGGATTATTTAACCCTGTGATTACAATCCAAGGTCAATGACGTTTGAGCCCTTTTCGAACCCTCTACGTCTGATTCCATTCTGTTGATTGGTGCTTCAATTACATTTCCAGAAGACAATTGCACACTCAGAAAAGAACTTCGATTGGAACCCTCTGCATTGATTTCATTTCAGATTGACCATTTGCACTCAGAAAAGAATTTCGATTTTCAAACCCTCTGCGTTTGATTCTTTTTATTGGCATTTCAATTTCATTCCCAGAAGATAATTGATGCATCAAATTTGATTTCCAAACCGTAGACTTCAACCATCTAAATCTTCTTGGCGTTTCCAAGGTTGTGTTATAGTTCAAATTGGTTGGGCGTTGTAGTTTCCTACGCGAAAATGTGTTAACTCATTTAATTGGACCTTCATTTTCTCTCTGCTTACTTTGTGGAAGAAACCAATCGGCGTTTCCAATATATGGTAAATCAATTTTGTATTGTTCTGTTCTGTCTATGGATTTTGGAATTTCTTTCCTTATCTCCAGACAGTTGATAACTGAAAGTAAGCTCCTCCTTCATTAGTCGCTGGAATGATAAAAATAGTTCAAACCTTCGATTGCCTCAGGACCCTTGCAGTCGAAGCGAGGTCGTATTCTCACCTATGTCAAGGAATAGTGAATGTTCCGTTTCTTGCTGAGCAAATTCAAGTGTTACACCTTTGCATTAACGATTTGCCAGTGATACGCCCAGGATTGGGTAAAGAAATGGAATTCCGCTCATGTATTATTATTTCTGTATTTGTTGAACTTTCTAGAAATGTGTTGATTCCAGGATCCTTACCATATAATAATAGTGTTCGGTAGGTAATGCGCCCAGGTTGGGTGAAAAAGTAAAGTCTTGCTCTCATGTTTATTATGATAGTATTTTACTATCCCCAGAAATGTATTCGATTGCTTGATTTTTGTCCATTTGTCGAAAAGTGATTTGCATGTGATGCTAGACTTAGTTTTAAGTTCACTAAAACATATATCATTAAAACCTACCACTAGTGTATTGTACCTTGCTGAGCAAAACTCTTACTGCAATGTATGAAATACCTATTTCGATAATTACTTTATACTATAGGTCGAATGGGGAGACTACTGAGTTGTGATCATTCCATTACCTGGGTTAAGATGATTAACATTTGTGAGTAGTAGGTGTTAGAAGTTTTAGTTATTTTTCAGATTTTATTTATCAATACTTGAGATTTATGTTTGTTTATAATTGGAATTATATTTCTGGTATTTGGTAACTCCGTTTACACTCACTAGTGTTCCCATGACCATTATATCAGGATTTGAATTAGGTTTAAATTATTCATTCGTATTTTGCTAAAGCTTGGTGGTACATTATGCAATTAGGCGTGTATGAATTATCTGCTAAATTGATCGACTGGAAATGATAAATCCAGATCTATAGTTATTCTGTTTGTACTCTATATTCGAATACTTTCATTATTTTATTAAATCTCTGTTTTCCCATTTCGTTGAATGAGAAATGCGTTTTCAGATCTAAAAACCGTGATGAGGTACTGATTTTATTAAAACTCTGTGCTCTTTTTCATTCAAGGGGAAATCCGTTCCAGACTTAAAAACCATGATAGATTATTGATTTTATTAAAGCTCTGTGTTCTGATTCATTGAATGGGAGATGCGTTTTTCAGATTCCAAAACCATGATGGAGTCTTCGTGTACTAGTTCTTAAAATTTTGGTGTTTTATTTAATTGCGATTTGGGGAATGATTCTCGTTTTGTGTTTGACTGTAGATGATCTTCAAAATTTTTGTTCATCATATTGGCGTTTCTCCCAGATCTCATAACCCATTTAGTAAGCTGACCCTTTAAAATTCCTGTACCTTTATTTCGAAATTTTTAAACGGCATTCTAGATTTCTTGATGTGAAATGTAAAACTTGATTTTAAACCCTCTATATTGTTGTGTCGGAAACTATTTAGCATTTCCAGAAATTGTATCATTTTGTTGCCAGGAAGGTTCCTTTGCCATGGGAGTATCCAGACTTTGTTCAAACCCATGCTTATGGTCTCGCTTGCCCTGGAAATACTTAAACACCCACACCAGTGCTGCGATAACCAGCCTACCCAAGTTTTAATTCCTAAACTGTAAACACCACCTTGCTGATGACCATAGAATTCATATTGGAATTTGTTACAACGATCGCGATAATCACGCCGACTTGATGATGTCTTCCACTGTCAGTGGCGTTACTTGTGCGATTAGGCAGTTACTCTAACCGCATTCGATGGGATATATTCCAGTCGCCGAGATCTGCTTAGTTCAACTTCACCTGAAATCTAGGGATTGCTTCAGTAGCAGGTGGATCGATGGCTACTTGCTGTCGATTACCATTACCAGGGAGTAGGTTGGAACCTGATCGCCACCTGTCGAGAATTCCAGAAGGCACATGAGCAAGGCATGCGACCAGCGACTTGGCGTCTAGATGATGAGCTAGATCAAAAATGTTTATATTTCAAAGGTAAGATTCGGAATGTGGTACATTTAAAAGAAGTCATTTTATATTTCAATTAGAACATAAAAATGAAATGCTTTAATATGTTTTGAAAAAAAAAAGAAAAAAAAAAGAAAGAATTGAAATAATGCGCATCCATTATGTTAAGTTATGTTGCAAAAGAATTGAAGTGAAATGTTATAGTTATGTTTCAAAAAAAAAAAAATTGGAATGATATGTTTTAATTTAGATCAATGTCCTTATTTAATTATGTAGTGAATCTCATAATACTTATTTTTGAATTTATTGACAATGGCTTTTATTACTATACTGCTTGAATGTAATGAGAAAGTTGGGATAATTATTGATTTAAAAATAATACCTTTATTTATCATAATCTCATATCGTCTTTTGAAAACAACGAGAATGTATTTATTTATTATTGTATTGATTTAAAAACATTGTCTTTACTTATTATAAGCTTACTTTGTCTTTTGAAAATATTGAGAACGCTATTTATCTATTATTTAGTAAATCTCATATTGCCTTTTTAATTAATGAGAATGTCCTCTATTATTTAGGAATACATATTGATTTGAAATAATGTCTTCTACTACTATTTAGCGAACCTCATATTTAAAAATTATGGAGAATGTTTTTTTTTTTTTTTATGGATTGAAACAATGTTTTATTATTATTTAGGAATCTCTTCTCGTCCTTTCAAAATTATTAAGAAGGCATCCTTAATATCGGATATATACGTATTATGTATAATTGAAACTCCTCAAAACTATATGTTGATAAGTTGGAGTTAAACTAAGTAGAGAGATACGTTAATTTATGTTAATTATTCTTAGAAACCCATTCGAGTCACATAGGAGTCATAGGATTGGTTAAGATGTTTACTAATGGGAAGGGGAGTGTATGCATCATCATAATACGTGTATCATGAAGTGATGTCACTTGGATTATGGATAAGAGTTATAGGTTACCTTTCGTCTTTCGTGATAGTGAAATCTTTTAGGAGTTATGACTTGTAAAAAAAAAAAAAAAAACTAGACAACACGGACCCTACATTTGGTACAAAGGATCATTTAATATTTGTGAAGAGTATCTATACTAAGTAAGGTAAATCGTTTACCTCGTAACATGCATAGTTAATATATGTCGTAGATATCATATGTATAAGATGTCGAGAAAATAAAACAAAGCTTGATTCAAATTAGTTAAGGTTGAAAGGGAGAGAATTAAAGTATAAAGGATTGATATGTTTTCTAGATCGAAGTATGTAATTTGTTTAAAGAAAGTCCCTTCATTTCTAGAATTATTTAATTAATTTAGTGGGGAAGTGGTAAAATAGATATAGGTTAACTTTTTTTTGATACATTGATCTGAGAAAAGTATTTTCATTGGTTGAATTATATGAATTGTTGACCATTTTGGGATATGTACACTTCACTCATTTAGGGAAAAAGGAAAATAGTTATTAAAACATATATAAATTATGTTTAATTTGTGGAAGGTTGAGATATGTATACTTTGTCTCAATAAGGGAGGGGACTTTCATAAATGCAATTCTATAATCAAATTACAAAGGTTATGTTTCATTAACATGACTTTTATATTATTGAGATTACACTCTCTATTATATACATGTATATGTATCAATATAATGTCTTTTTAAATCTTTTTGAGAATGATTCTTACACTATTGAATTAAAAGGATTATGTTCCAATAGAATGTAAGACATAGTTATTGTGGATGGATTTGAGGATAGATGACAAGTAATGACCATATATGAATTTAAGAAAGAAGTGGTTAGATAATTTTGAAGGTGGGATGCTTATGATTTACTATCAAGAAGCAATGAATATATAATTTTTAATAATGGGAGATTGTGACTTGTGATGAGCAATGCATGGAGATCGACGTGAAAAAATCAGAGCTGCAGTTTTACTTATTCTCCTTCGGCAATGATACTTCCAGCTTCTCGAACAGGTATGCACTACTAGTTGTAATCATGCTTTGGATTGTGAAAAGAGAGAAGTTATACTTATGTTGAATTATAGAATCTTAGATGTACTTGAGTTAGGAAGAGAATAAAACCCTACATAACTTTGTTTATAAAAATTTGAGATCATACTTTAAAGAAAATCTGAGATTATACTTTTTAAATGGCACTCCAGTATTTAATTGTACCTTGGATTATGAGAAGAGAGAGGTTGTATGTGAGATTAGTTTATAAATGGCTAAGTTATGAATTGAAGAATATAATTTGGAGGGGTTAACTCTTATTTTGAAATTCAGATATTGTTTAAAATATATGATAGTTATACGTAACTATAGAAAATGAAGGAATTGGGATTAAAGATTGTGTTAGTACTTTAGGGATTTACATAAATGAAATACTTAATAGTTTTGTTGAATGGAAAGAATTTGTTGTAGACGATTTCAATCCCGGTTACAATTAGCAATGTCAAGGGAGAACTGTTGTGGGGATTGCAACACTACGAAAGGTATGATTTAGTTATATTAACAATTCTGCGATTTATACTTCTATGAGGGTAGAAAACAAGAAAGGAAATTTTATTATAAATTGTGGTTATGTTGAAGAAATGAATGTGGAAAGAAAGTGAAAACTCACCGTGGGAGCACATGAGACTTAACTTCGGGACGAAGTTTTAATAAGAGGGGGTGTATGTAATGCCCCTAAAATGACTGTGGACCTTAAGGGCACTTGTCGAGTGACCCAGCCGACCAACTTCGATAAAGTGGTTTCTTGAGCCTTGATATGTCTTAAAAGATTGAGGAAAACCTGAAGATGTGAATGACGACAATAATTGATAAATGAATTAAGGATTTAAATTATATATGTGGAGTGGTATAATTGATTGATTAGTTCTTGCTTAATGATTAGCCCTGATTGATCAAGTCAAAGTATAGTAGGACAGCTACAACCTTAGCTTTGTGACTTGGGAGGATGCAACTGAGATGCATCATAGCTTTCCGCATTTATTCTGAACTTCGGGACGAAGTTCTAAATAAGTAGGGGTGTATGTAGTGCCCCTAGACTACTATAGACATTGAGGGAACTTGCTTAGTGACCCGACTGTTTCAAACATTAATAAAATAATCCTTTGATTTTATTTTGAGTATATTTATGATTACCATTGATTGTAAATCAATAAAATAATGATTTATGTTTGTGAGAAATGTGTGTAGCGATAGGTGAAATGGTTCACCGAAGGACACACAAAGGAACATGAAGGGTCGTAGAGTACGGGTAAATCACACACAAGGGAAGCGACGACGATGTCGACTTCCGACGAGAATACCACGCATGAGCAGATAAGCATTGATCCGCTTGCTCAAGAGGAATGCGTGAGGGCGTACGAGGTGGGCCACGACGGAGCTGGTCACGTACGAGTTGAGGGGCGCGCAGTGAGAACGGACTCACTCCTCAGCGCCATTAGTCCCTAGATAGCATGTAGACGGAGGATGGATGGTAACGATTCCTAAAATCCCTACAAGAGTTCCCGCAAGTCAAAACGGAAATATGATGGTAGAAGGGCCCAACGATGAGGTACCCTGTCGAGAACGGAAAGAATGGACGCAAGGACCCAACGAGGTGGTACCATGCCAAGGAATGGAAATCTTGGATGATTGGACCCGACGGAGTGGTGCCATGTCTGAGAATTAAAAATTAAGGAACCATGAGCCCAACGACGCGGCACCGTGATCCTAGTGAATTTGATTGTTGAATTAAAATGCATAAAAACTTAGGAGAATAACTCTAGATTATTACTTAGCAAATACATAACAATAGCTAAGACATTTGCACATGAATAGTTATATTTTGTTGAGCATTTAAAATAATAGAAATTATTATTTAGGAGCAAAATAGATTAGACACCTAGTCAACTAAAAGCTAGGAGCTGATTAAAATATCTGGGGGACAAACTAGAGCAATCTTAGGGATGTAGGTGCACTTCCTTGAGAAACTGACACTTGGATGGGTGAGTGTTTTAAATAATTAAATAATTAAAAATATTTAATTATGCATGAAGCGACATGTGTCGCAAGAGATTTCCCTTTATAAGGAAAGCTTAAGGAATGGGTAAGGGGCCCATGATTTGGACGATTGTCGTAATTTTTGAATGCCTCAAAGACTTGCTGCTATCTAAGGGTTTGGCTGAGAAATCCTGGTGGGAGGGGAAGCCCAAGCTGGATATCTGAAAAACGTGTGTGAGCTCTACGACCCAAAGCTCGGGGGAGGCCATGCGACTGAAAGCATGAGCCTATGGTTGGGTGGCGGAGCTAACGGTTGCTTCGCCAATGGTTAAACGAGCTTTGCTGGTTATGGTTATGGTTTGTTTTAATTTGCTATTTTATTCATTTATTTAGTTTATTTATCGAGTCATTATGCTTCTAATCTCTTTTGTAGCAAGTGGTTGAGTTTCAGGTTAAACAACAAAGACCCCAGAGGAGGGGCTCTACAATTATTAGGTTATTCTTATACACCACTTATCGCGTATCTCTTGATGACCTTATCATCAAACTTTATCACCAACACTATCATCAAACTTTATGGAGGTTTTCTTATTCAATTAATTATTATCTTAGAATCTATACCACCTTAGGCTTGATCATCCATATTATTTGGAATTGTATGGATCCCACCTAAACTACATACGTGTGTGTTCTCTAGAAATCATAATTGGTAGGATTTGTTGAAGACTATAATCTTTTCCTTTGTGGATGTTCCCCACCATGGTGTCTTACCATGTAAATCATTGCATCCTCTCTTTCTTATTTCATTAGATTTATTTTTACCTCTTTTACAAGTTTCATATGATTTTAAATAGGATAGGTCTTGGATATTTGTTTATTTATATGTTCCTAATATTTTATTAATGCCAAAGATAATAAATCTTTCCTTCCAAAAATGTTTTTTTCCAAGGAGTAATAATTTTCATAAAAAAATGAGATCATGAAGTTAAAGGGATTTATCTTCCTAACTCTTTGCCTTACTTTAACTAGTAAAAAAGTAGTGGTTTATATCACTAATTCCTTCTACAAAACCTCGTCGAGCAATATATTTTGTATTTATGTCAAAAGAACAAGAAAAATGTTATGGTTCAATGCGACATTGAACTACACTCAACACATTATAGGGCCTTCTTTGTCCTTGATCAAAATTCATCCTCTATATGTAAAGGAGGGCTTTGTGCCTCACTAATTTTCCAATGTTATTTTTCATCGTAATTTTTTTTGAATGAGGTACTACTTCTTGTAACGTCCCAAAGCCCCTCAGTTCCCTTCATAGGTGATGTGAGACAAAGTAATACATTTTTTTTTTCATAAAGTCCATTCGTTTTTACCCATTGTAGTGTCCGTTTTAATGAATTTGTAAAAATTAGGAAAAATTGCAATTTTTGGCCAATTTGACCCTTAGACTAATAACAACTCAAATGCTTCCAAATGGATCCAAATGGTTCCGAATTGGGTATGAATGTGTTTAGAAGTTATTAAGACATAAAAATGAGGCTTATTTATTCGTGTACACTCTCAAAACACTTCTTCAACATTCATTTACAATCAGGTAAAAATTCAAAACTTTACTAGTCAAATCGAGGTTCAAAACCCCCAAGGGTAGGGGACAAAGATGGCTTTCCAAATGTTGTACAAAATTACCAGATTTCATAACAAAGACATGGCACTATTAAAGGAAGGACTTCAATGGGATCCCAAATGCATCATAAATTATTTTCTATCGGCTTCTTGAACTCCCATAAATCAAAGGTTTGTGGACATGTCTTCACATAGGGGGGAATGATAGGAAACTTCACCATTTGCCATGAAATTCAAGATTTATGTTCCAAAGTCTTATGAAAAGTATATGAAACTTTTTAAAGACATTAATGACTCTCCATAAATCATAAAAATCACAGAGATGAGATGATACAAGTCGAAATTAAGCAACTTCAAGCTTTCATAACAAGATATGAGGAAAATGGCACCATTTACACATTGTTTGGTATTTTGAAATAGTTTCAATTGGTATTTCGACCTGAGGATATTCTAAGAAGAAAATATATATTAAATAAATCATATTAAAAATAAATGGGTCCACAATATCTCCCCCAAATAGAACAACATCTCACCAAGTGCGCCGTTCCTCCAAGAGCCAAAGTATGAAGAGAAAAGTGAGAAAGGTGTGGAAGCAAGTTGAGGATGAGAATGTCATGAGCATCCATGTAGCTTCAATCTGCAACAAATGATTTCATTTTAATTTGTATCTCCAAATTAAAAGTTTGAATTGCCTCTCCAACTTCCAATTAGGATGGCAATCTTTCACCCTCAAAATTTGTACTAAGGAAAGTAGAGTAAACACTCCACAAGCATGCACAAGCTATGCTCTCCAGTATGCAAATTGAGAAATGATCAAAATATGGTCTCCTTCCTTGTTCCTGAATTTTATAAACTTCCAAATCGTTCCTTAAATTGAATTTCACCCATGAGCTTCATGTCAACTCGAATTAGGAAGAGATTCCAATGTGTGCCACTTGTCCCTCCATTCCTAGCCTCCTCCTTCACTCAATTTGAATGGGTGACTCTTTGGCTTCCCTAACTCCATTGTGCACCCTCTTGGAGGCTATTTTTAGCCCTGACATGTCATATATGTCATATGTCAGCAGTCAGGACTGATTTTTGTCATAAGTGTCATAGCATCTTCATCATTGTTGTCATAGAAACTAGGGAATCTAGTCCAAGTGTCCCACTAGCTTAAAAAGGCCTCTTCCTCTTCCATGGGAGTTACTCTTCCTCTACATTACAAACACATTGAGTCGTTCCAAGTATTATTCCCTTCCAACTCCCTCGAGAACATTAGACTCCACCTTGGATTCGAATGGATGAGAGTGGAATGCCATATGGCATGGGGAATCTTGCTTAAGTGGGCCCCACACCTCCAATGTGCTCGCATGACCAAGTGCCACCTTATTTTCCTATCTTGAATATTTATTTATTCCCCATTTAATATATATTTTCAAGATAATTTCCATTTTGGGTTTATTAGTTTCCTTATTCGAAATCTAATGTTTCCACCCTAACCTAGGAAACTAGTAGATTGGTGGAATTTTCTCTTTCTCATATTTATTTGAATGGGGACGTTACCCCCACAACCAAAATGGAATTCGATCCGCAATACTCCTTGCCACAATCCCCAATGAAGAATTTGAAAAGGAGGAACCACAATTCATAACTTCGACAAAATCACCTTTCCAACTTACACAATCCGCAATCCGCATTGCGGGATTCAGGAAGTTGGAACCACAAATTACTACCCCGGAGAACTTCAACTCCACAATCTACAATCTACATTGCGAAATTCGGAAATGCGGAATCCCAAATTCACAACTTTGGAAGAGCACCCTTTTGACTTCCGCAATCTACATTCTGCATGCAGTATTCAGAAATGTCACGGGGGCTTCACTCAATAAACAACTATCATAGCACGTTTGATTGTGGCATATGAAACAATACCCATAATTTCACTAAATATTGGAAAATACCTTCCAAAATCTTTTTTTTTAACCCCCTCCCAATATGCCTTCCTAATTTAAAAAAAAACCTATTTTCACTAGATATTGTATGTATCAGTTTTTTAAATAACATTTTTTATACCCCTTTATATTTCTACCTAGTATATTGATATGATACCCCTCTTATGACCCCAAATGCATTCTACAATGCACCTTGCTTCTTTCGATGTATATCGTGGATGCACATTACTACACCCACAATGCAATTACTCAACCACATATCATTATGATTTGAAACATTTAATGGTCTAATGAAGAGATAGGAGATCACTTCTTGTATGTCACTAGAGCCAATGCACATAGTATGACATTTAGATTACACGTTGTAGTTCCCGAATCACTGACTAAGCCTGTTGTGGGATAGGTATCCAAGCCCCTAGGGCCTATAACAAGCTCCAAGAGGATGACTAAACCTCTCAAGGCCTATAATAAGCACGAGTGGTTGGGTATTCAAGCCCCTAAGGCCTATCGAGGGCCTATAACAAGCCCTAGAGGCTTAGAGCCTCCCAAGGCTATTGGTAACAATTGGGTGAGTGTTATTGGTAACAATTGGTTGTCAATGACCACTGTATCTCGACTATGATCAACTGGAAACCCACTTCACCATGAAACCCCTCGTCTCAAGCATGCCTCAAGACACGATTTCCCTACGTACTAGTAAGCCCGAGCTTTGCCTCAACTCGATTTCTCACCCAGATGTGATCCCACCATCTCCATTTGGTAGATATTTGTCACCCTGCCCATATAAAAAAGACCCCAAAGTATTTTTGTATTTTACATTAAATAAAAGAAACCATTTTCCCCTTAATATATAAGCAATATAATTTTTAGGTTTTCATGAATATTTAATACCGCAATATGAATGAATGTGATATTATATTGCCTTCTAGTGAAGCTCCCGTGGGAAATGTGGAAGCCCAAATTCATGACTCCAGCAAAACACCCTTCCAACTTATGCAATCTGCAATCCGCATTGCGTGATTCGGAAATCAGAACCCTTAAATCATCATCCCAAAAAATTTCTCCTTCCGACTTCCGCAATCTACAATCTGCATGCAGAACTAAGAAATCAAAAACCTTATTTCATAGCCTGGGGAAATTCAGCTTCCGACTTCCGCAATCTGCAATCTGCTTTGTGGGTGCAGAAATAAGGAAGTCTAATGATCCATCGCCGTGGAAATCTCCCATCCAACTTTCATAATCCGCAATACACCTTGTAGATTTGGAAATTCAGAAGTCTAACCATGCAAATGCAAAGGTTGGTTCCCGACCTTCACAATCCATTATCTGCATTGTGGATGTGGAAACGCAGAACCACATCCCTTGCATTTGCAAATGTCCCAGGATCCTAACTACTTCATCCTTAAGCCAAATTTGACAAAAATGATACCACTAGAAAGATATTGGATAGATATATGTACTGGTATAGTCCCCTACCACATTTAAGGATTATAAATTTTCCATATTTCCAACTAAATTCTTATCTCATCCTCCCTCAATGTGCCTTTACCCTTCTACAAGGAAATCTGCCTACCTTCTGCCATGACTACTCCCTTCATCTGACTCATAGAGGGGTCATGAAACACCACAGGGGCTACCTGATTCCTTTCCCCATGTCTAGGTGAAGCCATATAGTTCATCTAAAGGTGTATTCAGTGTATAACAAATACATATAATGAATGAAGTTAAATCCAAGCAATGCATCTACAACCTATAGGGTTAGCTGTACATTAAAATCATGTAAATGATGAAGCATTCAAACAAGAAATCATCCTCATACTCGGGCCTATACATAGTTCCCTATTGATCAATTTCATGTAATCATTCATTCAATAACTTGATCATAATAAGCATACTATAACACAGGGAAACTAGCATCATTTAACACCATAAGGAGTACTTATCTTGAACTGAAGTTGTCCAAGCAACTTGCTAAGAGAGAGCAACATTCCACCCAAACTTAGGTCTCTATCCATCCTATACTCTTTCAGGTGAGAGACCACCCCCGAGATGGGATGTGTATACACTAAGGAGGGATAAATAGGTTCTCTCACAGTCAAGGTTCCATCCCAATGCCAAGACAACCTATAGTTGGGTTTAACAAGCATGAAAGGGAAAATAGGGAGGATGATACTAAGCCAGTGAGCTCATCCATAGAGCTACAGGAATCTCAAACTATTCAGAAGACATGCCACCCATGATACCTACCTCACCCAACATAAAGAATACCCCCTTCTCTCCTGCACAGTCGCTCAAGGCATGGGAATATAAAGGTCCAACTTGTAACATCTCCATGAAATTGTTAGTGTTATTTTGAGAAAATATAAGTTTTTGCATCCTCTAGCCATTAACCAAATCTCACATTAATAACATAAAGGATATCAATTTTTTTATAATACACTTTATTGATACTGGTTATTATCAAAGAATGAAACATAATGACATAACATACCCATGTGTCGATTCAGTATCTTAAGGGGAACTGTAACAACTCCATATGTAATAACCTCCTAGTTAACTGTTAGTATTTTGGTGACATTAGCAAAATAATTTCTTTCTTCCATTAAAAATAAGGCCCAAAATCCACCATAAGTAAATCTAAAATCAGTATGTTATGAAATTCTCGATTCACAATGTGAACTCTAGCTAAATCACATTTAGACCTTCTACCAATCTTCATTCTCATTTGTTAAGCATTATCCTTAGCCTGAACATAATATCAATGAAACCCTTAACTAACATATTTGTATTTTACTTTGGTCAATAACAAAATTTGCTTTTCTAAGAGCTACACTTGTACATTGGCATAAACAATCATTCTTGTAGTTATCAAGAAGCATTAAGAAATACATAAGAAACATATATGCACCACATAAGAACAGGAGGCAGATATAGGTGGTTCACCCAACTCTTTGGGCTACGTCCACAAGGATGTCATCTTCTTATTCATCAATATAAGTCTTTTTACAATCACAACCCAATGGTTGTATTAATCACTTTCCACCTTTTCCAAGATCTCTTTTATAATGAGGACCTCCTAAATAATCAAAAGGTATGTAGGCATACCCTAATGGTTAAGTGACATTAGGAGAGCATTTCATATTGGAATAAAAGTATTGCAAGTATCTACTAACCAACTCTACTACAAACCTCCTAGATTTATATCAAGATGACGATCGTTCTAACCACTAGAGAAATAACATATACCTTCAAACTCAAACCTTTATAGTAGAGGAATTTGTTTAGAACTTCACCCTAACAACATTATAATATAGATATATACCTACATATATATAATAACTTCGAGAGCCTTTTCGGCATTGAAAGATGCATTACCGATTTTTATACATAAATACACTATTTAGAAAAATAGAAGTCAATGCAGATCTCCGTCAAGAATATTTAGTATGTATGGATAACTATTATTACAAGAATATAATAAACATGGAGACCCCTTTCAGCATTTTAACCCAATATTCAAGATTTCACTAAGGATATCGTACAGGAAGAAAGTAGCATTTTCATTCTAGCATACAGAGTTTCAAGCTTTCAACAGTTTATAAAGAGACTAGTATTTAACCAAGCATTTCCGATTTCAAACCAGATAGAGGGTTACCGTTTGATCCTGCCGGTAATACGGCATGTGTGGAATTGAAAGGGAAGAAAGGTAATCTATTAAAACTAGACAAATCTCAAGCTCAACCTGCAGCTTATGTTGTAACCTTCATCAGTCATATATATTAGAATTTGACAGAATTCCATCCTTCAGCTTATGTAATAAAACTTTGACAATATATATATATATATTTACAATTCGACAGAATTCAAACTACAGCCTTATGAAGTAATTCCACAACATATAATTAACATTCGACAGAGCTCGACCTGCAGCTTATGGACTAAGCTTTGACAACCATATAATTCGAATTGGACCCTAAACTCGGCACAGCATCTAAAATATGACCTCATGTTTGCTAGAGACGAACGACCTCAGAAACATGATAGAGGGTATCACACACATCTGAAATACTAACCTATTCTATCACAGAGATCTATACCCTTGCTGCGTCTTCCAGGCTTAGTGTGTTCCAGAAGACTATAATAAGTATGTATAAAACCTATCCTTTCTAGAGATCATTAACGTTTTTATACACTTGATAAAGGGTATACAATACACAAGATCCTAAACGAAATCCTTGTTCAAGCCACCAACTCGCTGCAAATCATTCTGTCTATGCATCAAATAATACAGCCACATCTCAACAGGATTGGGTGGAATTGAAAGGGCAGAAAGGTAATCAAACAATAATCGAAATACAACCTCACTGCGATTTCACACCAGAGAAGAGAAATCTAAAATTTATTCCCATGCTAATTAACCACAGAAGCAGAGACGCGACTCCAGAAGTTCTGTCAAACATCATCATAGCATGAAAGAAGGCGGAGAAATTTCAAACAAAATTACCATTCCATTCAACCCTGCTATCAAGGAGAATATGTATTAAGAAATCCTACCGGGATCGGCTTGATTCAGAGAAGAAGAGACTCGTCGCCTTCCATCATAAGTCGTCCAACCATCCAATCGTTGTATCAACTTAAGGATTTAAGGCTAGGTCATCTGATGCCATCCATTCTGCCAAATTCCCAATACAGAAATCCAATGCTTCCAAAATCATAGAGCATAACACCTTCCCCGCCATCAGTGATAGAACTGACACTTATCTCCTCCCAAACTGGCACCACTTTGGGGAACCCGTCCTTGATAGAGAGTATCTCCCGCCACTTGTAACCCCCAAACAAGCAATGGAGCCTCACGTGTCATATCTAAACCTCCCTCTCGCGGTTGTGGGGAGTCATCACTAACACACTTTGCCACTACCAATACATCCCCACGACATACTCCTCACTAAGGATTTAACATCTTAGTTTTCATCATATTTTCTTTGTTGTGCAAATATGTATAAAAGGGAATGTATTTTGCATCTCAATTTTATGTTTTTTCAGCATATAATTTAAGTATATCTCCCTTTAATGTTTCCTTAGATAAAACTATGAAAGGCTAGTAATTGGAATCATCAAATGTATCTTATCAAATGTATCTTAGTACATTTCGGATTAAATAGAAGGAACACTCAAGATTCAATATATATATTATATATATAATATATAAATATATCTCTTTTTCTAAGGAAACCCTTTCTTAAATATATTAAAGGATAATTTCTTTATATTAAGAAGACCTACCTTCCTCTTCTATAATGTATATATGTGCAAAGAGTGTAGTATGCACTCAATAATTCCCTTAATAAACTTATAAAGTCTTATCGACGAAGTGACCTATTTCTATGTTTGAAGAGGCACCATATCCCACTTGTCTTCTCATGCATGTAGAGTATTGTATTCCAACCACAAAGGTTTTTAATACGCATGTAATTCTTACCTCGGACTTTTGTCAAAACTTCCTCGAAAGATATAACGGAATTCTCTTCGGTATCTCATAGCCAAATCACGACACTTAACCACTATTATTAGTTTCACAAGACATCTCTCAGCCTTAACGTATTCCATGGGTGGATTAAAATGGTCCTCGTTTTAGTTGCGTCACTATGTTTTGAACTTTCGAATGATCATTTTAATCACTTAACTTACAAGGGTTACTTGTGGGGTCTTGGCTCCTCACCATAAAACATTACAATGTTCTTTCATATTTATAAATTAATACGACACAAAAGGAGGGATATTACATCCTCCTCCCCTTAAGAATAACACCGTCCTCGGTGTTCATGTCCTTTCAACGGTTCGTCACCTTACTTCGTCATTTTGTTTTGACCTTCTTTGTTTTCACAAGTCTGATCATCCATAACCTGTATTGTATGTAACAAAACTCGGGACCACCAACTTTATTAAGTAAACATGTCAAATAATTCAACTCAACATATGAGTGAGTCCTTTATTGCAACGTCACACTGTAATTTCATGGAATAGATCTAGCGCTCCATGATTGTATTCTATTGACAAAATCAACAAACAGCATTCACTTGATCCAGGAAATTCTTGCCTAACACCTTAGTGCTCACGCAGCAAACATTTCTCTCACGTTTTTCCTAACACCTTAGTGCTCACGCAGCAACCATTTCATTCATGTTTTTCCTAACACCTTAGTGCTCACATAGCAAACATTTCATTCATGGCTTGCCTAACACCTTAGTGCTCACGCAGCAACCATTTCTTTCATGTCTTTCCTAACACCTTAGTGCTCACGCAGCAAACATTTCATTCATGTCTTTCCTAACACCTTAGTGCTCACACAGCAAACATTTCTTTCATGTCTTGCCTAACACCTTAGTGCTCACGCAGCAAACATTTCATTCATGTCTTGCCTAACACCTTAGTGCTCACGCAGCAAACATTTCATTCATGTCTTGCCTAACACCTTAGTGCTCACGCAGCAAACATTTCTTTCATGCATACTAAGCAGCGTCCTGCCTCCCACATATACATTTTCTTATAGCTTGCCTAGGTCTTATAGCCAGCCGATTCTCCGAGAATCCTAGTGGCTGTTCAATCCCTGATTTTTAGGGAGTATTTCAAATACCATTACAATACTCTTTACACAATTCCCCTCAAGCCTTCTCGCTTGAGTCCAGGAATCTATTCCCCTCAAGCCTCCACGCTTGAGTCTAGGAAAATCGCATTCAAATTCATCAATTATTTCGTCATATTACATTTTATAACCATACAATTTCTCTAACCAATTTGGTCTAGTTCTTTATTCAACAATAACTAAATAAAAGCTGCAATGTGGATTTTTCATTCTCACCCCTTTATTGCACCATGCATAATATATTAAGCCTTTGTCTTTCAACCAGCTCCATCGAGTTCTGGCCATCTACCAAACTCAATTGTTAG
This sequence comes from Larix kaempferi, assembly GCA_027924585.1. NCBI lineage: Eukaryota > Viridiplantae > Streptophyta > Pinopsida > Pinales > Pinaceae > Larix > Larix kaempferi. Next base: position 8,610,237 of record BSBM01000229.1, read on the forward strand.
TAACACTTTATATAACAAAATCAAATATTTGTAAATAAGTAAATCATTCATTCTTCATACTACAATATCCATACTTGATCATCTGAAGTAAACGTTTCCTCCTTCCTAGCATACTAACTTACTTAATAGGATTACATAATTCCTTGATCACGAAATAATATTCTTCCTATGATGACCCGTGGACATTATGATTTCTTAACCTTGAATGTTATCCTTCACCATTTCAAACATCCTTCCTATTTTAGTTATACAACTTCTATTGTATATACCAACCTCACATAGAAAGAACCAATTTTCTAAAACACACTTGCATACCTTATAATGTTAACCCTATACCTTTGTATGGGTGACCGCATATCTTCTTATTATAAGATCCTCATATGTCGAGGTACCAGTTTACCTGTATCATCACATATTAGTATTACACTAAATATCACATGAATCTATATATCCCATTTTACCTCTTGACTATTGTAGTGATGTGTGGGAATCTAATCATTCCGGTCGATCACAACATTAAATGTGTTAGTCGTAAAAAGAAAGAAAAAAAAAATGTAATTAAAGCATAAGAGAAACCATGCATAAAACATATGTCAATCATCACCTTGACTTGTTTCATCAAAGCTTATACATCAATTACTGTTAAATATTATTTCTGATCTATCATGGAAATTCCATGATATTAAAGGTTTTCTTTCACTTCTAATGCGGATACAAAATAGTCATTATAAAGACATCAGAAAATTAAAGTGTCATGTATTACCATTCCGTGGCGGTTCTTGTCTTCTAATACTTTTATTCATACAACAACACATACTCACCATTAATTACATCTATTCATTCATTAGGTGAACAACATGATTAACTATAATTTTATCTCTTAACCAAAATAATCATTTTGACACCACATATAATTGTATGTGACAACAAATCATCATAAATCATGATCTCATAAAAGTATAGTTTTATTACTACCACTCATAGTATCCCAACATCCATGAAGATGAGATCATGCATTTCCATCATATATTCTATTATTTACCCAACTTTTCCCTCACAGTCATAGGGAAAATTTTCAAACTCTCTTAGTTCGCAGTTAACAGAATCTAGACTAGAAAGTCTACATTTCTTGTGGAAGGTTAGTTCGGCTGTATGCATTTTACCCGAAACATCATAAATTTATCATTGAAAGTGGCTTTATATATGAAAGGAACTTGACAGTTCCTAACATAATCAAAACATTAGACCATCTTCTTTAGTCAAATATTACCATATATAATTACTTTATAAAAGACTTAACAGATATAAGTTGCTTATTTTATCTATCTGAATCTCATATTCGGAAATCCTGACGAATGGATCAATAAAATTCGATTAGTTAGAAACAATCAACAAACTGTATCAACCCTATTCTCCCATATGACGCGTTTACTGAAACTGAAAGATATCCACTCCTAAGAATAATAATAAAGGTAGAGAAGGTAATAAATATTTAAACCAATCATCAAATCAACAACGTTAGGAGAGTTCCTCCGCTTAGCATATTCACAACTAGGATGACTTTCGGCATACTCGAGACTCATTTCGAAAAACACTTGACTATGTTAATCTGACTATTCTAAGAGTACTTTCTCTAAATCTATTGTAACTAAATATAGAGTAAGAGGAATTATTCATCCATAATAATTTCTAATAACCATTGGTTCAATTACCTACTGAAACCATGTAACATCTCCCTATTATTGATGTTAGGATTTAGTGAAAAATAAAAAAAAATCTTTTCACAGCACATAATAAAAATAAATAAAAACCCCCATGGAGTACTTTGTAGTATTCCACTAAGTAACATTTTCTATTGATTGCTTATTCTTTCACTACATACTTTAAACTGGACAAGATTGTCCTGCCGCAATATTTATGACATTATATTTTATCACATACATCTAAACACAACATTTATAATTTAGATGCAACATTCATAATTTATCACATACATCTAGAAGAGGACATACAAGTAATTAACACAACAATCCCAATTGACAAAACGATAAACAAATTAAACACACAAGATCGAGACAAGGATATAGATGGTTCACCCCGGCTGGGCTACGTCCACAAAGGCACGTCAATTCTTGTAATATTCAAAGTCAAGGGATACATTATGTAACTCCATGTTTCTATTCTTCGAGCTTCTCCTCTAGAGGGAGATCAGTCTCAACAATACTCAAATTATATTCTTCTCGAAAGAGATTACATCTTACGACACAGTTGTCGTCATAATTAATTGCCACTCTCATCAAGATGATACCCAAAGCCTTGATTATCTAAGCTCTTCTATCAATCTAGAAATCCCTCAGTTGAGGATCACTCTAATAACAAGAGATTCATACAATCTTTTAAACTCTGATGTAAGGCCTCAATGCTGTCAAGATCCAGATCTGAGATTTATATATAAAACATAGATCAAACAAAATGATATACAAGACATCCAAATGAAATATAGCAACACCTGGATCACTGGTGGATCCACTATTTAGCCGCAACAGAAGTAACAAATCAGGGATATAAGTGTCTAATATGATATTATATATATCCAAACAAAACTAATTAGGGAACGACTTGCGTTGGCAGCAAAATATAACCAGATGCAATCCATTGCTGTAGAGGGGTCGTATCCTTTTATTGCAGAGATAAAACAATGAAAGGAAATTGCACAATGGGAATCGATCCCATGATGGTATATCGTATACCTCCATCCATGCAGGCATGTCAAAAATATCAAACTGAAGCCAAGTCCAACGCTGGCAAAGATTTATCAGACAGTAGCCAAGTCAAAATGCAAGCATAGATCCATCAACGCTGATATAGATTATATATCAGGTAGAATTAAATACCAATTTAAGCAAGCCCAATCCTACAGAAGCAAAATCTCCTTTTTATACTTAACCATAATATGTATTAAGAATTTCAACAGGGAATCAAGCCGTAAAAGCCGTCACATCCCCACACTCCATTCTATCACGGAAAGACATGAAGCGAAACTAGGATTGCCCCGTAAAGGTTGTCCTTTCCCCATATATGTATACATGCTGATACAAAGAACCGAGAGCTATCCCATACTCATGCCTTCCTTATCTTAGAAAGCAAAACAACAGAGAATATCTCGGTAGATGCTAGAACACGAGTTGGCTTTAAAGAAACACATGCACAAGAAATTTTAAGCATGCAATTGGACCTAGATCCATATCGGATTCACACTTACCCTATCTCAGGACGAAATCCAATGGAGCAATAACTCGGTAGATGGTTAAAAAAAATACTGTAAGGCTTACTGTGGGCTGGATTTATCCTAACAACACATACACTGATCTCTTACGATATCCAATACTACACACATATTAACAACCCAGATTTCCTGCGATTTCATGCAATGTCAATCAACACGTAACAATACAAAAACTTACTACAATTCTTGGTTCATCCCAATAGTACTGGATAAAAGGAAATTACAAGGATCGGGCTTGCAATACAAACCGTCCCTTCCCCTATCTATGCAGCAAGGAAAGGAAATGTTTAGAACACATAGTAACAGTTGTATTTCCTGGCTCCCAAGCTGAATGGCGGAACCACTCTCCTCGGGTTGAATATGTACAAGGTTATCTCCCTATCTTAGAGCTACCAACCCGTAGAATCCCCAATAGGATTTCAGAAATCATATCCTTACGCTTCTTTCCCCTTCCACCTTCCATTCTTTTCCTAAAACTGGAACACAACTCAATGTAAATAATACAGAAAATAGATTTGCAGATCTCAGTGGTTCCCCTTTTTTCTACTGCAACATCTAAAATATATCAAACAGATTTAACATGGAGAAAAGTATTCCGACTTCTATCATATAAAACGATATGGCAGAGATCAGAGATAAAGCTAAAATATACCAAACAGATTTAACAAGGAGAAAAGTATTCCGACTTCTATCATATAAAACGATATGGCAGAGATCAGAGATAAAGCTAAAATATACCAAACAGATTTAACAAGGAGAAAAGTATTCCGACTACTATCATATAAAACGATATGGCAGAGATCAAAGATAAATCTCTATCATCCGTCCGAAAGGGATTTCTCCTAGATTGGAGAATGGCAGAGTGAAAATACATAAATAAACACTCTAACAAATAGAACAAAACGATGGCTACAATGTTCCTCTTTTGGAGAAATGGCAGAGTAATAAACCACATCACCCGAAAAACTAGCATTTTATTCAAGCGCTCACGATTTCAGCACACATACAACTAGCTTCTTTTTAATCAGTCACGAATTCAGCATATAGAGGAGAACACATACATCCAAAAGGTTGGGATCACTGTTTTGGAAAAACGTGAACCCGCAGAGATTATTCGCCCAGGAACTTCTTGCAAGCCAGCGGATTCCATCCAGCCTTCCGTCGCAGAGTTCCTTCCCGTCATAGCACATTCTTCGATGAATCGAATACCCTGCATATCCCGAGGTTCTTGTCCCGGATGCCAAACTAGAAAAAAAAAACCCCCCTTTCAACCACTCCGATTCTCCCTATTTAGTAATGGATCTCACCCCCCCCACGTGGAAGGTAGTCGCCTACTTGATTTTTAATACAATACCAGAATCCCCACAACCGGCAGATAGTGGAAGACAAAATCCTGAAAACCTTCTCCATTCATAATTGAGGTGTTCCCTTTCTAACAGTCACACATCAGTGTAATTAATTATTAACTGCAGATAAAACGATCAGCACAATCCTCTATCTATCACGTGGGCAATATGATGATAAAGCTTCTCAACCTATTCATAATGAAAGCTTGGTGTTCAATAAAGGGGACGCCCACTAAACTAGAAATCCCTTAAACCAATTGTTAGTTTAACTCGAGTGTTTAAGTCCATGATACTGAGACTTTAAGATGGTCCATTGAGAATAGTTACTATATGTCTCTCCCTTTTGCACTTAATATAAGGGTATTTTCTCATAAAACTTTCTCCTATATGAAGATTTGATCTATATATAAATTTTGTGTGATCTCTTAAAGTTTTCATAGGGTAATTTTAAGAAGAGTTATCTTCAGAGTGAGAGATAAGTCTTATGACTCACTAGAATATTTGCGGCAAGCATCCATCTCCTCGTCTTACCATGACGACACTACCTATTTGAAGTCTAAAATGTAACTGTTTTACTTCCCTTTAGCTATCGAAGGAACTTAGGAAATAATGTCGCAATACTTTCGAGGTCCTCACGTGGGGCCTTGGCCTTGAGCTCCTCACTGGTAACCAAGCGTACAGCAATATTTTCATTTTTAACATAATAGGTCATAAGGAGGGGTATCACATCCTCATGCCCTTTTAAAATAACACCGTCCTCGGTGTTCACTCTTCTCTTGGAGCAATCATTTGTACCACAAGATTGGAATTCAAAAGAACAATGTTTAGTAACAACTTGTCATCATCTTCCTAATCAAACTGAGAAACATAAATCATGGGTTCTTTATTGCACATATCACTTGCAAGATATGGAATAGATCTAGCGCTCCATGATTATATTCCGTTGACAAAACCAACAAACAACATTCACTTGATCCAGGAATTTCTTGTCTAACATCTTAGTACTCACGCAGCAATCCTTTTTCTCATGCCTTGCCTAACACCTTAGTGCTCATGCAGCAACCATTTCGCTCACGTTTTGCCTAACACCTTAGTGCTCACGCAGCAAACATTTCATTCATGTTTTGCCTAACACTTTAGTGCTCACGCAGCAAACATTTCTTTCATGTCTTGCCTAACACCTTAGTGCTCACGCAGCAAACATTTCTTTTATGCATACTAAGCAGCGTCCTGCCTCCCACATATACATTTTCTTATAGCTTTCCTAGGTCTTACAGCCAGCCGATTCTCCGAGAATCCTAGTGGTTGTTCCATCCCTGATTTTTAGAGAGTATTTCGATGCCATTACAACACTCTTTACACAATTCCCCTCAAGCCTTCCGCTTGAGTCCCGGAATTTATTTTCCCCAAGCCGCTTGCTTGAGTCTAGAAAAATCACTTCCACTTTAATCACCTTATTTCGTCATATTACATTCTCTACCCATACGATTACTCTGACCAATCTGGGTCGAGTGCTTTGTTCAACAATAATTATTAAAATCACAAGAATAAATAACAGTTGTGATGTGGGTTCTAAATCCTCACCCACTTATTTTACCTTGGATAATGTTCATGCTCTTGTCTTTCCACAAGCTGCGTAAAGTTTTGATCATCAGCCAAATTCACCTGTTAGTAACAAGACAAATTATTTGTAAGAAGATATTTTCTATGCAAAAATAAGAAGATTACCCTTCACATTATAATATCCATGCTTGGTCATCTAAATTGACCCAAATAGGATTACATAATGCCTTAAAATACATTCTTCTTTATTATGGGCATTACGATCACTTCGCCTCAATCCTTTTCCTTCACTGTATTAAGTACCCATTTTTCTTGCATATGCCAACAACATGTGAGTAACAATAAATCGTCTACATATATACTTGCATATATCTATCTCTAAGGATAACCACATACCTTTATGGGGGAGACTGCATATCGCTTTATTGTATGGCCCTTATATGCCAAGGTGCACGTTTAACTTGCATTAATACACATTAGTAATCCCCTCCATATCATATAATCTATATATCAAAACAAAACAGATTATCAAGGTATCCATTGCATATAACATAAAGCTTTGATCACATAAGGGTATAATCCTTCTGTCAGCCACTCCCAGTATCCCAACATTCATAGTAAGGATCCCTGGAAATAGAATATACAAAAATGAAATCATAACATTTCATCATATGCATCCTTTTAACTACTTAGAATACACATGCATATTTCATTATTCTATATAATCTTATACGGCAAAGAGACCAGGGGATTCTTAACAATTATTCTCTTTTATCCCTTGAAATCTTCAGATAAGTTTATAATGACGAAGGATACTCGTTTGTGGAAGTAGAGTTAAGTCGAAGGTCATGAAAATCATTCCCAAGGATGGCAATTTCCTAGTCATAGAAAATTTCACACAATAGAATGTGCATTTAAACCAAATGAAGTTAATTCCTATCCTTTCAATCTTTTACCTTGAGGATGACCCTTTGTTAAGCATTCATAAAAGTCTTACAACTCTTCTAACCATCTATGATTTGGATAGTATATATATATATATATATATATATATATATATTATGTAACATTACTTACATTAACCTTGAAGATCTATTATAAATTTATAAATTCAACTAATCATTCTTCGCTACTATGTCACATAACAATTAAGTAAGAACATAAAACTAATATTCTATATCGAAACCATCGCATGTAACATTCAATATAATGTACAAACATCTTCTACACCTTCTCTAAATAACATTTAGCCAATAAGGAGAATTTCAGGAGTTACTCCTTAGTACCATTTATGTATTTTTCTAATATAATAAGGATTATTTCCATCCTACAATCTCATGTACATAATTAATACAATCGTTTCAGCATAAGTTCGAGAAATCAATAACCAAGTAATTCATGACAAATTTATAGTCCTTCATATAATGACCTAATTGTACCTTACTCATCTCATAATTCACATACTATATCAACTTTTCTAAGTGCTTCAACCCTTTAACCTATACCTACGTATTTTTATATGACCTAACCATTGTCCATTCAACCCTTATAATTCGATATACCTGCTATCCTGCCTTCATTTGTACACTCACATTTCCAAACCTTAAAACCTTTCTAATCATCATAATACACAATTAAAGCGATCAAGTACTTATGATGAATATCTATGACTTGACTCATATAAGTACTAAAACCTTACTCATGGCATCAATCAACCGGATAGGAGTGTACTTCTTTCATAGGGTGAATGATTCTAATTATGCTTATACAGCCCTCATAAACTTATGAACATTCAAGGCTCCTATGTTACTATCGTTATGATCAATATACATGAAAATATTAACAAGATCACTAAGATAAAGATAGGAACATAGTCCAATTAATATCATCATCTTCAAAGAATACTTTCTTGTCATTCAATGGAATTGCATGAGGAGATATTCATCCTCTAGCATTTATCAATACAAGATCATTTAGATACGAAATGAAACATATAAACTGCTCACTCATCGAATATGCTTTTCCTTTAGAATGTTTCAACAAGGGGAGCATACCTACTTGCGATTTAAAAGACATCTTGTCGATTACCTCCTGCTGATTCTTTAGAACATAAATCCTTTGTTTGCGTCTTATCGATGGAGTTCCCTTGACCATCTTATATTATTTCTTCATCTGATCCCAACTAAGCTCGAGCGTTTGCAACCTGTGCTCTAGCGGGAGAAACTTGAAGTCGAGCTTGGAGATTCATTTTCCATCCAAAATGAAACACAATAATTGATTAGTCAACTTAACAACCTTCATACTTACTTATCGCATGTTGAGCTCATTAGGCCCTAGTGTTGGAACCTAATGCTCTGATACCATATGTAACATCTCCCTATTATTGATGTTAGGATTTAGTGAAAAATAAAAAAAAATCTTTTCACAGCACATAATAAAAATAAATAAAAACCCCCATGGAGTACTTTGTAGTATTCCACTAAGTAACATTTTCTGTTGATTGCTTATTCTTTCACTACATACTTTAAACTGGACAAGATTGTCCTGCCGCAATATTTATGACATTATATTTTATCACATACATCTAAACACAACATTTATAATTTAGATGCAACATTCATAATTTATCACATACATCTAGAAGAGGACATACAAGTAATTAACACAACAATCCCAATTGACAAAACGATAAACAAATTAAACACACAAGATCGAGACAAGGATATAGGTGGTTCACCCCGGCTGGGCTACGTCCACAAAGGCAGGTCAATTCTTGTAATATTCAAAGTCAAGGGATACATTATGCAACTCCATGTTGCTATTCTTCGAGCTTCTCCTCTAGAGGGAGATCAGTCTCAACAATACTCAAATTATATTCTTCTCAAAAGAGATTACATCTTACGACACAGTTGTCGTCATAATTAATTGCCACTCTCATCAAGATCATACCCAAAGCCTTGATTATCTAAGCTCTTCTATCAATCTAGAAATCCCTCAGTTGAGGATCACTCTAATAACAAGAGATTCATACAATCTTTTAAACTCTGATGTAAGGCCTCAATGCTGTCAAGATCCAAATCTGAGATTTATATATAAAACATAGATCAAACAAAATGATATACAAGACATCCAAATGAAATATAGCAACACCTGGATCACTGGTGGATCCACTATTTAGCCGCAACAGAAGTAACAAATCAGGGATATAAGTGTCTAATATGATATTATATATATCCAAACAAAACTAATTAGGGAACGACTTGCGTTGGCAGCAAAATATAACCATATGCAATCCATTGATGTAGAGGGGTCGTATCCTTTTATTGCAGAGATAAAACAGTGAAAGGAAATTGCACAATGGGAATCGATCCCATGATGGTATATCGTATACCTCCATCCATGCAGGCATGTAAAAAATATCAAACTGAAGCCAAGTCCAACGCTGGCAAAGATTTATCAGACAGTAGCCAAGTCAAAATGCAAGCATAGATCCATCAACGCTGATATAGATTATATATCAGGTAGAATTAAATACCAATTTAGGCAAGCCCAATCCTACAGAAGCAAAATCTCCTTTTTATACTTAACCATAATATATATTAAGAATTTCAACAGGGAATCAAGCCGTAAAAGCCGTCACATCCCCACACTCCATTCTATCGTGGAAAGACATGAAGCGAAACTAGGATTGCCCCGTAAAGGCTGTCCTTTCCCCATATATGTATACATGCTGATACAAAGAACCGAGAGCTATCCCATACTCACGCCTTCCTTATCTTAGAAAGCAAAACAACAGAGAATATCTCGGTAGATGCTAGAACATGAGTTGGCTTTAAAGAAACACATGCACAAGAAATTTTAAGCATGCAATTGGACCTAGATCCATATCGGATTCACACTTACCCTATCTCAGGACGAAATCCAATGGAGCAATAACTCGGTAGATGGTTAAAAAAAATACTGTAAGGCTTACTGTGGGCTAGATTTATCCTAACAACACATACACTGATCTCTTACGATATCCAATACTACACACATATTAACAACCCAGATTTCCTGGGATTTCATGCAATGTCAATCAACACGTAACAATACAAAAACTTACTGCAATTCTTGGTTCATCCCAATAGTACTGGATAAAAGGAAATTACAAGGATCGGGCTTGCAATACAAACCGTCCCTTCCCCTATCTATGCAGCAAGGAAAGGAAATGTTTAGAACACATAGTAACAGTTTTATTTCCTAGCTCCCAAGCTGAATGGCGGAACCACTCTCCTCGGGTTGAATATGTACAAGGTTATCTCCCTATCTTAGAGCTACCAACCCGTAGAATCCCCAATAGGATTTCAGAAATCATATCCTTACGCTTCTTTCCCCTTCCACCTTCCATTCTTTTCCTAAAACTGGAACACAACTCAATGTAAATAATACAGAAAATAGATTTGCAGATCTCAGTGGTTCCCCTTTTTTCTACTGCAACATCTAAAATATATCAAACAGATTTAACATGGAGAAAAGTATTCCGACTTCTATCATATAAAACGATATGGCAGAGATCAGAGATAAAGCTAAAATATACCAAACAGATTTAACAAGGAGAAAAGTATTCCGACTTCTATCATATAAAACGATATGGCAGAGATCAGAGATAAAGCTAAAATATACCAAACAGATTTAACAAGGAGAAAAGTATTCCGACTTCTATCATATAAAACGATATGGCAGAGATCAGAGATAAAGCTCTATCATCCGTCCGGAAGGGATTTCTCCTAGATTGGAGAATGGCAGAGTGAAAATACATAAATAAACACTCTAACAAATAGAACAAAACGATGGCTACAATGTTCCTCTTTTGGAGAAATGGCAGAGTAATAAACCACATCACCCGAAAAACTAGAATTTTATTAAAGCGCTCACGATTTCAGCACACATACAACTAGCTTCTTTTTAATCAGTCACGAATTCAGCATATAGAGGAGAACACATACATCCAAAAGGTTGGGATCACTGTTTTGGAACAACGTGAACCCGCAGAGATTATTCGCCCAGGAACTTCTTGCAAGCCAGCGGATTCCATCCAGCCTTCCGTCGCAGAGTTCCTTCCCGTCATAGCACATTCTTCGATGAATCGAATACCCTGCATATCCCGAGGTTCTTGTCCCGGATGCCAAACTAGAAAAAAAAAAACCCCTTTCAACCACTCCGATTCTCCCTATTTAGTAATGGATCTCACCCCCCCCACGTGGAAGGTAGTCGCCTACTTGATTTTTAATACAATACCAGAATCCCCACAACCGGCAGATAGTGGAAGAGAAAATCCTGAAAACCTTCTCCATTCATAATTGAGGTGTTCCCTTTATAACAGTCACACATCAGTGTAATTAATTATTAACTGCAGATAAAACGATCAGCACAATCCTCTATTTATCACGTGGGCAATATGATGATAAAGCTTCTCAACCTCTTCATAATGAAAGCTTTGTGTTCAATAAAGGGGACGCCCACTAAACTAGAAATCCCTTAAACCAATTGTTAGTTTAACTCGAGTGTTTAAGTCCATGATACTGAGACTTTAAGATGGTCCATTGAGAATAGTTACTATACGTCTCTCCCTTTTGCACTTAATATAAGGGTATTTTCTCATAAAACTTTCTCCTATATGAAGATTTGATCTATATATAAATTTTGTGTGATCTCTTAAAGTTTTCATAGGGTAATTTTAAGAAGAGTTATCTTCAGAGTGAGAGATAAGTCTTATGACTCACTAGAATATTTGCAGCAAGCATCCATCTCCTCGTCTTACAATGACGACACTACCTATTTGAAGTCTAAAATGTAACTGTTTTACTTCCCTTTAGCTGTCGAAGGAACTTAGGAAATAATGTCGCAATACTTTCGAGGTCCTCACGTGGGGCCTTGGCCTTGAGCTCCTCACTGGTAACCAAGCGTACAACAATATTTTCATTTTTAACATAATAGGTCATAAGGAGGGGTATCACAAACCATGTTCACAAATAGACAAATTTATACTATTATAATCCTTTAGAAAATGCAACATACTTACTTGTAATTCGAGACGACTTGTCCATTACCTCCTTCCAAGCTTTGAAACTTTGAAGGCATTTTCCGCGTTGCTTATTTCAAGTGCTATGGAATACCTTACTTGGTTCCTCCAACTCATTTTCTCATGCTAGGCCCACTATAGGCCCGAGTGTTGTAACTCGTGCTCTGATACCATATGTAACATCTCCATGAATTTGTTAGTGTTATTTTGAGAAAATATAAGTTTTTGCATCCTCTAGCCATTAACAAAATCTCACATTAATAACATAAAGGATCTCAATTTTTTTATAATACACTTTATTGATACTGGTTATTATCAAAGAATGAAACATAATGACATAACATACCCATGTGTCAATTCAGTATCTTAAGGGGAACTGTAACAACTCCATATGTAATAACCTCCTAGTTAACTGTTAGTATTTTGGTGACATTATAAGCAAAATAATTTCTTTCTTCCATTAAAAATAAGACCCAAAATCCACCATAAGTAAATCTGAAATCAGTATGTTATGAAATTCTCGATTCACAATGTGAACTCGAGCTAAATCACATTTAGACCTTCTACCAATATTCATTCTCATTTGTTAAGCATTATCCTTAGCCTGAACATAATATCAATGAAACCCTTAACTAACATATTTGTATTTTACTTTGGTCAATAACAAAATTTGCTATTCTAAGAGCTACACTTGTACCATGGCATAAACAATCATTCTTGTAGTTATCAAGAAGCATTAAGAAATACATAAGAAACATATATGCACCACATAAGAACAGGAGGCAAATATAGGTGGTTCACCCGACTCTTTGGGCTACGTCCACAAGGATGTCATCTTCTTATTCATCAATATAAGTCTTTTTACAATCACAACCCGATGGTTGTATTAATCACTTTCCACCTTTTCCAAGGTCTATTTTATAATGAGGACCTCCTAAATAATCAAAAGGTACGTAGGCATACCCTAATGGTTAAGTGACATTAGGAGAGCATTTCATATTGGAATAAAAGTATTGCAAGTATCTACTAACAAACTCTACTACAAACATCCTAGATTTATATCAAGATGACGATCGTTCTAACCACTAGAGAAATAACATATATCTTCAAACTCAAACCTTTATCGTAGAGGCATTTGTCTAGAACTTCACCCTAACAACATTATAATATAGATATATACCTACATATATATAATAACTTCGAGAGCCTTTTTAGCATTGAAAGATGCATTACCGATGTTTATACATAAATACACTATTTATAAAAATAGAAGTCAATGCAGATCTCCGTCAAGAATATTTAGTATGTATGGATAACTATTATTACAAGAATATAATAAACATGGAGACCCCTTTCAGCATTTTAACCCAATATTCAAGATTTCACTAAGGATATCTTATAGGAAGAAAGTAGCATTTTCATTCCAGCATACAGAGTTTCAAGCTTTCAACAGTTTATAATGAGACTAGTATTTAACCAAGCATTTCCGATTTCAAACCAGACAGAGGGTTACCATTCGATCCTGCCGGTAATACGGTATGTGTGGAATTGAAAGGGCAGAAAGGTAATCTATAATCTATTAAAATTAGACAATTCTCAAGCTCAACCTGTAGCTTATGTTGTAACCTTCATCAGTCATATATATTAGAATTTGACAGAATTCCATCCTTCAGCTTATGTAATAAAACTTCGACAATATATATATATATTTACAATTCGACAGAAGTCAAACTACAGCCTTATGAAGTAATTCCACAACATATAATTAACATTCGACAGAGCTCGACCTGCAGCTTATGGACTAAGCTTTGACAGCCATATAATTCGAATTGGACCCTAAACTCGGCACAACATCTAAAATATGACCTCATGTTTGCTAGAGATGAACGACCTCAGAAACATGATAGAGGGTATCATACACATCTGAAATACTAACCTGTTCTATCACAGAGATCTATACCCTAGCTGCGTCTTCCAGGCTTAGTGTGTTACAGAGGACTATAATAAGTATGTATAAAACCTATCCGTTCTAGATATCATTAACGCTTTTATACACTTGATAAAGGGTATACAATACACAAGATCCTAAACGAAATCCTTGTTCAAGCCACCAACTCGCTGCAAATCATTCTGTCTATGCATCAAATAATATAGTCACATCTCAACAGGATTGGGTGGAATTGAAAGGGAAGAAAGGTAATCAAACAATAATCGAAATACAACCTAACTGCGATTTCACACCAGAGAAGAGAAATCTAAAATTTATTCCCATGCTAATTAACCAAAGAAGCAGAGACGCGACTCCAGAAGTTCTGTCAAACATCATCATAGCATGCAAGAAGGCGGAGAAATTTCAAACAGAATTACCATTCCATTCAACCCTGCTATCAAAGAGAATATGTATTAAGAAATCCTACCGGGATCGGCTTGATTCAGAGAAGAAGAGACTCATCGCCTTCCATCATAAGTCGTCTAACCATCCAATCGCTGTATCAACTTAAGGATTTAAGTCTAGGTCGTCTGATGCCATCCATTCTGCCAAATTCCCAATATAGAAATCCAATGCTTCCAAAATCATAGAGCATAATGCCTTCCCCGCCATCAGTGATAGAACTGACACTTATCTCCTCCCAAACTGGCACCACTTTGGGGAACCCGTCCTCGATAGAGAGTATCTCCCGCCACTTGTAACCCCCAAACAAGCAATAGAGCCTCACGTGTCATCTCCAAACCTCCCTCTCGCGGTTGTGGGGAGTCATCACTAAGACACTTTGCCACTACCAATACATCCCCGCGACATACTCCTCACTAAGGATTTAACATCTTAGTTTTCATCATATTTCCTTTGTTGTGCAAATATGTATAAAAGGGAATGTATTTTGCATCTCGATTTTATGTTTTTTCAGCATATAATTTAATTATATCTCCCTTTAATGTTTCCTTGGATAAAACTATAAAAGGCTAGTAATTGGAATCATCAAATGTATCTTAGTACATTTCGGATTAAATAAAAGGAACACTCAAGATTCAATATACATATTATATATATAATATATAAATATGTCTATTTTTCTAAGGAAACCCTTTCTTAAATATATTAAAGGATAGTTTCTTTATATTAAGAAGACCTACCTTCCTCTTCTATAATGTATATATGTGCAAAGAGTGTAGTATACACTCAATAATTCCCTTAATAAACTTATAAAGTCTTATCAACGAAGTGACCTATTTCTATGTTTGAAGAGGCACCATATCCCACTTGTCTTCTCATGCATGTAGAGTATTGTATTCCAACCACAAAGGTTATTAATACGCATGTAATTCTTACCTCGGACTTTTGTCAAAACTCCCTCGAAAGATATAACGGAATTCTCTTCGGTATATCATAGCCAAATCACGACACTTAACCACTATTATTAGTTTCACAAGACATCTCTCAGCCTTAACGTATTCCGTGGGTGGACTGAAATGCTCCTCGTTTTAGTTGCATCACTATGTTTTGAACTTTCGAATGAGCATTTTAATCACTTAACTTACAAGGGTTACTTGTGGGGTCTTGGCTCCTCACCATAAACCATTACAATGTTCTTTCATATTTATAAATTAATACGGCATAAAAGGAGGGATATTACACAACTATTGCTTTCATGAGATTTCATCCCTCACTGGCTTCATCAAGCAGATCCAACCCTATGTTTGACCTTCTACTATGTTATTCAAGATGGGCTCTTCTCAAGCTTGTGGCCTAAGCTTTGTCCCACAACTTGTCCCTCTGCGAATAGATTCAAGTGTTCTCATGGATTCACGAGCTTCTCACGCTCTGTAATTAACCCCCCAGGGTTTGGATTCATGGGTTTCTTAATGGATAATGCTTCCATGCAGGGTTCTGTGTGCTCTCAGCTCTGGAAATGCGGCTATCACAGAATCATGATTTTTCTTCCTCTGCTTCACGACTTGGATTTGCAATGCATGAAGAATGAGGTAGTTGGTCAACAATGGGATAGGGATCAGGATGAGCGAATTCCTAGGTGGCAGAGTGTGTTAAGGAATAAGAAAAATAGAGCCATACCCTGCCATACAGATCCGCAGGGCTGCTCCATACTACATTGATTTCATGAGCATGTTTTCTCAACCACCCTCTTCCATTAGAATTAATGTTACCATGGGATTCAAATGGGTTCACAAATTGACATGTGGCAGACATAGGTTCCAATCCCACAACCCCCTCAACTGTCCCTAGTGGATACACATGGTCCCTTCTCATTGGTTGTATCCTTAGCCAGTTTCTTGGTATTTCATTACAATATTTAATAATTACATCATTTACAATAAATCATGGCTTAACAACACATGTATTATTAGAATTTTCAAATACTTGCCTCGGCTTGATTCAGAGAAGAAGAGACTCGTCGCCTTCCATCATAAGTCATCCAACCATCCAATCGCTGTATCAACTTAAGGATTTAAGGCTAGGTCGTTTGATGCCATCCATTCTGCCAAATTCCCAATACTGAAATCCAATGCTTCCAAAATCATAGAGCATAACGCCTTCCCCGCCATCAGTGATAGAACTGACACTTATCTCCTCCCAAACTGGCACCACTTTGGGGAACCCGTCCTCGATAGAGAGTATCTCCCGCCACTTGTAACCCCCAAACAAGCAATGGAGCCTCACGTGTCATCTCTAAACCTCCCTCTCGCGGTTGTGGGGAGTCATCACTAACACACTTTGCCACTACCAATACATCCCCACGACATACTCCTCACTAAGGATTTAACATCTTAGTTTTCATCATATTTTCTTTGTTGTGCAAATATGTATAAAAGGGAATGTATTTTGCATCTCGATTTTATGTTTTTTCAGCATATAATCTAATTATATCTCCCTTTAATGTTTCCTTAGATAAAACTATAAAAGGCTAGTAATTGGAATCATCAAATGTATCTTATCAAATGTATCTTAGTACATTTCGGATTAAATAGAAGGAACACTCAAGATTCAATATATATATTATATATATAATATATAAATATATCTCTTTTTCTAAGGAAACCCTTTCTTAAATATATTAAAGGATAATTTCTTTATATTAAGAAGACCTACCTTCCTCTTCTATAATGTATATATGTGCAAAGAGTCTAGTATACACTCAATAAATCCCTTAATAAACTTATAAAGTCTTATCGACGAAGTGACCTATTTCTATGTTTGAAGAGGCACCATATCCCACTTGTCTTCTCATGCATGTAGAGTATTGTATTCCAACCACAAAGGTTATTAATACGCATGTAATTCTTACCTCGGACTTTTCTCAAAACTCCCTCGAAAGATATAACGGAATTGTCTTCGGTATCTCATAGCCAAATCATGACACTTAACCACTATTATTAGTTTCACAAGACATATCTCAGCCTTAACGTATTCCATGGGTGGACTAAAATGCTCCTCGTTTTAGTTGCATCACTATGTTTTGAACTTTCGAATGAGCATTTTAATCACTTAACTTACAAGGGTTACTTGTGGGGTCTTGTCTCCTCACCATAAACCATTACAATGTTCTTTCATATTTATAAATTAATACAGCATAAAAGGAGGGATATTACATCCTCCTCCCCTTAAGAATAACACCTTCCTCGGTGTTCATGTCCTTTCAACGGTTCGTCACCTTACTTCGTCATTTTGTTTTGACCTTCTTTGTTTTCACAAGTCTGATCATCCATAACCTGTATTGTATGTAACAAAACTCGGGACCACCAACTTTATTAAGTAAACATGTCAAATAATTCAACTCAACATATGAGTGAGTCCTTTATTGCAACATCACACTGTAATTTCATGGAATAGATCTAGCGCTCCATGATTGTATTCTATTGACAAAATCAACAAACAGCATTCACTTGATCCAGGAAATTCTTGCCTAACACCTTAGTGCTCACGCAGCAAACATTTCTCTCACGTTTTTCCTAATACCTTAGTGCTCACGCAGCAACCATTTCATTCATGTTTTGCCTAACACCTTAGTGCTCACGTAGCAAACATTTTATTCATGTCTTGCCTAACACCTTAGTGCTCATGCAGCAACCATTTCTTTCATGTCTTGCCTAACACCTTAGTGCTCACGCAGAAAACATTTCATTCATGTCTTTCCTAACACCTTAGTGCTCACACAGCAAACATTTCTTTCATGTCTTGCCTAACACCTTAGTGCTCACGCAGCAAACATTTCATTCATGTCTTTCCTAACACCTTAGTGCTCACGCAGCAAACATTTCATTCATGTCTTGCCTAACACCTTAGTGCTCACGCAGCAAACATTTCTTTCATGCATACTAAGAAGCATCCTGCCTCCCACATATACATTTTCTTATAGCTTGCCTAGGTCTTATAGCCAGCCGATTCTCCGAGAATCCTAGTGGTTGTTCAATCCCTGATTTTTAGGGAGTATTTCAAATACCATTACAATACTCTTTACACAATTCCCCTCAAGCCTTCTCGCTTGAGTCTAGGAATCTATTCCCCTCAAGCCTCCTCGCTTGAGTCTAGGAAAATCTCATTCAAATTCATCAATTATTTCGTCATATTACATTTTATAACCATACAATTTCTCTAACCAATTTGGTCTAGTTCTTTATTCAACAATAACTAAATAAAAGCTGCAATGTGGATTTTTCATTCTCACCCCTTTATTGCACCATGCATAATATATTAAGCCTTTGTCTTTCAACCAGCTCCATCGAGTTCTGGCCATCTACCAAACTCAATTGTTAGTAACACTTTATATAACAAAATCAAATATTTGTAAATAAGTAAATCATTCATTCTTCATACTACAATATCCATACTTGATCATCTGAAGTAAACGTTTCCTCCTTCCTAGCATACTAACTTACTTAATAGGATTACATAAATCCTTGATCACGAAATAATATTCTTCCTATGATGACCCGTGGACATTATGATTTCTTAACCTCGAATGCTATCCTTCACCATTTCAAACATCCTTCCTATTTTAGTTATACAACTTCTTTTGTATATACCAACCTCACATAGAAAGAACCAATTTTCTAAAACACACTTGCATACCTTATAATGATAACCCTATACCTTTGTATGGGTGACCGCATATCTTCTTATTATATTATCCTCATATGTCGAGGTACCAGTTTACCTGTATCATCACATATTAGTATTACATTAAATATCACATGAATCTATATATCCCATTTTACCTCTTGACTATTGTAGTGATGTGTGGGAATCTAATCATTCCGCTCGATCACAACATTAAATGTGTTAGTCGTAAAAAGAAAGAAAAAAAAAATGTAATTAAATCATAAGAGCAACCATGCATAAAACATATGTCAATCATCACCTTGACTTGTTTCATCAAAGCTTATACATCAATTACTGTTAAATATTATTTCTGATCTATCATGGAAATTCCATGATATTAAAGGTTTTCTTTAACTCCTAATGCGGATACAAAATAGTCATTATAAAGACATCAGAAAATTAAAGTGTCATGTATTACCATTCCGTGGCGGTTCTTGTCTTCTAATACTTTTATTCATACAACAACACATACTCACCATTAATTACATCTATGCATTCATTAGGTGAACAACATGATTAACTATAATTTTATTTGTTAACCAAAATAATCATTTTGACACCACATATAATTGTATGTGACAACAAATCATCATAAATCATGATCTCATAAAAGTATAGTTTTATTACTACCACTCATAGTATCCCAACATCCATGAAGATGAGATCATGCATTTCCATCATATATTCTATTATTTACCCAACTTTTCCCTCACAGTCATAGGGAAAATTTTCAAACTCTCTTAGTTCGCAGTTAACAGAATCTAGACTAGAAAGTCTACATTTCTTGTGGAAGGTTAGTTCGGCTGTATGCATTTTACCCGAAACATCATAAATTTATCATTCAAAGTGGCTTTACATATGAAAGGAACTTGACAGTTCCTAACATAATCAAAACATTAGACCATCTTCTTTAGTCAAATATTAGCATATATAATTACTTTATAAAAGACTTAACAGATATAAGTTGCTTATTTTATCTATCTGAATCTCATATTCGGAAATCCTGACGAATGGATCAATAAAATTCGATTAGTTAGAAACAATCAACAAACTGTATCAACCCTATTCTCCCGTATGAGGCGTTTACTGAAACTGAAAGATATCCACTCCTAAGAACAACAACAAAGGTAGAGAAGGTGATAAATATTTAAACCAATCATCAAATAAACAACGTTAGGAGAGTTCCTCCGCTTAGCATATTCACAACTAGGATGACTTTCGGCATACTCGAGACTCATTTCGAAAAACACTTGACTCTGTTAATCTGACTATTCTAAGAGTACTTTCTCTAAATCTATTGTAACTAAATATAGAGTAAGAGGAATTATTCATTCATAATAATTTCTAATAACCATTGGTTCAATTACCTACTGAAACCGTGTTCACAAATAGACAAAGTTATACTATTATAATGCTTCAGAAAATGCAACATACTTACTTGTAATTCGAGACGACTTGTCCATTACCTCCTTCCAAGCTTTGAAACTTTGAAGGCATTTTCCACGTTGCTTATTTCAAGTGGAATGGAATACCTTACTTGGTTCATCCAACTCATTTTCTCATGCTAGGCCCACTATAGGCCCGAGTGTTGTAACTCGTGCTCTGATACCATATGTAACATCTCCATGAATTTGTTAGTGTTATTTTGAGAAAATATAAGTTTTTGCATCCTCTAGCCATTAACCAAATCTCACATTAATAACATAAAGGATCTCAATTTTTTTATAATACACTTTATTGATACTGGTTATTATCAAAGAATGAAACATAATGACATAACTTACCCATGTGTCAATTCAGTATCTTAAGGGGAACTGTAACAACTCAATATGTAATAACCTCCTAGTTAACTGTTAGTATTTTGGTGACATTATAAGCAAAATAATTTCTTTCTTCCATTAAAAATAAGACCCAAAATCCACCATAAGTAAATCTGAAATCAATATGTTATGAAATTCTCGATTCACAATGTGAACTCGAGCTAAATCACATTTAGACCTTCTACCAATCTTCATTCTCATTTGTTAAGCATTATCCTTAGCCTGAACATAATATCAATGAAACCCTTAACTAACATATTTGTATTTTAGTTTGGTCGATAACAAAATTTGCTTTTCTAAGAGCTACACTTGTACATTGGCATAAACAATCATTCTTGTAGTTATCAAGAAGCATTAAGAAATACATAAGAAATATATATGCACCACATAAGAATAGGAGGCAGATATAGGTGGTTCACCCGACTCTTTGGGCTACGTCCACAAGGATGTCATCTTCTTATTCATCAATATAAGTCTTTTTACAATCACAACCCAATGGTTGTATTAATCACTTTCCACCTTTTCCAAGGTCTCTTTTATAATGAGGAACTCCTAAATAATCAAAAGGTACGTAGGCATACCCTAATGGTTAAGTAACATTAGGACAGCATTTCATATTGGAATAAAAGTATTGCAAGTATCTACTAACCAACTCTACTACAAACATCCTAGATTTATATCAAGATGACGATCGTTCTAACCACTAGAGAAATAACATATACCTTCAAACTCAAACCTTTATAGTAGAGGCATTTGTCTAGAACTTCACCCTAACAACATTATAATATAGATATATACCTACATATATATAATAACTTCGAGAGCCTTATCAGCATTGAAAGATGCATTACCGATGTTTATACATAAATACACTATTTATAAAAATAGAAGTCAATGAAGATCTCCGTCAAGAATATTTAGTATGTATGGATGACTATTATTACAAGAATATAATAAACATGGAGACCCCTTTCAGCATTTTAACCCAATATTCAAGATTTCACTAAGGATATCTTACAGGAAGAAAGTAGCATTTTCATTCCGGCATACACAGTTTCAAGCTTTCAACAGTTTATAATGAGACTAGTATTTAACCAAGCATTTCCGATTTCAAACCAAATAGAGGGTTACCATTCGATCCTGCCGGTAATACGGTATGTGTGGAATTGAAAGGGAAGAAAGGTAATCTATTAAAATTAGACAAATCTCAAGCTCAACTTGCAGCTTATGTTGTAACCTTCATCAGTCATATATATTAGAATTTGACAGAATTCCATCTTTCAGCTTATGTAATAAAACTTCGACAATATATATATATATTTACAATTCGACAGAATTCAAACTATAGCCTTATGAAGTAATTCCACAACATATAATTAACATTCGACAAAGCTTGACCTGCAGCTTATGGACTAAGCTTTGACAGCCATATAATTCGAATTGGACCCTAAACTCGGCACAGCATCTAAAATATGACCTCATGTTTGCTAGAGATGAACGACCTCAGAAACATGATAGAGGGTATCATACACATCTGAAATACTAACCTGTTCTATCACAGAGATCTATACCCTAGCTACGTCTTCCAGGCTTAGTGTGTTCCAGAGGACTATAATAAGTATGTATAAAACCTATCCGTTCTAGATATCATTAACGCTTTTATACACTTGATAAAGGGTATACAATACACAAGATCCTAAACGAAATCCTTGTTCAAGCCACCAACTCGCTGCAAATCATTCTGTCTATGCATCAAATAATACAGTCACATATCAACAGGATTGGGTGGAATTGAAAGGGTAGAAAGGTAATCAAATAATAATCGAAATACAACCTCACTGCGATTTCACACCAGAGAAGAGAAATCTAAAATTTATTCCCATGCTAATTAACCACAGAAGCAGAGACGCGACTCCAGAATTTCTGTCAAACATCATCATAGCATGCAAGAAGGCGGAGAAATTTCAAACAGAATTACCATTCCATTCAACCCTGCTATCAAAGAGAATATGTATTAAGAAATCCTACCGGGATCGGCTTGATTCAGAGAAGAAGAGACTCGTCGCCTTCCATCATAAGTCGTCCAACCATCCAATCGCTGTATCAGCTTAAGGATTTAAGGCTAGGTCATCTTATGCCATCCATTCTGCCAAATTCCCAATACAGAAATCCAATGCTTCCAAAATCATAGAGCATAACGCCTTCCCCGCCATCAGTGATAGAACTGACACTTATCTCCTCCCAAACTAGAACCACTTTGGGGAACCCGTCCTCGATAGAGAGTATCTCCTGCCACTTGTAACCCCCAAACAAGCAATAGAGCCTCACGTGTCATCTCCAAACCTCCCTCTCACAGTTGTGGGGAGTCATCACTAACACACTTTGCCACTACCAATACATCCCCGCGACATACTCCTCACTAAGGATTTAACATCTTAGTTTTCATCATATTTCCTTTGTTGTGCAAATATGTATAAAAGGGAATGTATTTTGCATCTCGATTTTATGTTTTTTCAGCATATAATTTAATTATATCTCCCTTTAATGTTTCCTTAAATAAAACTATAAAAGGCTAGTAATTGGAATCATCAAATGTATCTTAGTACATTTCGGATTAAATAAAAGGAACACTCAAGATTCAATATACATATTATATATATAATATATAAATATGTCTATTTTTCTAAGGAAACCCTTTCTTAAATATATTAAAGGATAGTTTCTTTATATTAAGAAGACCTACCTTCCTCTTCTATAATGTATATATGTGCAAAGAGTGTAGTATACACTCAATAATTCCCTTAGTAAACTTATAAAGTCTTATCGACGAAGTGACCTATTTCTATGTTTAAAGTCTTGTCTTCTCATGCATGTAGAGTATTGTATTCCAACCACAAAGGTTATTAATACGCATGTAATTCTTACCTCGGACTTTTGTCAAAACTCCCTCGAAAGATATAACGGAATTCTCTTCGGTATATCATATCCAAATCACGACACTTAACCACTATTATTAGTTTCACAAGACATCTCTCAGCCTTAACATATTCCGTGGGTGGACTGAAATGCTCCTCGTTTTAGTTGCGTCACTATGTTTTGAACTTTCGAATGAGCATTTTAATCACTTAACTTACAAGGGTTACTTGTGGGGTCTTGGCTCCTCACCATAAACCATTACAATTTTCTTTCATATTTATAAATTAATACGGCATAAAAGGAGGGATATTACACAACTATTGCTTTCATTAGATTTCATCCCTCACTGGCTTCATCAAGCAGATCCAACCCTATGTTTGACCTTCTACTATGTTATTCAAGATGGGCTCTTCTCAAGCTTGTGGCCTAAGCTTTGTCCCGCAACTTGTCCCTCTGCAAATAGATCCAAGTGTTCTCATGGCTTCACGAGCTTCTCACGCTCTGTAATTAACCCCCCAGGGTTTGGATTCATGGGTTTCTTAATGGATAATGCTTCCATGCAGGGTTCTGTGTGCTCTGAGCTCTGGAAATGCGGCTATCACAGAATCATGATTTTTCTTCCTCTGCTTCACGACTTGGATTTGAAATGCATGAGGAATGAGGTAGTTGGTCAAAAATGGGATAGGGATCAGGATGAGTGAATTCCTAGGTGGCAGAGTGTGTTAAGGAATAAGAAAAATAGAGCCATACCCTGCCATATAGATCCACAGGGCTGCTCCATACTACATTGATTTCATGAGCAGGTTTTCTCAACCACCCTCTTCCATTAGAATTAATGTTACCATGGGATTCAAATGGGTTCACAAATTGACATGTGGCAGACATAGGTTCCAATCCCACAACCCCCTCACCTGTCCCTAGTGGATACACATGGTCCCTTCTCATTGGTTGTATCCTTAGCCAGTTTCTTGGTATTTCATTACAATATTTAATAATTACATCATTTACAATAAATCATGGCTTAACAACACATGTATTATTAGAATTTTCAAATACTTGCCTCTGCAAATAAACCTGAGAATCCACTAGCGGGGCCTTGGCCTTGAGCTCCACACTAGGGAAAACACACATTCCATGTACGCAATATTTACACTGAATCCAATAAAAACCTAAGGGGTAGAAATAGGGGTATTACACTTCTAAATAACCACTTTTATTGTTTTGAGTATTACTAAGTTCTTCCATAATGCTTTCTTCTTTGATGAAAGTGTCATATATTCTAAATGGTGGAATATAAAACTCTCATGTCAACTTTTCTAAATGATTTAAGCGTTGGTATAGTATTTCACAATATCATAGTGTTTTTGTTTAGACTTCTAGTTTTTCTCCTCCAATAATTGATTCTATTCAAACCCAGATGAACTTATTTTCTTGGAGATGAGGAAAGTTGTAGTGGATTTAGGATACCCATTTCACCATTGGATTATGAAATCTAAAATTTGTTACATCCATTTTGATGATGTAGCCAGTCCTTAAAATGTGTTGATAGAGTTGAAATTTCCATGTATTTCTTTTACATATCAAATACAACTCTAGAGAAATTATTCTTGAAAATCAACTACTTATCATGGATTTCAAGTGAAAAATAAATGAAGATGTAATGCCTCATATTTTTACAATAAACAAGTAAAAACATATTGTGACTTACTCCAACATATCATTTACTTGTTATCTATTTGCATTACCTAGGCTAATTAAGATTACTATTATGAGAGCATTTAAATCTGCATATGTAAGAATAGGATATGAATTTTAGCATTTTGAAATTTGTTAATGAGGATAAACATGTCCTTCCATTTGATTATGCATATCAAATTTCAAATGTGGTACCTAGAAATCAAATTAAATTGTTCATTGAATAACAAATGAAAAATGGTGCAAAGAACATACAAGGGTACTTAAATATCATTTCATAAAATATATCATCACTTGATATAGTTAGACAAATTTGTATATGGGATACATATGTGGTCATTAAGCTAACATAAAGAGGGATCGACTATGGGATCATTAAATTCTTGATATGAGATAAAACTGGATGCACTAAACATGAAGGAGATAGTAAAAATTATGCTTTTAAAACACTAATATGATTTGTGAGTAAGTGTGGTTGTGACAAGATGCATGAATTTCTTGGAGTGGTTATTCAATGACACAACTCTTTGAGCAATAATTACTTGATATGGTTGTAACTCAATGTTAGAGTGTTAACCGTAGTTCTATCAAGAGGGGTGGAGTATTTCCCACAATGTCTCTTCCAAAACCTGGAGTCGTGGGAGGGTTGTGGTGGTCATGTTCCCCTATACATGTTTTGATGGAAGCTAGTTTCCTGGTAGGAAATTCAGGTTGATATAGTCGATGCTTCCACTTGAGGGTTCTATATGTGGTTAGGTTAGTACACGGTTTGTATAGTTGTTGCCACACCATATTCTAGTCGAGGAATGATAGGATTGGAGAAAAACTAGGTTAGGGAGGTTGGGGTATTCTAAGCCAGTTGTGGATTCTACTTGGAAGGTAGTGGTCTCTTTTTTTTTTTTTTGCTAAATTACTACTATGTGAAAAATATGCTATTTTTTCTATTTATTAGTTGTGATGTCATGATTAGTTAAATGTCGCATAATTGTGATTGATGGTTAATTATTATGGGTGGTGAATTATTGTAAACTTTATGAGTAGGAAAAGATGAAAGATGCATTGTGATTATTATCTTGCACATTTGATTGAGGAACACATATGTGTACAATATGCATTAAAAAAAAATTATTGCTAACTATTAGTATCCACCTAGGGTATGTATACATTGGCCACTTATACACGTATATGTGAGTATGATAGTATGGCAAAGTATTTATTTATCTAGGTGAATAACTACTTTGTTAAGAATTTGATTAAAGTGTTTAAGTAGTGATTATGGTGAGGATTTACTTGACATGTTTTAATGGTTTATTGATGTGATCTAAACTAAATGTGGAAATATTAGGATATTAATATTGAGTGAATTGTTGACCATATGCTTGTATATATATATATAATTGTTCATGTATGTAAATATCAAAATGGATATATGCTTAATATGATACAGTAAGTAAAATATTATCTCGAAAGATTTTCCTTGTGTGTTGTTTAAATTTTAACCATAAATGTTGGTTGATTGTTAAAGAAATTGATTTAATTGTTTTAATTTTAACAAATTTTTCATCTGTAGTTAACTATAAATTATACTTTTAACATTTATACATATTTGAATGTTAAAGGAGGAATGTATTGCATAGTTTTACTTTAAAAAAAAATGTATTTAATTATAAATTATACTTTAACATTTATCCATATTTGAATGTTAAAGAAATGTATGAATGGTTAAAGAAATTTATTACATAGTTCTACTTTTATAAAATGATTCATAGCTATTTGTAATATCTCAACTTTTTGACTAACTATGTTATGATGTCATGTGAGGTCATGACCTAGTATATGTGATTTATTATGTTTACATAGCATTAATATGTTTTGATTTAGTTTCCTTTATGAGTTGATGTATTGGGCATGGACCCTGATTTGTTTTCATTGTAGAATACATGTGGGGCAGGAAAGACGAATGAATAAAATATGTTGTATTTCGAGAAGTGATTACAAAATTATGATATACTGAGATTTTCTCTTTTGTTACATTATACTGTGCAGAGCATGAATTACATGGTTGATTAGTTAGTGTGTTGAGCGTGGACTCAGGAACACACAAAAGACCTATATACTGGGCCTAAGGCCCAAAGTATTTAGAGAATTATATTTCATACTGGGCCTAAGCCCCGATGTACATTGAGTGTTGGGCATGATCCCTGGAGCACTCCAAGATTGAAAGAAATGATTATCAGATCCGAGGACATTTAAGTATCCTATATGTGCCTCACAACCACATTCTAGCTCTAGTGTTGAGCCGAGGCTCTGGAATTGCACTAGTGTAATTCCCATGTGAGAGTGTTGAGTTGAAAGGCTCTGAAGAGCACTCGGGGGTTACTACGTCTCAAGTGTTGAGTCAAAGAGGTCTCTGAATAGCACTTGCATGTTTCATCACAACTATTTCGACTTGATTAAATAAATCTTATTATCATCATCTGCTGCAGGAACTACCATGTTAAAACAAGGGAATCTGACATGCAAAGGGAGAGACTAGAGGTGCCTTTACAAACTTACCAAAACTGTCCAAAGAAGTGGACCCTTTCCTTAAAAAGAACTAAAAGAGGCATCTTGTGAAACAAATGCTTAAAGACCACCAACAGTATTATTATTTAGGAGCTTCAATTATATATTGGTTAAATATTATATATATATATATATATATATATATTCTTTTATAAATGTGTACACTTTATGGATATATATAGTTATGCGTAAGTGGGTTGCCACCTACTAAATATTAATTATTAATGTTTAGGTAGTATTATAAACTGTATACTACTATTATTATGAAAATATCTAAAAGATTAAATAAACACTTTAATCAACACGTTGAGAGGTCTTAGTTCCTAATGAACTAGCAGTTAAAGTAAACAAATATTATTTTATAAATTAATTATTTTAAAGAAACCAGTAAATTCCAACAATCCTAATTTCAAGATTTTCCTACTTAAGGAGACCAGACCCCAAAGTTTGGGGGATCATCTTTATTTTTTCTTTTGGTATTAATGTGCCAAGAAGAACTCTGCTCCTAATCTTTCCAGATCTGAACCAGATACCATCTAGGGCCTCTATCTCTCAGTTTCATGTCATAAGCTGCTCAGGGGGATTCTTACTGAACCAGGAACAGTTGTAGAATCATGGTTGGGAGGAATGTGGTAGTCCCAAAGTCATCCATCGAAGATCAGTGAATAGATCAGCTAAGAGTATAGTAATTTTTCATTTACCAGTTGGCTAAGTGTGCAGGACATTATCGACAGGAGTAGGCTACTGGGATCAGCAGGGCATTATAAGCAGGAGCAAGCTGCAGAAATCAGCAGGTACACAATTGCTATGAGATTTCCCCATGTAATTAATTATTTTATAATTAAAATGCTAAATTAGTATGAGTCTCTATACTAACCTAAATTCGAGAAATACCCATAATCTAATGGCTTTTCTAGCAGGTCTAGTAGCTAGCCTTTGCTAGCCAATCCTATTATAGTTTTTACTGCATTGAAAACAAATCTTTGTTGTATCTTGTATCTGCCTATGATGTCTTGTTTAAAGTTCCTCATAGTTATTTAACCACTGGGATAGTTTTAGCAGAAATTTTTAATTGATAGAATAAACTATTACAAAACTAGTTATTTATTTTTACATCAATTTCAGCCATTGTTTATTACAGTCAACGGTTTACATCCAAACAGAAATCAGGGTTTGATATTTTATCCCTGCTTCAACGAACTAAAATAGTTGCCCTATTACGTACAGTTATTCCATTACAAAAATTAAACAAGTCAGTAACTGTTAAATTTTCAGAATTTACTTCAATCTGATCTAGGATCTTAACTGAGAGAACAACATGTACAGCATATCTACAACATATCAATCATGGAGATAATAATGCAAGCACACAAGAGACACAAAGATTTACTTGGGGAAAACCATAAAGGTGAAAAACCCCAATAACTTCCTCAGAGATAGATAGAGCAATGATACAACCAACCATGAGAGATAGACATAACCTAGTAGCAGATCCTCCTCCTCCATAAGTGCGCCACTCCTCGTTGAGTGCATGAGTGAGAAGTGAGTGATTAAATAGAGTGCCTCCCGCACTCTATTTATATTTGACTTGACTTGCCTTTTTACCTAACTCATGTAGGCTCGAACTTAACCACATAACATAATGCTGACTGGGCTGACCCCCAATAGGGTGGTCTAATAACCCTTTGACCCACATGGCCGACCCCCAATAGGGTGGTCTAATAACCCTTTGACCCACATGACTTATACAGGGCCGACACCAAACAAGGTGGTCTAATAACCCATCAAGTATAAGTTACGACACCTATAATATAAATGACGACACTTCCGTATAGAGGAATAATAACATCTCGATAGGAATAAAATATACATATATGTGAAATACATTCCGAAGTTACATATACATCAACGCTCCCTCTTAACTAGGAAGGTATTTCTCAGCACAATTCTTCTAGCACAAGTCATCTTCTCTGGATCATCATCACTGGATAATCGTCATCGAGTCATCATCATCGTGACTGTTGCTGGTATCTCAATCAATCTCTGAATCTACTCGTCATAGGAAGTTATACAGAGCCAGTCCTTTTTCATACTGGTTGTAGGCCCACCACCTGCAGGTCTTCATCATCACTGGCCATACTGTGGAATCCTCAGGACTTATTACGTGCGTCACAAAACCTCGAAAGAGCATCCAAGGATGTTACGGGTACACAAATCCGACCTGTAGGATCTCCTAGGGCGCTATTACATGTGACCCCACCACAAAACCTTGAAGGAGCATCCCAGGATGTTACGGGTACACAACTCCAACCTGAAGGATCTCCCAGGGCACAAATTACATGTGGTCACCACAAAACCTAGCAAGAGCATCTCAGGATGTTACGGGTACACAACTCTGACCTGAAATTTCCCAGGGCACAAATTACATGTGGTCATGGCAAAACCTCGAAAGAGCATCTCAGGCTGTTACGGGTACACAACTCCGACCTGAAATCTCCCAGGGCCCAAATTACATGCCATAGGACAAAACCTCGCAAGAGCATCCCAGGATGTTACGGGTACACAACTCCGACCTGAAAGATCTCCCAAGGCACAAATTACATGTCCTCCCAGAGCAATGTCTCGAAAGAGCATCCCAGGCTGTTACAGGTACACAACTCCGACCTATAGGATCTCCCAGACATGCTCCTCTGCACAACCTGATCCACGGCCACAAAGTATCATCCTAATACTGACCATACATCAACCTGATGTACACATGATCATCCTGATCATCACTACAACATCCTGCTGCATGATCCACCTGATCATCAATGCATCTACCTGATGCATACCAAGTATCTATCTGATACATATCATCATACATGATCCTCCTGATCATATAATGTATCCACGTGATACAAATACAAATAGATGATACATATCACCATACATGATCCACCTGATCATACAATGTATCCACCTGATACATATACAGATACATGGTCCAAGCATCCAACATGATGCATACATACATACATAAAAAATAATCCAACTGATCATATCCAGCATCCAACATGATGCGTACATACATACATAAAAATGATCCAACTGATCATATCCAGCATCCAACATGATGCGTACATACATACATAAAATGATCCAACTGATCCTATCCAAGCAGAAACTAGAACATCAACCTAATGCTCATCATCCATCACTTACATCCACAGCCATGTGAAGGATCCTCCTTCCAACATGCTTGGAATGGCTTCAGCAAATGTGTCCATCACTTCTTCCTTGAAGTGTCCTCGATTTGAAGAACGCCAAGCCTCTCTCTGAAGTACTCGAACTTCACTCTGGCTAGTGGCTTCGTTAGCACATCTGCAATATGCTCGTCCATCGCAACATACAAAAGCTTCACAGCTCCTCTCTGCACCATATCCCTAATATAGTGATATTTGATCTCTATGTGTTTCGACCTGTCATGAAACACTGGGTTCTCGGACAGCTTCACACAACTCTGGTTATCACAGAAGATACCAGTAGCCTCTAACGGGAGATCAAATAACTCAGATAGTAGCTTCCATAGCCATACTGCCTCACAACTAGCTGAACAGGCTGCAACATACTCTGCCTCACCTGTACTCAGTGCCAGGAAGGACTGCTTCCTTCTAAACCATGAGATCACACCTGATCCCATACTGAAGCAACACCCAGATGTGCTCTTCCTGTCTGCAGCACTGCCAACCCAATCTGAATCAACATAACCCTGCAGGTTAAACTTTTGATTCACCTCATACTTGAGCTCATAATCCACTGTACCCTTCAGGTACCTCAGAACATGCTTTACAGCAACTAGGTGAACACTCCTCGGATCCGTTAGGAACTAGCTCAATGTGTTCACAGTAAAGCAAATGTCTAGTCTCGTGTTCGTCAGGTACATCAAGGACCCAATCATCTGACGATAAATAGAGACATCAACTGGCTCAGATGAAGCATCACAAAGAAGCTTCAGATTCAATGCCATAGGTGTGGCCACGGCCTTGTAATCTATCATGCCGAACCTCTTCAGGATCTCTACTGCAAACTTCCCTTGTCCAAGGAAGATTCCATCTGCACTCTGCCACACCTCCATGCCAAAAAAAAATAGTGCATCATCCCCAAGTTCTTCATCTCCAACTCGGTAGTAAGCTTCCGCTGCATGTCGGCAATCAATCTATCTTCACCATACCAAGTTTTGCACATATATTATTTCCTATCATGTGTCTCAGAACCAAGTGGCTTCTCCACATACACTTCTTCTTCAACTACACCATTCAAGGAAGTTGTCTTGAATCCATCTGGTGTATCTTCTATTTCATCACTTTTATATTTCTCTATGCTGCCATTTGCAACATGCTTGATCTGATAGTTCCATTTGGAAGTCACAACAAACTTCCCTTCAGCTCTTGGGACCGCATCCCAAACATCGTTCTTCATGATCGACGGATCATGGCATTCTTCCCGTATCCTGGGAGCTTCAATATCTTTCCTGGCATTGTTGGTGAACAAATGTTGTAGTTCTTCTTTTGTAGGTGATGACATACGATCTTTCCTACACAACAAGTTAAATTGCATGATTAGAAAACATCTCATAGTTTTCAGAACAAATTCTTACACATAAATAAATATGTCATACAGTCATGCAATTATCTTAGCCAATGCTTCAATACAACATTTATCCATATTCCGTAACTTTCTAGATGCCTTCCAATCTCTACCAGAACATTCTTCAGAGTGTGCACAACTCCCAACATGTCAGCAAAGAGGTTTCATTCTAGATAAGTAGCATTGGAATGTTGTACAGTGCCATAGGCCACTTACCCATGTATATTAGTAGTATAATGTTCATCAATGCAACTATTCTAATATGCACAATACATATCCTAAGTCTAGGAACATGAGCATATACATCATTGAACAATTTTATTTAAACAGACAAATATGCAAGAAATTAAAATACTTATCTTTGTTTGTTCATTGGGTGGACTCCCTCTGAGTCTTTGCTTCCTTGCAGGAGCTGCTAGAGTCCTAATCTACAGTAGTTTCTTCTACACCTTTCTGTTGTGAAATGTAGAGAGATGGACAACTCCCTCTAAATATATAAACCACTGGAGTGTACTCCCTCTTGATCTTTGCTCCCTGGATTACCTGTCCTTGAACTTATATACATTCTTGATCCCTATGCATGCTTGTTAGTATCATCATTGTGTTATCCTCTAGGTCTAATATAAAATCATACATTCATTAGGATACTATTAAAACACAATAATCTCAAGCATGTATAGTCATGATCATTTCAAACAGAAATAGTAAGCATTATTATTCAAGGTTTATGTAGCATTCTTATGGTTAGTCAAATCATAAGAAACATAACATATCTAAACCTATAATTACTCAAACCTATGACTCTTCAGGTTAGTTGAATCATCAATCAAGATAAGAGATATAAAATGCATAAAACCTGTGATTATTCAAACCTATACCTTCATGATTCTTCTGGTTAGTCATATCATCAATTATTGTAAGAAACATAATATGCATACAACCATGATTATTCAAACCTAAGACTTCATGAATAATCATTATCAACAACAGTATAAGATCCTAACCCAAGGTAGGATTCTATCTTGATATAGGAAAAACATACCTGGATTAGCATGCTAGTTACTTATGTCTAACATACTCACATGATGTCTTCTTGTTCTTCTTCAATGACTTGTGCTAGTAACCTGTATATCTCATAGGTTAGCCATTATAAAACCAAGTTATACATACCTCGTAAATGGATCTTCTATGAGATCCATGACAATGGATGAGTCTTTATCCTCATGTCATCATGATCATATGTTCTTGAACTGGAACATGATTTGTCTTTCTTGGTGTACCTTTCATGTTAGTAGACAACATAAACCTCATACAACACCATAATGCATTAGTACAATCATAAGTGTCAACACCCTAACCAATGAATATCTTCTATCATGCATTCATAATTTTGTTAAGGTGATACGACAAATCCAAAATCAAGATTGTACTAACGGTAATAACATGAAGACAAACATACCATAAACTTAATCATGAACAAATCTCAAAACATACCTCGATCAGTCATACCTATCGAGATCGCTTGTAATCTCCTTATGTAAATCTTTAGCCTCACCTCCCTCTGAAACAAGAACTCCTTCACTTATGTAGGTGACAAATCCATCTTCTTCTAGGATTAACCCAATCCACTTGATTTACAAGAACTGGGATTGGAGCTAGATATGGGTTTGTGAGAGAAACCCCAAAAATTCAAACTTTGAATTTCAAACTTTCAAAAGGATAGAAATATGTGCCTTGATGAGCTGATCAAGCTGGTATATTTAGAATTTGAAAACTGCAAAGTTTCACTCCTCAATTTTGCCTTTGAAACTTCCAGATTCACTAGACGTGACCCTGAACTGGGGTTTGATGAAACCCACTCTTCTGCCTAATCAAAAGGTTTGATCCAAAGCTCTAAGCTTCTATTTTTCTGAGGAGCTTCCAGCCATGGTCACAGATTTCAAAAATTCCCATTTTTACAGAAGCCCTAATTTTCCACTTTTCTGATCAAAGTCCCGAACTAGGGTTTGATCAAGCCCGACCTTTTTCCCAGCCAAGAATTCTTATTTTGGTCTCTAAATTTCTATTTTGATGAGTAGCATCCAGCCGTGGTCTCCGATTACAAAAATTCCAACTTTCTCCAAAGCCCTAAATTCCGGAAGCCATGAATGAAGGTACTCAAAAATAATTCTGTTTTGACATAAATATGTACCTGATTGTTTCTAGTTTACCTCCAAAATTTTCGATCCACAGGGTCTAAAAAAGTTTTCTGAGATAGCCTGACCTGTTATCTTTCCATCCTGACAGGTCTGACCTCAATTGGATTCTTTGAGAGAGAGTTGTGCCAAATGTCACAACGTGACCTGTTTTGGGATAATACAAGAGAGCGAACTTGTACGGCATGCCATGTGTCACTATTTCAACTTCGGCCTTTGAACACTTTTCTTGAGATAGCTTGGCCTATTATATTTCCATCCTGATAGGTATGTACTCAATTGGACTCTCTGAGAGAGAGTTATGCTAAATGTCGCAACATGACCTGTTTATGGGATAATATAGAAGAGCTCACTTGTACGGTGTGCCATGTGTCACTGGTTCAACTTCGGCCTCTGAAAACGTTTCCTAAGATAGTATGTTCTGTGTAATACGTGTCACTTTTTATGAAATTTCATTTGGAGCTTCGTAGCCCAGGTTATGACCTTTTTCCCAAGGTCACCTGATTTTGACTCAGATCTGGAAGAGCCAGAAACCCTATATTGTACAGATCATAAATCACAAAGTACAACGCATTAGAAGTTTTCCTTTGGACACAAGGTACCTGGAGATTTTATATTCGTCCTGTAACAATTTCAGATCTGAAAACTTCGCCAAAAAGGATTTATAGCTAAAGTGCTATGATGACTGGTTTTTTCTATATCAAGCCCTAGCATCGTAAGTGCAACAAGTGTCATACATGCCATATCATGCCTTCTTTCAGGCTAGCTCTGATACCATGTTAAATTTTCATAATTTACTTCAATTTGATCTAGGATCTTAACTGAGAGAACAACATGTACAGCATATCTACAGCATATCAATCATGGAGACAATAATGCAAGCACACAAGAGACACAAAGATTTACTTGGGGAAAACCATACAGGTGAAAAACCCCAATAACTTCCTCAGAGATAGATAGAGCAATGATACAACCAACCATGAGGGATAGACATAACCTAGTAGCAGATCCTCCTCCTCCATAAGTGCGCCACTCCTCCTTGAGTGCATGAATGAGAAGTGAGTGAGTAAATAGAGTGCCTCCCGCACTCTATTTATACTTGACTTGACTTGCCTTTTTACCTAACTCATGTAGGCTCGAACTTAACCACATAACATAATACTGACTAGGCCGACCCCCAATAGGGTGGTCTAATAACCCTTTGACCCACATGGCCGACCCCCAATAGGGTGGCCTAATAACCCTTTGACCCACATGACTTATACAGGGCCGACCCCAAACAAGGTGGTCTAATAACCCATCAAGTATAAGTTACGACACTTATAATATAAATGACGACACTTCCGTATAGAGGAATAATAACATCTCTATAGGAATACAATATACATATATGTGAAATACATTCCGAAGTTACATATACATCAACAGTAACTGGGACAAAATTACCAACACATAGATTTAATATCATATCCAAATCCAGATTTTATACCAACGACCATCCAATACTTTCAATGAAGAATACAAGTGTGGTAGGATTATACACAAGCGTCTATCGAGACTTAGTTCAAGGGTCGAACCCCCTAGCGTCTTCAAACATTAAACCAGTGAATGCTCCCTACAGGAGGCACGCCTACGTATGACAAAACGTTGTGTGTAGCCCTGAGTTTTTCATCAAAGAAATATTTATATAACCCTAAGTTTTCATTAACAAAATATATATATATATATATCCAATTACATCTACCAAAACAAAAGGCGTTTAAGCCAGTACTCATTTAGAACATTTGAACAGTAATCTACCAAATAGAAACCCACAGGGTTTTCCCATAGCACTTAGTATCAAACCATTTCGAGATTTAAACGATTAGATTCAAACAGGAATACAAAATAGCAGTATCGTTTATTATCGTTGCAAATTCACATAGTTCATAGTATGGGTGTAAATCTTAAAGAAAATATCATATATATATATAGGTGATAGCCACAATGAAGGGATAAAACCCCAATGCCACACATTGTGCCAAAAATTACAGAGTACAAATTAATCCAACCATGATATCCTTACAATTTACTCAAATCTTATATATCCTACCTTTCAAATGAAAAATGCATTGCACAGGACTGGAACCCGATTAATAGGAAAAGACCCAGTTCCTAA
Organism: Larix kaempferi; assembly: GCA_027924585.1. Lineage (NCBI taxonomy): Eukaryota > Viridiplantae > Streptophyta > Pinopsida > Pinales > Pinaceae > Larix > Larix kaempferi. Next base: position 8,647,588 of record BSBM01000229.1, read on the forward strand.
AAAAATACATTCAGTTACATTACAAAGTTAACTGCCATATTCAATTACCCTGAGACACCATGTCAAACCCCTGTTCAAACCTTAAGCGACCATTATTTCTCCCAAAGTGAATTGGTAAGCCAGATGCTTACGGGAATTTCCTTCGAAACCAGGACAAGATCCATACGCATCCCAGCAAAGTCACCAGAGGCAGGATAATGGGGGTTGGTTGAACTTACCATTACCCTAGTCGCGTTGGTAGAGCTTCGACTCACCATAGCTTCTACATCCATGGCTCTTTGTCACCTGTCGCCATACAGAAAGCCACCAATTAGCAACTCTGCGAATTGGCAACGAATAAGCAAGAAACCATGAGATAAGGAATTTAACTCACCAGTTAATATTATGGTGCCCACGCTCCAACGAGTATCATGGACACCATGTGCACTGACCATGAGCGTCGCTCGGGTTAGGGTACCCCCATCGTCTCATAGTCAAGAGAGGTGCAGAACCAGGAAAGTAAAACAAAATCGAAAACAAAGGCTAAAGCCAACGAAAACCCCAGCTAATACCAAACCCTCGGTGACAGGCTGTCCTCCAACATACATTAAAATTGCAGTTATTTCCCCACTAACCACGTTTTAATGGAGGCTCGATTTGTTATAAAGAGACTATAGTTTAGCCATGCCCCTTTAAGCCACATTGCACTTCATTCAAATTACATAGAATGGTTCATAACCCTTGCCATGGTGATTTGGGACATTCCCTTAGGATAGAATAATTATGGAGTTTGTACCTGCAAAAAGACAAATTCAATGGATGACATTAGCAAATTGCCCACACCCCACGGCAACCCTGTCGGGGTATGTAATTACCTCATCTAGATTGTTACAGCACCCACCTTAGGATCAAACAGCAACAAAGGAGCATATCACCTAGAAGTACCATTTAAACATTCACAATTTCAAACACATAAGTTATAAATCCATAAAGATCTATGTTCTACCTTGTATTAGCGTTACGGTTGTATTACAAAAACCAGATAGGATATTGTTTCACCCTGCTTCCGAAGACTTTGAAACTCAAACTTTAAGAAGACTATGTTTTGAAAAGATCTTAGACTTATATAGTTTATATTGTGCAAATATGGATGCGCTTAATTGAAATTGAATTAACATATGAATTATTTCTCAATTAAATAGAAAATGTTGCAGACAGGAAAATTTTTAAAAAATGTTTCCATTTCGAGACATTACACTATTTAATTAGTAATTATACTTTAAAGTCTATAATTTTTTTAAACTTTGTTGGTTGTCAATGAAATTGATTTAAAAGTTATTATTTTATTATTTATTTTGATTTGTGTGTCAACCTGGTTTTAGAAAAGGATTGGATTTGATAAAATAGGTTGCTTGGGGATGAAGTAAGGGGGCCTAAAAAGGGGAGGAAGGAGGGAAGAAGTTTTTTTTTTATGATTGTTTTTGAGGTTGGGAAGAAAGGTCCAGTGGGAGACTCAATGCCAAGATGAGAACTATGCTATTGAACTATGTTACTGTTTTAGGAGATCGCGAAGAAACCATAGGGGGATGGTTGTTTGAGTCATGGCAATGAAGAGACATGAAACCATTTGGATTCTTGGGGTTAGGGAGTTGGTTGGGTCCCTTGTTGGCTTGGATCATAAATTGTGGTTTTGTTTTGGGGAAGTGGAAGAATTCAAAGTGATCCATTCCCAAAAGAATTCTATGTGATCTCATTCACAATATTAGAAGTAATATCCTTGCTATTTTTTTTTTAAATAATTCTATTTTGAAATTGATGTTAACTTCAAACATATTTACTCGTTAAAATTTACTAGTTAAGATTTATTGCTTTGAAATGTGAATTATTATTTTTTTACTAGGGGAATCAAGAATGAGGATTAGGCTGGTACTCACATGACATGGGGTCAAGGGATCCAATCTCACTACCACTATACCCCTAGGTGCATGCATAGTGCCTGAACCATGGTGCATGGGTAATCTTGGGGAGATTTGAACACATGACCTTCCATTTACAACTGATTAACTTTTCATCTTCACCACTTGAGTTGCCCCCTATAAGCTTAGAAATGTGAATTATTGTTAATCAATAATCAAAATTTTAAATTATCAAAAACAATAATTAAAAAAATTATGTCAATGATAAAAGTTGTTAGAAATTCTTAAAAATTAAAACCTCATAAAAATTTCCTAACTAAAATAATTGTTGAATTATAGTTGAATCTCAAATTTAAACTCAAATAATATTTTATTCTAATCAAGTAGCAACCTGGAAGAATATGGCTCTTAGAGGTTGCTATAGTAGCAACTAGTGTTGTAGATTTTTACCTTGTAATATTTCGCTTTATGTTTTAATTAATACATTTCCTAGGTTGCTATAGTAGCAACTAGTGTTGTAGATTCACTTTATGTTTTAATTAATACATTTCCTTCTTATATGATTCTATTTCTCTAGTCGTCTTGATGACTTTCTATTTACTTTCTTGGTTGGTGGTGGCTATCAAGATGAATACTTATACTATGTCTATGTCTTACATGTTTAAAAGTATTAGTAATTATTTGATTATTAGAAATATTATTTTGTTGTAAGTGGATTCTAACACTTGTTTCTTGTTTCTTATTTTTTTCCGTGGGAAAAAATACATTTTATAATTCTCCAAGAATATAAAACCCATTCTAGGTGCCAAGTCACATATTACATAATATTTTGTGGTAGAAAAAGTAACAATTGTCTGGAAATAATTATGAAAATGAATAGTAAAGGTCCTTTATCAACAAACTAGAGAAACCCGATATAACATGAAAATTGAAAAGATAGTATTCCGAAAGTTTTCATATAAACGACTAGTTGACAACTAAGCATATGTCTATCACCATCCAACATTATATGTCTACCACCATCCAACATTAAGTAGAATAGATCGAAGAATTTTCCTGATCTAGATGAGAATCGATCATTAATATTTTCAGGGCATACATATATTGGTTCTTGTTCATACCTTGATTTGGATATAGTGTCAATTTATGTATTCAATTGTCTATGCATGTGAGTAAATGTGGTAAACTCAAATTGAGAAGTTTTATTTAATCTGAATGGGAAAATCTTGTAAATTAGTATTATGATTCTACTATTTATGAGACATTCAAACAATTACTAACACATATTTTTCAAAAACTTGGATTTTACAAGTGCATTGGATAAATAAACCAGTATAGATCCATATTAAACTTGTATCCATCAAGCACCGAGAGGGATCCAATTTCTTGAGGTGTATTTCTTTTTTAAAATTTAAACTCAAGAAATTTGATCTTTCTTGATTGATAGATTCGGGTCTAACTTTTAAGTTTTTATTTTATAAACAAACATCTATTTTTTAATTACTTTTCATAATATTTTATTTTAGGAACCAACATGGATTTTTTTTAAATATTTTCCATAATATTTTATTTTATGAGCCGACATGAATTTTTTTAATTATTTTGTTACTAAAGTTATAACGTTATATCACATTAGAGGATCTCTCCCATAGTAGATTATAAAACACCTTGTTTCACTTGGTGCAATTATTAATAAAAATTACAATGTCGTGAGTATAGCATAATTATTAGATCCTCTACTTAAGTGAACCTTAACTAAAAAATAACAAAACTTGGACTCTACAAAGTGGATTGGATAAATAAATGATTAGTAGAAATTACAATATCGTGAGTTTAGCATAATTATTGGATCCTCTGCTTAAGTGACCTTAACTATAAAATAACATATATCCACAAAAAACACTAATCCTTCTACGCCACATGTGTTCCCAATCTCATGGCACTTAATGGGATTGATTTATGAATGAGTAGTTCACCAACTTGTCTAGGAAACTTGTTATACAATACTTCATTTCATAAAAAATGAAAATTTGTATTTATTTTGTGTTGTGACAAGGAAAAAAAGTGTTTTTTTTATTGTAATAAAGTAGTATATTAATGTCAAGTTAAATACCCCATAGAATCACAAATGGAATTATCCTCATCTTATGAGATATTTTCTTAAGAACTTGTAAAGTATAGAAGGTTCAAAACAATTACGAAATGATTTCTATGCAGGTTTTAAACAATAACACGTGTCTCTAAATACTCTAAAAATAAAAAAAGGCATAAAATAGAGAGATTCATAATGCTATCCTCCCAATTTTTCAAAGAACAAAAATACTAGGCCTTTGAGTTTGTTTTTTCAAAGAACAAAAATACTAGGCCTTTGAGTTTGTGTCTTCTGAAGAATTTAGTAGGTTGGGACTTAAGTTTTAATAGATAATCATATATGAGTCAATGTTTTAATAGTAACCTTGACCTTCCAAATATAATACTACCATGATTTCTCCTCCTATTGATTTCTAGTTATTAAAGCAATGGGACCAAGCTTTTCCATCTATAGTTTCCTAATCTTATTCATAGACCAACCTAGCTTAGTGCCTCCCTCAATCTTTATATGAAAAATTTAATTCCTCTAAGTAATTAATCTACATATCAAAATAATCTTCACATATCCCCACTATTCTAGGTGTCTTCCATTTCTATTTCCCCAAATATATCAAACCCAAATCTTCCTTTTGACTAAGTAAAAATATCTCATTATCATGTAATAACTTTATCAATGTCTTAGGAAGAAGAATAATATTTCCACAATGCGTAATAGAATCATCTCCAACCTAACAAGTTTTTTATTAGATAACCTCCATACAAGAAACCTATTTATAATGGGAAATCCTAACACTAATGATTTCTATAACATCTACTGCAATCGAACATTGTCCTATGACTAATATATTTTTTCATAATAATCCTCTTCGATAAACGTCTTATTCATGAGGTTCCAAACATCCCCTCCCCTACATTCTCCTATACATAAACAAAATATGACCCACAAAACAACATTCCCCACTATGTTTTGAGATATATGAAGAATTTAGGGAGTGATTTTTTATGGTATTCTCCCATGAATACCCCTTGAAAAAATAAAAGTCATTTTTCTCTCATTAATATTTTTATGAGATTTGGATCTATTTTCTAGGGTTGGTAAATGTGCCCTCAAGAAGCAACTTATATTTTCTAACATAAATAATGTCAAAATGATATTAATTAGGATGAGAACATTGGAGAATAGTAGTATGTTCAAGCTCTTAAGATGGCCCCTCTTTTTTTGATCCCTATCTTCAATCACTTACATCCCTTTCAGAAACGGAGGCTCAATTGAACCTTTTGGCATGGATAACTTGATTTTAAGTACATTACTTCCTTTAAAAACTAAGGAATACTAAATAGTATCCCTACACACCATAGAAATTTCAACCAAATGCCACCTATAATATTTGTTCTAGATTCTTCAAAAACAATTTGATTACCACCTTCTTGACTTGTTTGGTCTTTGCATTAAATCTGAGGACCATTTTTTCATCCATATTAATTTACTAAAGTATCTACCATAGTCCATCATGGCATGCTCATATTTATGGAACTAAATGCTTTTCAAGGACCTTATATTAGAATAATCAAACATTTTAGTGTAATCCGATTCACCAACCATGATCTCCCAACTCTTAAAGGGGATTTATTTTCTATCAAATTCACCTAACCCTTTGGAAACCAATTGATGGTTGTTTTTGTTATTGGCCTTATCCAATGTTTGAGCGGGTTTTAGACATGTCTTGGAACATGCACCTAAAATGGACAATGTGACAGTTCAACAATTGGCCCAAAATTGTACCGAATGAAGAATTTAATTCAAATTTAGTTAGGAGTTGTGTCCACTTTGTAACAGGCTCCTCCAATGCTTTGATGTATAAATATGTAGGAGATCTAAGGGTAAAAAGTAGGTTTATGTTGGAAGATAGTAGCTATTATGTTGTCATTGTGTTTCTATGTAATGTTTGGTAATTGAATTATGAATAGAGTATTGATGCGCACTATGCAAGCTATGTAAGATTGTCCCAATGATAATACAAATGAGAAACTCTCGTTGCAGTATTCAATGCTTTTGTTAATTGTGATGAATGCTTGTATTTATCGCACATGGTTGATATAATATGATACTGTCATGAATGTTTTTTTTAATAGTGAAATCAATGTTAAACTGCGCAACAAATGAATGAATAATAGATCTATTGAATATCTTCTCACATCCCATTATCCCTGTAGAAACTCGGTTCCCGCAATCTCCTTTGATACCTTGGGTGAGATGTGATATGTTAGCAGGTGATGTCAAAAGGGCCGATGTATGGGGTTTAAAGATCGAGAGGAGTCTACGGAAAGAAGTTTTCAATTCGACAAGTTTCGAACCTATTAAGCAGGTTCATCCTCAGGAGAACAAGAATCTCACTCTTTGTTGGTGTGAATTATGTTGAACCTTGGGTCTGCCCCTACACCAACAAATGGTTCTATTTTTAGGACTAAGATTTGTTCTTGAAGGGACATGAGAGTTAACTAACGGTTTTTTGTAGACCAACGAGAGAATAAATAAAATATTGGCTAAGAAAAAAGGAGTATGAGTTCGCTAGAGAATAGAATAAGAACCCTCGGTTTACTGAACTAGATAGGCTGCAGAGGTATGCCTATCGATACCTATATGAATGGTTCTTCTATGAGATTCCCATGCTTCTAGATGAGTGGTTGCTAAGTTTGGTGGAGCGAACCTGAGAGAATATGGCTTGGTTCTGAGGGACTAGACTCCAAAATATATGTGACTGGATAACATTATAATTAACCCTATATCATGCGTAGTAGAATATTTGCTAGATAGTATTTAGAAGGGGTATGTTGTAGAGTTTGTCGTAGATCATACTCAGTATTATAACATTGTTGAGAGGGAGTTATTTGAGGGTTTGCATGGAAGATGCTAGAAGTCGCTGAGTACTTGTATTAAGATGTTATTGTGTGACAAGAGAAGGATGATATTGGAATCATAGCATCCTAGCAGTTAAGCACTTACATGCAAATTTTGGGACTAGGGATGACTAGAGACTGATATGAATGAAGGGAGGACAAATAAATGAAGAAAATATGAGCTCAAGATGTTGAACAAAGAAGAAGAATCAATAGTAGAAGAGATAGGATCACTTTGTGGAGGGAAAAGGTTTTGGAAAGACAGTAGGAAGAGGACTGCAGCTGAAGTATGGGAGCAGTGCAATGACTATCAAGAAAGAAATTTTTGAATAGGTATCCATTTTCAAGGATTGTCACACTCAAAGAAAGAAGAAGGCATACAATTTGATCCATATGGAGTTAGTCCTTTTTAGATCGAGATATGTGTTGAACCCACAACCCTGCATGCATCCCCAACATATGAGGTAAGAATTCTGAATTTTCTATTTCCAAATAGTAACAATAGTAATAGTATTCAAAGTAGAAGGAGTAAGTTACCTGGTCAAACATAGCATGCAACATCGAGCAATGGTACTACACAGAATACGATGGTGAGGATAGACCCTATGTTAAGATTGCATGGCTTTTATGGGGTGGGGACATATGACCTAGATTAGTACTTATTTGTACGTGAGGCTATATGGAAGGTGAAGCATGTCCAAGATGATGCTATAAAGCTGGAATATTTGGTAACCACTCTCAGGGATCATGCAATGACATGGTATATGAAGTATCAGGCCACCGTATCAAACATAAATTTTGAGGCGTTAAGGATGCATTAATAAAATAATTTAAGAAGTCAGAGTCTGAGTCGTAGTCTATTGCTGAGCTAAAGGAAATTATACATTTGTGAACTGAGATAGTCTAGGAATTTGACTAAAGACTCAAGGAATTGATGGATAATGTGAAATTTCAAATTCTAGAAGAACAACATAAATAATGGTTTATTGTGAGGGTGTTTCCACATATACATGGCATGCTGACACAACATAAGATTACAACATAGACAAATTCATTTGAAGTGGCTATGAATTTGGAATCCTCCCCATTAGGAGAGAGCAATGTGAATATGGGTTAGGTCCATACACAGTCGGAGGCATTGACAATCCAATTACAAAAATTGCAATAGGGAAAGAGAATTACAAAAAGGTATGGTGTACCAATTGTATGATTGAGGGTCACCATAAGTGTTAGGAACCCATGTCAACCCTTCTATTTACTTTGTTAGTATATTGTTGTTGGACGCATGTGCTTTGTAAGTCGTCCCGTAGTATTTGTTCATCCATGGTTGTGTTATTGTTGTTTGGCGCATATGCTTTGTAAGTCGCCCATAGTATTGTTGATCCATAGTTTGTATTTCCCCATGGTTTTGACCCATAGTATTGGCACCTAGACTTAGTATATAAGTTTGTGTTGAGGCCTATGAAGGCACCATGAAGTTAATTTTATTGGGCTTGCTCAAAGGAGGTCCACCCCTAGAAGTGGCCTGCGATCAATATACAAGTCATTCTGAGTTCTGTTATTTCTTCTATCTCATGTGTTTTCATTAATTTAATATTGCAAGTTCTTCACATCTAGTATTAGAGCACTTTGTTAGGCTCATTGGATGAAATTTCTACCAATTTGTTTTTCGCATCTGTTGCATCTTTGGATCTGGGAATAATCCCTATCTGCTTAACTATGGGAAGTGGTTGGGCATAAGTCCTCAAACTCATTATGAGGAGTACCACAGGAACCCCAAATTAGTTGGCCCATTGAGAGGACCTGCCAGCGAAAAGGGAAACGAATCCTACCTGATTGACTAGTTCCCACCCGTGAGGTAAACCAAGAGCTTTCGTTTGTGGCATTGCAGTTATCAGTTTTACCTGAGCTGTGGAGTGAGGGGTATTGCCCTAATATGCAAGCCATCAGACATCATTGGTGGCTAAGTGAAACCCCTAAACTGTTAGGAACCCTCACATAGCTGGGGTCCATATCTATTTTTAGCTGAACTGTTGCTGCGTTGTTTCAGATCCATTTTGAAAGTCATTCTAGATCTAGTTGTTTCAAATCTATTTCAGAGACAGCCATTTTCAATCCATTCAGTGTCATTTCAGATCCCTTTGTTTTTGATCACTTCTGTGCCATTGCAGATCTATCTGTTTCAGACCCCTTCTGCGTCGTTGCAGATCCATTCCTGAAAAATAAAAATAAAAATTAAAAAAAAATCATTTTTTTGGCAATATCTCCCTTGTTTTCACTCGTTTTTCCCTGAAACTTCACTAACACCCCTGTCATCCCATTCTGCATATTTCATTCCTGAGGACCCTATCCCAAATTCCACTTTCCAAAACCTAAAATCCCACATTTGTCTATTTTTAGGGTTTGCAATAACTTCTTCGGATCTCACCCAATTGCCTTCAAATGTTTCCACCGAGTTCCTTTCTTAATTTTGCTTCTTTGTCCCTCTCTGCCAAATTTTCTCATTCTTTCACTCCGCCTTTAAAATCCCCATTTTTTGCTTCCCTATCCATCACAATGTGTCCAAGACCTAGTCAAACCCCAATTACCCCTCCGAGTTTTTCCCAAATCCAAATTTCCCTTTACTAAATAAGCTTTTGTTTGTGTTTTTCTATCCATTCCAAAAAAAAAAAAAAACTCCTAGTTATGGTTGTCACCCACGCTAGAGCAAAAACCATGGAGGAAGCACTTGCAACCATCCAAACCAAACTCCAAGATTTGGATGAAAAATTTCTTAGCCTCCATCTTCAGCATTCAACCATGAACAATAACCGACAACAAGAATCTTCTGCAACCACTCGGTTCTCTTCTTCCAACAATTTTCGTGGTTCGAAGGTTGAATTTCCTTGCTTCAATGGTACTGATCCGACTGGATGCATCTATCGTGCATAACAGTATTTCAGTCTGCATAATTCTTTGGATGTCCAAAAAGTTCCTCTTGCATCCTTTCATTTGGAACAAGAATCCCTTCAATGGTACCATTTGTACATCAAGGCTCATGACGAGCCAAAATGGATAGATTTTTGCCAACTCCTTTTCCAATGATTTGGTCCTAGTGCTTTTGATGACTTCACTGGAGCACTCACTGAACTCCATCAAAGTGGCACTGTGAGAGAGTATCAGACCAAATTTGAGAAACTAGATAATCACACAGAAGGCTTGTCTGATTAATTCTACAAGAGTTCTTTTATCAGTGGTCTTAAGGATGAAATCCGGTCAAAGGTTAAAATGTTCTGTCCCAACACAATGATGGAAGCCCTAGGGTTAGCTAATTTCGCAGAAGACAAGATTGCATCCCAACAATGCTCCAAACCCACTTTTGTTCCCTTCCAAAAAATGGGTTCTCAACGACCTCCCATTCCGCCAGCAACTCGACCAACTCCTATCAAGCATTTGTCTGAAATAGAGATGCAGGCACGCAAAGAAAATGGGATTTGTTATAATTGTGATGAAAAATTCACTCGGGGACATAGATGTGTTCAACAAAAGCTCTATCTCTTGGATATAGATTCTCTACCTGCCTCTAAAATTGGTGAAGAAACTCTAGATACAATGGATTCTCAGGTCGACATTCAGGAGCCTCCTATTGACCCCCCATCTCAGGATGAACAACCAGAGATATCTCTCCATGCTTTATCCAGTGTCACCACCCCCCAAACAATGCGATTCAAGGTTATTTCAAGAAGCTCCCTCTTACAATACTCATTGATTCTGGTAGCACTCATAACTTCACTGACCCCCGGATCACCAAACAGGCTTATTGTTTTGTCCATCCTTGCTCCAACTTTGAAGTCATGGTTACCAATGGAGGCACCTTACCTTGCAAGGGAAAGTGTCACAATGTGCGTATCTCTCTGGAAGATTATAACCTATGCTATAACATGTTTGGCTTTTCCTTAGGTGGATGTGATGTGGTTTTGGGTATTCAATGGTTACGCACACTTGGCCCCATCTTATGGGATTTTGCTGAACTTTGGATGCAGTTTTCAGTCAATGAGACACAACAAAAATTTACAGGCTTACAACCAGGGTCGCTCCGCATCATCAGTTCACATCGGTTGGAAAAGAACACACACTTGGCCCCATCTTATGGGATTTTGCTGAACTTTGGATGCAGTTTTTAGTCAATGGGACACAACAAAAATTTACAGGCTTACAACCAGGGTCTCTCCGCATCATCAGTTCACATCGCTTGGAAAAGATCACATGGTATCATTGCTCAGCTCCATTCCATTCAGATGCACCCATCAACGGTCTCCACTACTTCCTTGGATAGATATGCAGGTGTCTTTGTTGCACCAGTGGCTTTCCGCCTTCAAGAGACCTTTCGAGTAAGCATTTTGCCACATCTACATCTTAGCAGTAAATGATGGCTATTTTGCATGTAGTACCGATGTGGAAGTCATCCCTATTAGGGAATTATTTCTACATCAAGACTAATCTTCAGAGTCTAAAAAAATTCCTGGAACAATGGGTGTCCTCCCTAGCACACCTGAAATGGGTTATCCACCTCATCGGTTATGACTATGCAATCACTTACAAGAAGGGTAAGGACAGTATGGGGGCAGATGCTCCTTCTCGCACATTTGATGACCCTATTTCTCTTACAGCTATTTCTCTACTTGTTCCAAACTGGTTGCCATATGTTCAACGAGGATATCTCTTCTATGAACTCCATGCTTCTTCATCGGCAGGGAACTCTGGGTTCCTCCAAAACTATGACCGAAAGCAATGTAACTTCTTTTGGTAGGGAATGAAAATGCCAATTCAACAGATGGTGGTTGACTGTGATACTTTCCAGGTCAACCAGGGTGAAACAACACTCCTTTCGGGACTTCTCGAACTCTTTCCCATCCCTACACAGATTTGGACAACTATTTCTATGGATTTCCTAGAAGCGCTCCAGTGGTACAATACCACGTCTAAAAGGACACCATATGAAGCAGTCTATGGACAGGCACCACCATTTCTTCTTCCATACACCCTCAGTAGCTCCCCAGTTCAGGAAATTGACTCGGTTCTTTGAAACCGCGATCAGATTCTTCTCATTCTGTAGGACAATCTTCACATGGCAAGAATTTGACTACAACAACAAGCTGCTCAGCACCGTTCAGAGTGCACATTTCATGCAGCTGATATGGTTCTTCTTCAGCATTCCAAGCAATCCTCCTGAAACTCGAAACGCATCAGTGGCCCGAAATGCAACCTAAAGATGCTACAGGGGAACCACTCCATCCAATTCTGCATCAATTTCCACATCTAAAGCTTTGAGGACAAATCTTTTTCTAAGGGAAAGGGGATGTTAGGAACCCATGTCAACCCTCCTATTTACTTTGTTAGTATATTGTTGTTGGATGCATATGATTTTTAAGTCATCCCATAGTATTTGTTGATCCATAGTTGTGTTATTGTTGTTTGGCACATATGCTTTGTAAGTCGCCCATAGTATTGTTGATCCATAGTTTGTATTGGCCCATGGTTTTGACCCATAGTATTGGTGCCTAGACTTAGTATATAAGTGTTTGTTGAGGCCTATGAAGGCACCATGAAGTTAATTTTATTGTGCTTGATCAAAGGAGGTTGCCCCATCGAAGTGGCCTATGATCAATATACATGTGATTCTGAGTTCTGTTATTTCTTTTATCTTGTATGTTTTCATTAATTTAATATTGCAGATTCTTCATAATAAGAAGGAATGTCTGACATACAAAGAATATTTATCGATGGGAAATACCAATCCATTTCCTATATGGGGAGGTACATGGTGTGAGATTTGTAGAGGACCCCACTCTCCCCAAGTTTGTCCCATGTTACAAAAATATGTAAGTGCCCCAAGAAGCTTGTTTTGAAACTTTAGTAAATATATGGGGCATAATGAGAAGGACTATCATGTGTTAGACCTTATTATAGAGAACACATCATATGCATACAAGGTGCAAGGGGAAGTTGCAACAGAAGGAATGACACAATAGAACAAAGCTCCAAGAGATTTCAAACATGGGAGTCGCAATGTATTTAGAGTTCACAACTAGGGAGGATTTGGTAGAGACAAAGGACAAATCATCTGTTATAACAATGGTCAATAAGGAAATTTTGGACAAGATTTCCTGAATCCATGCATGACATGTACATACTATAGAAAATTGGATCATGGGATAAGATATTTCCCACTATTGGTTGCAAAATGGTAGTAGAGGTGGAATCAAGTCCAAAATCATATCCATAATCCAAATCCAAATATTAATGTGCATCCAAATTAGAATCAGAACATGAACCTAAACCTGAATCAAATTCCAAACCTAAACAAGAACTAGATTTCAAATTTGAATAAGAATGAGAATGTGTAAATGACTTTGGTATAAGAGTGTGATGACCAACCAAGGGTAGTAGTAGTCACACAAGGAGGAGAAAAGATGAGAACTGATGCAATGCAACATGAACTTCACACCAATCAGTGGGTAAGGAAAAATGTATGGAAATCATCGATGTTTGAACCACAAAGGGAGAAAGACACATATAAAAAATCAAGATAGAAACTATTAAGGATAGACTTTGAGGCGTCATCCTCACAACAAGTGTATGGCATGCTACAATTATATGATTCTTCACTACCAAAAGGACTAGATGAGAAGGTAAGTACTTTGAGAAAAAATTAAAGAGCTCTTTAGAGTTGAAAAAAGATGAATATGATTTGGGTATTTCATGCTGGATGATTGACCACTGCACACAAGAGAAACGTGTTGATGTTAATCAAGTATAGTGTGGCATAAGGACCAATAGTGAATTTTTCCTCAATGCATAGATAGGTGAATATGACATGGATTATATAATCTTAAATATGTGTTTGGATGTAAATTTCTAGCCATAGCGGATGTGGGAAATGATGGGGAGGCCAAAGCTAATATGGTCAAATATTTACTTGAGGTTAGCTAACCAACATAAAATTATCCCAATCGAAAGGTTAGGTGGGGTTCCTATGGGAGTTGATGGGGTGTGTAGCATTGTTGATTTAAAAGTCATAGAAATTGTAGATAATAGTAAAACATATCCTTCCTTATTGGGACTTGTGTGGGATTTTGTGAATCATGTCATCATAGATTTGAAGAAGAGACAAATGATATTTGAAGGGGATAATTTGAGGGTCACTACGTCATTAGAGTCAGCATAATGGTAAAGGTACGTAGATCGAGTAAGGAATGGAGAGATGGAAAACTTGTACAACATTAATGGTAGAATGGAGGACTATGTCAATCTTACTCCAGATGGTGTGATAAGCTTGTGCAACATCAGTTCTTATGCTTCAGACTCCGACAAAGCATTTGAGGATTAGAAACAAAGAATGAACGAAGTTCATTTGAGAAAGTGTGTGCAAGTTACAGCGTCATTATGTTTGATTGGGACATAGGTATGTGATCCTCCAAAATACATGATGGATTAAAAAATGCGGCATTCTTTATAACAAATTTTGAAGTGCAGATACTGAAAAAACAAAGATTATTATCATTAGATGTCGAACTGAAATTGACACCCACCTACTTGTGGGTTACTCATAAAGAAAGAATTGATAATTGGCAGCAATGTAAGAGAATGCTATATAGGTCATATTTAGTTATGAGTATACCGCACATAAATACACGGGGGTGAGATATCCAACAGATCATGTTGTACAGTGTATGATAAGGTGGGGTATAGTTCCAAAGGAAGAATGGACACACCAGTTTGTGCACACACTCGACATAGTTCCAACATAATTGTACACAAAGTTAGAGACGCATAGAGGTAAAACAACTTGGGATGATATGATTAGAAATTTTAAAGTAACATTTAGTTTTGAAGATGAAGTTCTATTAGTAGATATAGCCTTACTGGCTATTAATGAAAATATGTTTGCACCTAAAGAAATAAAGGGGTCAAGACCGCTATGTATCATGCACCTAAGCCAACTTATAGTGCATGAAGTTTATGAAGGTTACAATGTTAATGAATAAGGATATGAGGAGGATAATCCAAGAAACATGAAAATACCTGAGACGAAGGGAGAGTGCACAATAGAAGGACTTGAGTTGTGATCCAATAATTACAAGAAGCCATTGAAGATATTCAAAGCAAATATTGGCACTAAGGAGAATCCAAATTTTTTCAATATAGGGGACTATTAGAATGAGGACACAATTGAGAAGATTCTTGACTTACTGTGCCAATATCGTGATCTTTTTCCTACCAAGTTTTCAGAAATGATTGGTTACAAAGAAGAGCTAATTTTATTTTGCATGTCCACGTTGACATGATTGTTGCTCGTTAGTACTATATGTGGTTCAAATTCAAATTGAAACACGCTAGCGGAAAATATTCTCCCTTAGAACCACCTATAAAAATGACACAAGTTTCTCTAATTGGATGAAAATGGAAGAATGATTAGACACTATACCAAAGAAGTCGTGCTTAATTACAAATTGGAATCATGTTTTGAAGGAGAATTTTGTTTCTCTCCCAATGAAGCTATGATGGGGTGTGATGTAGAAAGATGTTTTTCAGATTGTTTATTTCTTGATACTGAAATATATATCCCATCTACCTCTGACAATGATTATGACAAATATGATGGATTTGTTGGATCTAGGTGTGTTTGTGGCAGACCAGATCTTTGGGATGGTAAATAAAGATGTATCTTCCTAGTAGGATATGATCCCTATGACTGATGTAATAGCATCGTAGGCTGCTATCAGTAATTCCACCTTGTAAATTTTAATTCTCTTGTCAGGATAGGTATGCAAGGAATTATATTCCTTTACATGGCTCGAATGACTAATCCGACAAAGGGTACAATTTCATCTACCTCCATAAAAGCGAATCTTAGTTATTACTTGCATTTGTTTGTTTGGTGTCACCGGTTTACCGGGTAAATTTGTATAAATAAATCCTTCTCCACCCACCTGGGTATTCAGAGTTTGGATTTGAGAGTTCTATAAGTATTCGAGTTGAGGTCTGTGTATCCTCTATGCCCATGCTTCTTGGGACCTAGCATACGAGAAACATATATCTCAAGTGTAAGAAGAAGTTAGTGGTGTATGCTCTCCTTCTATGCTTAGTGCGACCGACTGAGATCAAAAGCTTGTTGATCTTTAGCTCCCATAACTATGTGAGAAAAATTTCCCCACCAACCTCTTACACGCATTCAATGACTGCTTTGATAAATCTTCCTTTTAGGATCATGGTAGGAAGAGATAAGTTCTATGGCTAAGAATTGCCAATAGAGGATTTATTTTCCCAAAGTCCCCTTCCCTATTCCCCTCTAGAGGAATCATAGCCCCTCTTGTGTTCTTCCACCCATGTTGGAACATTTTATATTCAATGTTTTAGTTTGAATATTTACATAAGTTGAGTTCATTGTGGCAATCCTACCAAAAGATCCATATAGTTGTATTTACAACATACATGTCTATCCATTCATTAGTGAGGCATGACCTTATGCTACATAATAGGAATCCATACCAACATAATTACACCATTTACAAGTGGAGTTATTTATTTAATTTCATACTAGAATCACAATAATTTCAAACTACTTGAATCCCATCATTTAGCTCTAGGATGTCGTAAGGAGACTACATGATATATTTCATGTCCAAAGTGTTTACACGACCAAATAAAAGGATTCAATTTAATTATTTTTACCATTTGATTTTCAGATTTGAACATTTTAAAATTTGATCATGAGCTTAGGGAGGTTAACTAGGTTGGTGAAAGCATTGGTGTAGAATACTTGAATTTCATCATTTGGCTCTAGGCCACCATAAGGAGACTACATGACATGCATCATGACTAAAGTGTTAACACTCCACTAGGACAAAAAAAAAAGAATCCAATTAATTATTTTTCTCATATCATTTTTAGATTTGAACATGAACTTAGGGAGGTTAACAAGGTTGGTGAAATCATGGTTTTAGTTTTTGCACAAAGCTACTTACTCACATTTTTTTTTTTTCCATGTGGTTCACTTTAATTGGCTTAGCCGACCGCTACATCCACGAAATAATTTCTGACGGACCCGCCCCGAAGGGGTTTCCGCCCTGCGGCCGCTGCGTGCCTAACCCTAAGAGGGTCTATGAGGATGGATCCCGTGACCTCGCATGTTGGGAGGCCTAACTTCCGAGAACTCAACCGATCGAGCTAACTCTTGAGGCTAAAGCTACTTACTCACATATGTTGAGCTTGTCTACTAATTAACTTATTCCTTTTGTGACACCCAAAAATCAGATAAAAAACAATACTATTAACTTCTAAGGTGAATTTACCCTCATGTATGTTATTAATTTATTATTATCCTACCACAAGATCCATATAGTTGTATTTACACCATACATGTATATCCATTCATTAGTGAGGCATGAGCTTATATGCTACATACTAGGAATCCATACCAGCATATTTATTTAATTTCACACTAGAATCACAATAATTTCACACTACTTGAATCCCATCATTTAGCTCTAGGTTTCCATAAGGAGACTACATGACACGTTTCATGTCCAAAGTGTTTACACGACCAAATAAAATGAGTCAAAATAATTATTTTTACCATTTCATTTTTAGATTTGAACACTTTAAAATTTTATTATGAGCTTAGGGAGGTTAACTAGGTTGGTGAAAGCATGTGTGTAGACTACAGTTGAATTTCATCATTTGGCTTTAGGCCACCATAAGGAGACTACATGACATGTATCATGACTAAAGTGTTTAGATTCCATTAGGAAAAAAAAAAATCAAATTAATTATTTTTATCATTTCATTTTTAGAATTGAATATGAACATAGGGATGTTAACAAGGTTGGTGAAAGCATGGTTTTAGTTTTTGCACAAAGCTACTTAGTAACATATGCTGAGTTTGTCCACTAATTAGCTTATTTATTTTGTGATTCCAAAAATCAAATAAAAAACAATACTATTAACTTCTAAGGTTAATTTACCCTCATTTATGTTATATTTTAGTATTATTTTAATTTTCTATTATTATAATTTTAATTTTAATTTAAATGTAAATATAGTAATTACACCCGGGACTTCCTTGAGTGGATCAAGGAGCACAGCCACAAGTAAAGTGGCTAGTGAACATCGATAGGTGTAGTCAACCACTTAGTTAAGTGTAACAAGTGTATAGTGGGGATTCATTTCATGGTCGTCGTATCTTGTTATGCTCAAATGCATCTTGATTAAGATTTAAATAAGCTTTAGTTCAGTGATGATTAAGAAAAGGGGTATGTTTATTGAATAGTATTTGTTTTATGTTTATATTAATTAGTTTAATGTTTATGTTAGTTTAATATTTATATTAATTAGTTCAATGTTTAGCCTTTGTTTAACAATCAACCATCTCCACAAAACTAAGTGGTTGACTACACCTATCGGTGTGCCACTTTACTTGTGGTTGTGCTAGTAATATAATTATTATACTGATAGGTGTTTACGTATTTTTGTTAAAATAGTATTTGTTTTTACGTTTATATTAATTAATTTAATGTTTATGTTAGTTTAATATATATCTTAATTATTTTAATGTAACAACTCAACATCCATAGATCACAAGTGAAGTGTCATGAACAAGTTATTTGTTACTTGTTCTCCTACCTTCTTGAGTTAAATGGTTGTCTATTTTTCCTTTTTTATAATTGTTTATTTGGAATTTTGAATGACGACTATAAAATCAATATGTACAGTACACTTGTCCCATCCTCCTTCAATCTAAGAAAAATATAGATGATAATCCACCCAAATTCTAAGATATAAACACCTATGGATAAAATAATTAATATCTAACCATTATTTTATTAGTTTTGTATAGTATCGGAAAAATTCCATTATTTAATTACTTTTTGTTTGGATCGCAAAAACCTAGTTGCCTTATAAATACCGTGGTCGAATTGTTTCAGCAAATATCTTAGCGTTAGGATTTGCAACTTTCATTCTAAATATGGGTTTGAGTTTTGTCGGCATCATCTTTATCATTGTAGGTACTGTCGGAGCTGTTTTTCTGCATTGTTTCCGCTGGTTCCTCAATAAGAGAAGCCTAAAAGGATTGTGCGAGGCCTTGGAATTACCTGGCCCGGGCAAGTACTCTCCTCTGAAGTGCGATGCACTTTTGGATCGAAATCCTTCGCCATCTTGTTGCAAGTACTCTCCTCAGAAATGCGATGCAATTCTGGATCTAAATGCACCTTTGGATCGAAATCCTTCGCCATCTAGTTGCAAGTACTCTCTTCAGAAATGCGATGCACTTCTGGATCCAAATCCTTCGCCATCCGGTTGCTTGGACAGCTACAGTCCCACCAAACCAAACACGGTGTTCCGCCATGAGCATGAATACGGCTACTTACCGCACTCCTCACTTCCCTTACTTCCCATAAATACTTCAGCAAATTTCTTAGAGTCGGCTTTCTGCTGTGCTCCTCCTCCTCCCATCTTGTTATCGACAAGCCGGAGGGGGACTGCACAGCCACTTTTACGCCGGAATCCTTGCGCTGCTCCTCCTCCGCATTCATCTCAGCAAGATTTAGCTGAATCCTTCGGCCCCACCGATATTCTACCACGCCCTTTGGAGCCCGATCTGTTCAAGTCCGCCCTATTCTATCCTATAACGGGCGAACCCTTCAAGGCAACGAGTTCAGTTCCCTGTTCATCTGAGAACGATTTAGCCGATTCCTTGGAGTCCGATCGGGTGACGTCCGCCATATTAAATGTTTGAATGGAACTTTTGAGCGAACTCAAGGTAAAGAGTTCAGTTCCCTCTTCAACTGAGAACGATTTAGCCAATTCCTCCGGTCCAACGGATATTCTACCATGCCCTTCGGAGTTCGATCTGTCCAACTCCGCCCTATTCGATCGTGCAACGGAACTTTCGAGCGAACAGTTGAAGGAAATGAGTTCACTTCCGTTTCTAGATCTCCCGTTTTATGACGGTTACACGTCGGATCTGTTCAGCCCAATCGGTACACCTCCTATGGAAAACTGGCATGTGAATCGTTTACCAGTTCCCTTCCCTTCTAGCTACGCAATACCGGCACGTGTTCCCATAGGTAGCGCTGTTATGACAGCTACACAACTGCCCAATAGTTTTTAACAAGTTTTTAACACTGGTAGTTTCTGATTGCTTTTTTGGTTCGTTTTCCAATACAGGATCTGATTCGGCACATGTGGTTGGCATGGCTAAACCAATAGATGGTCCGCTGGAATTTCAAGATCGTGCAACGGATCTTTCGAGCGAACAGTTAAAGGAAATGAGTTCACTTCCGTCTCTAGATCTCACTTCAGATCTGTTCAGCCCAATCGGTCCACCTCCTATGGAAAACTGGCATGTAAATCGCTTACCAGTTCCCTTCCCATCTAACGACGCAATACCGGCACTTTGGCAAGAGCAAATCGGACGGCATTGGTAGCGCTGTTAACTCAATGACAGGTACACAACTGCTCAATAGTTTTAACAGGTTTTTTCCACTGGTAGTTTCTGATTGGATTTTTGGTTCGTTTTCCAATACAGGCTCTGATTCGGCACATGTGATTAGCATGGCCAAACCGATGGATGGCTTAGATTGTTCAATTCCCATAGTCTTTAAATCCTCTGTAGTTGGGATGGCTTAGATTGTTCGCAGTACAATTTGTGATTGATTGGCCATAGTTTTGTTTCAGAGTGAGTTGCTGCAATTTTGTCAGAGAATAATGTTCTTCGTTGAAACTACGTAGTGACGTTTGGAATCCAATTCATGGATTTATATTGAAAATTGATTGTGGTTAGAATATATGGGATTAAATTCTGGATTTTGCACATGGATTTATATTGAAAATTGATTGTGGTTAGAATATATAAGATTAAATTCTGGATTTTGCTTTAGAAGTTTGGGAATATAAAAAAAATAAAAATAAAGGGATAGTTTATATATATATATATATATATAAATATGATTAATTGCAACTAGTGAAACGAGATGCTCTATAGCTTAGAATGGGGGAGATGTTGTAACGTGTATGACATAGTGTTACATGTAGCGTTACATCTAATCAAACATAAAAAGTAATTTTTTTAATTAAAAAAATTCACTTCGGCTCATAAAATAAAAAATTATGGATTTAGTATTTAAAAAAAATCCATGTTGGTTCTTAAAATAAAATATTATGAAAAGTAATTAAAAAATAGATGTTTGTTTATAAAATAAAAACTTAAAACTTAAACCTGGATCTATAAATGAAGGGAGATCAAATTTCTTGAATTTAAATTTAAAAAAAGAAATACACCTCAAGAAATTAGATCCCTCTCGGTGCTTGATAGGGGTTTAAGGTAGATGTTGTAACGTTGGTGATGTAACGTTTGTTACTAACAAAATAATTAAAATCATTCATGTATGCTCATAAAATAAAAAAATTATGGAAAGTATTTAAAAAAAATCCATTTTGGTTCTTAAAATAATATATTATGAAAAGTAATTAAAAAATAGATGTTTGTTTATAAAATAAAAACTTAAAACTTAAACCCAGATCAATAAATCAAGGGAGATCAAATTTCTTGAATTTAAATTTAAAAAAAGAAATACACCTCAAGAAATTAGATCCCTCTCAGTGCTTGATAGATACGGGTTTAAGATAGATGTTGTAATGTTGGTGATGTAACGTTTGTTACTAACAAAATAATTAAAATCATTCATGTCTAACATGGTTATTAAGAAAAATATTATTTTGTATAATTTTTTTTTACAAATTTACCTCTTTAAAATGGTTACGTTTTGTATTCTTTTTATCCAGATTTTTATTGTTCACCAATATTTCTTTAAGTTTATTAAAGGGCTTATTTAATTGTGAATAATAAGGTATTTATAATGTAGATATAAGAATGATATAAAGAAGGGGTTTTCTAATTGCGAAAAATAAGGTTTTTATATTGTATATATAACAATGATGTATAAGTTTATAGGTTCTAGGTTATAAGAAGTTGTATTTTGAAGGGATATGAGTAAAAATAAGTCTTTTAATTATGCGGATAGGTATTTATATCTTAGAATTTTGGGGTACACACCATCTATGTTTTTCCTAGATTGAAGGAGGATGGGACAAGTGTCCAGTTCATAGTAGATAAGTGAAAGAAGCTAGATGATAACATGTACCTATGCATGGATAACTTTAGCTTAACCATTATAAAAAAAAGAAATATAAAAAATAACTTGTAGCTAATGCCAATTAATAAAAGGTAAGAAAGAAGGTGGGTCATAACATTTAGCTAGGCAATGATAATTAGTAACTGAAGTTTAACAATTATATATATATATATATATATATATATATATATATATATATAATGACTTGTAGCTAATGCCCGTTAACTTGTAGTTTAATGAAGAGGGTGGGTCATAACATTTAGCTAGTTAAGGATAACTAGTAACTAAAGTTTAAATAGAAGAATGTCTAATAAATATCAATAATTTTTTTTATTAGGTTTAGAGTCTAAATAAGATTTTTATTAAGTTTAGAGTCAATTTAGAAGAGATTAAAAAACCAACAAAAATAAGTATTTTTCATTAATTAAGTTTTTAATATAAATTTAGGTAAATTTCAATAGGAATACTATACATTTACACATATAAATTAAATATGGGTTAGTATGTAATATCTAAAGATCTAATTAAACATTTTTCAATCCCAAAAAATTTACAAGCAATCCTAAGCGCTCTCACATCCCACACATAAGAGGAACCTTGCATAAGTATACAATTCTTAATCTTGTGAATGCTTAATTTCGTGAATTCTTAACATTGGGAACCTTGCATAACTATACAATTCTTAATCTTGTATATATGTAGAAATATATTGGCCTAGAAGGGCATCACCTAGCCTCCCAACTAAATCACATTAAGGTATTAGGATTCACTAGTCACAAAACTCACACCTTAACTAGTAGAGTTAGCGAAATTGAGTTTAATTTTATTTTTTTAATTCAGAGTAATAAAACCATATATTAGATTTTTTTTCAATTTATTTTTATATGCTATTTTTTAATTTTATTTTAAAAATATTTAATATATATATTTTAAATTAATGTTTATTTAGAAATATAAACTAAAATTTGATTTTTTTTCGAAATTAAAACATCATTAAATTTTGTTTTGAAATTAAAACATAATGGATGTATACGTAGACATTTTACAATTTTTTTTAGTGGTATTTTCTAAAAAGTTTTTAAATATTAATTTTTGTTATTCAATAATGTTTTTTTTTTTTAATTTAGATAAATAATTTTAATATTTTAAAATGAGATAATGATTTCTTAATAATATTTTTTTATTTTATTTTAAAAGGAATTTGGGTTTTCTTTTTTATTAAACTTTTAAATGACATTATAATCTCCATTATGAATATTCATTATTTTTTTAATTGAGATAAATAATTTTAATATTTTAAAATGAGAATGATTTCTTAATAATAATTTTTTTGTTTTATAATTTATAATTATAATTTATTTTTAAAAGGAATTTGGGTTTTCTTTTATATTAAACTTTTAAATCACAATATAATCTCCATTATGAATATTCATTGTAGCACATAAACTTATGGTATATCTTATTTATTTATCAAAATAAAAAACACCGCTTTTTTTATAATTTAATTGAAAATAAATACAAGTAGATTGTATTACATATGCCAAATTGTATTAAATTACCTTCTCATTGAACATGTATTCTTTTTAATTGATAACAAGAATGGTTGTGAATGCTATTTCTACATCAAGTTCTAGTGTACTGTAACAACCCTATTTTTTTAAAAATGTAGAAATAAAGAAAAGACTTAAAATGTATTTAATAAAACTAATATCTTGCAGCATCTTGGTTATGCAAAACATATTTAACATGATTATGTTTCCCCCTTTCAGATTCCAAAATCACTTATAGAACATTGTGAATCATTTATTCGCATAATTGAAAACATATACTTACTTGAAACAATGAAACTGGATGCTTGGAGAATCAGCTCCTCCCAACCACAGGAGTGAGCAAATTGTCTGTTTTCCCAACTCCACCCTCGATATGGATCACCACCATGCACTAGAACACTAACAAAATGCTTCCACGTGGCACTCTCTCTCAGAGTCCGTAACAAGCAAAGATGGACTTATGAAAAGAGAGAACACTCAGCAAGGTTCCTCCATGCACAACATGGTGTCCTATGCTATCTCAGTGCACTATTATATATAGTTTTTCCTAGGTCTTGTGCGATCTCAATCAAATCTCCAATCAATCCATAAATCCCTATGATATAGGATCTTATGTGGTTGTTGAGTTTTAGATTGGATTTGATTGGTAAAAATCTATCTTTTGCTTGCTTACACATGTTCTATGTGCCATGGTGGTGTCCCCCTCATTTAGCTGAACTCTCCAAGTGCCCTTTTTCTTTTATTTAATAATAAAGAAATAGTTTGTTGTGCAAAGTGTCACTTTGTGTTTTTGAGTTTTAAATAACTCTTACATAAAAGTAATTATTACAAATAACAATTCAAAAATAAATAATAAGGTTTTGGGGTATCACATTTCTACCATCCTTATTGGTAACACTTTCCTTGATGTTCTTTGTTCTGATGTCTCTTACTCATTCTGGAACATGGAGGGATATGCCTCTCGCATTTTATCCTCCATTTCCCATTTTTCCTCTTCAAGGATGAAGTGCTTCCTATTGCACTTTTTATTTGAGTGATGGCTCGATTTCGTATCATATGTTCCTTCCTGTCTAGGATGTGCCAAGGTTCTAGAACTCGCTTTTGGTCCTATCTGGGTGGTAGCTTGGAATACCTTCTCAATCTCAAGATAATTTTCTTTAGTGATTTACATGATCTCCAATATTGAACTTCTTTGGAGTTATTTTAAGATCTACGTAGTTTCTCTCAATGTATATGAAATGCAATTCCTTTCATCATATAGACATATATAAATGCAATACTTCTCAATACCTATGAGAATCTATGAACAATGATTCTTTAAACAATTGTTAAAGTGCTCCATTAACAAGTTCACAACACTAAAATCCTTAGGTCATTTATTCATTTGCATAGTAATTTATTCTGTCATGTTACAAACATATGCAATACATTCATTATACCTCCTATCGATTGGTTTTCAGCTATCAATATTGCACTTACCAAAAATATTAAGTATAATGATCATTATCATAAGTTAAATGTCCTCTTTCACATTTAAACAATACATTAAATAAACAATATAAACATAAGTAGCATAATACTTAGCTCATTAAAGATGAACTTGCGACTAAATGTGTGGTTGCAACTTTCCATCCAACCATACGGTAGCTTTCTTGTATCTTCACCTCGGCCTGTACCTTCATTTTGGCCTATTGAAAAGGTCCATTGTTGTTGTTTGCTACCAAATCTACATGTTAGCCTCTAATAATTATTTATTCTATGCATTTCTTACCCCTACCATCATTATCCATTTGATGTATGAGGTATAAAAATTTCCTCTCAAACCTCAAAGTTCATAACTAGAAAATACAATTCCACACTTATGCAACAAAGTTGTTTGTTTCCTTTCTAATAGTAATAATCATTATCAAATAATATCATAACTACATAAACCATGCACATTTATGCATAGGAGGCTTATACATGTATGCTAACAATTCAAATAGTTAATATCCAACTATGCCTCTTAATATTGGGTATGAATATCTTGATGGGAAGGAATATGAACCAATTTCAGAAGATCCAATTAGAGAAGATAAAACCCCAAGATTAATCCAAACCAATTTTTAATTAAGCAACTAAAAGCAACTTTTTAGGTGCTCTTATCAGTGAATAGTAAAATCCATTAAAACATTACACAAGCTATATTAAGATCCAAAGAGAAATTATTTTCCGACATACTTTAACAATTCACATGCAACCAATATAATGCTCAATCATGCCTCTCAGAATCGACATATGAAATTGTAGTGTCTTCATTTTGTTATGTCACTTGAGGATTTAGTATTGACAATCATAGTTATGAAGGTTAATTTCATGTTTAAGATCGATTTCCTCCTAGGAATCATGGATAATTTTAAGGACCCATACTTATTTAAAAGTGTATAAATCTTGGTGAATCTTACCAATTCTTAAAATGTCAACTATAAATATTTGGTGATATTTTTCTAGAATGATTTCAATTTATAAGGATTTTATATAGTTTATATAATAATTTGGTGATTTTTAGAGTGAAAAAATTTTACCCCATCAAAACTAGGCGAAATGGGCATTCAAAAAATGCAAATTGACAAATCGTTTTTTGGAAAAAAACATGGAAAAATAGCCCATGGGCTAAATTTCGCCCCTAAAATTATCCTTGCTAGTAATATATCCCTTCATCCAACTTCTAGATATTGGTCAAGACTATGCACAATAAATTGCTAATCATTTCTATACACCAATGCTAAAGGAAGACCATG
The DNA here is from genome assembly GCA_027924585.1 of Larix kaempferi. Classification (NCBI taxonomy): domain Eukaryota; kingdom Viridiplantae; phylum Streptophyta; class Pinopsida; order Pinales; family Pinaceae; genus Larix; species Larix kaempferi. The sequence continues at coordinate 8,673,978 of BSBM01000229.1, forward strand.
TTCTATCCATTGATCCTTGGATACAATATGTGTCAACATTTGATATGGTGGGTTCATCAACTCATTTATATGTGTACCCAACTAGATAGATGTTCAATAGCATAGTATTCTATCGCTTAACACCACTTCTTTTTTTTGTTTGCAACTATTAATCTCGAAGAATGACAAGATGTACTTACATCATGATGACAGCATTATTATCGTAATAATATCAGTACTCAACTAGACATGAACAACCAACATCAGTATTAGAAATATAGGACAATTATACACTTAAACATAAGAAAATAATTACCAATAGCCAATTGGGATATGGGGTATAACATTTTTCCTTAAAAATAATCCAAACAAAACTAAATATGTTATCCTCATAGATTATGATCATTGATAATTGAATTCCTCATCAAACATATTAAATGATTCTACTAATCTTTTAACATGGGATTTATAACTAATAGAGACTATTAATATAACATTGAAAATCTACTTGGTTTACTACGCAAGCCTTTAACTTCCACCAAATTAGTATACAGTCTTGTCTATTGATTTTACTTAATCATTTGAAAGTATATAGAGCGTTATTAAACCCAATAATGATTTACTCTTTTAAAAGGAAAAATTGTTTAAACTTGTGTATAACAATCTCTTTAAGGTGACTATTATATCAAAGTAGTCTAATTCCACTATCATTCTTCTAGTTATTATTAACAATATTAGTAAACATTTAAATTATAGTTATCTACCTCTATGATCAAGAAAATTTACCTTACACATACATACATTATTATCTAGCCAAGGCTCATTCAACCCTTGAAAAATAAAAATAACACATTCTAGTTATGTGATTCATATCTATATTTTTAAATATACATATTATAGTGCTTCAATCTATACATCTTTATATGATTTCCCATTTTTTATTTTGACAAATCAAGCTGATTTATGAAATAAGTTCTAGTTTGTTATGAAGAAATAACCGTTATGGAGTTAAGGATATTTAAATCTTTCTTGTCTTACGAAGCTATTCATTCATTCATAATTTAAAAAAGGTTATCTTGTATTCTTATGAAAGTTATAATTAACGCTTTTGCAACCATAAAAGCAACATAAGCACAACATAAGAATCTTTATGAAGTCATAAGTTATAGTATAGTAACACTCCTTTAATTTTTAATATATATACACATACTTCTTTACAAATATCACAAATGCTACATAAGTGTAATTATTTACTAAGACTTTTTGATAAATGTACAAAGCATACCCATTGCAATTTCTAATATATATATATAAAATAATTCATATCCTTCCATAAACCAAACTATGTACTAATTTATTTATTTATCCCCATATTCCAATTCACATATAAATATATATATGTTTTAAACTGATTATTTCCTCTCATAAACTAGTCCATGATCTCGGCCCTTTATTTAATTTGAAAAGAAATACATTCTATTTATAATTTAAAGTACCCATTGCAATTTCTAATATATATATATAAAATAATTCATATCCTTCCATAAACCAAACTATGTACTAATTTATTTATTTATCCCCATATTCCAATTCACATATAAATATATATATGTTTTAAACTGATTATTTCCTCTCATAAACTAGTCCATGATCTCGGCCCTTTATTTAATTTGAAAACAAATACATTCTATTTATAATTTAAAGTACACAATTTACAATTCAATTTATATATATATAGAATTCGAATTCTTTTGAAAGGCTATAGAATTCGAATTCTTTTGAAAGGCATAACTTATAAGTTTAGTGCAAAACATATCTCACATGTCTTGAGTACATGAATTATATTTATAGGTATAAATTATAAATCAAAATTATAAATTGATGTATAAGAAGAACATATATTATAAGCTAAGTTACATGATACAAAGACACAAAACACGGGGAACACGAAAATATGAGTATTTGATACACGATATGATGACTCTGAAAACAAAACACAAGAGACATGTTATATATATATATATATATATATATATTAAAAAAATACATAAAGATCCACATTTTTTTAGAACTAAAAGTTTATAATTGAAATTTTACAATGATGAATTGAATAATAAAATTATGAGTGAATAATGAAGAATAACATTGAATCATGAACTTTGAGTTTGAACCATAAACTAGATATTTCATATTAAACCATCAAAATAAAAATGTATTACATAGATATCGAGAGAATGCCAATGGCAAATACAAAATGGAGTAGATACTACTACAGTCTAGTATCTACAACACCACTAGATGTAAAATGAAAATACTAAATAGTAAATAGCCACAAGCAATAATCTCATAGGCATAGGCTCATAACTCATCGAGTCATCAGTGATCACTATCAGTGGTACTAGCCACTGTCAATCGACCTCTTGCTGCTCCATGTCAAAATCAACATCATTGTCGTTGCTCTCTCCGTTCTCCTCCTCCTCCTCCTACTCCTCCTTCTCCTCTATACCCAATCCAAGATTTGATGCTACATCTGTTGGTGTGGAGGATGTCCCATCAAACTCATCATCAAAAATAAATGGCACTAGCACTAGGCCAGTCAGATCCAATTTGGCCAATGCCAACTCTATATTGTTATCTAAACCCATATCATCATGAAATACATCCCACATATTTTTCCGACCCTTCAACCACACTTGCCTCTTCCTATAAATAAGATGAAGGTTGGTGTGCACATACACCATTGCCTCTGCCCTGGAATCCTCAAGTATGCTCTTTTTCAAACTGTACAAATTTTCGTATGTGCTCCAATTCCTCTCACAACAGGAGGATGAATTAATCTAGGAAAGGATCCTCGTGATTAAATGTTGTAGAATAGGGCATGGTGCCCTATGAGTTTCCCACCAATCATGGTCCTTCTTGAACCGCATGTTTCCAAGCATATCATACCCTCCAAATTTCCCCATGTCAATGGAGAACTCTATGAATCCATCCTCCACCTCTTGAAGGGATTATCTATCCTGAAATATACTCCTAAATGCTAACTTCCTCCCTTTTGATATCTCTATATCCATGTGAGGAGAAAATATGCATGAGGGCCCACCACTGAGCTATTCTTGATCGTAGAAATTGGGATTCAATGAATGTGCCAAGCAATGCAAAGGTGTGCAATTCTTATCCCACCTAGAGATAAGAATGTCCTGTATAGTGGACCATAAGCTCTCTGATGATGTCCCATACTCAGAGAAATCATTCTCCATAACAATGGCCTTCAAAACAATCATGGAATCCCACCCCTCATAAACATCTAATATGGGATGGTCTATATCTGTAAACCACAACAAGGAAATGATAGGCTCCATGATCTCAATGACAAGATTTACCCTCTCCCACCAAACATCATCTAACACTATTTCCTTTACTATTTTTGAAGCAAATTGATATGTCTTTCTCCAAAAAGACCAAAGATATGAAATAATCATGGCCCCAAGAGCGGCCTTGACCTCCCTCAACCTCTTAAACATGATGAATGAGGAAGAAAACCGAGTATATGAAACCTTCAACAATGATAAATGTGTGTACTGTTTATATATTGTGAGGGCATTGGTATGGTTTTGTACAAAAATGCGGATATAATGCGCATCCTCAATAACATTTCGAATTTCCATGTCACCTTTGAATCAATAGATTTTATTGCTAAATTCAAGGAATGAACAATGCACGGTGTCCAAAATATTTGTGGATATTTAGTTTCGACAATCATGCGAGCAAATTTACAAATAGATGCATTATGAGTGATGATTTGCACACAATTATCAACACTTACTTCCTCAATAACTTTAATGAACAAATCACCCATATATTGTGCATCCTTTTATTTTCCGAGAGCATCTACCGCTTTCAAGAAGACTGGTCCATTATGGGAAGACACCATGAAATTAACGAGTGGATGATGTGTTGTATCTGTCCATCCATCAGAAACAATACTAACCCTGGATGAAATCCATGATTTTTTGTCCATCCATCAGAAACAATACTAACCCTGGATGAAATCCATGATTTTTTGACAGGTTGTAGGATTTTTTCCACCTCCTTCTTTTCCTTAAGCAATAATGTGGTTCTAAGATTCTCTGAGATTGAAGGCACATACCCTCTTGGAGCCTTTACAACTAAATCTAGACACATCTGAATGAATAAAGGTGACCGTGCAACATTGAATGATATGAAGTTGAGATAGAAATAGAATGCAATGGTAAGATCTACCTCATCTCAAGTCTCTTTCTAATAAATTTTGTCCATTGAACCATAAGTTTGGGATGCCATTTTTTTGTTGCATAAAATTCATCCCAACTCCCAAACCCGTTGATCTGCAATGATCTACATACATATCAGAGGTGAGGCTCTAAGAGCCCCACCTCCTAAACTAAAACACAAATAGGACTCGGAACTCTAACAACAACTACTAACACAATAGAATGAGAAGTAAGAGACACAAGAATGGCACCCATAAAACTTGGTTGTATTATGAGGCAAGGTGCCTTTTTATGGATTACAAAGAGACCTCATGTGTGAGGCCAAAAAGAGCATATTAAATGCTATTCATTATTTTAATAAAATATCTAATATCTAATATAAGATTATGTCTAATACATTAAAGCTAGCATATTGAAACTAATACCAAAATGGGGAGTGTGGGCCTCCCATACAGACCAATTCCTGCCGGTTGAAGTGGAAAGCGTCCAATTTTTCCGTCCTCCCCGTTGAAGTTTGAGAGCACTGTGGATGGAGTGCAAACTGCCATGTCTGCTCAGAAGTTGTAGTGATGCTAGAACAAAAGGATTGTTGATGTTGCAAAGACTGGGAGAGTGGAGACACCTGGCTGCCCCAAAGCGAAAGAGAACCGTTGTGAACCAGTGAAGAGGAACCTCTGGAGCAAGATGGTGAGTGCTACAAAACTTTGTGAACTATTGTAGAGTATTGTTGTAGGACATACCAAAAAATGGAACTTTGAAAGAGAACCCATGAGCTAATACTGTTGCAAAGTAAAACTAAACCAAAAATATGGAAAGGCTCTGGAAGCCGAAGGAGATGAGAATCACCAAAAACGCAATCCAGAATATGCTTGTAGAGAGGCAGATTGAAAGTTGAAACTGCAGATGTCAATATCGGTTGGAAACAGAACTTGTGCTTCCATGTCCATTGTAAGGTCATCTACTGCTACTCTGTCTACAATGTTGAAAATAGAGAGTGTAGATCTCCACAAAACAATGTATTGGTGTTAAACAGCTGAACGTTGAAAATCTTGGACGAGCTCGAACTTGCTGGAGAGATCAAAGAGAAGTTGAATCAGATGGCACCGAAAAGACACAGAGGGTTCACTGTTTTGGAAAGAAGGATTGGGGAAAGCGGATTTGGAAGTGAGAATATGGATGGGTTAGAGGTGGTTGGAACGAGCCGAGAGCCAAAGCAAAGGTAACGATGGCGGAATAAAATGGCAGGGGCATGTGCGTTGGGCAGTGAAACCAGAGGGGGGTTGTGTGAGCCATGAGCCTAAGAGACTATGTAGGTTTGGTTGGCTGTGGCTTGGACTAGAATGAGAGAGCGTGAAATGGGAGGGATCCGAGATCTCAGTGAGTCGACGATCTGTAGGACACGTGGCCACAAGTGGGGCATCTGTTGGATATAATCTGCAACTGAAGGAGTTGCTTTGATAGTGGAACTAGCGAATCGTTGAGCATGGGAGAATACAAGGGATAGGTATAGGAGATCGCAGAAGAATGCGTGAGCGTGGAGCTAGGGAAAGCGTGGAGGATCAAGAGTTAGGGCGCAGATGCAAGTTGGAAGAATGGAGCTGCATGGGGAAGAGAGTGGAGAAGGAATGCTGAGCGTGGGGATGATAGCTCTACGTGGAGGTGAGAGCTGAGCGTGGGGAGAGTTGCAGGTCTGCGTGAAGGTTGGATGGAGGTGGTGTGCAGATGGGGGCAGCGTGAAGATTGAAGGGAGAGGAGGCGCAGATGGGGGGCAGCGTGATTAATGGATGCCAGGGCTGTGCCTAGAAGAGAGCAGCGTGAGGCTGAATGAGTGGAGGATGTAAGGCTGTGTGCAGGTTGGGTGCAGCAAGAGAAGGGACATAAGCGATGTGAATCCGGCGTGGATAATGCTGCGCAGGAATGGTGGGAAGCAATGGCGTGATATAAAGGGTGTGAAGGTAGAGTGCTGTGCGTGGAGAGTAGAGCATGAGGGTAGAGCGTGCATGGAGGGTAGCTGCCAAGGGGTGTGCGTAGATGAGAGAGCGTGAGGATGGCTGGCAGAAAGCCATGGATGTTGGAGGGATTAGGACTGGAGGAGTGATGGCATGCGCAGGTGGGCAGAGAAGGCACGAGAGAGAGCTAGGCGTGGGTGCTAGAGAGAAGGGAGTTAAGGGATGTGAGCCGGGCGTGAATAATGATGCGCAGGAATGGTGGGCAGCAATGGCGTGGAGAAAAAGGAGTGATGCTGCGCAGGAGTGGTGGCATGTGCAGGTGGGCAGAGAAGGCTATAGAGGGGCAGCATTGAAAAAGGATAGGTTGAGCGTGGATAAGGAGGGCAGGATGAGCGTGAAATATGCTGGAGGTGGCAGAGTGAGGGAGAGCGTGAGGATGGAGTGGAGTAAAGGAATGCTGAGAGGAAGGCATGTTGCTGAGCATGAAGACTGGAGAATCTGCGGCTGAAAAGTGGAGGTATTCCGTGAGCAAGGCCACAACGCAATCACAGTGAAAGGCCCGGTGGTTTTTTTTAGCAGGTGCTCAAGAGTAAACACGAACAACAATACCTAAACCTAACTAACAAGACAAGAAACAAGAACAATTAAGAAAAAGAGACACATTACGTTTTCAAGAAATGAGAATGATCTACGTACAGATCAGAGGTGAGGCTCTAATAGCCCCACCTCCTAAGCTAAAACACAATTAGGACTCAGAACTCTAACAACAACTACTAACACAATAATTAGGACTCAGAACTCTAACAACAGCTACTAATACAATAGAATGAGAAGTAAATAGAATGAGAAGTAAGAGACAAAAGAATGGCATGCATAAAACCTATTTGTATTATGAAGCAAGGTGCCTTTTTATAGATTACAAAGAGATCTCATGTCTGAGCCAAAAAGAGCATATTAAATGGTATTCATTATTTTAATAATATATGTAATATAAGACTATATCTAATACATTAAAACCAGCATATTGAAACTAATACCAAAACGGGGAGTGTGAGCCTCCCATATAAACCACCTGTTGAATGTATTCCTCAAGAATGGAAGATGATCATATTTTTTTGACATTTGTTTGCTTGATGCCACCACATTATCCAACCCAACTACATCCTCCTTTTCCAACTTGTTTCTTTGGCTGACAATGATCCCTCTGCATGGTCCAAGTCCACAAGGAAGAGCCAACAAGTGGCCCTTAACTCTGAAGTAAGTGTTCTCGAATTCACCATTGCAGAAATTGCAAGACCAAAAAATATTTCCTCCTGCAGCCATCTTTGTTCCACTTCAAGGTCCTTCTTTCTTTGTTACATACTTCCATACAGGGGTAATTTTTTTTCCTGTACTTGTTGTTTCGCTACAGAAGCAAGGTTATGTGAGGGCCCTGAGGGCATAGTAGCTCCCAAAAAATCACTTGAAACACTTGGAACACTGCTACCAGCAGACACATAAATATTGCCACTGCCATGGGAGGAACCAATAAATACATTCATGCTATTTCTTTGAGTTTGACCTCTATCTGCTACCTTGGAAGATTGAGCCATTCCTTTCAGGTTTCCTTCACACAATGGCTTCCTGAAATCCCGTGAATAGCAATCTTAGCTTGTTGATTTTTTTACATTTATTGAAAATTCATAAATTATAAAAGTATCAAAGTTAAAAACTTAACACTTTGTCAAATTGTCACCTGATCCAGAACTACTCTGTTCGTTGCTGCTACACAGGGCCACGGACATAGCTACTGTGTGTGCATTGTGCTCTATTCACACGCCTTGTCCCTATACTTCTCTATTCACGAGCCTCTTCCCTAATGTGCCTTTGCCTCGTGCAACAGTTGCTGTAGGTGTTGCTTTCCTTCAACAAATGGCCAGTTACACCTCCACTCCACCAGCAAGATCACGATTTCTTCTCCACTCCACCGACATGATCACGATCTCGGCAACCACGATCTCTATTGCAGCCACAAGTCACGATCTATGCTACAACCATGAGCACTGTCCTCCACAGGTATGGAAACTCTTTCAAATCGACAACAAATACGGGGCATGAGATTTGTTCTCCCATGTTTAACCCACGGGAATGACCTTTTGACACTACACGTGTCCAGAAATCGTGACACGATCATGACACGCATCGGACATGTTCGAGATCGTGTCACTACTTCTGGTTGGACTCATATTAGGGCTTGTGTATTGTGTGAATACGTGACACAGGCCCTCTTTGACGTGTCATGTTACTTATATTATAAGTCAACTCAACTGTTGCAAATCAAATATACAAAATACAGTCCAAACAATAATATAAAAGGCACATGCATGAAAAGACATGGCATGCTACTTATTGCATTTTATATAAAAATAGCATTGATAGATTCATATATTAGTTCGATGTATGCGACTATGCCTCTTCCTCTCGACAATATAACAACCATATCATATCGGATACCACTAGCATTATCATTGTTTTAAACTACTTAACCTACGCATGCCTCATGCATCGACTGTCCATTAAATTAAATCAAGCAAGCACATAGGTAGTAACAAAAGATCATGAGACTGGAGACAAGATAATAACTGACTCGAAGAGAGATTAGATGGCATCGGCAGACAGCTGAAAATCCCTGCAGGTGTCACGCACAAGAACTACGGACTTAAGGAGGAAGGAGGAGAGATTTTTGGTGTGAAGAATCTGTTACGCTTAAGGTGTGCTCCCTCGGTTTTATCGATACCGCCCTGGACACTGTCCGTATTTAAAAGAAGTGAGGGGCGGGACTCCATAAGGAGTTGCCCAATGTTCATCGAGGGGTCACATCAAGAAATACATCCACATACTACAATGGATTACAGCCAAGGCATGAACTACCAAGGGGACGAGCCGCACAAGGGTCACCCATATATTTTTTTTATACGGTGAGCAACACCAAAGTTGGTCGATCCATATACAGGTCACCTTGAGAGACTTTATGGAAATCAAAGCATAAAAAAAAAAGGAACGTTGATAGCCAAACCCTTTTTGTCTATAATATAATATATAATTTATATTAAACAAAGTATGGGTTGATCGTCCCAAAGGGAAATCGAAAGCGTTGTTGCATCTAAAAGTATTCAATTGTCCAAGAAGAAAAAGCATAGGTCCTTTAGGGGGACCCGCTACACAGAAAACAAAACAAATGAGAAACCCATAGGTCGTCCTCGTGGATACACCATACACAACAAGCAAGGCAGATAAAACGCATGCATCTTCTTCTGGAGACGCCGAGGATGAGTGTATGTCCTCAGGTCGGCTCTCTCTTGGAGAGGCCGCCCTCTCACTCCTTAGGTAAAAGAAAACAAAGCAATAGCCAGCATAAACAAAGTATCTAAATACACACGTCTATGCTCTTGATTCAATAATTGAGCTAGTAGCTATAACAATGATTTCTAACTTATAAACATCGTTTAACGAACAATTGGGTCGAAAAAACAACACTAACTACAGCTAGTAAGTATAACTCATCACTCAAGCTAGGACTCAACAGGAGGCTAGTGATAAGGAAGAAGGAGAGATTGCGAGTATCTTTGCAAAGATTCCCCACGATAATTGTGATAATTAACAATACAATATAGGGCGCACCAAGATCGATTTTTAGTTCTTTGACACCATAATCATAGCGTAATACACATCATCATATTATAATCTCAGCAACTTTTACAAACTGGTAGATCGGCTTCAGAGGGCGAAGCTCATCACTGCAAACACAAACACACTAAGTGTCTAGCTACAATGTCACAGGCTCTTTTAGAAATCTGAACTAGTACAACTGGAACATCCTACAAGCTTCCTTGAGGCATTGTGATATAGATACTAACACCCTAAGACTTGACTGACATTTTTACAGAACCAGCTTCAGCTTTCTGGTGCAGTGTTATACCATATAGGCAACCTGCAGAGCATACAACTTCGGCTCTAACTCTCTATGACTTGCAGAGCTCCAACTATTGGAACGCTCGACACTCTAGACGCAAATTTGCGGAGCAGACTACTTGCTCAATGCAAAGACTCGAATGAATGAAGTGAGAGCCGGGACCTCTCTTAAATAACATCCTAGCCAGTGACTGGGTCACAATAAACTGGCACCAACCAGTCAAAAGAAATGATTCCGGGGTCGTGTTGGGACACACCACTATTATCTCCTCCCTTAGAGGCACTGCCATATGGGGACCCGAATATCGACATGGCCGACAAAAGCAAACAAAGGACCATGACACGGGAGACAGATTCTCGACAAGCTTTACAAAGTGGAGCTACTATTACCGGCCCACTATGGCTTCCATTAAACGACATAAAGTAAGATTTTTACAATCAATCATCTCCGGATGGGCATACAAAGAATAAATCTACATTTCCTGGTGGACCAACAGGTTGTCTGCCACATGGACAGTCAAAATCATTATCCGCCAGGTATTTCTCGAGTTCACATGCTTCTAGCAGAGTATCAATGTTCTGTGACTCATCTTCAGGAATAGGACCATCATCACTGAAAACTGGGGGTGGATACAACCACGGGATGAAACATTTTTCAATATCAGAACCATGCAGTACATCACTTGCTTCACCAATGAACTCACTTTCAAACATAGATTCCACACGGAAATCTAGAGGAAGGGTTTGCCGGTGGATCTTAGCATCAATTATGTTACCTATGTAATCCCTTTTGATGTATTTATGGGTAACATGTACTACATGTTCAAGCTTTGAATACCGACCACCCTCGTGCCGGAGGAGAAACTTAAACCAGAGATTGTTCTGGTCAGCCACCTACATGTCAGCTTGCATATGCAATATAAAATTAGAACGCTGATTCTGCCAATCAACTCTGGGGTAGAATTTCTCTAACAGGATTTCTGTCCATCCTGACCATGATTTATTTCTCATATTACCTAGATCTGCACAAATTACTATAGACTATTCTTCATGGCAGAACTGTAATATTAAGTTATAACTGGTCCACATCAGATTTCCTTCTCCAATATCTACATACTAGACTGGACCTTCCTTCTCTAGATTGCAGTCTACCTAGAGTTCTCGACATCTTGTCAGCTTCTCTTGAGATTGGCTGAAACCTCTAAATGATGTCCTTTCCCACCTTGCCATTATGTGCAGATTTAACAGGCTCAACTGTATTTGCTTGATTAAAGTGAGGCTGAGGTATTTTTCGGCTTCATGCCGATCAGCATAATCCAGCAGCTGTCTTCTTTCGGATAATGGGATACTTTCATCCCAAGGCTCCATGAAGAGGGCATTTCTTGGCTGGAACTTAAATTCTTTAGGCTCTTCTGCTAGGCTTTTACCTTTATCATCTTTTGGCTTTGCAGAACTCGTTCCAACTGAAAACATATTTAACCCTACAATTTGTTCTGGCTGCATCACTTCACGGGTTAACATATCAGCTAAACAGTTTAAGTAACCTAGTTTATAAACAATATCAAAATCAAAGTTTGTCAACGAGATAAACCATTTAAGAATCCTACTGCTCTTTTCTGCCATGAGATTTTCATTTTTAAATATACCAGGCATAATCTTCAGATCTGTTCTAATTGTAAATTTGACTAGTTTAAGAAACAATATAAAGTGTTGAACTGTTTTCTTTACAATGAGGATTTCTTTGTGGCTACTTGGGTAGTTCAATTCAGCTGACTTGAATGAACCATAGCCATATCCACAGATATTTTCTTTTCCATCCATCTCTTCAAGTAGTACACCACCCCAAGTGCTAGATGAGGCATCTGTTTCTATAATCAACTTACCAGTACCCTGTGGCAAATGGAGGGCAGGCAATTCTTTCACTTTGGCTTTAATCTTATTCACCGCCGAAGTCATAGCATCAAACCATGGAACTGGGTTCTTTTTCAATCTCTACTGCAGAACATGAATGTATGTAGCTTGTCCACGATAGAAAGGTATGTTATAATTGAGGCTACCAAGAAATCTTTGCAACTGTGTTGTATCGAGATTCTTTTCAGGAAAGTGTTTGAAGGAACTTAGAACATGCTTTTGCAACACTACCTGTCCTTTTTGAATTCTGAAACTGAAAAAACCATTTCGGTTTTTCCAATTTCCATTTTTCTTTCAGATAAAACCAATCCATGTTAATAAACAAGATCATAGAATTTTTGCAAATGCTTGCGATGATCTTGGAGATTTCTTGAGCAAATAAGGATATCATCAATGAAAACCACTAACCATGGGATATCCCTAAAAATATCTTCCATTCATTTTTGAAACTCAGAAGAAGCATTATTGACACCGAAGGGGAGCACTTTCCACTGGTATTGACCATATGGAACTACAAAGGCAATCTTGAAGCAATCATTTGCTTCAATACCAGTTTGATAGAATCCAGACTTAAGATCAAACTTACTAAAAATAGTACAACCAGTGATTTTTTGCAGCAAACTGGCTTTGTCTGGAAGGGGGGTAACAGAATTTTTGTAAAACCTGGTTGAGAGGCTTATAATTGACAACAAAGCGGGGCTTTCCTTTCTTTTTCTCACATTTTTTGTTGACTACAAATGATCTACAAGCCCAAGGACTCTTGGAGGGCTCTATTAATCCTTTCTGCAAAAGCTCTTTTATTTATTTGGAACAAATCTCTCTCTCAGAAGGAGTCATTATGCAGGCAGAAGATTTCATTGGTTTGATTTTCTGTAAGGGATCAAATAGAAAGGATACAAAGTATTTCTCTTTGGTACAGAATGCATTTGGAATTTCTGAACAACAATCCTTGATTAGCTTCTCTTTTATTGCAGCAAGAGTTTTGTCACTATGGACTTCTGCATAAGCTATGCATCTGTCCATCTTATTCAGATCGACTGACTTAACAGACTTAACACACTATACAGGAAAAGAATTACATTTAATTACAGGACTGAAACTCAAAGGAGTTGACACTTCATGACCTTAAACCGTACAAAAAAATAACATTTTATTTACATCTATGGAAAATGGACTGACTTTCTAAAGAAACTTAGATCCTAACACACAATCTTCTTTAAGGATATCTAACCTAAAAAGAGACAATGAATTAAACACACTAAAAATCTGTACAGGAAACTCTTTGACTTTGCCAGATAGAGATACAGGTGATCCTTCTATAACTGAACCAAACTCATGACTTTTTTCCCAATAGAAGGAAGAAATTGCATTCCCTTTGGGTAAATTAAACTGACATCCTGAATCAATAAGACAATGTATAGGGTAAGACTTAAACTCAGGAGGACAAAACTATAAAGACACAAAAAGCTTTGGACCTGACAAAGCACCTAAAAGACTAGGGACTTGAGACTAGGGAGAAGAAGGAGAATGAGGAGTAGAAGAAGGAGATTCTTCTTTCTGTTTTGGGTTTACCATAGCTTCTTCTATATGTTTTGAAATTGCTTCATCCGATGATTGACCTCTTTCAGCAACCACCACTTTGATTGCATCTTTCAAATCTTCTATTTCTTTCACAAGCTATTTTAATTTCCCTTGTTTTTCTTTCAACTGATTTCTTAGTAATTTCTCTTTGTCCTTTCTATGTGACTGTCTGTCTTCATGGCCATCTGGGTAATCTCTATAAATATCCATAGGATTATATTTGACTGATAAGTCTTGGGAATGGACTTTCTCTTTACCCTTTGCAAACTTTTTTTTTCTAGAAAGCCTAGAAGTTTGGCCTTTTCTTGTCTTAGATCATGCCTTTCAACATGCCGATACACAGGTATGACAGAGAGTTGGACATCAATATCTGCTAATTTCTTTTACAGTTCATATTTTGGAATTGAGGTTCTGGAAAACATATACAAGCAAAAATCAAACTCTGGCAGACTACACCCCACTAAATTTGCATCTTGACTGGAGTCGGACTCGGAGTCATAGGAAGATGAAGGTTCAGGGGCAAATTTTGCAAGAGAGATAGGAGATTCAGAATCAAAATCAGAAGAGGACTCATTAGGAAGATAAAGGATTTCTCTAGAGGGAGGAGGAGAATGTACAAAGACTTCATGGAGATCCCAACATTCAGGATCTAGACCTTTGTAGAGAGCAGCAAGACGGGGTTTGGACTTTCTTTCTGGACACTTGGCTGCCCAGTGATCAGACTTACCACATATGAAACAAACATTCTCTTTTCCTTTTTCAGTCCTTCATTTGACAAATCTTTTGGACTTATATTTGTGCTTTTTGTAAGAATGTTTTGACCTATATCTATACTTATGGTGTTAAGGCTTGTTAGGGTGATAACGGGGCTCAGAGGAATAGAACTTTTTCTTGCACTTGCACTTGCAAGATTCATTGCCAAAATGACCTCTGTTATGGGATCCAAAGCCCCAATTAGGCATTCCTGCAACATCTTTGCAGAAAGATGCTGAGAACATCTTCTGATGTCTCTTGAAGTCTTTACTAACCCTCTTTTCCAAGCAATGCTCTTGCCATGTTTCCAATATGTGAGCATGTAGCTGGGCTAGTGATGATGAACGAAACTCGACTTTCTTATCTTTCAGAGCTTGTTCGACTGCATACGAAACATGTCCTAGGAAACTTCTTAAGTAATGCTTCATATAAGCTGGATTTCCTGACTTGCCTGAGGAAATCAACAATTTTTGCATGTAGCTGAAATATTCTTCACTTTTACTTAAATCACATAATTTTTCAGACATGAAAAGTGAAGCAAGATGGTCATAATCTTCACCATCTTTAGGACCATAGAATTCCCTAGCTAAGGAACTTAAAATATGTTCATCTGCATCATCTGTAGCAAGCATTTCATTGTGGGTTTCTTGGGGTAACCAACGCCACCAATCATAAGCTAGACCTAAAAGGACTGCTACCAACTGTGTACCTAACATTTGGCCAGTAAGGTTGTTGTCCTGTTGTTTTTTGTGCAAGATCCACTGGCCTAAAATTTGAATGGCATTCTTTATATCTTCTCTGGACTGACACTGGATGTTCAGTACAGGTTGTTCAGGCATTCGAGATAGTAGATCATTCATGGAGTTTATTCCAAAATGGAATAATTTTGGTGGAGCACTAGATGTGGTGATGGCATCTGCCACATGTGTATCAAAGCGAGGAGGAGGAAGAGTTCTCCTATTGGAAGATTTAGCATCTAAAGCATTCAGATTAGCAAGATGTTTTGGATCTAAAACAGGCTTGAATGTTTTAAATTCAGCAATCCATTCTTCAACATCTTCTTTAATTGCATCACTCTCACGGAAGTCAAACTCAAGTTTTTCTTGGACACTAAACTGACCCAAAGAGTGACTTTAACTATGTCCTTTTGAGGCTAACTTTAATACATGGTCTGGGACCACATATTGTTTCTTTTTGAGAGTCTCTGTCTTTTAACAGAGTTCTTCAAGGAAATGTAATATTCTCTCAAGCTTCCGAGAGGCTTCTTCAATAGCAATTCTAATCTGAGTAGAGTCATGCAAGAGATGGTCAAGTAACTCAAGCTTTGTTTCAACTTTAACAATGTGCTCTTTTTGTTCTACCTAGTAGGATTTGAGAACTAGGATATCTCATGTCATGTCATCGAGATTCTGTGCAGTATGAATCTATTGCAAATTTCCCCAATTTGCAAGCTTAACTTCTTCAGAAACAATCTAGTCTTGACTGGAGGATTTACAAGGCATAAATTCCCTTTTTGTTTGGCCATCTACAGTGGATTGTCTAAAACCACTCTTAGGTAGATTTCGACCTGGAAGAAACGACCTTTGACTAGCGTTTATGACTTCCACACCAGATCCTTCTCTTGGAAGAGAAAACATATCTAAGGATGGGAGTACTGAGAACATTCCTATGGAAGGAAGATCTTGCTATTTCTGTTTCTGCTAGTGTAGCAATTTTTGTTTAATTTTTTGACATGCTTCATAGGCAGCATGCTAGCCTCTATGCTCTATATCATACAAACTAGAAAATGAAGGTTGGACAAAAGAGGAAGTATTCACAGAGGAATATGCAGAGGTTTTTCCAACTTGGTCTGACAAGGCTTGAATCCTAGCATTATTGTAGGAATAAAATGAGACAGACCTTACAAGGGGAGGAGTAAATCTCTGTGTAGGTTGTGAGTCAGGAACTCAGAAAGAACAAGAGGCTTCATCAAATGTTAACACTAGAGTAGTAAAGGTTGAAGCGATTCTGTCTTGATTTCAGAGTTCTATATATTTCATTTCCCACTGTTTGGGGTAATTGATGCCAGTCCAATTAAAATTAATTAGAGTATCATTCTTGGATTTTTCCCTTTCCACCATGCTTTGCTCAGCAGAACTCTGATGAACATGAGTTCTCAACCGAGGAAGGGTATCATTCCCAGACCTAACACAAACACCACCTTTAAGCTGGATGATATTAGAGCCTGTTTCCATATTGAAACCTTTTGCAAGAATGTAGGCTTTCAAGAGATCATATATGTATGGGTCTATGAGACTAACAGAGAACTTTGGATAAACTATCCCAAAGGCTGGTCCATCATGCAATGGAGTTGTAAAGCCACCAATAATGGCATCAGAGAATTTCTTATGCCGAGTATCAACAATACAACACAGAGAGGAGACTGTGAGAACAATTCCTTGTCTGCACATTCGCATGCTGCAACATCCATCCAATTACTTCTAAGCATGGAAAAAGTTTCGAGCGTGTGGTTGCTTTGGATATGCAGGAGGTTCTAATGTTCCGGTATAGGTACTCTTCCTCGAGGAGTGCCTCAGGGATGTCTTGTTCTCTCATCATACGATATATGTCTCCCCATTTGACTTCAGGAGGTACACTTGTAGTGCACTTAGTATCTTCGAATAAAGTTTCCATACGTGTGTCAGCTGGTCCTGACTCAGTCGCCTTCAATTTGTTTTTGCCACCCTTAGGCATTTTTCCTTAGAACTTGTCAATAATTAGACATAGGTAGATATAAGAAGACATGACGCAATTTCAGCAATCCAAACTAGCATCCTAGTCATAATGTTAAGGCTCAAACATCAATTGAAACCTTCTAACTCTGCTTGTTTCACCATTGATTTGCAAATTTCAAATATTTATGGCTTTTCCATTTTCAAATTAAACATTTATTTCACATGTCATTGAATAATCCTGCACATTTTATTTCAATCTGATTATTTCTGTAGGTCGATATTGCAACTACAAAATATAAGAGCAATGCATTCCCGTAAAAACACACTACAAAAACAAACAAAGCAATTATGCGTACACTATGTTTTATGGCATGGGAATTGATATGGTAATAACACGTTCCATAGTACATAAAAGGCACGAAACTTCGTATGTAGGGTAGGAAAACCAACATTCTTCTCATAATGCAGACGAGACTGGGTTTCATTCTATGACGCTACTAATTTATAAAAACTAGACAATGGTGTATCACAGGACCTGATAACAATTTATGTGGTAGATGATTACAGCCTGGGAAACTATGCACCCCTATGAAGCCAGGCTCGACTGTGTTTAGCAGGATAGGAGCACGGTTCTAGTCTCGGTGGAATATAGGACCAAAAATAAAAATAAAATGTAGAGTCCAAATAGCTTGCATAAAAAGAACTATGACCACGACCCCTTTTAACTTGAAAGACAAAGAAATAACCATTTCAATTCAGGATATGAGGCCAACCTGGTGAATTTTTCTTGCTTTGAGGGTAGTAGCGTTTCTTAGGGAACTGGTGACCTTGGATCTCTGATTACACAGTCTTCAAATGGAAACGGAAGCAGGCCTTCATTCAGTTGAAATAATGAAATGTAACGGGTTTTAAACCCTACATATAGCGTTTAGAAACATGTGAGCTATTAATAGGGTAGGTGTGAAAATAAAACAGGGTTAATGAGGAGTATGGATGAGTCAAATTGAGATATTCGACATTAAGTGTGGCCGCCAAAACTGGAAGGCCTTTCTTAACTTTTCTGACCATTGCAGAAAGAAAAATTGAGTTTTCCCGCCATTGCATGAGGATTATTGGAGTTCATCCACAGAAGAACGGTGCGAAGTTACGAATCAAGAAACTTAATTGAGTTTCTCCATCATTTCGGAAAAGTTAGGTGAGCGTTTCCGCATTTGTGGGAAAGTTTTAAAATCTTGAGCAAGGTGACCAAAGTAAAAGTGTCATTTTATCCATCGTTGCGGAAATGTTACCTGAGTTCTTCCGCTGTTTCGAGAAAACTAGCCAAGCTCTTTTGCCAAATTTCGACATAATTTTCTCTTTTCGCCGCTAAGGAAGATTTAGGTGGGTTTCCCCGCCATTACGGAAACAACTCGTGAGTTTGTTCCGCCGATATTTGTCTTAGTTATTTTCCGCGTCTTCGGTAAGGTTGGCCCTGATCTTCCGTCGTTGCGGAAAAGTTATCTTAAGAGTTCCACCATTGCTTGACTCAATCTTTTCTTCCATCGTTTCGAAAAGGTTGGTCCAAAACCTTCGTCGTTGCGGCTCAAAAGCTTAAGTTTTACTTGGTAAAAAAAACAGAAAAATAAATTCAAAGGGAACAAGTGAAGGACCTATTGTTGAAATATTGTAACTTCAAAGAATATTATACTTCTACTTTATTATTCTGGAGATGTTTCATTCCTCCATGGAGATCTTATTGTATATCCGGGGATGTTTATTCCTCCGTCGGAATGTGGTAACTTGGGTTATTAGACTTCCCTAGTGGGGGTCGGCCTTGTATGTGTCATGTGGGTCAAAGGGTTGTTAGACCACCCTAGAGGGGTCAGACCAATCATTTCCAGTGGGGTGTTTAACCCAGTGGTAAAGTTGGGGCTGACCTAGTTAATATAAAGTACAAGTCGAAGATGTGTATAAATAGAGGAGGTGTGTTCCTCATTATACACAAACTTCACTCACTCAGAATGTAGCGCACTTGTGGAGGAGAGGTTTGCTATGGTGGAGGAGGAGCTCATGTCTTTGGTTTGCATCTTTGTATATTGCTAGTCATCTATATTGAGGAAGCTTTGCTGGGTTTTCTACCCCATGAGGGTTTCCCAGGATAAATTTGTGTCTTTTGTGTTTTTGATGTGATTGTTGTTTCTTCAGTGATCCTGTATATGCTATTATTGTGAAATGGAATGTAATGATTCTATTTTTTGTCTTAGCATATTAAATCTTAACATGGTATCAGAGCTAACCTGAAGGAAGGCAAGGTATGGCACTTACGACACTTGCTTCACTTACGACAATTTGAAGGTTAGGGTTTTATATAGAAAAAACTAGTCATTGTGGAACATTTGCTATAAATCCATTTTTGTGAAGTTTTATGATCTGAAAAGTTTACAGGTCATAGACAAAATCCCCAGGTACCTTTTGTCCAAAAGACACCCTCATATTTGTTGTACTTTAAGAGTTATGATTAGTACAAGTTAGGGTTTCTGCCTCTTCCAGATCTCAGTCCAAATCAGGTGACCTAGGAAAAAAGTTCATAACTTGGGAAAGGAAGCTCCAAATGAAATTTGATAAAAAGTGACAGGTATTACACAGACTTTACTATCTTAGAAAAAATTTTAAGAGGCCGAAGTTGAACCGATGACACATGGCATGTCGTACAAGTTCGCTTTCTTGTTTTATCCCATAAAGAGGTCACGTTGCGACACTTGGCGTAATTCTCTGTCAGAAAATCCAATTGATGTTAGACCTATCACGATGGAAATATGACAGGTCATGCTACCACAGGAAAAGTTTTCAGACCCTGTAGATTGAAAAGTTTGGAGTTACAATAGACAATTAGGTACATATTTCTGTTAAAATAATTATATTTCTATCAAAATAGAATTATTTTTGGAGCACCTCCATTCATGGCTTCCAAAATTTAGGGTTTCGGAGAGAGTTAGAATTTTTGAAATCGAAGTCCACAGCTGAATGCTACTCAAGAAAATCAAAATTTAGAGACCAAGATTTAATTTTTTGGTTGGGTAGAAGACCAGGCTTGATCAAACCCCAGTTCGGGATTTTTGATCGGAAAGATGGAAAATTAGGGATTCATTAAAGGTTGGAATTTTTTAAGTCTGTGACCACGGCTGGAAGCTCCTCAGAAAAATAAGAGTTTAGAGCCTTGTATCGAACCTTTTGTTGGGCATAAGGGTGGGCTTCATCAAACCCTATTTTGGGATCCTGTCCAGAAGATCTAGAATTTTCGAAGGCAATTTTGAGGGATCAAATTTTGCAGATTTCAAAATTGAAGTATGCAAGTTTGATCAGCTCAGCAAAACACATCCTTCCATCCATTCAGAAGTGTGAAAGTCAAATATTGAATTTTTAGGGTTTCTCTAACAAACCCTAATAAAGTTCCAGATCAAGTTTTAGGGACAATTGAAGTTAAGGCCTTACATAAGAAGACTACAAGAAATCTCGACATGTATGACTTAAGGAGATACAGGTATGTCTTGAAATCTGATTCTTGATTAAGTTTATAATATGTTTTTCTTCACATTATTTAGATTAGTACAATCTTGATTAATGTTAGATTTGTCTTATCATCCTAATAAAAGTATGAATACATGTGAATGATAGAAGACATTCATTGATTAGGGTTATATGATTGTACTAATGCACTCTGGTGTTGTATGAGGTTGATGTTGTCTGCTAACAAGATACAGGTACATCACGAAAGACAGATCAAGTTCCATGACCATGACAACATGAAGACAAAGACTCATCCATAATGCTTGATCACATAGAAGTTCTACTTATGAGGTATGTATGACTTTGTTCTATTATGCTTAACCAATGAGATATGGAGGTTCCAGTACAAGATCTCTAAATCATTGAAGAGAACAAAGAAGATATTGATTAGGTATGTTAGACATAACTATGTAGGTATACTAATCCAGGTATGTTTTCCTATGTCAAGTTAGAATCTTACCTTGTGTTAGGATCCCTTATATAAGTATACTTGGTATGATTGATTATGCTTATTCATAAAGTTAGTAATCAAGGGTTTATGAATATTATGTCTCATATCCTGATTGATGATTTAACTAACCCGATCAAACAAGAATATGCATGAGTAAAAGAAGACTTCCCTGAAACCTTGAATATTATCTATAAACATGACTATACATATTCAAGATTATTTAAAACTATAATGTTTTGATAATATTGAGAATATACTAATGAATGTATGTTTCTGTATGAGATCATGAGGATGACACTTGAGCATGCACAGTGGTACAGAATGAATAGAAGTTCAAAAGACATATAGAAGATCAAGCAGGAGGCAACCACACAAACATAAAAGATAAGTATTTGAGTTGTTATTGCTTGTAATAGGTTGTATGCATATTTGTATTCCTAAAATATATCATGCTGAGTGTAAACATTCATAGAGCATTGAACAATATACTACTAATATGCATATGATTGGTAAGTTGGACAAACATTCCATTGTTGCTTTTCTAGAATGAAACCTCTTTGCTGACATGTTGAGAGCTGTGCACACTCTCGATAGTATGTTCTAGTAGAGATGGAAGGCATCTAGATAGCCATTATATGCATACAGGATATGGAAAAGTGTTGTGCCAAAGTATTGGTCAAGATAGTTGCATAACTATGTAAATGATATGCATAAGAGGTTTTCATGTCAACATGATTTCATGATTATGAAGTATTACTAATCATGTACTTAATTTTGATATGTAGGAAAGATCATGAAGAATGATGAACACCAAACAAGTGATGGATGTTCAACAAGAAGATTTACAAATCAAAATATAGAAGGCTTGTGGCTAGAAGATTCTCTTAGAGAGAGGAAGAGAATCATGATGAGATGTTTGCTCGAAGTGACTAGATAAGACCATACTCTTAATGGTGCAATTAAAGAAGAAGTGTGAATCAGGTTCTGTATGGGTACCCAAGATCGATAGTCAATTGATGAGCTTAATGATCACCATCGGTGATGTGGATGTCAACCTTTGCTACAAGGTTGAATATGGTTTCTATACACAGATGACATGGATGCAAGAAGGAACTCACCATAGAGTTCGAATGATATTGAGGCTCATATCAGTAGACCCATCTGACGAGAGATGGAACAGATAGATGGCTGCATAAATGAAAATGAAAGATCTTAGATTGATGCATTACTTCCTAGGTCTGGAAGTATGGCAAGTCTCAGAAGGAATCTTTTTCAACAAGGGAAAGCATGCCGAGAAATATTAAAAGGACTTGAGGTGTTGGAATGGCCACTCTCATGGATTCCAACTTGAAACTGTTAGGGGATGACTCATTAGAGTTAGTGGATATAACTCTATACAGTCAAATTATTGGGTCATTGATGTATCTAACAAATACTAGGGCAGATATATGATTTGCTGTGAACACCTTGAGTCACCATCTAGTGAAAACTAGATGTGTTCACCGGATAGTTGCAAAGCATGTGATGAGGTACCTAAAGGATACGATAGACTTTGATCTATGCTATCTTAGAGATCATGACTTCAGATGGCTACATAGATGTTGATTGAGCAGAAAGTATATCAGACAGGTAGAGCACATCGAGAGGATGTTATTGTCTGGGCAGAATATATGGCTGCTTGCTCTGCTAGTTGTGAAGAAGTATGGATTCAGGATTGTTAGAGATAGACCCAACTATGATCCTATGTGACAAACAAAGTTGTATCAAGATGACAGAGAATCCAATGTTCCATGATAAGTCAAAGCGCATAGGGATCTAACAAGATATGGTGCAAAAAGGAACTATAAAGTTTTAATTTGTAATAGGTGACCGATGTACTAACCAAACCTCTACCTCAAGTGAACAAGTTACTGACATACTAACCAAACCTCTACCTCAAGAAAAGTTTGAGTATTTTCGAGGCAAGCTTGGAAGGACCCTCCTCAAAAGGGGGAGTGATGTGGTCACTTATGATGAGATTGCCTGCATCGACAGTGAGGTCGATGATGTGGATACCTATATTGGTGATGGTGACAGAGAGATTGGTGGATGGTCCTTAGACAGGGTCTAAGTTGACAAGGGGATTGCATCATCCTTGAACACATGTTCTAAAAGGATCCGTAGACAGATGTTTTCTAGAATGAAGTCCTTAGTGGACAAGTGGGGATTGGATCATCCCTGGACTTCAGTCCTAAAGATAGTCGTAGATGTATGCCTTCAAGAATGAAGTCCCTAGTGGACAAGTGGGGATTGGATCATCCCTGGACTTCAGTCCTAAAGTCAGTTGTAGACACATGTCTTCGAAAATGAAATCCTTAGTGGAAAAGTGGGGATTGTATCATCCTCGGACTTTGGTCCCTTGAATTGATCTGTAGATGTATGGTCTCTGAGAATAAAGTCCTTAGTGGACCAGAGTGGGATTGTATCATCCTTGAACATATGTTCTAAAAGAATCCATAGACATATGGTCTCCGAGAATGAAGTCTTTAATGTACAGGAGTGAGGATTAATTCATCCTTGGACATAGTCCTAAATGTACGGGAAGAGGATTAAGTCATCCTTGGACATAGTCCTAAATGTACGGGGTGAGTATTAAGTCATCCTTGGACATAGTCCTAAATTTACGGGGTGAGGATTAAGTCATCCTTGGACATAGTCCTAAATGTCGGGGTGAGGATTAAGTCATCCTTGGACATAGTCCTAAATGTACGGGAAGAGGATTAAATCATCCTTGGACATAGTCCTAAATGTACGGGGTGAGGATTAAGTCATTCTTCGACATAGTCCTAAATGTATGGGAAGAGGATTAAGTCATCCTTGGACATAGTCCTAAATGTACGGGGTGAGGATTAAGTCATCCTTGGACATAGTCCTAAATGTACAAGAAGAGGATTAAGTCATCCTTGGACATAGTCCTAAATGTATGGGGTGAGGATTAATTCATCCTTGGACATAGTCCTAAATGTCCGGGAAGAGGATTAAGTCATCCTTGAACATAGTCCTAAATGTACAGGAAGAGGATTGAGTCATCCTTGGACATGGTCCTAAATGTACAGGGTGAGGATTAAGTCATCCTTGGACATGGTCCTAAATGTACGGTGGGGATTAAGTCATCCTTGGACATGGTCCTAAATGTACGGTGGGGATTAAGTCATCCTTGGACATGGTCCTAAATGTACGGTGGGGATTAAGTCATCATTGGACATGGTCCTAAATGTACGGTGGGTATTAAGTCATCCTTGGACATGGTCCTAAATGTACGGTGGGGATTAAATCATCCTTGGACATAGTCCTAAATGAATGGTGTGGATTAATCATCCTTAGACCATAAATCCCGTAATTCCGAAAGGAAGGATCATGTGTATTGCAGAGTATGCTGCTTGACTGATGAGGATACTTGTATTGATGAGGATACTAGTATTGATATTGATGAGGATACCTGTTCTGATATTGATGATATGTATTGATGAGGATACTTGTATTGATGATATGTATACTTGTATTGATGAGGATACTTGTATTGATGATATGTATACTTATATTGATGAAGATACTTGTATTGATGATATGTATACTTTTATTGATGAGGATGCTTGTATTGATGATGTGTATACTTGTATTGGTGTGGATACTAATCGTGATGATCTAGATGATGATGTTGCTGATCGTGATGATATAGATGATGATGTTGCTGATCGTGATGGTCTAGATGATGATGGTGCTGATTGTGATGGTCTAGATGATGATGTTGCTGATCGTGATGATCGTATGATGACGATGCTGATGATCGTATGATGATGATGTTGATGATTGTATTCTGACGATGTTGATGATCGTGTGATGAGGATGTTGATGATCGCGTGATGATGATGTTGATGATTGTATGATGAAAATGCTGATGATTGTGTGATGACGATGTTGATGATCGTGTGATGATGATGCTAATGATCATATGATGACGATGATGATGATGGTGTGATGATGATGCTGATGATCATGTGATGATGATATTGATGATCGTGAGGATCCAGATGTTGATGTTGCTATTCGAGTGTTGCAGAAGATAAAGACTCAGTATTGAAGATGTTGATGTTTCAGTATTGAAGATGTTCCAGTAACTGCTTGAGTTACTGATGATGTTGAGAAAGCTTCCAATGATTTATAGATGTATCATGTATGATGTTGATGACTCCTTGCTCATGCGGATGCTATTATAATATCCTTCTCGTTAAGGGGGAGTGTTGAAATATTGTAACTTCAAAGAATATTATATTTGGACTTTATTATTTTGGAGATGTTTCATTCCTCCATGGAGATCTTATTGTATATCCGGAGTTGTTTATTCCTCTGTCAGAATGTGGTAACTTGGGTTATTAGACCTCCCTAGTGAGGGTTGGCTTTGTATGTGCTATGTGGGTCAAATGGTTGTTAGACCAGCCTAGAGGGGTCAGGCCAGTCAGTTGTAGTGCGGTGTTTAACCTAGTGGTAAAGTTGGGGCCGACCTAGTTAATATAAAGTACAAGTCGGAGATGTGTATAAATAGAGGAGGTGTGTTCCTCATTATACACACACTTCACTCACTTAGACTGTAGCGCACTTGTGGAGGAGAGGTCTGCTATGGTGGAGGAGGAGATCATGTCTTTGGTTTGCATCTTTGTATATTGTTGGTCATCTATATTGAGGAAGCTTTGCTGGGTTTTCTACCCCATGAGGGTTTCCCAGGATAAATCTATGTCTTTTGTGTTTTTTTTGTGCTTGTTGTTTCTTCATTGATCCTGTATATGCTATTATTGTGAAATGGAATGTAATGTTGCTATTTTATTTCTCAGCATATTAAATCTTAACACCTATCTCTAAAGAAAACTAAGTAAGAAAAGACTTTGATGGCCTTAAATTTCTAAGTAAACTTTCTCTTAAAAACAAAGCTGGGGCCCCAATATTCGAATAATTTTGGGGGGGTGTTGCAGCAACAACAAGGTCACAATACAAAAAGATGGCAAGCAAAAAATAGTAACCCTAAACATCTGCTGACAAGGTTGTCATTCAAATGGAAGCCCCAAAGCTTACTGTGGTCATCAAACCACTAGATTTGTCTCTCGTACGCTGAAGCTTCGTCGAGACTAAGCCAAGACTAGAGATCATCGAAGAAACCCTTCCAACACGAGTTGCAAGTGGTTAATAATAAGATTAGAATGCATAAAATAAATATAAATAAACATTGAATGTGTCTACAAAGAGTAACAATGAACCTCATGTGTTAAGATTTGAATGCTATCCTCAAACTGTGCTTATACATCACAGTGGAAGACCGGAAGATCCGAGAGCATGTTTCTTTGGAAAATCAATCGAATGCATAAATCTTAACACTAATAGTCACAAAAAAACTTCATGAGATTTACCTCTGCGATCATTATACATTTCACTCAGTAATCATGGCGGCCAAGAGAGCAGAGCTCTCTAGACCTTTCGAAAAACATAACACGATGACAAGGACCAAACCCTTAGTGCAAGGTAAGGGTCTCCCCACATGTGGATACCATCAACCAAACCCCTTCACGTGGTATCATTTATTATGCAACCTGTCAACCACTAACATTCGAATATAAAAACACAAACTCTATAGCTTTTGACATTGTTTTTTCTTAGTGGTTTATTACCTTGGTGCCTTTGCCATTGATCCACTTCTATATAGTTTTGGCTCAAGTTTTATAAGCAGCATCGAGTTGTGCTTAGGGAACTCTAACCTTATAGTGAATCAATAACCAAGTAATACATTTAAAACATAATCAAGTATAAAAACTGAGATGCTTTTCACCATCAAGTTTGGTTAGTAACCACCAACTCTTAAGAGAGAATTTTGACCAACTTTCATGATTGCTGTATAACCAACTAAGTAAAGAAGATGGATTGTTTACCATGCTAAGCACGAGCATAATAACAACATTAAAATTCATTGGATGCCTAACGTCACCTATAACCTGGTCAAAGTGGTAGAACGCATTACCAGAAAGCTAAGTAAGCTTCGGGAGCTTCACAAGAACCCCTTTAATAAGAGAAATACATGTTTAGTATCAAAGCTGTAATCATAATTACGAAATCATAATACAACTAGAAGAATGATAGATAAGAAGTAACTAATACTCCTTTAAAAACATGTTCTGTGATATGATGAACTAAATGTAAGTATCACAACTTAAAATATCATGAGACTGTTGATAAGTAGCATCAATGAATACATGAAACATTTATACAATTAAATAAATTGAAATTAATTCCGCAAGTATCATACTAATTTTTATGACAGCTATTATATATGCATAATCATAATAACATCGTTAAGATGTAATTAATAATTGATGACAATTCGTAATAAGTAAGTGTCTCAAATAAAATTATAGCTTAATAGTCAATATAAAGCTAAACATACACAAATATACCTTCTGCATAGTAAATGGTACCATTTATACTACACAGAAGAAATATAAAATTTTATGAGTTTGGAGGTGTTACATGTGGTATCAGAGCGCAAGTTCAAACACTAGGCCTGAAAGTGGCTCACTCGCTCAATTGAAATTTAACAGAAAACACAGTTACTGATTTTTGTTTTGATTTGTTTCTGTACAGAACAATCAATATCTATTTTTGCAGGAATGGAAGGACTAGAGGAATCTGCTGAGGACAAATCCCAGCATAATGAAAAAAAAAATCATGAACAAGAATATGTTAACGAAGAAAATATTTATGTAGAATTAAATGATAATTCATCTGAATTACTTCGAACTGTTAAATATTTAAAGGATGAAATGAAAAATGTTAAGGAAGAAAATCAAAGAATTCTCAAGACACAGGAAGAACTGAATCAGAGAAAAAATTTAAATTTTATGAATTTGGAGGTGTTACATGTGGTATTAGAGCGCAAGTTCAAACACTAGGCCTGAAAGTGGCTCACTTGCGTAATTGAAATTTAATAGAAAACACAGTTACTGATTTGTGTTTTGATTTGTTTCTATACAGAACAGTCAATATCTATTTTTGCAAGAATCGAAGGACCAAAGGAATCTGCTGAGGATATATCCTAGCATAATGAATAAAATAATCATGAACAAGAACATGTTAACGAAGAAAATATTTACGTAGAATTAAATGATAATTCATTTGAATTACTTTGAACTTTTAAATATTTAAAGGATGAAATGAAAACTGTTAAGGAAGAAAATGAAAGGATTCTAAAGGAATAAGAAGAACTGAATCAGATATTACTAAATAAATTTCATAATGATGGAAAATATAATAGAACATAATTTAAATCTAAATCCGGAACCATGTCTTATCAACACAAAGGTAAGAAGTTAAAATTCTCTAATAATAAAATTGATTCAACTTCTGAAGCTAATGTTAAAACACATAGAAGGAAACATAAGTATTCCAATGACAATAGTGATAATGAATGTAGTCCTAAGAAGAGGAATTAAAAACCTTAGGAAGATATATCAAGGGATTTCAAGAAGATAAAGACCCCAACTTTCAATGGTGAGATAGAAAAGGGAGAGGAAGCCGAAGCATGGTTGTCTGAAATGAAGAAATAATTTATATAATAGAATTATTCTGATAGGATGAAAGCTAAGATGTCAACTTATAATCTGATTGGGAAGGAAGATATATGGTGCAAGATATAAAGAGAGTAAAATGAAAAGAAAAGAGTGTAACCTGGAGTGCTTTTAAAAGATATTTTAAGAAAAAAATTCTGTCTAATCAATACTTTGAAGAAAAAGCGAAAGAGTTCTATGATTTAAAACTAGGCTCTATGAACATAAAAGAATTAAACAATAAATTTTTAAGTTTATTAAGGTATGTACCTTACATTGTTGATGAAAAACCGAAAATACAAAGATTTCTATGTTGTTTACCTTTTAAAAACAAATATATAATTGCATATGAGAACCCCAAGACTCTTGAAGAAGCTATGAGGAAGGCAATTTTATGTTATGAACAGAATGGGAAGAGAGAAATTATACCTAGTTGGAGGGTTAATAAACCAACTAATTTCGAACAAAGAAGGAAATTTTTTATGTTTAACAAGAATTCTGGAAATAGCAAATGAAATTTCATTAACAGAAAATTTCAAGGAAATAAATTCAAAAGCAATACACCACAGAATTTTACAGCTGCAAGAAATAGAGACATGCCTAATAATTATGTTGAAAATAAAGAACAAAATGTTAAATTTTCAGAATTTACTTCAATCTGATATAGGATCTTAACTGAGAGAACAACATGTACAACAAATCTACAGCATATCAATCGTGGACACAATAATGCAAGCACACAAGAGACACAGAGTTTACTTGGGGAAAACCATAAAGTTGAAAACCCCCAATAACTTCCTCAGAGATAGATAGAGCAATGATACAACCAGAATACAAGAGATAGTCTTCTCCTAGCAGCAGAGCCTCCTCCTCCATAAGTGCGCCACTCTCCCAAGTGTAAGTGAGAGAATAGAATGTATAAAATGAGAGAGAGACACTTTCTATTTATACACTAACTTGAGTTGACATTTACTCAACTAGGTCGGTCTAAACTTAACCACTTAACATAATGCTGACTGGGATGACCCCCACTAGGGTGGTCTAATAACCCTTTGACCCACATGGCTGACCCCCACTAGGGTGGTCTAATAACCCTTTGACCCACATGGCTGACCCCCAATAGGGTGGTCTAATAACCCTTTGACCCACATGACTTACATAGGGCCGACCCCAACAAGGTGGTCTAATAACACATCAAGTATAAGTTACGACACTTACAATATAAATGACGACACTTCCGTATAGAGGAATAATAACATCTCTATAGGAATACAACCACTTCCATATAGAGGAATAATAACATCTCTATAGGAATACAATATACATATATGTGAAATACAGTCTGAAGTTACATATACATCAACACTCCCTCTTAACTAGGGAGGTATTTCTCGACACATGTCTTCTAGCACAAGTCATCATCTCTGGATCATCGTCACTGGATAATCATCATCGAGTCATCATGATTGTCACTGCTACTGCTATCTCAACCAATCTATGAATATAGTCATCATAGGAAGTTCTATAGAGCCAGTCCTGTTTCATTCTGGATGTAGGCCCACCACCTGCAGGTCTTCATCATCACTGGCCATACTATGGAATCCTCAGGAATTATTACGTGCGTCACAAAACTTGGTTGCAGCATCCTAGGCTATTACGAGCACACAGCTCTACCTGTCGGATCTCCCAGGAGCACATTACATGTGACCCATCACAAAACCTGACTGAATCATCCCAGGCTGTTACGAGCACACTGCTCTACCTGTTGGATCTCCCAGGAGCACATTACATGTGGTCCACCACAAAACTTGGCTGAAGCATCCCAAGCTATTACAAGCACACAACTCTACTTGTTGGATCCCCGAGGAGCACATTACATGTGGTCCACCACAAAACCTGGCTGAAGAATTTGAGGCCTTTTTCATCCTATCCAGATCTCCCAGGAGCAAATTACATACGGTCATGGCAAAACTTGGCTGAAGCATCTGAGGCCTTTTTCATCCTTTCCAAATCTCCCAGGAGCAAATTACATGCCATAGGACAAAACCTCGCAAGAGCATCTCAGAACGTTATGGGTACACAACTCCGACCTGAAATCTCCCAGGGCACAAATTACATGTCCTCCGAAAGCAATGTCTCGAAATAGCATCCAAGGCTATTACGGGTACACAACTCTGACCTATAGGATATCCCAGACATGCTCATCTGCACAACTTGATCCAAAGCCACAAAGTATGATCCCGATACTCACCATACATCATCCGGATGTACACATGATCATCCCGATCATCATCACCGCAACATCCTGCTGTATGTCATCTGGAGAAGCTCGTCATCCATGATCATCCTAATCATACAATGTATCCACCTGATGCATACCAAGTATCTACCTGATAAATATCATCATACATGATCTACCTAATCATACAATGTATCCACCTGATACATATCAACATACATGATCTCAGTATCCAGTTGATACATATACAGATACATGGTCCAAGCATCCAACATGATGCACATACAAAATACATACGAATGATCCAACTAATCATATCCAGCATCCAATCATGATGCGTACATACATAAATGATTCAACTGATCATATCCAACATCCAACATGATGCATATATACATAAATGATCCAAACAATCATCCAACATGATGCAATGATCCAACTAATCATAACAAGCATCCAACATGATGCATATACATATACAAAGTAGTAACTAGAGCATCGTCCTAATGCTCATCATCCATGATCCTCCTGATCATCATAGCATCATCCTCTTTAAATCATATCATCGTCCACGAAGCACAACCCAGATGCACATCATCCAACACTTACACCACCGACATGGGAGAACACATCTACCACCATTCGGGGAAGGCTTGAGCCCTTAATTTTTCAGCATGGGAGAACACATCTATCACCATGTGAAAAATGGCTCAGTAATTACATCATGACCACGGGAGAACACATCAACCATGTCAGAAATGCTCATGTGCATCTGCATCTTACAGACTCATCACTTCCATTTGGAAGGAACCTCGATCTGAAGTGCACCAAGCCTCTCTTTGAAGTACTCAAACTGCACTATGGCCAACGGATTTGTCAATACATCTGAACCTGCTCATCCATCGCAACATACTCTGCTTCGTCTGTACTCAGTGCTACGCAGGACTGCTTCCTGCTAAACCAAGAGATCACACCTGATCCTATCTGCAGCACTACCTGCCCAATCTTAATCAACATAATCCTGTAGGTTAAACTTTTGATTTGCATCATACTTGAGCCCATAATCAACTATACCCTTCAAGTACCTCAGAATATGCTTTACAACAACCAGGTGAACACTCCTCAAGTCCATCAAGAACTAGCTCAATGTGTTCACCGCAAAGAAAAATTTAGTCTTGTGTTCATCAGGTACAACAAGGACCCAATCATATGATGATACATAGTGATATCAACCGGCTCAGATGAAGCATCACACAGAAGCTTCAGGTTCGATGGCATAGGTGTGGCCATAGCCTTGTAGTCCATCATCCCGAACCTCTTCAAGATCTCTACTGCATACTTCCCTTGTCCAAGGAAGATTCCATCTAGACTCTGCCACACCTCCATGCCAAAAACAAATAGTGCATCATCCCCAAGTTATTCAACTCGAACTCAGAAGCAAGCTTCCGCTGCATGTCAGCAATCAATCTATCCTCACCTATTACAAATAAGTAATCCACATAGTAGTATCACTAGATTGCCTTCCTCAACCTTGTAGTAAAGGTTGGAATCCACTTTATTCTTAGTAAATCCCAAACTGGATAGAAAGCTATCTATCCTACCATACCAAGTTCTGCACATATATGACTCCTTGTCATGTGTCTCAGAACTAAGTGGCTACACCACATATACTTCTTCAACTACACCATTCAAGAAAGTGTATCTTCCCCTTCATCACTGCAACATGCTTGATCTTGTAGATCCTCTTGGAAGTCACTACAGACTCCCCTTCAGGTCTTGGGACTACATCTCAAACATCTTCGTGATCGACTGGTACTCCTCGATCATGACATTCTTCCTAGATCCTGGGAACTTCAATATCTTCAATATTTTCAATAGATAACTTTGTTGCTGAACAAATGTTGTAGTCCTTCTTTTGTAGGTGATGGTATATGATCTTTCCTTTGTTTGGTTGCTGGGTGGACGCCCTCTGAGTCTTTGCTTCCTTGCAGGAGCTGCTGAAGTAGCTTCTTCTACACCTTTCTGTTGTGGAATGTAGAAAGATGGTCAACTCCCTCTGAATATCTGTATCCTTGCAAAAACTACTGAAGTGTGCTCCTTTGCTTTCTTGCAGGAACAACTGGAGTATGCTCTCTCTTGATCTTTGCTTCATGTTTTACCTGTTCTTGAACTTACATCCATCCTTAATCACTATGCATGCTTATCAGTATCATCATTGTGTTAACCTTGAGGTCTCATACATAATCACACATTTATTAGTATAATCTTAATATTATCAAAACACAATAATCTTAAACATGTATAGTCATGATCATTCATAGATAATAAACATTAGTATTCAAGGTTTCAGGGAAGTCTTCTTTTACTCATGCATATTCTTATTTGATCATAGGAATCTTCTGATTAGTTAAATCATCAATGCATAAACCGATGATTACTCAAACCTATACTTTCATGATTCTTCTAGTTAGTCATATCATCAATTATGCTAAGAAACATAATATGCATATAGCCATGACTATTCAAACCTATGACTTCATGAATAATAATTATCGACAACACAACAGTATAAGATCCTAACACAAGGTAGGATTCTAGCTTGATATAGGAAAAACATACCTAGATTAGCATGCTAGCTAGTTATGTATAACATACATGCATAATTTCTTCTGGTTCTCTTTAGTGACTTGTGCTAGTAACCTGTATGTCTCATAGGTTAACCATTGTAGGACCAAGTTATACATACCTCGACAGTAGATCTTCTATGTGATCCATGACAATGGATGAATCTTTGTCTTCATGTCACCATGATCATATGTTCTTGAAGTAGAACATGATTTGTCTTTCTTGGTGTACCTTTTATGTTAGCGAACAACATAAACCTCATACAACATCACAATGCATTAGTACATTCGTAAGTGTCAAAACCTTAATCAATGAATATCTTCTATTAAGGTGATACAAAAAGTCTTGTAATTAATCAAGATTGTACTGTAATGATATGAAGACAAACATATGATAGAATTAACCATGAAACATACCTATAAGCCATACCTGTCAAGATTGCTTGTAATCTTCTTATGGAAGGCCTTAGCCTTATCTCCGTCTGAGACAGGAACTTCTTCACTTATGCAGGTGACCAATCCATCTTCTTCTAGGATTAACCCAATCCACTTGATTTGCAAGAACTGGAGCTGGATTAGGGTTTGTCAAGGAAACCCCAAAAATTCAAAATTTGAATTTCAAACTTCTGAAAGGATAGAAATATGCGCCTTGATGAGTTGATCAAGTTGGTATATTGAGAATTTGAAAACTGTAAAGTTTCACCCCTCGAAATTGCCTTTTAGATTTCTGGATTCACCAGGGAGGACCCTGAATTAGGGTTTGAGTTTCCTGAAGCTTCACCCAACCAAAATATTTGATTCAAAGCTCTAAGCTTCGATTTTTCTTAGGAGCGTCCAGCTGTGGGCACAGATTTCCAAAATTCCAAGTTTTGCAGAAGCCCTAATTTTTCATCTTTCCGATCAAAGTCCCGAACTGGGGTTTGATCAAGCCCAACCCTATTCCCACCCAAAAAATCTAATATTGGTCTCTAAATTTCGATTTTGATGAGTAGCATCCAGCCGTGGTCTCCGATTAGAGAAATTCCAACTTTCTCCGAAGCCCTAAATTCTGGAAGCCATGAATGAATGTGCTCAAAAATAATTCATTTTTGACAGAAATATGTACCTGATTGTTTCTGGTGTAACTCCTAACCTTTCAATCCACAAGATCTGAAAAAAATTCTTGTGATAGCCTGACCTATTATCTTTCCATCCCGATAGGTATGACCTCAATTGGATTCTCTGAGAGAGAGTTATTCGAAGTGCCGCAACATGACCTCTTTATGGGATAATACAGGAGAGCGAACTTGTATGGCGTTCCATGTGTGACTGGTTCAAGTTCGGCTGCTGAAACTTTTTCTTGAGGTAGCCTGACCTATTATCTTTCCATCCCAATAGGTATGACCTGAATTGGATTCTCTAAGAGAGAGTTATTCCAAGTGTCGTAACGTGACTTGTTTATGGAATAATGCAGGAGAGTGAACTTGTACGACGTGCCACATGTCACTGGTTCACCTTCGGCCTCTGAAAAATTTGCCTGAGATAGTACAGTCTGTGTATGACCTGTCGTTTTTTACGAAATTTCATTTGGAGCTTCCGAGCCCAAGTTATGACCTTTTTCCCAAGGTCAACTGATTTTGACTCAGATTTGGAAGAGGCAGAAACTCTATATTGTACAAATCATAAATCCCAAATTACAACCAATTAGAGGTTGTCCTTTGGACACAAGCTACATGGGGATCTTATCTTCAACCTGTAAAATTTTTAGATCTGAAAACTTCTCCAAAATGGATTTATAGTGAAAGGGCTACGATGACTGGTTTTTGCTATATCAAGCCCTAGCATC
This sequence comes from Larix kaempferi, assembly GCA_027924585.1. Taxonomy (NCBI): domain Eukaryota; kingdom Viridiplantae; phylum Streptophyta; class Pinopsida; order Pinales; family Pinaceae; genus Larix; species Larix kaempferi. Next base: position 8,709,376 of record BSBM01000229.1, read on the forward strand.
GTAAGTGCAACAAGTGTCATACCTGCCATATCATGCCTTATTTCAGGCTAGCTCTGATACCATGTTAAATTTTCAGAATTTACTTCAATTTGATCTAGGATCTTAACTGAGAGAACAACATGTACAGCAAATCTACAACATATCAATCATGGACACAATAATGCAAGCACACAAGAGACACATAATTTACTTGGGGAAAACCATAACGGTGAAAAACCCCAATAACTTCCTCAGAGATAGATAGAGCAATGATACAACCAGAATACAAGAGATAGTCTTCTCCTAGCAGCAGAGCCTCCTCCTCCACAAGTGTGCCACCCTCCCAAGTGTGAGTGAGAGAATAGAATGTATAAAATGAGAGAGACACACTCTTTATTTATACACTAACTTGAATTGACATTTACTCAACTAGGTCAGCCTCAACTTAACCACTTAACATAATGCTGACTGGGCCGACCCCAACTAGGGTGGTCTAATAACCCATCAAGTATAAGTATGACACTTACAATATAAATGACGACACTTCCGTATAGAGGAATAATAACATCTCTATAGGAATACAACCACTTTCGTATATAGGAATAATAACATCTCTATAGGAATACAATATACATATATGTGAAATACATTCCGAAGTTACATATACATCAACACAAAAGAAATCTATAAAATTCTTGGAATGTCAAGGACCACATTATGCAACAACTTCTCCCAATAGAAAAATGAATGTTAACAACATCCATATAGTGCAGGAAGAGAAAACAGTTGGTGACTTAGTGAGGGAAATGCCTAGGATCAATGCATCCTTGGAGAATTGACAGGCTGATCATTAGACTTCAATGGTCGAAATAGAAGGTATGCTACAAGACATATCCATTTCTATCTTAATTCGCCCAGGCACTAGTTTAAGTTATGTATCACCTGATATAGTAAAAAGTTGTAAATTAAAGGTAGAAAAGTTTGAAAAATCTTGGCTAGTTCAGTTAGTTACAGGAATAAAAAAGGAAGGTAGTTGATTTTGTTAAAGTCTGTGAATTGTTTATGAATCAGTTTAAGACTCATGTTAAGTTGAATGTATTACAATTAGCATCTTATGATGTTTTAATCAGAATGGATTGGCTGGAGAAGCATAGAGTAATTCTGAATTATTTTGAAAAGACATTTACATGGTTGAACGATAAAGGAGAAACAATAACAGTAAAAGGAATCCCTAGAAAAACTTCAATTACACAGATTTCTGCTTTGCAAATGAAAAGGGATGTATGTAAGGGATGTAAAGCATTTGCTGTGAATGTAATAAATGATGAACATGATACTAAGTAAGATAAATTAAAACTTGAAGATATAACAATCCTAAGATACTTTGCATATGTATTCCCAGAAGAATTTTCAGGACTACCTCCAAAAAGAGAATTGGATTTCACCATTTAGCTAGTACCTGGTGTTGTACCAAACTCAAAATATCCTTATCGAATGAATATCCTAGAGATTAACGAATTAAAATCACATTTAAAAGAATTTAAAGATAAAAACTACATAAGACCAAGTGTGTCTCCTTGGGGAGCACTTGTCACTGTAACACCCCCAAAATAATAAATATTTTATTACTTCTGCTGGAAAAAGAATATTAAAAAAACAATTATTATTATTTTTTTTATTTTTGACTCATAAGTAAAAAATAAAACAATTTGTGTTGAGGATATTATTTTTATTATTTAATATAATAAAACAGGAGACAAGGATGGATCTAGCTGTTGAAGAGTGTCTGCTGAACTACTTGATGAAAAGAAAGTGCCAAATGTTGTTAAAGATGTAGGAGGCATCATCCCTAAAAATCAGGTCACCACTCCTAGTTAAGTGCTAAAGAGCAGGAGGCTCATAATTGTCCAAGACCTAGGAAAATACTAAAAATAGTAAGTCCATGAGCAATAGGAGGCTAGCATTGGACAGGGATTGAGAGTTACAATGCAAGAGATGGCACATTGGGGATTTTTTCTCATGTAGTTCAGCTGATGAGCTCAGGGGTTCTGGATCTTGATTGCTCCAGGATTTTGGTTGGGAGGAATGACAGAGCCATCCTTGCTTTCCCACATTGGTATCAAGTTCATATTCTACTGCTGTTAGTAATATTGTTTTGAATTGAATTGTTAGATCTATAAATTGTACAGTTAGTTTAGAATGTATTGTTAGCTAGAGATTGGTATTCATTTAGGGTTTAAGGATCTTATCTAGTCCATAAAGTTAGATTTTTGTTACGATAGTTCTAGTTTCCTTTCATTTTATATGCAGATCTTTTTAGTAGTCAAATGTATACTTAGAAATATATATAATAAAGATTCTGGATAATTAGTTTGAGGAACTAATAATTCGAAATACAGAATCCTATATTTAGGAATTTGATTACTTACTTAATAAATAATACATTCAAGAATTCGTCATTATTTTAGAAAAGAATTCTATAGATAATAATCTCTGTTCTATAATAAAAGAATAGTATTTCATTTTCTTTTTCTTTACTGTCTCAAGAATAGAATCATTCTATCATCAAAAACTCATATTCCATGCCTTAAACAAGTTGAGAAATATTCACGAACAAACTAGGTATCTAACCTCATTCATACGACCAATCTAGGTATCGAACATGATAGAGTTAGGGTTGTAAACATAAAACATTTTGATGATTTATCATGGGGTCAGCCAAGGTTACGATTAAATTAATTGCTATCGATTCTTTAGCTATACATTTGTTCCATAAGTAGAATGGAGTTAAACTGAAGAACACTTACCATTTTATTTTGACAAAAAATAACAAAGTAGAAATCTACGAAGAATAACCCATAAAACTTACAGTTACGCCTTCAGAGTGCGCTTTTAAGGGTTAATAAAATCTACTACAGTAGCAAGCATTCAACCATTGCAAAACCGATTCAGGGATATGGATTACAACCATCCCTGTCTACTTTTAAATCAATCCTCTCATCAAATTATAGAGATGTAATATTTTCGACTAAACAAACATTGGTAATTCAAATTCATTTCTAGAAATCACATCTTATATGAATAATCAAAACGCCATAATACATAATGATTCGAAACATTGTTTAAACTAAAAATAGAATTTACAAATTATATGGGCCAGGTGAAACATTAGATTCGACCCTTGTCCATCAACGCAGAAGCTACAACATGGATTCGCGGATCCAAAATGCATTTAGGTCAATGTAATGTCCCTTGTTGGAATTTTATTAAAATGACAATTTTTCACTTTTTTTTCCCTAGTTCGACCTTTGACTAGTTTTGAGGTCTAGGTCTCCAAATTGCTTCAATTGCTCCCAAATATTCTGAGAAGGTATATGGATGATGTTAGAACATAAATATGTGTTTCATAGATTATTTTGAACCTTTAAAAGACTTCTACAAATCCTCCTTCGATTCTGACTAATGTAGGGAACTTTACTAGTAGTTTCCCTTTGACTAGTATTGGTCTCTATGTCTCAAATTGGCTCCAAATGCCTTTAAATATTCAAGGAAGGTGTATGAATGATATTTTTACATGATTATGATTTTCAGGGATGATTTATGACCATCAAAATACTTCTTCAAACTTTTTTAATATTCTATACAAAGTATGGAATTTAACTAGCAATTTGAGGTTCAAATACCCCCAGGGTAAATACTGAAAATGGATTGCCAAATGCCTCCAACCCCACTCAAATTTATGAACATAGGTATGGGATGTATCAGGGGTATTATTGAGGTCTCACATTCACCATTAATCATTTATTAATCATAATATAACCTTCTCCCAAACAACAACAAAAATCACTAGTTCGACCCTTAGGGAAATGGGACCAAATCTTCTCCAAATGTAAATAAACTGAGTAAAATGACTTCAAATGCTTGAGTACTGAACATGAAACTTTTATAATACATAAATAAAATTCCATTCATCAATAAACCAACAATATTTTACTTATCCATTCGAATCCATCAACATTACATTGGTTCACAACAAGGTAGTGGGGAAATTGCACTGTTCTTTCACTAAAAATGAGATTTATACATTTCCACTTGGAATTTCGACCTGAAAATTTCTTGAGGTAAAGAACAGAGTATTTATTTCATATTAAAAAATAAATGGGGCATTATAATTTCCCCCAAAGAGTACAATAGCTCACCAAAAATGCCGTCCCTCAAGGAGCAAGAATATGCCTTCAAAACTGGAAATGGTTGAGAGAATGTGATGCATTAGAAGAAACCATGATCTTCCATGTAGATTACACCTGCAACAAATGAATCCATTAAAGCTCCAAATTGAATGTCTGAATAGCCTTTCCAATTACCAACTTGGATGGGAATTTTTCACCATCGAAATTGGCTAAGGCAAGAAACTAGTCATCCACTAGCTCTCCCTCTTCACAAATGCAATTGCAATTTTCTCCAATGATCAAAAGCTGGTTTAATTCTTTATTATTGACATTTATAAACTTCTAATGTTCTCCATGGGTTGAATTCCTTCCAAGATACTCATGCCAACTCAAGTTGGGAATATATTCCAAAGAACGCCACTTGTACAACAATTCCTAGTCTCCCTCTTCCACCAAATCACATGTGGAAGCATATTAGATGCCCTAACTCCCTTGAGCACCATCTTGGAGGCTATTTTTATCCCTTACATGTCATATATGTCATATTTCAGCCTTAAGGTCTGATTCGTGTCATAGCATCTTCATCATTGTTGTCATATAGCTAGGGAATCTAGCCCAAGTTGTTGGCTTTTGAGCATTAATTCAACATACTCTAGGATCTTTACTGAGAGAATAACATGTACAACATATCAATCATATCAAGCATATCAAGAAATCACATGAGACAATGGACACATAGAGTTTCACTGGGGAAAACCATAAAGGTGAAAAACCACACAACTTCCTCAGAGATAGAAAGAGAATGATGCAACGAAAGTACTGTTGATGTATATGTAACTTCGGAATGTATTTCATCAGTATATTATATATATATTTATTGTACCCTTATAAGAGATGTGTTATTCCTCTATAAGGAAGTGTCATCATGTGGATTGACAAGTGTCGCAAGTGTGTGTACTTGCCGATGGGTTATTAGACCACCTTATGGGGTCGGCCCTAATTAATATATAATATAATGTGGATGTACTCAAGTAGACAAGTCGGCCCCAGTAGGTCACTGGGCAAAAAGGTGAGTATAAATAGAGATAGGAGATCTCTATTTTACTCACTCGGAAAAGTATCTATCTCTCTCTCTGAAAAGTGGCGCACTAGTGAGGAGGAGGAGGATCATCTGCTAGGAGACTATCTCTGTATTATTTGGTTGTATTTTGGTTGAGCCATTGCTCTCTCTATCTCTGAGGAAGTTGTGGGGTTTTTCACCTTAGGGTTTTCCCCACGGAAACTCTGTGTCTCTTGTCTCTATGCTTTTGATTCTTGTGATGCTTGTGATGCTTGTCATATTATGATTGTCATGCATTGATATACTGTAGATGTTGTTCTCTCAGCAAAGATCCTATAGTATTGTGATTTAATACTGAAAATTTAACATGGTATCAGAGCTTAACTGAGAAGAAGACATTTTGCAGTGACGGAAGCTTGTATTGCTTGTTTATTGGGTTTCTCTCCACAGATTTTTGAAATTCAGTATAGTAGATTGGATCTACTCATCAAGGTGCATCTTTCTGTCCAATCAGATTTCAGTTCCGAGCATTTTCAGTTTTGGCCCTAAAAATTAGGGTTTCCACAAAAATAGGAATTTCTAGAAACTGAAGGTACAGCTGGAAGCTCCTTGCAAAAATCGAAGGTTTGAGCTTTGGATCGAGATTTTTGGCTGGGTAGATCTCCGGGAAACTCAAACCCTAATTCAGGGCTCTCCCTAGTGAACCCGGGAGGACAAAAAGGCAATTTTGAAGGGCAAGACTTTGCTGATCTCAAATTCTGAATGTACTAGGCTGATCAGCTCTCCAAGGCGCATCTTTCTATCCTTTCGGAATTTCGAAATTCACATTTTGAATTTTTAGGGTTTCTCTGACAAACCCCAATCCGGGACCAGTTCCAATTTTCAGCACTTCAAGTGGTAAGTTCTAAATCTTTTCTATTTCCATTTGAAGTACTCTTAAAGATGTCTCTTCACACCAAGCTTGAGGATAAGCTTGAAGGGGCTGATAACTTTCGAGCCTGGAAGCATAGGATTGGGCTAATCCTGGAAGAGAATGAGTTGGACTCATATGTGAAAGAAGACATCCCTATCCCAGAGGATGAAGAGGCCAAGGTATTGCACAAGAAGAACTTGGTCAAGGCAAAGAGAATCATTGCTGATTCCATCAAAGACCATCTCATACCCCATGTGTCTTCTCTCAAGACACCCAAAGAGATGTTTGAATCTTTGACCAAGCTATTTGAAGGAAAGAACATAAATCGGAAGATGACCCTGCGGAACCAATTGAAAGCAGTGAAGTTTCAGAATGGAGAAACCATTCAGTCCTACTTTTCAAGGGTCTCTCAGATCAAGGAACAATTAGAAGCAGTAGATGAAATGGTGGAGAATGGTGAAGTGGTGATGACCACTCTAAATGGCCTACCCAGGTCATGGGATTCCTTTATCCAAGGAATTTGTGCAAGGAAGAAGTTGATCTCCTTCAGTAGACTTCGGGAAGAATGTTCTCAAGAAGAAGCTAGACTTATAGCTCGTGAGGAAAAGATGGGAGGAGAAGATCAAGCTCTTGCAGCTCATACCAAAAGAAGCAAATCCAAGAAGGATCACCCTCGCCACAATAGATCCTATCAAAAGAATAAGAAAGACCTAAGATGATTCACATGCAATGAGAAGGGTCACTTTGCTTCAGATTGTCCTAAGAACAAAAGGGATAATAACAAAAATCCTAGTAAGAAGAAGAAGGGCAGCAAAAGAAGGTTTCATGCTCATGCTGCTGAAGATGATGAACCCCCAAAGAAGAAGGCTAAGGCAGAAAGTAGTAGTGATGATGATTCATCAAGTATGTTCTGATCTCTGCACTCACTGGTACCATCTCACATGGTTGTAATGATTGGTTGATTGATAGTGGGGCTTCCAAACACATGACTGGGTTCAAGGAATCTTTTGTGAACCTTTCTGAACATGAATCACCCCATAAGGTGAAACTTGGGGATGATTATCAATACCCAATCAAAGGAAGTGGTGAAGCTTCTTACAACCTAGATTCTGGAAAATCTCTGAAGATGAAGGAAGTCCTCTATGTACTTGGACTCAAGAAGAACTTACTCTCCATCTCTGCCTTAGATGCAAAAGGTATGAGGGTTGCATTTGTTGATGGCCAAGTACTAATGTGGCCAAAGGGAAAGACCATGGATGATGTGGTAGTGATTGGAGAGCAAGAGGGAGGATTGTATAAATTAAAGGGTCAACCTGAACATGCCATGGTACATGAATCCATGGAGCCAAGTGAACTTTGGCATAGAAGACTTGCTCACATGCACTATAGAGCACTTCCAATTGCAAGCAAGGCTGTAGAGGGTCTTCCTGAAATCAAGACCAAACATGAAGGTGTTTGCAAAGGATGTGCAAAAGGTAAGAACATTAAGAAGGCTTTCCCAAGCAGTGAAAGCAAGGCAAAAGATATCCTAGAAATCATCCACTCAGATGTATGTGGCCCTATGTCATCCAGCTCTCTGAGTGGGTATGTTTACTATGTATCATTTATTGATGACTTCTCTAGAAAGACTTGGGTATACTTCTTGAAGGGCAAAGATGAGGTGTTTGATAAATTCAAGGAATTCAAAACCTTGATGGAGAATCAAACTGACAAGAAAATCAAAACATTCAGATCTGACAATGGTGGAGAATTCACCTCAAATGAATTCAAGAAGCTTTGCAGTGATTCAGGGATTAAGAGGGAGTTGACTGCTCCTTATAATCCTCAACAGAATGGAGTTGCAGAAAGGAAGAACAGAACTATCATGGAAGCAGCAAGGGCAATGTTGCATGACCAGGATCTTCCTATGCATCTATGGGAAGAAGCAGCTAGAACAGCTGTATATGTGCAGAACAGAACACCCCACAAGATATTGGACAACAAGACACCAGAAGAAGTCTTTTCTGGTAAGAAACCTGAAGTCAGCCATCTCAGAATATTTGGTTGTCCAGTATACACTCATGTTCCGAAGGAGAAGAGGACTAAACTAGATCCTTCAGGAAAGAAGGGCATCTTTGTGGGTTATAGTGAAAGCTCGAAGGCTTACATAATATATTTTCCAGGGTTCAAGAAGATTGATGTCAGCAGGGATGTAACATTTGATGAAAATTCAGCATTCATCAAATCAAGAAAGGCACCTATTGAAGTTTATGAAGAACCTAAGGAAACAAGATTTCAGGACACTACCATGACTGATGCAGTTCCAGAAACTGCTCGTGAGTTTGAAGATCCACAAGAGCCTATAGATCCACCCCGTGAGGATAACTCTCACAAGAGGAAACCTGTATGGGCTAGAGAGCTCATTCATGATGCAGAAATATTTGGCATTCCAGAAGAAGAGCACAGAGCAAAGAAGAGAACCAGATCACACACCAGTTATGTTGCTTTACTCTGTGACATTATGAACAAAGAACCTTCTAGTTATGAGGAGGCAGCAGAAAAGAAAGAATGGAAGGATGCTATGGTTGATGAATACCAATCAATTATGAAGAATGATGTTTGGGATGTTGTCCCAAGACCTAAAGGGAAGTCTGTTGTGACTTCCAAGTGGATCTACAAAATCAAGCATGCTGCAGATGGCAGTGTGGAAAAATATAAAGCAAGATTCGTAGCTCGTGGTTTCTCTCAGAAGGAAGGAATAGACTATGAAGAAACCTTTGCACCTGTAGCCAGATATACTTCCATCAGAACAGTACTTGCCCTGGCTGCAGCAATGAAATGGAAGATACACCAGATGGATGTCAAGACTGCTTTCCTGAACGGTGTAGTAGAAGAGGAAGTTTATGTGGAACAGCCTCTCGGCTTTGAAATACATGACAGGGAATCTTATGTATGTAGATTGAAGAAAGCCTTGAATGCCTTGAAGCAAGCTCCCAGAACCTGGTATGTTAGGATGGACAGTTTCCTATCTAGTTTGGGCTTTACCAAGAGTAAAGCGGATTCCAACCTTTACTACAAGGTTGAGGAAGGGAATCCTGTGATCCTACTACTATATGTGGATGACCTATTTGTGACAGGAGATGACAGAATGATTGCAGATACCAAGAGGAAGCTTGCAGCTGAATTCGATATGAAATATTTGGGAATGATGCACTATTTCCTAGGTATGGAGGTGTGGCAGAATGCAGGTGGGATCTTCCTTGGTCAAGGGAAGTACACAGTAGATATCCTGAAGAGATTTGGGATGATGGATTGCAAAGCCATGGCCAAACCTATGGCATCGAATCTGAAGCTTCTTTGCGATGCTTCATCTGAGCCAGTTGATGTTTCTAAGTATCGTCAGATTATTGGGTCCTTGATGTACCTGACGAACACGAGACCAGACATTTGCTTTGCTGTGAACACATTGAGCCAGTTCCTGACGGATCCGAGGAGTGTTCACCTGGTTGCTGTAAAGCATGTTTTGAGGTACCTGAAGGGTACAGTGGATTATGGGCTCAGGTATGAGGCGAATCAAAAGTTTAACCTGCAGGGTTATGTTGATTCAGATTGGGCTAGCAGTGCTGCAGATAGGAAGAGCACATCTGGGTGTTGCTTCAGTATGGGATCAGGTGTGATCTCCTGGTTTAGCAGGAAGCAGTCCTGCGTAGCACTGAGTATAGCTGAGGCAGAGTATGTTGCAGCCTGTTCAGCTAGTTGTGAGGCAGTATGGCTACGGAAGCTACTGTCTGAGTTATTTGATCTCCCGTTGGAGGCTACTGGTATCTTCTGTGATAACCAGAGTTGTGTGAAGCTGTCCAAGAACCCAGTGTTTCATGACAGGTCGAAACACATAGAGATCAAATATCACTATATCAGGGATATGGTGCAGATAGGAGCTGTGAAGCTCCTGTATGTTGCGACGGACGAGCAGATTGCAGATGTGGTGACGAAGCCACTAGCCAGGGTGAAGTTCGAGTACTTCAGAGAGAGGATTGACGTTCTTCAGATCGAGGACACTTCGAGGAAGAAGTGATGGACACATTTGCTGAAGCCATTCCAAGCATGTTGGAAGGAGGACCCTTCACATGGCTGTGGATGTAAGCGCTGGATGATGAACATCAGGATGATGTTCTGGTTTCTGCTTGGATATGATCAGTTGGATCATTTTTATGTATGTATGTACGCATCATGTTGGATGCTTGGATATGATGAGTTGGATCATTTTTATGTATGTATGTACGCATCATATTGGATGCCGGATATGATCAGTTGGATCATTTTGTATGTATGTACGCATCATGTTGGATGCTGGATATGATCAGTTGGATCATGTATACGTATTTTGTATATGCATCATGTTGGATGCTTGGACCATGTATCTGTATAGGTATCCGGTGGATACATTGTATGATCAGGTGGATCATGTATGGTGATATGTATCATGTATTTGTATTTGTATCAGGTGGATACATTGATGATCAGGAGGATCATGTATGATGATATGTATCAGGTAGATACTTGGTATGCATCAGGTAGATGCATTGATGATCAGGAGGATCATGTATGATGATATGTATCATGTATTTGTATCAGGTGGATACATTGTATGATCAGGAGGATCATGTATGATGATATGTATCAGGTAGATACTTGGTATGCATCAGGTAGATGCATTGATGATCAGGATGATCATAGATGACGAGCTTCAGGATGTTGCTCCAGATGACATGCAGCAGGATGTTGTAGTAATGATCAGGATGATCATAGATGACGAGCTTCAGGATGTTGCTCCAGATGACATGCAACAGGATGTTGCAGTGATGATCAGGATGATCATAGATGACGAGCTTCAGGATGTTGCTCCAGATGACATGCAGCAGGACGTTACAGTGATGATGATCAGGATGATCATGGATACATCAGGATGATGTATGGTGAGTATCAGGTTGATACTCTGTGGCCGTGGATCAGGTTGTGCAGATGAGCATGTAATTCGGTGCCCTGGGAGATTTGCAGATGGTCTTTCGAGGTTTTGCCTATGGCATGTAATTCGGTGCCCTGGGACATCTGGCAAATGCTCTTTCGAGGTTTTGCTCTGGGAGGACATGTAATTCGGTGCCCTGGGAGATCTGCAGATAGTCTTTCGAGGTTTTGCCTATGGCATGTAATTCGGTGCCCTGGGACATCTGGCAAATGCTCTTTCGAGGTTTTGCTCTAGGAGGACATGTAATTCGGTGCCCTGGGAGATCTGCAGATAGTCTTTCGAGGTTTTTCCTATGGCATGTAATTCAGTTCCCTGGGATATCTGGCAGATGCTCTTTCGAGGTTTTGTCCTATGGCATGTAATTCGGTGCCCTGGGAGATCTGCAGATAGTCTTTTGAGGTTTTTCCTATGGCATGTAATTCGGTTCCTTGGGATATCTGGCAGATGCTCTTGCGAGGTTTTTCCATGACCACATGTAATTCGGTGCCCTGGGAGATCTGGAGATAGTCTTTCGAGGTTTTGCCTATGGCATGTAATTCGGTTCCCTGGGATATCTGGCAGATGCTCTTGCGAGGTTTTGTGGTGAGGTCACATGTAATTCGGTGCCCTGGTAGATCCTATAGGTAGAGCTGTGTGCTCGTAACAGCCTGGGATGCTCTTTCGAGGTTTTGTGACGCACGTAAAAGTCCTGAGGATTCCACAGTATGGCCAGTGATGATGAAGACCTGCAGGTGGTGGGCCTACATCCAGTATGAAAAAGGACTGGCTCTGTAGAACTTCCTATGACGAGTAGAGACAGAGATTGGACGAGATAGCAGCAGCAGTGACGATGACGATGATGATGCATCGATGATGATGGTCCAGAGAAGAAGACTTGTCTAGCAAATTTGTGTCAAAGAAATACCTTCCTAGTTAAGAGGGAGTGTTGATGTATATGTAACTTCGGAATGTATTTCATCAGTATATTATATATATATTTATTGTACCCTTATAAGAGATGTGTTATTCCTCTATAAGGAAGTGTCGTCATGTGGATTGACAAGTGTCGCAAGTGTGTGTACTTGCCGATGGGTTATTAGACCACCTTATGGGGTCGGCCCTAATTAATATATAATATAATGTGGATGTACTCAAGTAGACAAGTCGGCCCCAGTAGGTCACTGGGCAAAAAGGTGAGTATAAATAGAGATAGGAGATCTCTATTTTACTCACTCGGAAAAGTATCTATCTCTCTCTCTGAAAAGTGGCGCACTAGTGAGGAGGAGGAGGATCATCTGCTAGGAGACTATCTCTGTATTATTTGGTTGTATTTTGGTTGAGCCATTGCTCTCTCTATCTCTGAGGAAGTTGTGGGGTTTTTCACCTTAGGGTTTTCCCCACGGAAACTCTGTGTCTCTTGTCTCTATGCTTTTGATTCTTGTGATGCTTGTGATTGTTGTCATATTATGATTGTCATGCATTGATATACTGTAGATGTTGTTCTCTCAGCAAAGATCCTATAGTATTGTGATTTAATACTGAAAATTTAACAAGTACAAGATATAGTCTTCTCCTAGATGTTGATCCTCCTCCTCACATGTGTGCCACTTTCTGAGTGATGGAAGAGTGAGTAATGAGATGATTAAATAGAGATCTCCCGATATCTATTTATACTTGTCCTGTCCTACCCAATAAACTAGTGGGGCCGACTTGTCTAACTTATCCTAATAACCCATGGTTACATTAATCTGGCCTGAACCCTTACTAGGTGGTCTAATAACCCATCAACAAGTTACAACACTTGTGACACTTGTCAATAAAAATGACGACACTTCCGTATAGAGGAATAATACATCTCTATAGGATTACAATAATACATAGATGAAATACATTCTGAAGTTACATATACATCAACACTCCCTCTTAACTAGGAAGGTATTTCTCGACACAGATATGCTAGAACAAGTCTTCTTCTCTAGATGATCATCACTGGGTCATCCTCATCAAATCATCGTCACGGTTGCTATCTCAATCAATATCCTATCTACTTGTCATAGGAATTTCTACAGAGCCAGTCATTTTTCATACTGGATGTAGGCCCGCCACCTGCAGGTCTTCATCATCTACAGAGCCAACCCTTTTTCATGCTGGATGAACATCATCAACATATATGCGATCAATCCATCAAATAGGTACACCTCAGGACTGATTACACTGCTTTTGCAAAAGCTGCAAGATCTCCTAGGACTGATTACATTGCCTCTGCAAAACCTGCAAGAGCATCTTAGGACTAATTACATGCCTCTGCAAAACCTGGGTACCATACTGTCACATCATCATCTTTAGATCATCGTCACTATCCATGGAGCATGATCCAGATGCACACACAAAACACTTACACTTATCGGCATGGGAGGACCAACCTACCACCATCCATGAAAGGCTCACAGCACTTACATCAATGACCATGGGAGGACGAACCTACCACAATGTCGAAAAAGCTCAGAAATTACATCAACGACCATGGGAGGATGAACCTACCACCATGTCGAAAAAGCTCGTTCAGCCCTTACAACTCACCATGGGAGGATGAACCTACCACCATGTGAGAATGGCTCAGCCCTTACATCTGCACCATAGGAGGACGAACCTACCACTATATGAAAATGGACCAACCCTTACATCTACACCATAGGAGGACGAACCTACCACTATGTGAGAATGGCTCATGTGCATTTGTTTCTCCAAACTCATCACTTCCCCTTGGAAGGTATCTCGATCTGAAGTACACCAAGTCTCCCTCTAAAGTATTCAAACTTCACTCTGGTAAGCAACTTGGTCAACACATCGACTATCTGCTTGTCCGTCGCAACATATAGGAGCTTCACTGCTCCTCTCTGTACCATATCCCTGATATAGTGATACTTGATCTCAATGTGCTTCGACTTGTCATGGAACACTGGGTTCTCCGACAACTTCACACAACTTTGGTTGTCGCAATATATACAAGTAGCACTCAGCTGGAGATCAAACGAATCATACAGTAGCTTCCTAATACATACTTCCTCACAACTGGCTGAACAAGCTGCAACATACGTTGCTTCGTCTGTACTAAGTGCCATACAAGACTGCTTCTTGCTAAACCAAGAGATCATACTAGATCCCATAGTGAAGCAGCACCTCGAAGTGCTCTTCCGATCAATGGCACTACCTGTCCAATCCGATTCATCATAACCCTCCAGGTTAAACTTTTGATTCACCTCATACTTGAGCCCATAGCCAACTAAACCCTTCAGGTACCTCAGAATATTCTTTGCAGCTATCAGGTGAACATGTTTCAGATCTGTCAATTACTAGCTAAAGGTGTTCACTGCAAAGCAGATATCTGGTCTCGTATTCATCAGGTACATCAAGGACCCAATCATTTGATGATACATCATAGCATCAACCGGCTCAGAAGAAGCATCACACAGATGCTTTAGGATCGATGCCATAGGTGTGGCCATGGCCTTGCAATCCATCATCCCGAACCTCTTCAGGATTTCTACTGCATACTTCCCTTGTCCAAGGAAGATTCCATCTGCACTCTGCCACACCTCCATACTAATAAAGTAGTGCATCGTACCCAAGTCCTTCATCTTGAATTCGGGAGCAAGCTTCCTCTACATATCAACAATCAATCTATCCTCACCTATTACAAATAGGTCATCCACATACAATAGTAGTATCACCGGATTACCTTCCTCAACCTTGTAGTAAAGGTTGGAATCTGCTTTTCACTTGGTAAATCCCAAACTAGATAGGAAGCCATCTATCCTGCCATACTAGGTCCTGGGTGCCTGTTTCAAGCCTTACAGGGATTTCCTCAGTTTTCCCACATGTGTCTCTCGGTCATGTGTCTCAAACCTGAGTGGCTGCTCCACATACACTTCCTATGCAACTACACCATTCAAGAAAGCTGTCTTGACATCCATATGGTGTATCTTCCATTTCATCATTGCAGCCAGAGCAAGTACTGATCTAATGGAAGTGTATCTGGCCACAGGAGCAAAGGTCTCTTCATAATCAATCCCTTCTTTATGGGAGAAACCACGAGCTACAAACCTAGCTTTGTATTTCTCTATTCTACCATCTGCGGCATGCTTGATCTTATAGGTCCATTTGGAAGTCACTACAGACTTCCCATCTGGTCTTGGGACCACATACCAAACATCATTCCTTGATCATATCATTCTTCCATTACTGCATCCTATATCCCAAGAACTTCAATATCTTCAATAGATAACTTTGTTGCTGGAACAAATGTTGTTGTCCTTCTTTTGTAGGTGATGGTATATGATCTTTCCTACAAGACAAGTTAAATTGCAAGATTAGAGACACCTCATATTTTTCATAGCAAAATCTTACTCATAAAGACATATGTCATACAGTCATGCAATGGATGAGGTCCAAAAGAGCATAGCCTTGCTGCGTGAAGTAGGAGCTGAAGGGAGGTCAGCAAGAACCTCGTAGAAAACACTGCCGCAGCTAGCCATAACGTTGCCGTCAAAGACCAGGATTGTCAATGTGGACCCATTTTCTATTCCATTGCCATTGATAGAACAGGTCACCCTGGACACAAAGGGAGTTGAGCGGGTAGAGCTCGACTTGGCCAAAATTCCCTTACCAGGCCTGCACTTCATCCACACGCAGATCGTCAAGGAGATGCATGAACGAACGATAGAGTCGATGAAGTGACAAGCAGAGCTCACCATAGAAAACATACAACTTTAGTTGCACACAGACATGCAGTTGCATGATGAACAGGACCACCGGAAACAATTGGAGAATACCATATCCACTGTTGCCCAGGATATTGAAGGTATAAAACTCCAGGATGATCCCTTAGACACAGTTATGAGGATCGGAGATAAGGTGAGATCCTTGAAGATAGAGATACAAAATAAATATATTTTTTATGAGGCCGATATTGCCACATTGAAGGTAAAACTGAATAAGCAGACGCCATTAACTGAGCATCAGTTAAGAGAGAAAGAGTGAGTGTTGACACACAGAACTTAACGAGTGAGATGGCTAAGTGCCAAGATCTCTTGGAAAAAGTTTCGAACGCATTCACTGCCCTTGAAGAGGATCAGGGGCTGCTGCAGGTAAAGACCGTGGTAAAAGAAAAGTAGACCGCGCTAGAGAAGTTGGATGCAGAGCTCAAGGCTTTGCCACCCAGGGAGAGGTTTTCCAGGTATAAGGAAGTATCAGGATTGAAGAAGCAAGTCCAGGAATTAAGAGAGAAAGAGACTGAGATAGATAATCAGTCACAACAACTCTAGGATGATGCTACAGCAGTGTCGCAGCAGATAGAAGACAAGCTAAAGGAACTACATGACAGCCAGGAGCAGGTACAGGACAGATTGGAGAAGAGATAACTCTAGCATTGCTTGAGACAGTACAACAAGATGAACAAGATACTACAGAAGTAGTGGAGAAGTTGTTCGGTACATATAACGAGTTCGCAGCCAAGTTAGTTCCATCGATCGTGGAGCAGAGTGAAACGACTGAAGCAGAAAGTGGCTCGAGGATGAGACACATGTAAGTGTTAGGGGCATGTTGGGACCAAGTTGGGACAAAGTTTTGGTGACACCTTCTTTTTTTAAGCAGGGAAAGCTGAGCTGAGCGCAGCTCAGAAATATAATTTTGTCTAAGTGTTGAGGGTGCTGCGGAGCTATGCACAACATCCAAGTTTTGATCAGGTTGCGAAGCTGTGTGTAGCATCCAAATTTTTGAAGCACCGTGAAGACCATCGCTATGAGGAGGTAGTGCTGTGAAGCAATTAGGACACCTGGAGCCAGCAAAGCGCAGTGTTGGACATGGATCAGGTACAGGTATTGGATGAACCAACAATGGTCTAATTTTGGAAATATGCTCAAGGGGTGTCAAGCGGCGGGCACAAGCAAATCAGGAAGGCAGCCAATGCACGAGTTTGTGGAGGAAAGTGACGTTTTGGCCTGCCTGGTGGGAGAAACCGTTAGAGATGAGCGGTTCTGTGAAAGAGATATGTTGGCATACGTGCGATAGGGAGGCCGATAGTGACAGAATGAAGACATGGATAATCGCCACGATGAAGCAGAAGCTACCAGATGCTAGCAGGTCAATTTAGGGAAACCAACACAATTTTGTAAACCCTAAGGAATTTGGGTTTAGGTCTTCGGCTTTGTAACAACATGACCTTAGAGGCATGATATATTTAAGAAGACAATTTTTTATGGGATGGGGTTACACTTTGGGGTTAATCTCTACTTTTTGTAGTTACAATTTTGGCTCTTGTATTGTAAAATCTCTATGAGCTAAGAAGATTGTAAAGGCTCTGTAGCTGTGTGCGCAGAGACCTATCTGAGAGGAAGGAGAGTCTGCAGCTGAGTGCATAGACTAAGAACGGTTGTCCCCATCCCTTTTAAAAGAAATATATTATCAACCGTTCTTGTGGACGTAGCTTCCCACACAGGGGAGTGAACCATGTTAAATCTCGTGTTGTGTGATTGTGTTTTATGAATGAATGATTACTTGTGTTTTCTGTCAATGAATGTCTAGATGTTTCCTTGCATACTGTTATGAAGAGAGGTTTAATATGCATTTTCCATTAAATAAGTATGGAAATGATATGTTAAGTTCTGTATGAATAGTTGAATGGTGAACATTTATTCTTATGTATGAAGGCAGCAAATCAGTCATTTAGTTAAGTACTTTCTTACACACAGTAAAGGAATGTCTATAGTGGATTAGATCAGTTGTCTATGTTCAAATGATGAAACCCTGAGTTAATGAATGAATGTTAGAAGGATAGTCAGTTAAGCACCTGAATGAATGGATGAGTGATATTCATTTCAATGCCTTAATAATTTTCAAGATAATCCAAGTATAGAATAAAGTTGGATTGTTCGCAGCTTCAGTAGAAGTCCCATAGAAGACTATAGTGGTGCAGAACACAACATTTCCCATCGTTGCGCAGTCTCACCTCACAACACATATCATCTGTTGTGTTGCACAGTAAGTCCATCCAAGCAACTTAGCACTTACTATGGAAACCTGGTTCTGCAGTACCCCATAGATACACCTTGGGTAAAACCTCAGCCTGCTTGCAGGCTGTTGCTGAAAGGGCGAGTGCGAAGGGTTTTTTTTCGTCAAATGGAAACCACAAAGAACTTGGGTCTTATAGAAAACATCTGGGTCAGTTATAGCCAACATATCCTAATATTCATAATACATATCCTAAATTTAGGAACATAAGTATGTACACAACACCATATATATAATAAATGACAATTCAAATACTTATCTTTGTTTGTTTGTTGGGTGGACTCCCTCTGAATCTTTGCTTCCTTGCAGAATCTGCTAGAGTCCAAATTGGAAGTAGCTTCTTCTACACCTTTCTGTTGTGGATTGTAAGGAGTGGTCAACTCCCTCTTAATCCCTACATAACTTCTAGAAGTCCCTTGAAGTGAATTTTCTGCCATTATCAGATCTACAGATCTTGATCTTCTTTTCATTGTGGTTTTCTATCAAGGCTTTGAAGTCCTTGAATTTGTTGAGTACTTCATCTTTGTTCTTCAAGAAATAAGTCCAAGTCTTCCTAGAGAAATCATCAATGAAAGAACCATAGTGCACATACCCACTCAGATAACTAGATGACATGGGACTGCATACATCGGAGTGGATAATTTAAAAAATTCCTTACGCCTTGCTTTTACTGCTTGGAAATGCCTTCTTTGTGTTCTTTCCCTTTGGACAAACTTTGCAAATGCCTTCATGCTTTGTCTGGATTTCAAGAAGACCTTCTGCAGATTTGCTTGCAATTGGTAATGCCCTATGGTACATGTGTGCAAGCCTTCTATGCCAAAGTTAACTTGGCTCTACTGAATCATGGACCATGACTTGTTCTTGTTGGCCCTTCGATTTGTATAATCCTCCCTCTTGCTCTCCAATCACAACTACATCATCTATTGTCTTACCTTTTGGACACATTAGTACTTGGCCATCTATAAATGCAACCCTCATGCATTTTGTGTCCAATGCAGATACGGAGAGTAGATTCTTCTTGAGACCTGGAACATAAAGTACATCTTTCATCTTCATAGACTTTCCAGAGTCTAGTTTATAGGAGGCTTCACCACTCCCTTTTATTGGCTACTGGTACTCATCCCCAAGTTTCACCTTGTGGGGTGAATCATATTCAGATAGGTTCCTAAAGGATTCCTTGAATCCTGTCATGTGTTTAGAAGCCCCACTATCTATAAGCCAATCATTACTTCCATGAGTAATGGTTGCAGTGAGAGCATAAATCAACACATATTCTTCATCACTAGAAGAATCTTCACTATCTTCTCTAGCCATCATCCTGGGAGGTTCATCATCCTCTGTAGTATGAGCATGATTTCTTCTTTTGGTGTTCTTCCTTTTGTGAGAACCATATTTCTTATTTCTAGGATAGTCTGTGGAATAGTGTCTTTTTTCATCACATGTATAGCAACGAGCATGGGACATGTTTCTTTTACCCTTATGATTCTAATGGTGATGTCTTTCCTTCTTTCCATGATGGTGAGTCTTTTTGTCACCATGAATTTTGGAATGTGATGTGAGAGATTGATCTTCATTCCCCATCTTCTCTTCTCGAGCTACAATTAGAGCTTCTTCCTGTGAGCATTCTTCCCATAGTCTACTGAAATTGATAAGTTTCTTCCTAGCACAAATCGCTTGGATGCAAGAATCCCATGACTTAGGAAGGCCATTAAGAGTGGTCATTACCACTTCTCCATTTTCTATGTCTTCTCCCATGACTTCAAGTTGTTCTTTTATCTGGGATACCCTTGAGAAATAAGATTGCATGGTCTCCACATTCTGGATCTTGACATTCTTCAATTGATTTGTCAGGGTCATCTTTTGATTTATGTTCTTCCCTTCAAATAGCTTGGTCAGGGAATCAAACATCTCCTTTGGTGTCTTTAGGGAAGACACATGGGGTATGAGATGATCATTGATAGAATCAACAATGATCCTCTTTTCCTTGACCAAGTTATTCTTGTGAAGATCCTTAGCCTCTTCTTCTTTTGGGACAGGGACCACTTCATTTATATAAATTTCCAACTCATTTTCTTCCAGGATTAACCCAATCCTATACTTCCATGCTCAGAATTTATCAGCCCCTTCAAGCATATCCTCAAGCTTGGTGTGGTGAGACATCTTAAAGAGTACTTCAAATGGAAATAGAAAAGTTTTAGGTCTTACCACTTGTCTTGCTCAAAACTGGATCTGGTCGTGGATTAGGGTTTGTCAGAGAAACCCTAAAAATTGAAAAGATGAATTTCAAACTTCTGAAAGGATAGAAAGATGCGCCTTGATGAGCTAATCAACCTGGTATATTCAGAATTTGAGATTTGCAAAGTTTCACCCTTCAGAAATGCCTTTTAGTCTTCCGAGATTCACTAGGCGGACCCTGCATTAGGGTTTGAGTTTTCCAGAGTTTTACCCAACCAAAAATCTTGATCCAAAGCAGTAAACTTCGATTTTTCCAATGAGCATCTAGCTATGTCTTCAGATTTAAGAAATTACTATTTTTGTGGAAACCATAATTTTTAGGGCCAAATATGAAAGTGCTCAGAATTGAATTCTGATTGGACAGAAAGATTCTCCTTGATGAGTAAATTCAATCTACCTTACTTCTTTTCCAAAATCTGTGGAGAGAAACCCAATAAACAAGAAACCCTAGTTTCTACCACTGCACAATGTCTTCTTCTTAGGGAAGCTCTAACGCCATGTTAAATTTTGAGCATTAATTCAACATACTCTAAGATATTTACTGAGAGAATAACATGTACAGCATATCAATCATATCAATCAATCACATAAGACAATGGACACATAGAGTTTCACTGGGGGAAACCATAAAGGTGAAAAAACCCCACAACTTCCTTAGAGATAGAAAGAGCAATGATAGAACCAAAGTACAAGAGATAGTCTTCTCCTAGATGCTGATCCTCCTCACATGTGTGCCACTTTCCGAGTGATGGAAGAGTGAGTAATGAGATGATCAAATAGAGATCTCCCAATCTCTATTTATACTTGTCTTGTCCTTCCTAATAAATAAGTGGGGCCAACTTTGTTAGAATATTCCTATACTCCAACCTAGTCCCACCAATATTTTGATCATTTATAGTTTCAGTCATGCATGCACTTTTAGGGTTGGCATGCATTCTAGGGTTTGCATGCATTTTGCATGCATCCCAATCATCAGTCTAGCACCTAGCCCTCAATTAGCCAACCCTCGAGAGTTTCACTCAGATCAGTTTTAGCCCTCCTAGAGCTTAGTGCACCCTTCCAACTTGATTTAAGGAATCCAACCGCCCTCTCTCACCTACCATTCCACTATATTCAGTTATCTTCAGTTATCTCATTGATTTTAGGCTTGACTGACTCTCAATTGACTATATCACTCCGATAGACCTCTAGTGAGACTGAACTTCCCATTCTGACTCCATTTAGCTCCCCATGCACCCTCCACTGAGCCTCCTTCATTCTGTTAGTTCCAGTTACACTCAGTTACACCTACCACACTCAGTTAGACTCAGTTTGACTGAATATTGATAGTTACTTGTGCATTCATGACTCCACTGATGATGAGATAGACTAGTAGTTGTGCTCCGATGACACTCCAGTGATCCTTTGATCACTCCATGAAGGATAATTCGAATTTCCACCTTAAGCATTGAAATCCTCATGCATTGTTCTATTTATTTGTCCATATTGTGATTAATTCATTAGTGTGTGTGAAGTATTTTTGCTTCTATCCGAGTTCTACTGTATTATTATTATGTTGCTCATTATGCTGCATTGACCACTCTTCTTCTATTTTCTTGCTTAATCAATTACTTTCTTGTGAGGTATACATCATCTCTTAGATCTGCTATGAGGATTTCCACATGGTATTAGAGCATCTTGAGAGTATTGTTTATCTCCATTCTTGAGAGTTTTTTGCAGGTTATTACCAAGCTTTCGAGTGCAACAGTTTCTGCATCTTTGCTGCAGTAGCATTTGCAGATATTCTCTATTATTTTTGCAGGTCTTCTATAGCTTCCATGTATTTAGAAGAAATCTATCCTCCTCCATTCAACTATGATCCTCTTTCTCCATTCAACTATGATGAATGGAAACCAAAGATGATAGCACATTTGAAGAGAAATGGTCTCTTTGACTATTGTTTTGAGAGAGAGTTTGAATCCTCTGAAGAAAAGATTGACTGGTCAAATAATGGTGATAGAGCCTTGGGAACCATGATGCTTGTTATGTCTTGATGCTTGGTATATCACTTCATTGATGATGTTGAATCTCCAAAAGAGCTATGGACCTACCTGGATGAAAGATTTGGCAGACAGAATGAAGGGATTGGTCCAAACCCCTTCGTGAGCAAGCCCAGTGATGCATTCGCCCTCCTTAATGGTCTCTTATATCATGAACCAGTATCATCTCATATTGAAGTTGTCCACAAAGAACTTGCAGATTCTACACTCATGCTCCAACTTCCTTCTCTTTCTGTGCCAGCTCACACTCTAGATATTGCAGAAGGTCCTAAATCCTCTCTTGCACAAGAGTTTCTTGGTTTGCATCAGGATCACATGATTATTTCAGAGGTCAAATCATCTATTGAAGGTATTGCATTCTCTCTCCTCAACCAATCACTTCTTATTTACTACTATATGATCATTATTCCATGCTTTCAGAAGATTATTGAAGAATACTGCCATTGCCATTCACTTGGGATAATTTCTCATGCATATCATGGTTTTTATCTCACCCCTATTGGTTCAAAGGAGATCTCAATAAACCATTGCCATTCGCTTGGGATAATTTCTCATGCATCTACTGTTTTTTATCTCATCTCTCATGGGTCAAAGGAGATCTCAAGAAACCATGATTCAAGTCTTGGATCAAATTTGGATTCTAACTAATTACTACTTGGGATAATGTCACATACCCCAATTTTGCAAAAAATAATGTAATTATTTTATTAGTATTCCTGAGACATTATGTTAAATTTAATGCTAAGTACGAATTGATGACTCAGCAGAGTCACCAGAAATGGAATGTAAATTCTGAATATTTTATTATTAATAAATAAATTATGGAGACAACAGCATGGGAGAGCTGTTAAAAGAGGTTACTAGTCTAACTGGTGGGTGGAACTAGGTGGAAAGACAAAAGACAAGTGGCAGCATCCTCAAACACTTACTAAGTTGTAGGTGGCAACTTCCCTATATTTTGGGGTCATGATTCCCCAAGAAAGTGGAATCCTAGCAGGTGGCTCATTAATGACAGTTAACCCAACTAAGACCTAGGAAATCTTTTAAATAGTACTCAATGAACTGAGCTGGGGGTTCAACATTGTTCTAGAGGGAGAATACATTCAGGTGAATGCTATTCAGGAGTCCCATTGAGGAAGTGGGAAAAACAGTAAGGAAGTGTTTTGAGATAGGAAGCTGCAGTAACTTGGTTCTAGTGTAGCTGCTTTGGCTGAGGGAATTGTTGGCTGTACCTAGTTCCAGCCAGTCAGACCAGAGCAAGCTCGGGGGTCCTGAGAAGTGTTGTTTGGGCACTCTCCAGGAGTTGGTAGGGAGGAACAGCCTCCCATTGCTGTTTTTGTCTACTATTGACATAGGTTCTGCCACTTATTATTGCTGTTATTTGAGTAAATTTCAATATAGGATATGACTATCTCATCTATGTTTGAACAGAATTTCATTCAGTAGAGTTAGCATCTCTGTATTGTCAATAGATAGAATCTGCAAAGCTATTATGTTTTAGAAATTTCCTATCGTCATTATCAACTACAGTCTAGTAAAAGTTGTATGCATAATATGTTTTGTTATTATTATAAATAATAGAATATTATTGCGATTTGTTTTCTTTATTTATTTTCATTAGTTAAATAGACAGTATAGATTAATGATACCGTAGATATTCTGGAAATATACTCATTTAAAACAATTATAGGAACAGAATCATAGACAACTTTATAATCACAGTGAACATTTTTTTTATAGATAGTTTAACAGGTTTAAAACATAGCTGAACAAGTATACCGATCAGGTTACTATCTGTACCAAGGATAGGTGAACAAATTTTTGTTTAGTAAGTTTATTTATTTACTGTCAGAACATAGTTGAACTGTTATTGACTGTCCATAGATTTCGAATTGCAGTATGACCACATCTTTAACTTTTTCCATACAATCTTATTCGACAAAAATCTTAGCCTGAACAGAATAAAATAACTAGGTCGAGTCTGAATCCTTTCTTTATCACAGTAGTTCTTTTGCTCATTCTTACAAACTTATCTTAACAATAGATTAAACCTATAATCCATAGAGTTAACATTTGAACGAGACCATTGATTTTTTTTAACTCGAAATTTAAAACCCTATCACTTATTTATTTAAGAAATTTATTACCAGTATTTAATTATTAATTAGTATTACAATGACTCGGCCGCAGACGTAGCTCCTTTCAGTACATCGTAGATTGTAACACACAGAACTTGTTCTGGTGTATATTAAAACCACCATAAAAACAATCGTTTAAATTCATAAATTATATTATCCAAACCTGGGAAGAAAACCCCATCTTGACAGAGTTATTTAATAACAAACACTTTCATCGTTACCATTTAAATACTTAAAAAAAAAATGCAGAGAAGTAATATTATGTATTCACTCACGGCCATGTCATCTCTTTCACTTAATCAAGAATTACAACCACGTAACTATATTTTACTATAATACACAGTATCGAACGCAACAGAGAACCCAGTTTTTCTTTGTAAAACTTTCCAATCCTTACCACCTATATACCTACGGCCGTAGCCTTGTAACTGAAAAAAGCTTGCTGTAGAAAATCAAAACTCTTGACACGCTAACTTGACTGTACCAAGTCTTGTTCAAACCCCAAATTACCAGCGAAGATATAGGTTTTAACAATTTAATTTAAAAACATTATTTTATTAACATCCGAATACATAACTCCTGTAGAAGATTTTGTAAAATAAAACATAGTACAGAACAACAGAGTAACAAACACTTTTAACAAGCCAATTCCACGAGCAACTGTATATTGAGATAATTCAAATAAAAACCTGGGCGGTACATCCCAAAAACCTTCATGAGTACAGTAATGGAGGCAGAACCATAGGGTTGTAACCCCACTTTCAGAACCAGTTCTAGCCTGGTTCTCTACGCCGTAAACATATAACATAACATTTGTGGAAACCATACAAAACCCTAAGGAAAACCATTAAATTTCAGTCAGCCGAAGCTACAATGATTCTATCCTACGACAGGGATAATACCTGTCGAGGTCACGCAGGGTTAAGCTATTAAAAAGACTCAACAGAACGGCGATAGCAGTAGAATCATGCCCTTTGAAGACCAACCCTATTCGTCCACACAACAAAACCCCAAGGAGAAAATGCCATGGTAGGGACCAGGCTTACCCAGAGGAGCCAGATGCTGAGAACTCTGTCATGTATGCCTTTTGAAGTGTTCAATACCTGCTGAGAATTGGAAAACACGAATCCATTACTAATTATATTTTTTTTTTATAAACGAAACCAAAAACTTTGATATCAAAAATCGAAATAATACTACGAAATTTACAGGACTTACTCACCAGAAATTGAAATGAAGCGACCACACAGTGACACGTCTGGAAACCACGAACAGTGGAATGTGAACCCTAACCCTGGCCACTAAAGAAGTAATAGTAGACTCAAAGATACATTCCTCAATAACGGTGGTTACAGAATTAGGTCAAAGAGAGGCAATAATGGAGGCCGCAACTGGTAGGAAGTTTGTAACAGAAAAGATAGAACATTAGGGTTCTCACAAAAAAACTCTACCACTGTTGAAAGTTACCAAAACATATAGGAATCCTAAATCTTAGCAAGGGACTGGAACAGTACGAGCTCAACAGTGAGGAAGGAAGATTTCACTATGTTTTCGGCGAGTTTGGACAGGAGAAACCCACAGGGATGCCAAGCCCGAAGGCGAGGGAAAGAATGTAGAATGGTAGGGTTTGACAATCCTTTTAGGTGATGAGAACTTGGATACGAGTGAGCCACGTAACCCTAAATTTATTCCCATGCAATGGATCACCTTTCCATAGTTGTTTACGATAACAATGCCATCATCTTGCCAATCAAAAGGAATGATATGGATATTCTATAGGATCGCTTACCTTATGATTGAAATTCATGATTTTATTATTGCAATCAAACGTTGTACATTGAACAACAACATTTGGTCTTCGACCCATAATTCAAAACAAATTTTCTAGCATCTAACATTCTTATGGGAATATCACTTTGAGACCAAACAAAATCATAGTAAGCATAAAACGAATTATTGTTCAGTGATGTGGTTAATTACAATTGCATAAGTTTTCTCATAAAATTTGATTGGTGAGTATTGTATGAAAAACCCAATTCTTGGAAGAAGTCTACATATAATGGAGATATATAAAATAATAGGGATGCATCGACATTTCCAATTTTACCATAACAAGCTTTCAATTACTTCAATTTCCATATAAACATTTAAACAAATTACTCCATATAAGCTTACAATCATAGATATAAAGATAATTTGACCAAGTTATACAAGCCTGAAATGGTTAGATAAAGACTTGTAAAATATCTAGTTAATGCTAACAATCGGTAAGGGAATTATTTTCACTATGCTAAATATGAGGCGCATTTACAGCATAGAATCATCATCAATAACAAAAGTATCTACAGACTTGTTTAAATGCTTGGACATTTCAGAAGTACAGCTATCCTCGTCACTGAAAGTACAATTTCAACAAAAGAAAGAATTCAAAAAGTTGGTAGGCTGAATGCTACCTCCAAATACTTGAAAACTGAGCAAACAAAGACCTTTTATCTGAATAACTTTTTGTACAGCTAGTTTGTGTATAACATTTTAAATTATAATTGTCGTGACCGCACCTTACCTGTAGATCTGTAAAGAGGAAAACAATTCGATGCGTTAGCTCGTGAGCTAAGTAAGCCAGCCTGTTATGGCAAGTTCCCCTGGAGTTTACGACACAATACAACAACTTAAAATATATATATATATATATATATATATATTCAACCATAATAACACTTAATTACAATAAAGATCCTTCATACACACTTACAACCAAGTAAGTTAAACAGACGGTTAAAAGACTGCTTTACACAACATTTATTGCTATCATAAAAATTTTAAATTTTTTTGAAATTTTCGGGTTTTGACATGTGGTATCAGAGCCAGGTTCAGACACTAGGCTTGGATGTGACTCCACTAGCTTCCGCAAAACAGTGACCATAAAAGAAAATTTAAATATATATAAAGTACTAATTTATATTTCTGTTTCATGACACAGAGCAGAAAATTTCCTTTTTCTGAATTTTACAGGCAGGTATGGAAAAACTAGGAGAATATGCTGAGCAAGAATCTCCAAACACTGTGACAAGACAGATGTCGAGAGAACCTGAGACAGAGGAGGTAATTTCTCACACCACTGAGCTGATGCAGACCATAAAAGGTTTAAAGATAGAGATAGAAACAGTTAAGAAGGATAATGAAAGGATTCTGAAAACTCAAGAGCAGTTAAATCAGCTATTGATAGAAAAATTTCAGACAGAAGGAAGGAGCAAATGAGCTGACTCAGAAGAAGCTAGTCATCAAAGAGGGCCTAAAAGGAGGAAACCAGGTAAATCTGACAGCAGTTCATCATTTTAAGAAAGAAGGGAACAACACAGTTACCGCACTACTAGTGACAGCAGTGAAGTTGAGCTGCACAACAGAAGGAAAAAGTACAGGCCTTATGAAGAGATTTCCGGGGAGTTTAAGAAGATAAAACCCCCAACTTTCAATGGAGAATCTGAAACAGGAGAAGAAGACGAATCCTGGTTATCCGGGATGAGAAAATATTTCCAGATTTATAACTATTCAAATCAACTGAAGGCACGAATGGCCATCTACAACCTTTCTGGAAAGGCGGACATATGGTGGCAAGATCTGAAAAGGGTCAAGGGGATTAAAGAAAAAGAAGTTAATTGGAGTACTTTTAAAAGATACTTCAAGAAGAAATTTCTGTCTGAACAGTACTATGAAGAGAGGGCCAAGGAATTTTATGAACTTAAGCTAGGTTCTATGATGATGAAGGACTTAAACAGTAAGTTCTTAAGTCTGTTACGGTATGTGCCGTATTTTGTCGAAGAAAAACAAAAAATACAACGGTTTCTTAGTTGTTTGCCATATCATATCAAGGACAGGATTGAATATGACAACCCCAAAACACTGGAAGAATCTATGCGAAAAGCTAATTTCTGTTACGAACAGAATAAAAAGAAAGAAGGGATAGCCAGCTGGAAAGCCAAAAAGAATAGTAATCAGCTTGAGTACAGGAAAAAGGAGTTTGTCCCTCATAAAAGTTTCAAGAATAACAAGAACGGAAATCACTTTAATGGTAAAAGCTTCCAGGGAAACAAAAATGGAGCTGCCAGTCATTCCAACAATTTCAAAAGCAGCAAGGAGGCTCCTAACAATCATGGAAACTACACCAAAAATTTTGAGCGAAAGGAACCTATCAAGTGTTGGGAGTGTAATGGCCCACATTATGCTTCAGTTTGCCCAAATAGAAAGAAACAAATCAGCAATATTCATACTGTTCAAGATGAAATGACTGTTGGAGACTTTGCAGGGACTATGCCCCGAATCAATGCAGCGTTGGAAAACCGCCAAGCTGACTATCAAACTTCCATGGTGGAAGTAGGAGGTATGATTAAAAAAACCCCTGTGACTATTTTAATAGACCAAGGTGCTAGTCTTAGTTATATTTCACCCCAGCTAGTAGAAAAATGTAATTTGACTGTTGAAAGATTTGATAATTCTTGGTCTGTACAACTAGCTACTGGGGCAAAAAGGAAAGTAAATTGTTATGTTTAGGAGTGTATCTTATATATGAATGATTTTAAGACTACAGTTAAATTAAATGTCTTGCCACTCGGCTCTTATGACATACTTATCGGAATGGACTGGTTGGAACAGCATAGGGTAGTTTTAAACTGTTTTGACAAAACTTTTAGATGTGTAAACAGTAATGGACAGCCTGTAACTGTTAGGGGTATTCCTAGGAAAACAGTAGTTAGGCAGATTTCTGCTTTACAACTTAAAAGGGCAGTCAAAAAAGGATGTAAAGCCTATGTTGTAACCATTACCGATGAGACAAATAAGTCTGAGGGCAGCAAAGTAACAGTAGAGGACATCCCTGTAGTAAATGAATTTATAGATGTTTTTCCTGAGGAAATCCCAGAATTACCTCCCAAGAGGGAGCTAGACTTTACAATTGAGCTGATATCAGGTGTTGTACCCAGTTCAAAAGCCCCATATCGCATGAATATTTTGGAACTTAACGAATTGAAAACTCAGTTAAAGGATTTAATAGACAAGAATTACATTCGACCCAGTGTATCCCCTTGGGGAGCACCAGTAATTTTTGTTAAAAAGAAGGACGAAACTATGCGACTTTGCATAGATTACCATCAACTGAACAAAATGACGTTTAAAAACAGATATCCGTTGCCTCGCATAGATGACCTGTTTGATCAGCTACATGGAGCTACGGTGTTCTCTAAGATCGACCTGAGATCGGGTTATCATCAGGTGAGGATTAAAGAAGAAGACATTTTCAAAACATCTTTTAGAACAAGGTACGGAGATTATGAATTTGTCGTAATGCCATTTGGGCTTACTAATGCCCCAGCTGTCTTTATGTGCTTAATGAACAACATAATGCATAAGTACTTAGATAAATTTGTTGTCGTATTTATCGATGACATTTTAGTTTATTCTAAGAATGAGGAGGAGCATAAAGAACACTTACGTATAGTCTTACAAGAACTAAGAGAGCAG
The DNA here is from genome assembly GCA_027924585.1 of Larix kaempferi. Lineage (NCBI taxonomy): Eukaryota > Viridiplantae > Streptophyta > Pinopsida > Pinales > Pinaceae > Larix > Larix kaempferi. Next base: position 8,739,475 of record BSBM01000229.1, read on the forward strand.
CAGCTCTTTGCAAAATTCAGTAAGTGTGACTTCTTTAAAGACGAAATCCAGTACTTAGGACATGTAGTCACTAAGGAAGGGATTTCAGTTGATCCTGAAAAGATTCGGGCAATTGAAGCATTACCAGTACCAAAAGATGTAACAGATGTTAGATCCTTCATGGGAATTACCGGTTACTACCAGAGATTTATTGAAGGCTTTTCAAAAATAGCCAACCCAATCACTTCTTTGCAAAAGAAAGGCAAGAAGTTTGATTGGAACGCGAAGTGTGAAGAAAGCTTTAAGAAACTTAAGACTTTATTGACAACTGCGCCTATTCTCAGAATAGTGGATCCAAATAAAGATTTCGTGGTTTGCACTGACGCTTGTAATGATGGTTTAGGCGGAGTGTTGAATCAAGAGCGACATGTCATTGCTTACGAATCTAGGAAGCTGAAAATTCATGAAAAGAATTATGCCACTTATGACCTAGAATTAGTTGCTGTAATCCATGCTTTAAACATGTGGCGACACCACTTAATATGCAGAAAATTCACTTTACTGACTGATAATAAGGGTCTAAAATACCTTTTAGATCAGCCTAATTTAAATGCAAGACAAGCCAGGTGGTTGGCATTCTTAAGTGAATACGATTTTGAAATTCAACACATAAAAGGAAAGGAAAATAAGGTGGCTGATGCCTTGAGCAGAAATGCAAAGCTGAATTTTGTATCAGCTAGCAGCACTTACACCTCTGATTTAAATGAATAGTTGGCTGAAGGGATAAAATCAGATGAAAATTATCAGCATTTACAAGCTGCAGCCAAAGAACAACCTACAGAAAGTGTGATAAAAGGATATAGTTTAAATGAAGACGGATTTTTATTGTTTAAAGACAGGCTGTACGTTCCAAATGCACCTAAAGTTAAACTGTTAATTCTGGACGAAGTTCATAAAACCCCTTACTCAGGGCATCCAGGCTACCAAAAGACTGTCACCATGTTGAGAAAAAAATATTTTTGGCCTAATATGAAATCTGAAACAGCTGAGTATATAGCTAGATGTTTGGACTGCCGACAAGTGAAAACAGAACACCAACATCCAGCTGGATTGCTGCAACCTTTACCTATTCCTAACTGGAAGTGGGAGATAATTAGTCTAGATTTCATCACGGGATTACCCAAAAATCAGCATCTGAATGATTCAATCATGGTGGTAGTAGATAAATTAAGTAAATCAGCACACTTTATTCCTGTTAAAACCACATACAAGGCTGCAAACATAGCAGATATCTTTCTAAAATAGATTTTTCGGTTACACGGTATTCCAAAAGTTATTATATCAGACAGGGATCCTAAATTCACAGGGAATTTCTGGAAATCCTTGTTTAAAGGATTAAACACCGCACTAAATTTTAGCACCTCCTTCCATCCTCAGACGGACGGACAAACTGAAAGAGTTAATCAGGTATTAGAAGATCTGTTAAGGATGTATGTTAAAGATCAACCAGGTAAGTGGGAGGATTATTTACATTTAGCAGAATTTGCATACAATAACAGTTATCAATCATCAGCTAAGTTTAGTCCTTTTGAAATTCTGTATGGACGAAAATGTAACACTCCTATCTCTTGGAGTAATCCAGTAGATAGATTAGTGTTAGGACCTAATTTATTGAAAGAAATGGAATAGATTGTGAAACAAGTGCAGGAAAATTTGAAGATTGCCCAGGATCGGCAAAAGAGTCAAGCAGATTTGAAAAGAACTCCTAAAGAGTTCCAGGTAGGTGAACATGTGTTCATCAAGGTAAGGCCAAAGAAGAGCTCCCTAAGACTAGGGAGTTGTGCAAAATTAGCGCCACGTTACTGTGGTCCGTTTGAAATTTTATCTAGAATCGGTCAAGTTGCTTATCAGTTAGCATTACCACCTAATTTAAAAGTACACAATGTTTTTCATATCTCTGTTCTGAAAAAGTATGTTCATGATGCTACTCATGTTATTGACTGGAACATTGTACAGGTAGAACCAGAAGGGGAAGTTCTGGTGGAACCGGATTGTATCCTCTGGAGGAGGGAAATTACTCTACGGAACCGCATAATTAGATAGCTGAAGGTGCAATGGAAGCACCTTAGTCCTGAAGAAGCTACCTGGGAACTAGAAAGTAAGATGCGGGAAGCATACCCACATCTATTCCAGCAGGTGGCTGAAGATGAAGAATAAGTAACATCGACGACGATGTTACATTTTAAGGGGGTGTGTATGTCACATACCCCAACTTTGCAAAAAAATAATGTAATTATTTTATTAATATTCCTGAGACATTATGTTAAATTTAATGCTAAGTAGGAATTGATGACTCAGCAGAGTCACCAGAAATGGAATGTAAATTCTGAATATTTTATTATTAATAAATAAATTGTGGAGACAACAGCATGGGAGAGCTGTTAAAAGAGGTTACTGGTCTAACTGGTGGGTGGAACTAGGTGGAAAGACAAAAGACAAGTGGCAGCATCCTCAAACACTTCCTAAGTTGCAGGTGGCAACTTCCCTATATTTTGGGGTCATGATTCCCCAAGAAAGTGGAATCTGAGCAGGTGGCTCATTAATGACTGTTAACCCAACTAAGACCTAGGCAATCTTTTAAATAGTACTCAATGAACTGAGCTGGGGGTTCAGCATTGTTCTAGAGGGAGAATACATCCAGGTGAATGCTATTCAGGAGTCCCATTGAGGAAGTGGGAAAAACAGTAAGGAAGTGTTTTGAGATAGGAAGCTGCAGTAACTTGGTTCCAGTGTAGCTTCTTTGGCCGAGGGAATTGTTGGTTGTGCCTAGTTCCAGCCAGTTAGACCAGAGCAAGCTAGGGGGTCCTGAGAAGTGCTATTTGGGCACTCTCCAGGAGTTGGTAGGGAGGAACAGCCTCCCATTGCTGTTGTTGTCTACTATTGACACATGTTCTACCACTTATTCCTGCTATTATTTGAGTAAATTTCAATATAGGATATGGCTATCTCATCTATGTTTGAACAGAATTTCATTCAGTAGAGTTAGCATCTCTGTATTGTCAATAGATAGAATCTGCAAAGCTATTATGTTTTAGAAATTTCCTATCGTCATTATCAACTACAGTCTAGTAAAAGTTGTATGCATAATATGTTTTGTTATTATTATAAATAATAGAATATTATTGCGATTTGTTTTCTTTATTTATTTTCATTAGTTAAATAGACAGTATAGATTAATGATACCGTAGATATTCTGGAAATATCCTCATTTAAAACAATTATAGGAACAGAATCATAGACAACTTTATAATCACAGTGAACTTTTTTTTTATAGATAGTTTAACAGGTTTAAAACATAGCTGAACAAGTATACCGATCAGGTTACTATCTATACCAAGGATAGGTGAACAAATTTTTGTTTAGTAAGTTTATTTATTTACTGTCAGAACATAGTTGAACTGTTATTGACTCTCCATAGATTTTGAATTGCAGTATGACCACATCTTTAACTTTTTCCATACAATCTTATTCGACAAAAATCTTAGCCTGAACAGAATAAAATAACTAGGTCGAGTCTGAATCCTTTCTTTATCACAGTAGTTCTTTTGCTCATTCTTGAGCTCATTTTTCCTTCATGCAAATTACACAGTATCCTTACAAACCTATCTTAACAATAGATTAAACCTATAATCCACAGAGTTAACATTTGAACGAGACCATTGATTTTTTTTAACTCGAAATTTAAAACCCTATCACTTATTTATTTAAGAAATTTATTACCAGTATTTAATTATTAATTAGTATTACAATGACTCGGCCGCAGACGTAGCTCCTTTCAGTACATCGTAGATTGTAACACGCAGAACTTTTTATGGTGTGTATTAAAACCACCATAAAAACAATCGTTTAAATTCATAAATTATATTATCCAAACCTGGGAAGAAAACCCCATCTTGACAGAGTTATTTAATAACAAACACTTTCATCGTTACCATTTAAATACTTAAAAAAAAAATGCAGAGAAGTAATATTATGTATTCACTCATGGCCGTGTCATCTCTTTCACTTAATCAAGAATTACAACCACGTAACTATATTTTATTATAATACACAGTATCGAACGCAACAGAGAACCCAGTTTTTCTTTGTAAAACTTTCCAATCCTTACCACCTATATACCTACGGCTGTAGCCTTGTAACTGACAAAAGCTTGCTGTAGAAAATCAAAACTCTTGACACGCTAACTCGACTGTACCAAGTCTTGTTCAAACCCCAAATTACCAGCGAAGATGTAGGTTTTAACAATTTAATTTAAAAACATTATTTTATTAACATCCGAATACATAACTCCTGTAGAAGATTTTGTAAAATAAAACATAGTACATAACAACGGAGTAACAAACACTTTTAACAAGCCAATTCCACAAGCAACTGTATATTGAGATAATTCAAATAAAAACCTGGGCGGTACATCCCAAAAACCTTCATGAGTACAGTAATGGAGGCAGAACCATAGGGTCGTAACCCCACTTTCAGAACCAGTTCTAGCCTGGTTCTCTACGCCGTAAACATATAACATAACATTTGTGGAAACCATACAAAACCCTAAGGAAAACCATTAAATTTCAGTCAGCCGAAGCCACAATGATTCTATCCTACGACAGGGATAATACCTGTCGAGTTCACGCAAGGTTAAGCTATTAAAAAGACTCAACAGAACGGCGATAGCAGTAGAATCATGCCCTTTGAAGACCAACCCTATTCGTCCACACAACAAAACCCCAAGGAGAAAATGCCATGGTAGGGACCAGGCTTACCCGGAGGAGCCAGATGCTGAGAACTCTATCCTGTATGCCTTTTGAAGTGTTCGGTACCTGCTGAGAATTGGAAAACACGAATCCATTACTAATTATATATTTTTTTTATAAACGAAACCACAAACTTTGATATCAAAAATCGAAATAACACTATGAAATTTACAGGACTTACTCACCCGAAATTTAAATGAAGCGACCACACAGTGACAGGTCTGGAAACCACGAACAGTGGAATGTGAACCCTAACCCTGGCCACTAAAGAAGTAATAGTAGACTCAAAGATACATTCCTCAATAACGGTGGTTACAGAATTAGGTCAAAGGGAGGCAATAATGGAGGCCGCGACTGGTAGGAAGTTTGTAACATAAAAGATAGAACATTAGGGTTCTCACAAAAAAACTCTACCACTGTTGAAAGTTACCAAAACATATACGAATCCTAAATCTTAGCAAGGGACTGGCGCAGTACGATCTCAACAGTGAGGAAGGAAGATTTCACCATGTTTTCGGCGAGTTTGGACAGGAGAAACCCACAGGGCGGCCAAGCCCGAAGGCGAGGGAAAGAATGTAGAATGGTAGGGTTTGACAATCCTTTTAGGTGATGAGTACTTGGATACGATTGAGCCACGTAACCCTAAATTTATTCCCATGCAATGGATCACCTTTCCATAGTTGTTTACGATAACAATGCCATCATCTTGCCAATCAAAAGGAATGATATGGATATTCTATAGGATCGCTTACCTTATGATTGAAATTCACGATTTTATTATTGCAATCAAACGTTGTACATTGAACAACAACATTTGGTCTTCGACCCATAATTCAAAACAAATGTTCTAGCATCTAACATTCTTATGGGAATATCACTTTGAGACCAAACAAAATCATAGTAAGCATAAAACGAATTATTGTTCAGTGATGTGGTTAATTACAATTGCATAAGTTTTCTCATAAAATTTGATTGGTGAGTATTGTATGAAAAACCCAATTCTTGGAAGAAGTCTACATATAATGGAGATATCTAAAATAATAGGGATGCATCGACATTTCCAATTTTACCATAACAAGCTTTCAATTCCTTCAATTTCCACATAAACATTTAAACAAATTACTCCGTATAAGCTTACAATCATAGATATAATGATAATTTGACCAAGTTATACAAGCCTAAAATGGTTAGATAAAGACTTGTAAAATATCTAGTTAATGCTAACAATCGGTAAGGGAATTATTTTCACTATGCTAAATATGAGGCGCATTTACAGCATAGAATCATCATCAATAACAAAAGTATCTACAGACTTGTTTAAATGCTTGGACATTTCAGAAGTACAGCTATCCTCGTCACTGAAAGTACACTTTCAACAAAAGAAAGAATTCGAAAAGTTTGTAGGCTGAATGCTACCTCCAAATACTTGAAAACTGAGCGAGCAAAGACCTTTTATCTGAATAACTTTTTGTACAACTAGTTTGCGTATAAGATTTTAAATTATAATTGTCGTGACCGCTCCTTACCTGTAGATCTGTAAAGAGGAAAACAGTTCGATGCGTTAGCTCGTGAGCTAAGTAAGCCAGCCTGTTATGGCAAGTTCCCCTGGAGTTTACGACACAATACAACAACTTAAAAAAAAATATATATGCATATATATTCAACCATAATAACACTTAAGTACAATAAAGAACCTTCATACACACTTACAACCAAGTAAGTTAAACAGACGGTTAAAAGACTGCTTTACACAACATTTATTGCTATCATAAAAATTTTAAATTTTTTTGAAATTTTCGGGTTTTGACAGATAATTTCTCATGCATATGATAGTTTTGATCTCACCCCTGCTGGTTCAAAGGAGATCTCAAGAAACTATTCTTCAAGTCTTAAATCTGATTTGGATTTCAAGCAATCATTCTTATTTGATGATTCCTTTTGGCATAATCTCACCCATGATGGTTCGAAGGAGATGACAAAAGACTATTTGCACATTCATAGATTTGATCCTACCTCAACTGATTTGAATCAAATGTTCAAGGGTCATCCTCGTACCTTTGGATTTGTTCCCATCACATTCGATCTAAAGAGAAAGTACAAGCACATGCTTTTTGAGCATGATCCACTTCTTCCCAAGAAGAAGATACCTCCAGACATGTGACCAAGCATCACACCTGCTTGAGTTTGGAGCATTTATTTTTTATGTGTGCCTTACATTCTATTTTGAGGGGGGGGTATTTTTCCCATGAAATTTTCCCCACTTCCTTAGTTTATTGACTGTTATTATTCATTGTACTGGTTGAACTTTGGTCTTAGTTACTAGGGCCCAGGATGGATTAAGGGGGGGTGTTAGGATATTCCTATACTCTATCCTAGTCCCACCAGTATTTTGATCATTTACATTTTCAGTCATGCATGCACTTTTAGCATTTGCATGCATTCTAGGGTTTGCATGCATTTTGCATGCATCCCATTCATCAGTCCAACACCTAGCCCTCAGTTATCTAGCCCCCGAGAGCTTCTCTCTGATCATTTTTAGCCCTCCTAGAGCTTAGTGCACCATTCCTCCTTGATTTAAGGAAGCCACTCACCCTCTCTCACCTACCATTCAGTTATCTTCAGTTATCTTGAGTTCTTTCCTTGATTTTAGGCTTGACTGACTCTCAACTGACTGTATCACTCCGGTAGACCTCTAGTGAGACTGAACTTCCCATTCTGACTCCAGTTAGATCCTCATGTGCCCTCCATTGAGCCTCCTTCATTCAGTTAGTTCCAGTTACACTCAGTTACACCTACCACACTCAGTTAGACTCAGTTTGACTAACGGTTGACAGTTACGTGTGCATTGATGACTCCACTAATGATGAGATAGACTACTAGTTGTGCTCCAATGACACGCCAGTGATCCTTTCGTCACTCCATGAAGGATAATTCGATATGCCACCTTAGGCATTCGAATCCTCATGCATTGTACTATTTATTTGTCCATATTTTCATTAATTAATTAGTGTGTGTGAAGTATTTTTGCTTCTATCCGAGTTCTATTGTATTATTATTTTGTTGCTCATTATACTACATTGACCACTCTTCTTCTATTTTCTTGCTTAATCAAATACTTTCTTGTGAGGTATACATCATATCTTAGATCTACTATGAGGAGTTTCACAGACTTGTCTAACTTAGCCTAATAACCCATGGTTACATTAATCCGGTCCGACCCCTTACTAGGTGGACTAATAACCCATCAGCAAGTTACAACACTTGCAACACTTGTCAATACAAATGATGACACTTCTATATAGAGGAATAATACATCTCTATAGGAATACAATAATACATAGATGAAATACATTCTGAAGTTATATATACATCAACACAAGTGTCTCACTACCTCCAAACTGCCTCTTCCTCTTCCATGGGAGTTACTCTTCCTCTAAATTTAGACCTTGTATGAGTCATGTTAATTTTTCAGAATTTACTTTAATCTGATCTAGGATCTTAATTGAGAGAATGACGTGTACAACATATCTACAACATATCAATCATGGACATAATAATGTAAGCACACAAGAGACAATAGACACACAAAGTTTCACTGGGGAAAGCCATAAAGGTGAAAAGCCCCACAACTTCCTCAGAGATAGAAAGAGCAATGATACAACCAAAGTACACAGAGATAGTCCTCCTAGCAGCTGAACCTCCTCCTCCACTAGTGTGCCACTTTTCGAGTAGTGTATAAGTGAATAATGAGATGATCAAATAGAAAGCTCCCGCTCTCTATTTATACTTATCTCGACTTGCCTAATAAACAAGTAGGGATGACTTGTCTAACTCAGTCTAATAACCCATGGTTACATTAATTCGGGCCGACCCCTCAATAGGTGGTCTAATAACCCATCACAGCAAGTTACGACACTTGCGACACTTGTGAATACAACTGATGATACTTCCATATAGAACACCAATTTCATTAAACTTTGACTTATTCCATTCCAAGTCACTTTGAAGACGGGGCTAAAACCACCTTTCTAAACTCCAAAATCAAGCAAAATCCAGTTCCAAAACTACCAAATCCAAGTTCCAAAAGTGCCAAAACCTATTCCAAAAGTGCCAAAACCGGTTCCAAAAGTGCCAAAACCAATTCCAAAATTTCCAAAACCGATTCCGAAAGTGCCGAATCAAGGTTCCAAAAGCGACAAAACTAGTTCCTAAATAGCCAAAAACCGGTTCCAAAAGTGCAAAATCTGGTTCTGAAAGTGACCAAACCGGTTCTGAAACTGCCAAATCCATTTCCAAAAGTGCAAAATCCAGGTTCCAAAACCATACTTTTTCTTTTGATATTTGTTTCTATATAATAAGATGGTCATTTGAAGTTGAATGTCATTAACCAACACACCATTTTTGAATGAGGCTCAAGCTAAATGAATGAAGGGGCGACCGACCCTTCTTCTGCCCATTATTATTTTCATTATAGTTCTAGACTGCAAGAAGGGTGATTCGATCCTTCTTGTGTTCACCATTCTGGATAGAGGTGAATTGTTGGATATGGGTGTTCACAATTATCTACTAAAAGAAGGTGCGACCGATCCTTCTTGTTGGCAGTCAAGTTAAATATTGTTTACATGTTATAACATGGGAAATGTCCCGATCCCTGCCACATAATGCGGAAGTCGGTAGTGGGGAAATGTTGTCCCAACCTTCGTAGATTAATTGTTCTTCATTTCTCTTTTAAATGAAGGGTCGACTGACCCTTCTTGTGCTTAGTATTTTTGCAGTCTTCAGCATTCAGGATATGCATGAATTGGCAGCCTATATTTCGTAGGTTGAATATTTGCACAATTCTCTCATAAATAAAGGGGCGGTTTACCCTTCTTCTGCCCAATATTATTTTCATACTGGTTATAGACTACCAGAAGGGTCGACTGACCCTTCTTGTGATTTATATTTATCCAGTCTTGAACCTTATGGCTATACATGAATTGATCTCTATTTTGGAAGGCAAAAATATCACACATGTGAGCCTCAAAGAGAGAACTGACGCCATAGGAAGTGATCACATGGCATCTATGATGACATGGAATGTGTGATGATGATATGACATGTATGATGACATGGCATCGAAAGACACATGATGGTGTTCTGGTGTTATCATTAAGTCAGTGTTGCAATGTGACATCATTCTGGAAAAGTATGGCAAGTTTGTGAAACTTTGGAAATTGACAAAGTATGGAAAAAGTAGTCAAAACTGCTCTGAGAGAATGCCCACCATAATTCATGGTTTCAAAAAATGAATGCACCATCATATCATGCTATATCTTGTTGAAGTGGCTATATAGTTATACATGATTCCGAATTGCGGGAACTGTTTGAGTAATGGATTTGCGACATGCGTTTCCCCAACGTGCAATTCGGATTGCGAATTGTGAAACTTTTCTTTGTTTTTATTTCGAGATGTAGTCTCGCAACCCACAATTGCGGATTGTGGGAATGTTTTATATATTTGAAAACAATTAAACCCCCGTAACTTGTCTTCTGCATTCCCCATATTAGATCTCAGCCGTCGACTTGTCTTAATCTTACGTCCCAGAAACAGGTTAATTGTTTTATTTTAAATAGAAACATTCTTTCTTTTTGTTCGTTTAAATCGAAGCATTTTTTATTTTTTATTTTTTTAAATAGAATGAAATATCATAAAAGGGAGAACACAAGAAGGATCGAGCAACCCTTCTTGCAGTGTCAAACCATTTTGAAAATAATACTGGAAAAAAGAAGCGTCGCTCGACCCTTTTGTAGTGTTGAACTATTATAAAAATAATATTGGGAATTAGATGGGTCGGACGACCCTTCAATTACGAGGGAATTGTAAAAATAGAACACCTTGTAAGTTATAACATATAAAAATGGTTTCTAAGTAATTTTTTTTTTATGCTTATTTTTTGACAAGAAGGATCGGCCGCCCCTTCTTTTCTAAGTTATTTGTGAAAAGCTTTATCCATAAATTCAGCTATATACATAATGCAGAACACAAGAAGGATCGACCAACCCTTCTTACAATGTCAAACTATTATGAAAAGAATATTGGGAATAAGATGGTTCAACCAAACTTTCATCTATGAGTGAATGGTGAAAATAAAACGCCTTAGAGAAAGAGTGGCCGAGCTCTTTCTCTCAGAATATTTCTACCTGCCAGCAAGGTCTTTGAAGCAAAAATTCTATAAATTTGGAGACATGTGGAATGCTTATATTGTGACACGTGGCATATTTGATTTTTAAAATTAGCTTAAAAATCTTTTAAACGAATATTAAGGATATTAATGGTACCAGGCATGTTGACCGTAGGATTTTCAATGAATCGATTGGAATAATAAGTGTACAATTACTCTAGCAAAATCTGTACTCGCTACAGATGATATCAATGGCCACCATGATCCTACCATACTGTGATAATTACCATTGACCTCATACAGAGACTTTGTTGGTGACAAGACATAGACATCATGTGGACTGAAAGCATGATGAGATTAGTCACATGAGTGATACAATCCATCATTTAATGCGAATATTATTAAGCCTGCTGTAGGCCATTTAATGTGCTAGCAGTAGGCATGTTGGCCATTGGATTTTCAAGGAATCAAGTGATACGTGTACGATTACTAGGGATAATTTTAAGGACCCATACTTTAAAATTGTATGAACTTTGGCAAATCTTACCAATTCTTAAAATGTCAACTATAAAATATTTGGCAATATTTTTCTAATATTATTTCAATTTCTAAGGATTTTATATAGTTTATATAATAATTTGGCGATTTTTAGAGTGAAAAAATTTATCCCATCAAAGTTGGGAAAAATGGGGCTTCAGAAAATGCAAATTGGTGAATCTTTTTTTGGAAACAAACATGGAAAAATAGCCCATGGGCTAAATTTCGCCCCTAAAATTATCCTTGACGATTACTCTAGCAAAATATGTAGTCGCTACAAATCATATCTTTGACCACCATGATCCCGCCACACTGTGATAATTACCATTCCCCATCCATCCCAGACTCCCATCCCATTCAACCCATCAACACAGTGGCCACTCACAACAAACTGAAATGGAATTTTTCAGTTTGTTCGCCTTATATTCCCTGGGTATGCATGGATTTGTCATTATGTTCCCATAACCAGGAGGGGACATAGGGAGATTAAGAAACATTCTCATATAGGTAGATGAAGAAACATTCTCATATAAAGGATCTAATGCACCATTTTCCTACAGAGAAATTTTGGGAGATAATAGGTATCTTGAAATCATTGAAGAATCTTGATATCCATATTTTGAAGCCTCTTCCTCTTCTAAACTTATTGGAGCAACTTCCTAACCTTGAAAGACTACATATCCGCAAAAGGTCTTTCTCGGTAAGAAAGAATTTGTGTAGTTATTATTATACACGCGTCTAATTTTTGTGTTTTCTTATCATTTGCGAAGTATATTTCATTGGTTGAATACCTTTGATTCTAGTAACTACGGTCTTAGGAGCTAACCCATCTAAGCGGGATGCCTAGACCAACTATGTTAGGAGCTAACCCATCCAAGCGAGATGCCCAGACCAACTGTTATGGTTCACTTGGCAATTTAGGATTAGTTTCTCTTTTTTTAATGTGCATGATGATATTTGTGCTCACGCATTGGCTACAAGAAAATGATTATTTTTGCATTTGTTGGAAATGGTTTCTTTTTACGGCAATGTGATAAACAGTTATTTGTTTTCTATGTAGGTATTCGAGAGACTAAGGTGCAATACCACCATGTCTAGGCTATCTTTGAATATTTGTGCCTCCAGATCATGATGTCAGCTTCTTCCAACTGCACATAATTTGTTTCAATCGTTTTAAAGATGCACACCTCACCCATTTCCACTGCATTTTATAGTCAATCCCATGAGACAGTCGAAAATCTCGAGACTTTCCAACTCCGCACAATGAAACAACAGAATGTTATCAATCATTTATGATTCTTCCTCGATGAATTTCAGCTCACCAAAGTTCATCTCACCAACTTGAGTTAGTAGTATCAGACTTAACCAATACTAAACTTGGTGATGATGTAGTATCAGAACTCGATGATGTAGTATCAAACATAATAGATAGTAAACTTGTTATCACCATCACACATGTTTTGCACTATTAATCAGCAAATAACTACATCTGGACCGGAGACCTTACTATTCTTTTCAAGAATATTCCCTTTGTAGCTGAAGGTGGGAAAATCATCAAGGTAGGAGGCTTTCTAAAGTTTCTCCAAGCACCTACATCCAAGAGTAACTAGGCCAAGTTAATGGGATGGAAATTGGAATCCTTGGATAACTATGGGATTTTCAACACTTTTTGAAGGTTACCTTATACTACCACCTTGTGCAGGAGATATGATGTATTCAGTGAATTATTTGGTTTCATTCTTTCAAAGACACTTGCAGCAGTCATCGAATGTTGTTCTACTACATTCCTTCATGTCTGGAATGAGTCTAGTGCTTCTAAGTCTACAAGTCGAAGCTCCAATAAAATTTTAGTCTTTTATTACTCCTTCAAAGGAGATGATCTGATTAAGGATAAGGAGAATCTAAAACATTCAATGACTTTAAATTATTCTGAAGTTGAATTTAAAATAAAAAAATATAATTGAAAAGGACCTTCTAAAGTGGCAATATTGGCTTTGAAAATGGTGTTTTTCTATTGGAATAGTGTGTTTTTTCATTACTTATGAACCTTAAATTGCAGTTTGTTATAAAACTATGAACTTCAATTCAAAAAGTGTGAATTTAAAATTAAAAAGTGCAATTTCTCATTTGAAAAGTCTGAATTTAAAATCAAATAATGTAATTTTTTATTTGAAAAATGCAATTTTCATTTGTAAATGTTCTAAATTTTAAGGTGAGAAAATCAATGTCTAAAATATTCAAGTCACTTTGAAGACGGGTCAAAAATCGCCTTTCTAAACTCCAAAATCAAGCAAAATCCAGTTCCAAAACTGCCAAATCAAGGTTCCAAAAGTGCCAAAAATAGATCCAAAAGTGCCAAAACCGATTCTAAAATTGCCAAAAACGATTCTGAAAGTGCCAAATCAAGGTTCAAAAAGTTACAAAACCGGTTCCGAAAGAGACCAAACTGGTCCCAAAAGTGCAAAATCCAGTTTCGAATGTGACCAAACTGGTTCCGAAACTGCAAAATCCGTTTCCAAAGTGCCAAAATCAGGTTCCAAAACCATACTTTTTCTTTCGAACGAGGCTCAACATAAGTGAATGAAGGGGCGAACGACCCTTCTTCTGCCTACTATTATTTTCATAATAGTTCTAGACTGCAAGATGGGTTCTTCGATCATTCTTGTGTTTACCATTCTGGATTCAAGTGAGTTGTCGGATATTGGTGTTCACAATTATCTACTAAAAGAAGGGGCGACCGATCTTTCTTATCAGCAGTCAGAAGTCGAGAAAAATTTTGTTTACATGTTATATCATAGGTAATGTCCCAATCGCCGCCACATACTACGGAAGTCCATAGTGGGGAAATGTTGTCCCAACCTTCGTAGATTAATTATATTTCATTTCTCTTTTAATTGAAGGGTCGATCGACCCTTATTGTGCTTAGTATTTTTGCAGTCTTCACCATTCAGGATAAACATAAATTGATAGCCTATACTTCGTAGGTTGAATATTTCCACAATTCCCCCATAAATGAAGGGGTGGCCGACCCTTCTTATGCCCAATATTATTTTAATCCTAGTTTCAGACTGCCAGAAGGGTCTCCCGACCCTTCTTGTGATTTATATTTTTCCATTCTTGACCATTCTCGTTATACATGAATTAATCTCTATTTTGGAAAGGGAATATCTCACACGTGTTGATGTATATGTAAGTTTGGATTGTATTTCACCCATGTATTTCGTATATGTATTTTGTACTCCTATAGAGATGGTATTATTCCTCTATACGGAAGTGTTTGTATTCCTATAGAGTTGTTATTATTCCTCTATACGGAAGTGTCATCATTTATATTGTAAGTGTCGTAACTTATACTTGATGGGTTATTAGACCACCTTGTTGGGGTCGACCCTATATAAGTTATGTGGGTCGAAGGGTTATTAGACCACCCTATTGGGGGTCGGCCATATGGGTCAAACGGTTATTAGACCACAAAGTTTGAGGTCAGCCCGGATGAAGTTAACCATGGGTTAAGCTAGACATGTCGGCCCCATTAGTTTATTGGGCGGGACAAAACAAGTATAAATAGATCCGTTGCACAGGAACCGCTCTCGGACTTTAGGAAACCCGTTCCAAACATTCCCGCGTTCCAGGGAGCTTCGGAACGGGTACGAAACGTTCCAGAATGCATGGGAACGGTTCCAGAAGCTTAGGAACTTTTCGGGAGCTTCAAACTTGAAAGTTAGGGAGCTTGGGAACTTCAAATCTTCCGTTCCGCATTTCGGGAGCTTGCACGTGCTCCGATTTTCCAAGGAACTATCACATGCTCCTCGTAGAGCTAGGAACTCCCAGCCATTCCCGAACGTGTGGGGCCCAAAATTACTCACTCCCGCGAACTTAATTGCTCCCGCCAAACGATAATCTCTCCTTCCAAGTCGAATCGCTCCGGCCAAGACAGAATGTTTTTTATAAATGCAGAGTTCGGCCATGTATATTTCATGCACTATTTGTTTGAGAGTGAGGGTTGTTTGTTTGAGAGTGCCTTCTGCGTTTGCGTGTGCCTCTGCGTCTACGAATGTCTCTACATCTGCAAGTGAGGGTTGTTTGTTTGCATCTGCTGTGAGGGAGTCGACTCCAAAGTCGAGACTGAGCTCTGTCGAGCTGAGTGCCGTTCTTTGACTTTCATCTAAGCCGAGTCGAGTCTGTTGTAGCCGAGTCTGCTGTAGCTTTGTCTAGGCCGATCTCTATGCATCTATTGTGAGAGAGCCGAGCTCTGCACATCTATTTTGAGAGAGCATTGCTGAGCCCTCCGCATCTCAAGTTTGTTGTGGGTTGAGCATTGCCATTGAGAGAGCCGAGCTCTGCTTCATCTACGCGTCTCAAGTCTGCTTTCTTTCTGTCCGAGCCCTGTGCGGTTAGCTCAGGCTTCAAGAGCATTTACTCCCTGCGCGCGGTTAGCTCGGGCTTCAAGACCATCTACTCCCTGCACGCGGTTAGCTCGGGCTTCAACGAACGAATCGACAGGTAATGAAATTTACGGTTTTAAATTTTAATTTTTCATTTGTTAATTGTTAATGTTTTATAATTTTAATATTTTATTATTTTTAATTTTTAATTATATACTATATAGCATATCAATACGAATATCGGTTATGTTTTCAACTTTTCGATTTTTAATTTTAGACTTTTAGTTTTTAAATTTTAATACTTTATTTTAGTTTCAGTTTTAAATTTAGAATATTTAAAACTAAAATATTTAAAACTAGAATATTTAAAGTTAGTTTTAAAGTTAAACTTAGGTTTAGTTTTAAATTTTTAATATTTTATCATTATGTTATGTTTTAACTTTTTAGTTTTAAACTTAGTTTCCGTTTTAATATTTTATCATTATGTTATATTTTTAGTTTTAGACTTTAGTTTTAATTTTTTTTTAATTTTTAAGTTTTAGTTTAAAACTTTAAGAAATTAAACCTTAATTTTAGTTTTATATTTTAATTTTACTATTTTAGTTTTAGTTTTATATTGTTTTAAATTTTTAATTCTAGTTTAATTTTAAATTAAACTTAGAATATTTAAATTTAAATTTGATATTTATAATTTTTTTTATAAGATAAGTATAAATTTAATTTGCACTTTAGTGTCATGACAATTTATTTTTAATTTTATCATATTAATATCAATGTTAATAACTTAATTATTAATGTTAATTAGTTATTAATTTATTAATTCATTTAATTAAAATTTTGTAATTTTTATTGTTTTAATTTCATTTTTAATTTTTTTCTGAGTTCTAATTATAAATTATTAGACTAGACTTTAGTTCATTTTATTCAAGAAGGCAACTACATACATCATTTTCTGTGACAAATACATACATCAATGATTCAATTGTTAAGGCAAATACATGCATTAAATTATTAATGGTTATTTCGATTTGAATTCAAATAGACAAATATTTAAAAATCAATACATACATCAATGGTTCACTCAAATACATACATTAATGGTTGATGCAAATACATATATCAATGGTTCATTTTATTCAAAGAGGTAGACACATACATATAGCTAAGTTACAAATAAAATTAAAAGTTATATCTCATGAGGCAAATGTTTAAAATTTTAATACATACATCAATGGTTGACTCAAATTAAAAATTAAAATATATACATCCATGGTTGAGGCAAATACTTACATTAATGGTTCATTTTAATTTTTATTCAAAGAGGTGGAGACATTCATATAGCTCAGTTATAAATGAAATTAAAAGTTATGTATCATGATTCTAGTATGTCCAATCTCCAATGTTCTCCAATGCCAAGTTTGTTTTTCAATTTTCACTCAAATAATAAATTCCATGTTATTTAAAATTTTAAAACAATTCACACTTCCAATTATGACTCACATTTTAAATTTAAGTTAAATAATTATTTATTTGGCATACATAAATGGACACACTTCTTGAATAACTCAATGACAAATCATATCCAATGTTTCAATACAATTTTGAATTTCACTTTTCAAGTTTTCATATTTCAATAATTAATTTTTCAGAGTTTGTTGTAAATTTAAGCATGCACATTTGCAATCAAACCAAACTTTAAATTAAACATGCTATGTTGTGTATTGCTCAGGGAAGTCATGGAGAGTGGGAGCCTACCACCCATTGGGCAAGACACTAGTTCTACTCCAAGTCCAAATGCAAGCCAAAGCCAAAGTGAAAGAGAAAATCCTAAGAAACCCTTGTTAAAGTTTGTGAAGAAAATTACTCAAAATAAGAAAAAGAATAGTGGTGGTTGTGAAGAATGGATGTGCTTGTTATGCAACCATGTATTTAAGGGAAGCTACACTAGAGTGTGGCATCATCTTTTGTCCATGTCTGGTGATGGGGTTAAGGGTTGTACATGTAATATTGAAAAAATAATGGAGTTGACCAAGCTTCACATGGTTGCCACAGGTGTCCGTGAATCTGACTTGGAAAATGAACATCCTTTTAAGGTACCTAGGACTTTGTCATCCTCCAATGATGTCCAAGATTCAGTGAATCGAAGTCAAGTAAACCAAGTTGAGTCTCAAGGGGGTTCTAGTTCTGAAAGGAACAAGTCTGCTAGTGCTGTTGTTGCTGACCAAATTAGTAAAATATACAATGCTGTGCATAGGGATGAGGCTGATGATGTTGTAGCTGATTTTTTCATGGCAAATGGGATTTCATTTAATTCCACTCGTTCACCATATTACAAAGAAATGGCGAAAAAAATCATAGTTGCTGGGCAAGGATATACACCCCCAGGTTACAATAAAATGAGGACATCATTGTTAGACAAGGGGGTGACAAGAATGCAGGGGCTTACAACGGACCTCAAACAGTCATGGACTTATTCAGGGTGTTCAATAGTAATGGACGGTTGGATAGACATTCAACATAGGCCATTCTTGAATATCATTATCACATCTCCTACATGGCTTTACTATTTAAGAGCAATTGATTGTAGTGGAAAACTGAAATATGCTTCTTTCATGTTTGAAGTGTTGAAGGAAGCAATTGATGAGATTGGTCCTTCAAATGTTGTACATGTAATCACAGATGCAGCACCTATTTGCAAAGCAGCGGGAATGATGTTACAAAGCCGATACAAGCATATATTTTGGACTCCTTGTTGTGTCCATTCTCTTAACAATGTCCTCAAAGACATTGGTAAAATATCATGGATTTCAAAAATCATTTTAGAGGCAAGAGAGGCAAAAATGTTCATCTGCAACCACCATGCCTCATTGGCAATATATAGAATGAAATCACGAAAACAATTTTTGAAGCCTACAGAAACAAGGTATGCAACATACTTCATTCTTCTTGAATGTATGGTTGAGGTCTATGCACCCCTACAAGCCATTGTTGTTGCGGAAGAGTGGAATGCATGGTCCGAGTCTAAATCAACTCAAGCAAAGAAGATAAAAGATATGCTTCTTAGTGAGGATTGGTGGTGTGAGTGTAAGTATATTGTTTCTTTTACATCTCCAATCGTGGAGTTGATTAGGTATGCTGATTCTGATTCCCCTAATCTTGGGGAAATATATGAATGTATGGATTGTATGGTAGGAAAGGTAAAGAATGCAATTCGTCAAAGAAACCCTTCTTTGAAATTTTTCCAAGAAATCCATAAGATAATAGAGAAGAGATGGAGCAAACTAAATACCTCTCTTCACATGGCTGCATATGCACTTAATCCTATGTGGTATATGGAGAGACCAAACAGATTTCTACCCATTGATGATGGAGAGGTAAAACATGGGTTTCTTGATGCCATAAACAAGATGTATACCCCAGATGAAGCAAATGTGTTGCTGTGGACAGTTTATTGATTTTGGAACCTTAAGACCCCCTACATTCACTCAAGATCCAAGGCGGGACATCAAGATTTATGCACAAAGAATCCCATAGGATGGTGGAGAATGTATGGGGGGGAATGTTAAAATTCAATATTCTAAGACAGAAAATAGCAGCATTACATTCCATTTCACAATAATAGCATATACAGGATCACTGAAGAAACAACAAGCACAGCATAAACCCAAGAGACAGAGATTTATCCAGGGAAACCCTCATGGGGTAGAAAACCCAGCAAAGCTTCCTCAATATAGATGACCAGCAATATACAAAGATGAAACCCTGAGACATGATCTCCTCCTCCACAATAGCAGACCTCTCCTCCACAAGTGCACTATTGATCCGGATTTTATGAGCAGAACGAAATGAATACAGATTATTATCAGATGCTTAACACAAAATAACAGAGATACAGTAAAACTGGTTTTCTATTCAATAGGGAAATAAACTAGAACTGTAAAATGCAGCGAAAAACAAGCTTGCTGGAATGGTGGCGGCTTATCTCTGAGAAGAGATGTGACGGCTGCGCTCATTTCGCAAGAAGATGGTTACAATGAGGCTCTCAAGGCCTTTTACAATAAACAGGAATGTCCAAAACCCTAGACATCCAAAAACCTAACCCTAGGAGATGAAGCGCCAAAAGTCATGTGGGCCCCGTTTGGGTAAGTTAGTACATCAACTTCCCGGGGTCGTAACTTTTGCATACGATCTCCGTTTGGGGCGCTCGGTAGCCCGTTGGAAAGGTCTATCCGAGATTTACAACTTTCGACTGGGGCCAAATGCATGCTGGTGGCAACCATTTGGCCCCCCCGAATTGCCAAAAAAGGTCGTTTAGGGCCTCAAAATGGCCCCGGAAGTTCAGGACCCGAAAAAATGCTAAAAATAGTACAATACCAAAGTTGCCATAAAACTGTTTTGAGCCAGTTGGAAAGGTGGGTGGCCACCAATATCCACCTGGATCAATCCTCCCTCCTTAGGAAGCAATGGTCTCCATTGCGTTGAGTTCCCCCATCAGATGAGGAAATTTCTACTGAATTTGGCCTCGGGTGAGCCACTTGCCTTGGTGCAGGAGCTACCCTGCTTTGACAACTCGATAAAGCTGAATCCTTTGATGTCGAGTGCCCTTGATCTGTGTGTCTGCAATATGATCACTGGATGCTTGTTGTAGGCAGTCAGGGTTGAGCTCTGTTGGTGTCAACTTCTCTGCTATCTCTGAGGTGTCTAATAGTGGTGGGAAATATGGCCGAAGGAGAGCCACGTTGAAGACTGGATGCAGACCAAGGAAGGCGGGAATGTTGAGCTCAAAAGCGTTGTCACCCACCGCCTTGGTGATGGTGTATGGCCCATAACAGAGTGGGCAAAGCTTTCGATGGGGCCCTGTAAGGCGTTCTTTCTGCAAATGCAACCAAACTTTGTCGCCCACCTGAAACTTATGTGGCACCCGATGTTGATCATGGCGCTGCTTGTACTTGGCATTAGACTTCTGTAGAATATCCTGAACCTGTTGGCGGATATGCTGGATCCGTTCAATGAACCGGGCGGCTTTGTCAGCTTCTGGGGACGAGTCGGCCGAGGTGGTCGCAAGGGGAAGTGCAACATCCATGGGGCCCAATGGTTGGAATCCCAACCCCACCTGAAAGGGGCTGTGGCCAGTTGAGCTATGCAGGGCTCGGTTGTAGCTATGTTGGACATAGGGGAGACTCTCATCCCATGTGCGGGGGTGTGTTGAATTGTACATGCGCAGGATATGTACGACCATCCGGTTGACGACCTCCGTTTGTCCATCGGTCTGGGGGTGGAAGGCAGTGGATTTGGTGAGCTTGGTATCCAGCAGTGACCAGAGGCTTGACCAGAATGAGCTGAGGAACCGACTGTCACGGTCTGAGATAATGGTCTGTGGGATCCCAAAATGTACCCATACTCGTTCAAAGAAGAGCTTGGCAGTGGCTTCTGCTGTGATGTTCTTCTTGCAAGCGGCTAGAATCGCCATCTTGGAAAAGCGATCAACAACCACGAAAACACATTCGTTTCCCCTCTTGGTGGACGGGAGGCCCGACATGAAGTCCATTGAGATGGATTCCCACGGCCTGTCAGGAGTAGGAAGAGGGGTGTATAGGCCCTGTTTCTTAGTGGTCGGTTTGGCAATAGCACAAGCGGTGCAGGACCTGATATACTTGCCGACATCCTGTCGAAGTTTCGGCCAGTAGAAATGTTTTTGCAACACTGCCACTGTCTTTTCGACGTCAAAGTGTCCTGCCACCCGACTATAGTGAGCTTCCCAAATCAACTTCGCGCGCTCGCTTGATGGAACGTAGAGATGGCCCAGACGACACAACAACCCGTCCTGAAGATGGAAATTAGCAACCATTGCGTTGGTGCCCAACATTTGATAGGTTGCGGAGAAGTCAGGGTCTGTCTCGTAGAGGTGGGGCCATCCGGAGGTCTCGTGGCCACAAGAGTCTAGCACCGTGGTAAGTGCCGCGACTGGTGGTCGACTGAGGCAGTCAGCAACTCGGTTGGTACTCCCTGTTTTGTATTTGATGTTGAGGTGGAACTGCTGTAATTATGTTGACCACTTCTGATGGCGGTCATTCTGCAACTTTCCTTGGGTCTGCATGAACTGTAGTGGTTTGTGATCAGTGTGGATGACTGTCTCCTTCCCAAGAATGTAATGTCTCCACTGGCGGCAGGCTTGTACAATGGAGTACATTTCTTTGTCGTAGGTAGGGTACTTGCGGACAGCATCTGATAGTGTCTCACTATGATATGCCACGGGGTGGCCGTGTTGAGTGAGAACGGCACCCACAGCATAATCTGAAGCATATGTCTCGATCTCAAAGGGATGTTGCAGGTTCGGTAATGAGAGTACCGGTGATGAGCACAAACGATTCTTCAAGTCATCGAAGGCTTGTTGTTGGGACAGGCCCCACACAAATTTTCCCTTACCACCACCCCTGGTCACTTGGCTGAGGGCCCATGCGATATGAGAGAATCCCAGCACGAACCGTCGATAGAAATTGGCGAGGCCCAAGAAGCTACGAAGTTCAGTGAGTGTGGTTGGGGCTGGCCAGTCACGAATGACCTGGATCTTGGCTGGATCCACATGCACACCATGTCGATCAACGATGTAGCCTAAGTAATGGACCCTGTCCATGCCGAAGGAGCATTTTTCCAAGTTTGCATATAGTTTGTGCTTCCGCAGGGTGTGCAGAACCTGCTGAATATGCTGCAAGTGTTCCTCCCAAGTCTTGCTGTAGATGAGGATGTCATCCAGATACACCACTACAAAATTGTTGGTGAAAGGTCGTAGGATATCGTCCATCATCCTCATAAAAGTTGCTGGAGCATTTGTCAAACCAAAAGGCATGACCAGCCATTCAAAAAGACCTTCTTTTGACTTGAAGGCAGTCTTCCATACATCTGTCTGTTCTATTGGGACCTAGTGGTATCCAGACTTCAGGTCAATCTTACTGAAGTATTTGGCCCCCGTGAGCTGATCAAGGAGGTCGTCGATTCGGGGAATCGGGTACCGGTTACGGACTGTGATTTTATTCAGGGCCCGGTAATCAATGCAGAGTCGCCAGGTCCCATCTTTCTTCTGCACCAGCACGATTGGGCTCCCACAAGGTGATGAACTGGGACGGATGTCCCCCTTGCGGAGCAATTCCTGGATCTGCCTCTTGATCTCCTCATTTTCCAACAAAGAGCGGCGATAGACTGGCCCATTGGGTAGCGGTGCGCCTGGGGTCAGATCGATGGGATGCTTGACCTGGCAGTGCAGAGGTACCCCGGTCGGAGAGGAGAAGATATCTGAGTATCCTTCCACCACCTTGTCCACTTGCTTCTGTTGTGTGGATAGGTTGGTCGTGGAGGCCTGGGATGTGGCTGCGATATTTCTTTCACTCTGAGAGCGAATCACGAAGAAGACAAATTTCCTGGTCTGAGAGATGACCTTCCTGCATTGCTTGGCAGAGATCAAGGAAATAGCACTAGGAGGGACTGCCTCGGGTATCCTGTACAATTCCCTGTTCAAAGAGATAATAACACTGCGAGGCCTAGACTCATATACAGCATGACGTTTCCATAAATAAGGTTGTCCCAAAAGAACATCTGAAACTTCGAGAGGAGCAACATCACACAATACCTCATCCTTGAAGGGCTTGATGCTGTATGGCAGTCGGCACTGTTGGCTGACACGGAGATCGCTTCCTTTGCGGAGCCATCCAATGGTGTAGGGTTGTGGGTGCGGCGTTGTCGGCAGGGCCAGGCACTTGACGACCTCCGCTGAGATGAGATTCTTCTGGCTACCACTATCAACGATGAAGTGCAGCGGGGTGCCCTTTACCCACATCTGTGAATGGAAGAGGCGTTCTCCTTTTTCTGGCTCGTCTGGTTCATCAGGCTGGAGCTTGGTGGTAGCGATGGTGGCACTAGGTTCCGCGTCAATGATCCGTCTTCCCCTTTCTGTTTCGGTCTCGGAGTCAGAACCCGCATCTGATTCAGATGCTTTCACTTCGGCCACCAGCGACTGCTTTGAGCGGCAATACGCAGTGTTATGCCAAGGGCTCTTATGGAAGTCGCACCACTTCCCGGTATCTTTCTTTGTTTTTTCGGTGTCCTTCTTTGCTTGTGGCTTGGACTGGTTGTCCTGATGCTGTCCATCTTTGCTCTGTCCTTTATTCTGTGGGTTGGGGCTGCCCTTTCCTGTCTTTTGCTGTGAAGGGTTCCCAGGCCCAAATTGACGCGTCTTTTGTTTGAGCTTCTGCTCGATTTTGACAGCATATCGGTAGGCCGCGCGCAAGGAAGAGATGTCCAGAAATTCCATTTCGGTCTGGATGTATCTATGCAAACCACCGCGATACTTGAGCACTAGATGTCGCTCTGAATCTTTGATACCCAGCTTGGTGCGCAAGGTATGGAAGATATTTGTGAACTCTGGCACTGCTTGGTTTCTTTCTTGTCGCGGTGTGGTCCATTTGGTATACAAGTCGTCATAACTCCCAACAGGGTAGTATTGTTCCTTAATAGCATCCCTGAAGGATTCCCAGGTGGCCGTGACTGAAAATAATGAGGCTTATTCTGTGTCCTTTTGCTCGCAGAATGTTTCCCACCAATCTTTGACATGGGGAACGGCTTTGAGGAGCGCAAAAGTAATCATTTCTTTATTCGAAAAGTTATGGACAGAAAAATACCCTTCTAGTAGATTCAACCACTTATCTACAGCATCTGCGTCTATCTGTCCTTCAAATATAGGGATATCGAAGTTGATTTGTACCCTGAAGGGGGCGGTGCCTCCGCTCGAGGAAGATGCGTCGCTTGTTGGTAGTCGCCGAAGGATTTGCGCGAAATTATCCATCATCTCGTTCCTCTGCTGCGTGAGGGCTTCCTCAAGCAACATTTTGATAGGATCTCCTGTCCCGTCATCTTTCTTTTCTCCTGCCATGAGAGGTCACTTGGGCGTGCGAGAGCTTTTGTCCTCAAGAGAAACAAGCTCGAGACCCAATTCTTTGTACCCTGACCTTGTTGGGGACATGCATTAAGACGACAAGGAGCAGACCGCTCTGATACCACTGATCTGGATTTTATGAGCAGAACGAAATGAATACAGATTATTATCAGATGCTTAACACAAAATAACAGAGATACAGTAAAACTGGTTTTCTATTCAATAAGGAAATAAACTAGAACTGTAAAATGCAGCGGAAAACAAGCTTGCTGGAATGGTGGCGGCTTATCTCTGAGAAGAGATGTGACGGCTGCGCTCATTTCGCAAGAAGATGGTTACAATGAGGCTCTCAAGGCCTTTTACAATAAACAGGAATGTCAAAAACCCTAGACATCCAAAAACCTAACCCTAGGAGATGAAGCGCCAAAAGTCATGTGGGCCCCGTTTGGGTAAGTTAGTACATCAACTTCCCGGGGTCGTAACTTTTGCATACGATCTCCGTTTGGGGCGCTCGGTAGCCCGTTGGAAAGGTCTATCCGAGATTTACAACTTTCAGCTGGGGCCAAATGCATGTCGGAGGCAACCATTTGGCCCCCCCGAATTGCCAAAAAAGGTCGTTTAGGGCCTCAAAATGGCCCCGGAAGTTCAGGACCCGAAAAACTGCTAAAAATAGTACAATACCAAAGTTGCCATAAAACTGTTTTGAGCCAGTTGGAAAGGTGGGTGGCCACCAATATCCACCTGGATCAATCCTCCCTCCTTAGGAAGCAATGGTCTCCATTGTGTTGAGTTCCCCCATCAGATGAGGAAATTTCTGCTGAATTTGGCCTCGGGTGAGCCACTTGCCTTGGTGCAGGAGCTGCCCTGCTTTGACAACTCGATAAAGCTGGATCCTTTGATGTGGAGTGCCCTTGATCTGTGTGTCTGCAATATGATCACTGGATGCTTGTTGTAGGCAGTCAGGTTTGAGCTCTGTTGGTGTCAACTTCTCTGCTATCTCTGAGGTGTCTAATAGTGGTGGGAAATATGGCCGAAGGAGAGCCACGTTGAAGACTGGATGCAGACGAAGGAAGGCGGGAATGTTGAGCTCAAAAGCGTTGTCACCCACCGCCTTGGTGATGGTGTATGGCCCATAACGGAGTGGGCAAAGCTTTCAATGGGGCCCTGTAAGGCGTTCTTTCTGCAAATGCAACCAAACTTTGTCGCCCACCTGAAACTTATGTGGCACCCGATGTTGATCATGGCACTCCTTCTACTTGGCATTAGACTTCTGTAGAATATCCTGAACCTGTTGGCGGATATGCTGGATCCGTTCAATGAACCGGGCGGCTTTGTCAGCTTCTGGGGACGAGCCGGCCGAGGTGGTCGCAAGGGGAAGTGCAACATCCATGGGGCCCAATGGTTGGAATCCCAACCCCACCTGAAAGGGGCTGTGGCCAGTTGAGCTATGCAGGGCTCGGTTGTAGCTATGTTGGACATAGGGGAGACTCTCATCCCATGTGCGGGGGTGTGTTGAATTGTACATGCGCAGGATATGTACGACCATCCAGTTGACGACCTCCGTTTGTCCATCGGTCTGGGGGTGGAAGGCAGTGGATTTGGTGAGCTTGGTATCCAGCAGTGACCAGAGGCTTGACCAGAATGAGCTGAGGAACCGACTGTCACGGTCTGAGATAATGGTCTGTGGGATCCCAAAATGTACCCATACTCGTTCAAAGAAGAGCTTGGCAGTGGCTTCTGCTGTGATGTTCTTCTTGCAAGCGGCTAGAATCGCCATCTTGAAAAAGCGATCAATAACCACGAAAACACAGTCGTTTCCCCTCTTGGTGGACGGGAGGCCCGACATGAAGTCCATTGAGATGGATTCCCATGGCCTATCAGGAGTAGGCAGAGGGGTGTATAGGCCATGTTTCTTAGTGGTCGGTTTGGCAATAGCACAAGCGGTGCAGGACCTGATATACTTGCCGACATCCTGTCGAAGTTTCGGCCAGTAGAAATGTTTCTGCAACACTGCCACTGTCTTTTCGACGCCAAAGTGTCCTGCCACCCGACTATAGTGAGCTTCCCAAATCAGCTTCGCGCGCTCGCTTGATGGAACGCAGAGATGGCCTAGACGACACAACAACCCGTTCTGAAGATGGAAATTAG
Organism: Larix kaempferi; assembly: GCA_027924585.1. Lineage (NCBI taxonomy): Eukaryota > Viridiplantae > Streptophyta > Pinopsida > Pinales > Pinaceae > Larix > Larix kaempferi. Next base: position 8,766,422 of record BSBM01000229.1, read on the forward strand.
CAACCACTGCGTTGGTGCCCAACATTTGATAGGTGGCGGAGAAGTCAGGGGTCTATCTCGTAGAGGTGGGGCCATCCGGACGTCTCGTGGCCACAAGAGTCTAGCACCGTGGTAAGTGCCGCGACTGGTGGTCGACTGAGGCAGTCAGCAACTCGGTTGGTACTCCCTGTTTTGTATTTGATGTTGAGGTGGAACTGCTGTAAATATGTTGACCACTTCTGATGGCGGTCATTCTGCAACTTTCCTTGGGTCTGCATGAACTGTAGTGGCTTGTGATCAGTGTGGATGACTGTCTCCTTCCCAAGAATGTAATGTCTCCACTGGCGGCAGGCTTGTACAATGGAGTACATTTCTTTGTCGTAGGTAGGGTACTTGCGGACAGCATCTGATAGTGTCTCATTATGATATGCCACGGGGTGGCCGTGTTGAGTGAGAACGACACCCACAGCATAATCTGAAGCATCTGTCTCGATCTCAAAGGGATGTTGCAGGTTCGGTAATGAGAGTACCGGCGATGAGCACAAACGCTTCTTCAAGTCATCGAAGGCTTGTTGTTGGGACAGGCCCCACACAAATTTTGCCTTGCCACCACCCCTGGTCACTTGGCTGAGGGCCCATGCGATATGAGAGAATCCCAGCACGAACCGTCGATAGAAATTGGCGAGGCCCAAGAAGCTCCGAAGTTCAGTGAGTGTGGTTGGGGCTGGCCAGTCACGAATGACCTGTATCTTGGCTAGATCCACATGCACACCATGTCGATCAACGATGTAGCCTAAGTAATGGACCCTGTCCATGCCGAAGGAGCATTTTTCCAAGTTTGCATATAGTTTGTGCTTCCGCAGGGTGTGCAGAACCTGCTGAATATGCTGCAAGTGTTCCTCCCAAGTCTTGCTGTAGATGAGGATGTCATCCAGATACACCACTACAAAATTGTTGGTGAAAGGTCGTAGGATATCGTCCATCATCCTCATAAAAGTTGCTGGAGCATTTGTCAAACCAAAAGGCATGACCAGCCATTCAAAAAGACCTTCTTTTGACTTGAAGACAGTCTTCCATACATCTGTCTGTTCTATTGGGACCTAGTGGTATCTAGACTTCAGGTCAATCTTACTGAAGTATTTGGCCCCCGTGAGCTGATCAAGGAGGTCGTCGATTTGGGGAATCGGGGGTACCGGTTACGGACTGTGATTTTATTCAGGGCCCGGTAATCAATGCAAAGTCGCCAGGTCCCATCTTTCTTCTGCACCAGCACGATTGGGCTCCCACAAGGTTATGAACTTGGACGGATGTGCCCCTTGCGGAGCAATTCTTGGATCTTCCTCTTGATCTCCTCATTTTCCAACAGAGAGCAGCGATAGACTGTCCCATTGGGTAGCGGTGCGCCTGGGGTAAGATCGATGGGATGATTCACCTGGAAGTGCAGAGGAACCCCGGTCGGAGAGGAGAAGATATCTGAGTATCCTTCCACCACCTTGTCCACTTGCTTCTGTTGTGTGGATAGGTCTTTTGTGGAGGCCTGGGATGTGGCTGCGATCTTTCTTTCACTCTGAGAGCGAATCACGAAGAAGACAAATTTCCCGGTATGAGAGATGACCTTCCTGCATTGCTTGGCAGAGATCAAGGAAATAGCACTAGGAGGGACTGCCTCGGGTATCCTGTACAATTTCCTGTTGAAAGAGATAATAACACTACGAGGCCTAGACTCATATACAGCATGTCGTTTCCATAAATAAGGTTGTCCCAAAAGAACATCTGAAACTTCGAGAGGAGCAACATCACACAATACCTCATCCTTGAAGGGCTTGATGCCGTATGGCAGTCGGCACTGTTGGCTGACATGGAGATCGCTTCCTTTGCGGAGCCATCCAATGGTGTAGGGTTGTGGGTGCGGCGTTGTCGGCAGGGCCAGGTACTTGACGACCTCCGTTGAGATGAGATTCTTCTGTCTACCGCTATCAACGATGAAGTGCAGCGGGGTGCCCTTTACCCACATCTGTGAATGGAAGAGGCGTTCTCCTTTTTCTAGCTCGTCTGGTTCATCAGGCTGGAGCTTGGTGGTAGCGATGGTGGCACTGGGTTCCGCGTCAATGATCCGTCTTCCCCTTTCTGTTTCGGTCTCGGAGTCAGAACCCGCATCTGATTCAGATGCTTTCACTTCGGCCACCAGCGACTGCTTTGAGCGGCAATCAGCAGTGTTATGCCAAGGGCTCTTATGGAAGTCGCACCACTTCCCGGTATCTTTCTTTGTTTTTTCGGTGTCCTTCTTTGCTTGCGGCTTGGACTGGTTGTCCTGATGTTGTCCATCTTTGCTCTGTCCTTTATTCTGTGGGTTGGGGTCGCCCTTTCCTGTCTTTTGCTGTGAAGGGTTCCCAGGCCCAAATTGCCGCGTCTTTTGTTTGAGCTTCTGCTCGATTTTGACAGCATATCGGTAGGCCGCGCCCAAGGAAGAGATGTCCAGAAATTCCATTTCGGTCTGGATGTATCTATGCAAACCACCGCGATACTTGAGCACCAGATGTCGCTCTGAATCTTTGATACCCAGCTTGGTGCACAAGGTATGGAAGATATTTGTGAACTCTGGCACTGCTTGGTCTCTTTCTTGTCGCAGTGTGGTCCATTTGGTATACAAGTCGTCATAACTCCCAACAGGGTAGTATTGTTCCTTAATAGCATCCCTGAAGGATTCCCAGGTGGCCGTGACTGAAAATAATGAGGCTTCTTCTGTGTCCTTTTGCTCGCAGAATGTTTCCCACCAATCTTTGACATGGGGAACGGCTTTGAGGAGCGCAAAAGTAATCTTTTCTTTATTCGAAAAGTTATGGACAGAAAAATACCCTTCTAGTAGATTCAACCACTTATCTACAGCATCTGCGTCTATCTGTCCTTCAAATATAGGGATATCGAAGTTGATTTGTACCCTGAAGGGGGCGGCGCCTCCGGTCGAGGAAGATGCGTCGCTTGTTGGTAGTCGCCGAAGGATTTGCGCGAAATTATCCATCATCTCATTCCTCTGCTGCGTGAGGGATTCCTCAAGCAACATTTTGATAGGATCTCCTGTCCCATCATCTTTCTTTTCTCCTGCCATGAGAGGTCGCTTGGGCGTGCGAGAGCTTTTGTCCTCAAGAGAAACAAGCTCGAGACCCAATTCTTTGTACCCTGACCTCGTTGGGGACATGCATTAAGACGACAAGGAGCAGACCGCTCTGATACCACTGATCTGGATTTTATGAGCAGAACGAAATGAATACAGATTATTATCAGATGCTTAACACAAAATAACAGAGATACAGTAAAACTGGTTTTCTATTCAATAAGGAAATAAACTAGAACTGTAAAATGCAGCGGAAAACAAGCTTGCTGGAATGGTGGCGGCTTATCTCTTAGAAGAGATGTGACGGCTGCGCTCATTTCGCAAGAAGATGGTTACAATGAGGCTCTCAAGGCCTTTTACAATAAACAGGAATGTCAAAAACCCTAGACATCCAAAAACCTAACCCTAGGAGATGAAGCGCCAAAAGTCATGTGGGCCCCGTTTGGGTAAGTTAGTACATCAACTTCGCGGGGTCGTAACTTTTGCATACGATCTTTGTTTGGGGCGCTCGGTAGCCCGTTGGAAAGGTCTATCCGAGATTTACAACTTTCGAGTGGGGCCAAATGCATGCCGTAGAAAAATATTTGACCCCCCCGAATTGCCAAAAAAGGTCATTTAGGGCCTCAAAATGGCCCCGGAAGTTCAGGACCCGAAAAACTGCTAAAAATAGTACAATACCAAAGTTGCCATAAAACTATTTTGAGCCAGTTGGAAAGGTGGGTGGCCACCAATATCCACCTGGATCAATCCTCCCTCCTTAGGAAGCAATGGTCTCCATTGCGTTGAGTTCCCCCATCAGATGAGGAAATTTCTGCCGAATTTGGCCTCGGGTGAGCCACTTGCCTTGGTGCAGGAGCTGCCCTGCTTTGACAACTCGATAAAGCTGGATCCTTTGATGTCGAGTGCCCTTGATCTGTGTGTCTGCAATATGATCACTGGATGCTTGTTGTAGGCAGTCAGGGTTGAGCTCTGTTGGTGTCAACTTCTCTGCTATCTCTGAGGTGTCTAATAGTGGTGGGAAATATGGCCGAAGGAGAGCCACGTTGAAGACTGGATAAAGACCAAGGAAGGCAGGAATGTTGAGCTCAAAAGCGTTGTCACCCACCGCCTTGGTGATGGTGTATGGCCCATAACGGAGTGGGTAAAGCTTTCGATGGGGTCCTGTAAGGCGTTCTTTCTGCAAATGCAACCAAACTTTGTCGCCCACCTGAAACTTATGTGGCACCCGATGTTGATCATGGCGCTGCTTGTACTTGGCATTAGACTTCTGTAGAATATCCTGAACCTGTTGGCAGATATGCTGGATCCGTTCAATGAACCGGGCGGCTTTGTCAGCTTCTGGGGACGAGCCGGCCGAGGTGGTCGCAAGGGGAAGTGCAACATCCATGGGGCCCAATGGTTGGAATCCCAACCCCACCTGAAAGGGGCTGTGGCCATTTGAGCTATGCAGGGCTCGGTTGTAGCTATGTTGGACATAGGGGAGATTCTCATCCCATGTGTGGGGGTGTGTTGAATTGTACATGCGCAGGACATGTACGACCATCCGGTTGACGACCTCCGTTTGTCCATCGGTCTGGGGGTGGAAGGCAGTGGATTTGGTGAGCTTGGTATCCAGCAGTGACCAGAGGCTTGACCAGAATGAGCTGAGGAACCGACTGTCACGGTCTGAGATAATGGTCTGTGGGATCCCAAAATGTACCCATACTCGTTCAAAGAAGAGCTTGGCAGTGGCTTCTGCTGTGATGTTCTTCTTGCAAGCGGCTAGAATCGCCATCTTGGAAAAGCGATCAACAACCACGAAAACACAGTCGTTTCCCCTCTTGGTGGACGGGAGGCCCGACATGAAGTCCATTGAGATGGATTCCCACGGCCTGTCAGGAGTAGGCAGAGGGGTGTATAGGCCCTGTTTCTTAGTGGTCGGTTTGGCAATAGCACAAGCGGTGCAGGACCTGATATACTTGCCGACATCCTGTCGAAGTTTCGGCCAGTAGAAATGTTTCTGCAACACTGCCATTGTCTTTTCGACGCCAAAGTGTCCTGCCACCCGACTATAGTGAGCTTCCCAAATCAGCTTCGCGCGCTCGCTTGATGGAACGCAGAGATGGCCCAGACGACACAACAACCCGTCCTGAAGATGGAAATTAGCAACCATTGCGTCTAGCACCGTGGTAAGTGCCGCGACTGGTGGTCGACTGAGGCAGTCAGCAACTCGGTTGGTACTCCCTGTTTTGTATTTGATGTTGAGGTGGAACTGCTGTAAATATGTTGACCACTTCTGATGGCAGTCATTCTACAACTTTCCTTGGGTCTGCATGAACTGTAGTGGCTTGTGATCAGTGTGGATGACTGTCTCCTTCCCAAGAATGTAATGTCTCCACTAGCGGCAGGCTTGTACAATGGAGTACATTTCTTTGTCGTAGGTAGGGTACTTGCGGACAGCATCTGATAGTGTCTCACTATGATATGCCACGGGGTGGTCGTGTTGAGTGAGAACGGCACCCACAGCATAATCTGAAGCATCTGTCTCGATCTCAAAGGGATGTTGCAGGTTCGGTAATGAGAGTACCGGCGATGAGCACAAACGCTTCTTCAGGTCATCAAAGGCTTGTTGTTGGGACAGGCCCCACACAAATTTTTCCTTGCCACCACCCCTGGTCACTTGGCTGAGGGCCCATGCGATATGAGAGAATCCCAGCACGAACCGTCGATAGAAATTGGCGAGGCCCAGGAAGCTCCGAAGTTCAGTGAGTGTGGTTGGGGCTGGCCAGTCACGAATGACCTGGATCTTGGCTGGATCCACATGCACACCATGTCGATCAACGATGTAGCCTAAGTAATGGACCCTGTCCATGCCGAAGGAGCATTTTTCCAAGTTTGCATATAGTTTGCGCTTCCGCAGGGTGTGCAGAACCTGCTGAATATGCTGCAAGTGTTCCTCCCAAGTCTTGCTGTAGATGAGGATGTCATCCAGATACACCACTACAAAATTGTTGGTGAAAGGTCGTAGGATATCGTCCATCATCCTCATAAAAGTTGTTGGAGCATTTGTCAAACCAAAAGGCATGACCAGCCATTCAAAAAGACCTTCTTTTGACTTGAAGGCAGTCTTCCATACATCTGTCCGTTCTATTGGGACCTGGTGGTATCCAGACTTCAGGTCAATCTTACTGAAGTATTTGGCCCCCGTGAGCTGATCAAGGAGGTCGTCGATTCGGGGAATCGGGTACCGGTTACGGACTGTGATTTTATTCAGGGCCCGGTAATCAATGTAGAGTCGCCAGGTCCCATCTTTCTTCTGCACCAGCATGATTGGGCTCCCACAAGGTGATGAACTGGGACGGATGTGCCCCTTGCGGAGCAATTCTTTGATCTGCCTCTTGATCTCCTCATTTTCCAACAGAGAGCGGCGATAGACTGGCCCATTGGGTAGCGGTGCGCCTGGGGTCAGATCGATGGGATGCTTGACCTGGCAGTGCAGAGGTACCCCGGTCGGAGAGGAGAAGATATCTGAGTATCCTTCCACCACCTTGTCCACTTGCTTCTGTTGTGTGGATAGGTCGGTCGTGGAGGCCTGGGATGTGGCTGCGATCTTTCTTTCACTCTGAGAGCGAATCACGAAGAAGACAAATTTCCCGGTCTAAGAGATGACCTTCCTGCATTGCTTGGTAGAGATCAAGGAAATATCACTAGGAGGGACTGCCTCAGGTATCCTGTACAATTTCATGTTGAAAGAGATAATAACACTACGAGGCCTAGACTCATATACAGCATGACGTTTCCATAAATAAGGTTGTCCCAAAAGAACATCTGAAACTTCGAGAGGAGCAACATCACACAATACCTCATCCTTGAAGGGCTTGATGCCGTATGGCAGTCGGCACTGTTGGCTGACACGGAGATCGCTTCCTTTGCGGAGCCATCCAATGGTGTAGGGTTGTGGGTGCGGCGTTGTCGGCAGGGCCAGGCACTTGACGACCTCCGCTGAGATGAGATTCTTCTGGCTACCTCTATCAACGATGAAGTGCAGCGGGCTGCCCTTTACCCACATCTGTGAATGGAAGAGGCGTTCTCCTTTTTCTGGCTCGTCTGGTTCATCAGGCTGGAGCTTGGTGGTAGCGATGGTGGCATTGGGTTCCGCATCAATGATCCGTCTTCCCCTTTCTGTTTCGGTCTCGGAGTCAGAACCCGCATCTGATTCAGATGCTTTCACTTCGGCCACCAGCGATTGCTTTGAGCGGCAATCAGCAGTGTTATGCCAAGGGCTCTATGGAAGTCGCACCACTTCCCGGTATCTTTCTTTGTTTTTCCGGTATCCTTCTTTGCTTGCGGCTTGGACTGGTTGTCTTGATGCTGTCCATCTTTGCTCTGTCCTTTATTCTGTGGGCTGTGGCCGCCCTTTCCTGTCTTTTGCTGTGAAGGGTTCCCAGGCCCAAATTGCCGCGTCTTTTGTTTGAGCTTATGCTCGATTTTGACAGCATATCGGTAGGCCGCGCCCAAGGAAGAGATGTCCAGAAATTCCATTTCAGTCTGGATGTATCTATGCAAACCACCGCGATACTTGAGCACCAGATGTCGCTCTGAATCTTTGATACCCAGCTTGGTGCGCAAGGTATGGAAGATATTTGTGAACTCTGGCACTGCTTGGTCTCTTTCTTGTCGCAGTGTGGTCCATTTGGTATACAAGTTGTCATAACTCCCAACAGGGTAGTATTGTTCCTTAATAGCATCCCTGAAGGATTCCCAGGTGGCCGTGACTGAAAATAATGAGGCTTCTTCTATGTCCTTTTGCTCGCAGAATGTTTCCCACCAATCTTTGACATGGGGAACGGCTTTGAGGAGCGCAAAAGTAATCTTTTCTTTATTCGAAAAGTTATGGACAGAAAAATACCCTTCTAGTAGATTCAACCACTTATCTACAGCATCTGCGTCTATCTGTCCTTCAAATATAGGGATATCGAAGTTGATTTTTACCCTGAAGGGGGCGGCGCCTCCGCTCGAGGAAGATGCGTCGCTTGTTGGTAGTCGCCGAAGGATTTGTGCGAAAGTATCCATCATCTCGTTCCTCTGTTGCGTGAGGGCTTCCTCAAGGAACATTTTGATAGGATCTCCTGTGCCGTCATATTTCTTTTCTCCTGCCATGAGAGGTCGCTTGGGCGTGCGAGAGCTTTTGTCCTCAAGAGAAACAAGCTCGAGACAAAATTCTTTGTACCCTGACCTCGTTGGGGACATGCATTAAGACGACAAGGAGCAGACCACTCTGATACCACTGATCTTGATTTTATGAGCAGAACGAAATGAATACAGATTATTATCAGATGCTTAACACAAAATAACAGAGATACAGTAAAACTGGTTTTCTATTCAATAAGGAAATAGACTAGAATTGTAAAATGCAGCGGAAAACAAGCTTACTGGAATGGTGGCGGCTTATCTCTGAGAAGAGATGTGACGGCTGCGCTCATTTCGCAAGAAGATGGTTACAATGAGGCTCTCAAGGCCTTTTACAATAAACAGGAATGTCCAAAACCCTAGACATCCAAAAACCTAACCCTAGGAGATGAAGCGCCAAAAGTCATGTGGGCCCCGTTTGGGTAAGTTAGTACATCAACTTCCCGGGGTCGTAACTTTTGCATACAATCTCCGTTTGGGGCGCTCGGTAGCCCGTTGGAAAGGTCTATCCGAGATTTACAACTTTCAATTGGGGCCAAATGCATGTCGGAGGCAACCATTTGGCCCCCCCGAATTGCCAAAAAAGGTCGTTTAGGGCCTCAAAATGGCCCCGGAAGTTCAGGACCCGAAAAATTGCTAAAAATAGTACAATACCAAAGTTGCCATAAAACTGTTTTGAGCCAGTTGGAAAGGTGGGTGGCCACCAATATCCACCTAGATCAATCCTCCCTCCTTAGGAAGCAATGGTCTCCATTGCGTTGAGTTCCCCCATCAGATGAGGAAATTTCTACTGAATTTGGCCTCGGGTGAGCCACTTGCCTTGGTGCAGGAGCTGCCCTGCTTTGACAACTCGATAAAGCTGAATCCTTTGATGTCGAGTGCCCTTTATCTGTGTGTCTGCAATATGATCACTGGATGCTTGTTGTAGGCAGTCAGGGTTGAGCTCTGTTGGTGTCAACTTCTCTGCTATCTCTGAGGTGTCTAATAGTGGTGGGAAATATGGCCGAAGGAGAGCCACGTTGAAGACTGGATGCAGACCAAGGAAGGCGGGAATGTTGAGCTCAAAAGCGTTGTCACCCACCGCCTTGGTGATGGTGTATGGCCCATAACGGAGTGGGAAAAGCTTTCGATGGGGCCCTATAAGGCGTTCTTTCTGCAAATGCAACCAAACTTTGTCGCCCACCTGAAACTTATGTGGCACCCGATGTTGATCATGACGCTGCTTGTACTTGGCATTAGACTTCTGTAGAATATCCTGAACCTGTTGGCGGATATGCTGGATCCGTTCAATGAACCGGGCGGCTTTGTCAGCTTCTGGGGACGAGTCGGCCGAGGTGGTCGCAAGGGGAAGTGCAACATCCATGGGGCCCAATGGTTGGAATCCCAACCCCACCTGAAAGGGGCTGTGGCCAGTTGAGCTATGCAGGGCTCGGTTGTAGCTATGTTGGACATAGGGGAGACTCTCATCCCATGTGCGGGGGTGTGTTGAATTGTACATGCGCAGGATATGTACGACCATCCGGTTGACGACCTTTGTTTGTCCATCGGTCTGGGGGTGGAAGGCAGTGGATTTGGTGAGCTTGGTATCCAGCAGTGACCAGAGGCTTGACCAGAATGAGCTGAGGAACCGACTGTCACGGTCTGAGATAATGGTCTGTGGGATCCCAAAATGTACCTCATTAGAGAGATTTTGAGGTCAAAAAAGGGCCTCCTAAGAGATGTACTACAAAAATATGAGATATATTAAAATATTATGAATTGGGGGTTTTATGGGGTAGGTAGATATGACAAGTCACCTCCCACACTATTTTCTATGCACAATATACATAACCATGGTTGAGTTACTTTTCAAAATTTACTAGAAATAAAATTAATAAAATAAGACTACATTGATGTGACTAAGATTCATTGTAAATTCCCAAAAATGTATTGTCCTTTAACATTTATTTGTCTTGAACTTGCAAATGAAATTAAATAATAAAAAACATTTTTAAGAGTTTTTTTTTAATTTTATGTTGACTTTTTATATTTAGTACTTTTCTCATGAATTTAATAATGTAATTTAATTGAGAATTTATTTACATGTAAAATGTCAATAATATTATTATAATCCACATTGCATTATTATTATTATTATTATTTATTAAATCTATTATTATTCTTTATTAGTTTGACATTATGTTATTAAATAGAATGTAGTGAATATATAATTTAAAATTAAAAACATAAAAATGATAATATATTATTTTATAAAAAAATGTGAAATGACTTTCTTTATGAATTAAGAGTACTTCACTTGAAAATGACAATAATATTATTTTATGTGAAAGTGTGAAAAGACATTCATTATGAGTACTTTACTTGAAAATGACAATAATATTATTTTATGAAAAGACTATCATTATGAGTACTTTACTTTATGACTTAAAAGTACTTACACCACTACCTTGGTTAACTATGTGTTTTCATCCACCATAGAAAATTTGACAAATAAGCATTCTTAACTCATGCAATGCCATCTCACCAAGGGGGATGATGTCATCTACTAGAATGTGATTGGTTGTATTTTATAGTACATTTTCTTTGTTTTGAGGCCCTTTTTTGACCTCAAAATTTCTCTAATGCATACTCGTTTAGAGAAGAGCTTGGCAGTGGCTTCTGCTGTGATGTTCTTCTTGCAAGCGGCTAGAATCGCCATCTTGGAAAAGCGATCAACAACCACGAAAACACAGTCATTTCCCCTCTTGGTGGACGGGAGGCCCGACATCAAGTCCATTGAGATGGATTCCCACGGCCTGTCAGGAGTAGGCAGAGGGTTGTATAGGCCCTGTTTCTTAGTGGTCGGTTTGGAAATAGCACAAGCGGTGCAGGACCTGATATACTTGCCGACATCCTGTCGAATTTTCGGCCAGTAGAAATGTTTCTGCAACACTGCCACTGTCTTTTCGACGCCAAAGTGTCCTGCCACCCGACTATAGTGAGCTTCCCAAATCAGCTTCGCGCGCTCGCTTGATGGAACGCAGAGATGGCCCAGACGACACAACAACCCGTCCTGAAGATGGAAATTAGCAACCACTGCGTTGGTGCCCAACATTTGATAGGTGGCGGAGAAGTCAGGGTCTGTCTCGTAGAGGTGGGGCCATCCGGAGGTCTCGTGGCCACAAGAGTCTAGCACCGTGGTAAGTGCCGCGACTGGTGGTCGACTGAGGCAGTCAGCAACTCGGTTGGTACTCCCTGTTTTGTATTTGATGTTGAGGTGGAACTGCTGTAAATATGTTGACCACTTCTGATGGCGGTCATTCTGCAACTTTCCTTGGGTCTGCATGAACTGTAGTGGCTTGTGATCAGTGTGGATGACTGTCTCCTTCCCAAGAATGTAATGTCTCCACTGGCGGAAGGCTTGTACAATGGAGTACATTTCTTTGTCGTAGGTAGGGTACTTGCGGACAGCATCTGATAGTGTCTCACTATGATATGCCACAGGGTGGCCGTGTTGAGTGAGAACGGCACCCACAGCATAATCTGAAGCATCTGTCTCGATCTCAAAGGGATGTTGCAGGTTCGGTAATGAGAGTACCGGCGATGAGCACAAACGCTTCTTCAAGTCATCGAAGGCTTGTTGTTGGGACAGGCCCCACACAAATTTTGCCTCGCCACCACCCTTGGTCACTTGGCTGAGGGCCCATGCGATATGAGAGAATCCCAGCACGAACCGTCGATAGAAATTGGCGAGGCCCAAGAAGCTCCGAAGTTCAGTGAGTGTGGCTGGGGCTGGCCAGTCACGAATGACCTGGATCTTGGCTGGATCCACATGCACACCATGTCGATCAACGATGTAGCCTAAGTAATGGACCCTGTCCATGCCGAAGGAGCATTTTTCCAAGTTTGCATATAGTTTGTGCTTCCGCAGGGTAAGCAGAACCTGTTGAATATGCTGCAAGTGTTCCTCCCAAGTCTTGCTGTAGATGAGGATGTCATCCAGATACACCACTACAAAATTGTTGGTGAAAGGTCGTAGGATATCGTCCATCATCCTCATGAAAGTTGCTGGAGCATTTGTCAAACCAAAAGGCATGACCAGCCATTAAAAAAGGCCTTCTTTTGACTTGAAGGCAGTCTTCCATACATCTGTCTGTTCTATTGGGACCTGGTGGTATCCAGACTTCAGGTCAATCTTACTGAAGTATTTGGCCCCCGTGAGCTGATCAAGGAGGTCTTCGATTCGGGGAATCGAGTACCGGTTACGGACTGTGATTTTATTCAGGGCCCGGTAATCAATGCAAAGTCGCCAGGTCCCATCTTTCTTCTGCACCAGCACGATTGGGCTCCCACAAGGTGATGAACTGGGACAGATGTGCCCCTTGCAGAGCAATTCTTGGATCTGCCTCTTGATCTCCTCATTTTCCAACAGAGAGCGGCGATAGACTGGCCCATTGGGTAGCGGTGCGCCTGGGGTCAGATCGATGGGATGCTTGACCTGGCAGTGCAGAGGTACCCCGGTCGGAGTGGAGAAGATATCTGAGTATCCTTCCACCACCTTGTCCACTTGCTTCTGTTGTGTGGATAGGTCGGTAGTGGAGGCCTGGGATGTGGCTGCGATCTTTCTTTCACTCTGAGAGCGAATCATGAAGAAGACAAATTTCCCGGTCTGAGAGATGACCTTCCTGCATTGCTTGGCAGAGATCAAGGATATAGCACTAGGAGGGACTGCCTCGGGTATCCTGTACAATTTCCTGTTGAAAGAGATAATAACACTACGAGGCCTAGACTCATATACAGGATGACATTTCCATAAATAAGGTTGTCCCAAAAGAACATCTGAAACTTCGAGAGGAGCAACATCACACAATACCTCATCCTTGAAGGGCTTGATGCCGTATGGCAGTCGGCACTGTTGGCTGACACGGAGATCGCTTCCTTTGCGGAGCCATCCAATGGTGTAGGGTTGTGGGTGCGGCGTTGTCGGCAGGGCCAGGCACTTGACGACCTCCGCTGAGATGAGATTCTTCTGGCTACCGCTATCAACGATGAAGTGCAGCGGGCTTCCCTTTACCCACATCTGTGAATGGAAGAGGCGTTCTCCTTTTTCTGGCTCGTCTGGTTCATCAGGCTGGAGCTTGGTGGTAGCGATGGTGGCACTGGGTTCCACGTCAATGATCCGTCTTCCCCTTTCTGTTTCGGTCTCGGAGTCAGAACCCGCATCTGATTCAGATGCTTTCACTTCGGCCACTAGCGACTGCTTTGAGCGGCAATCGGCAGTGTTATGCCAAGGGCTCTTATGGAAGTCGCACCACTTCCCGGTATCTTTCTTTGTTTTTTCGGTGTCCTTCTTTGCTTGCGGCTTGGACTGGTTGTCCTGATGCTGTCCATCTTTGCTCTGTCCTTTATTCTGTGGGTTGGGGCCGCCCTTTCCTGTCTTTTGCTGTGAAGGGTTCCCAGGCCCAAATTGCCGCGTCTTTTGTTTGAGCTTCTGCTCGATTTTGACAGCATATCGGTAGGCCACGCCCAAGGAAGAGATGTCCAGAAATTCCATTTCAGTCTGGATGGATCTATGCAAACCACCGCGATACTTGAGCACCAGATGTCGCTCTGAATCTTTGATACCCAGCTTGGTGCGCAAGGTATGGAAGATATTTGTGAACTCTGGCACTGCTTGGTCTCTTTCTTGTCGCAGTGTGGTCCATTTGGTATACAAGTCGTCATAACTCCCAACAGGGTAGTATTGTTCCTTAATAGTATCCCTGAAGGATTCCCAGGTGGCCGTGACTGAAAATAATGAGGCTTCTTCTGTGTCCTTTTGCTCGCAGAATGTTTCCCACCAATCTTTGACATGGGGAACGGCTTTGAGGAGCGCAAAAGTAATCTTTTCTTTATTCGAAAAGTTATGGACAGAAAAATACCCTTCTAGCAGATTCAACCACTTATCTACAGGATCTGCGTCTATCTGTCCTTCAAATATAGGGATATCGAAGTTGATTTGTACCCTGAAGGGGGCGGCGCCTCCGCTCGAGGAAGATGCGTCGCTTGTTGGTAGTCGCCGAAGGATTTGCGCGAAATTATCCATCATCTTGTTCCTCTGCTGCGTGAGGGCTTCCTCAAGCAACATTTTGATAGGATCTCCTGTCCCGTCATCTTTCTTTTCTCCTTCCATGAGAGTTCGCTTGGGCGTGCGAGAGCTTTTGTCCTCAAGAGAAACAAGCTCGAGACCCAATTCTTTGTACCCTGACCTCGTTGGGGACATGCATTAAGACGACAAGGAGCAGACCGCTCTGATACCACTGATCTTGATTTTATGAGCAGAACGAAATGAATACAGATTATTATCAGATCCTTAACACAAAATAACAGAGATACAGTAAAACTGGTTTTCTATTCAATAAGGAAATAAACTAGAACTGTAAAATGCAGCGGAAAACAAGCTTGCTGGAATGGTGGCGGCTTATCTCTGAGAAGAGATGTGACGGCTGCGCTCATTTCGCAAGAAGGTGGTTACAATGAGGCTCTCAAGGCCTTTTACAATAAACAGGAATGTCAAAAACCCTAGACATCCAAAAACCTAACCCTAGGAGATGAAGCGCCAAAAGTCATGTGGGCCCCGTTTGGGTAAGTTAGTACATCAACTTCCCGGGGTCGTAACTTTTGCATACGATCTCCGTTTGGGGCGCTCGGTAGCCCGTTGGAAAGGTCTATCCGAGATTTACAACTTTTGAATGGGGCCAAATGCATGTCGGAGGCAACCATTTGGACCCCCCGAATTGCCAAAAAAGGTCGTTTAGGGCCTCAAAATGGCCCCGGAAGTTCAGGACCCGAAAAACTGCTAAAAATAGTACAATACCAAAGTTGCCATAAAACTGTTTTGAGCCAGTTGGAAAGGTGGGTGGCCACCAATATCCACCTGGATCAACTATCCTCAAGTGAGTGAGTGTGTCAAATGAGAAACACACCTCCTCTATTTATACACTACACTGACATATCTTTTACACAAGTACACATAGGCTCGTATTTAACCAATGGGTTAAATACCCCACTACAACTGACTGGGCCGACCCCCACATGGTGGGTCTAATAACCCTAGTTACCACAACAAACTTGGAGGAATAAACATCTCCGGATTTATAGTATAATCACATCGGAGGTATGGAACATCTCCGGAATAAATAATATACAAATATAATATTCTTTGAAGTTACAATATTTCAACACTCCCCCTTAACGAGAAGGATATTATAACAGTATCTGCACGAGCAAGGAGTCATCAACATCATACATGATACATCTATAAATCATTGGAAGCTTTCTTATCATCATCAGTAACTCAACCAGTTACTGGAACATCAACATCTTCAGTACTGAGTGTTTATCTTCTGCAGCACTCGAACAACTATAGCAACATCAACGTCTGGATCCTCACGATCATCAATATCGTCATCTAGACCATCACGATCAGCATCATCGTCATCATACGATCATCAGCATCGTCATTACACGATCATCAGCATCATCATCACACGATCAGCAGCATCGTCATCACACGATCATCAACATCGTCATCACACGATCAGCAACATCGTCATCACACGATCATCAGCATTGTCATATCACGATTAGCAGCATCGTCATCACACGATCAGCAGCATCGTCATCACACGTTCATCAACATCGTCATCACACGATCAACAGCATCGTCATCACACGATCATAAGCATCGTCATATCACGATTAGCAGCATCGTCATCACACGATCAGTAGCATCGTCATCACACGATCATCAGCAGCGTCATCACACGATCAACAGCATCGTCATCACATGATCAGCAGCATCATCATCACACGATCAGCAGCATCGTCATCTATATACATGATCCTTCCTTTCAGAATTACTGGATCAATCTCATCACAATCATATTTAAGACTATCCTTCCTTTCGGAATTACTGGATTTACTGTCTAAGGATGATTAGTCCGACCACAATCATATTTTAAGACTATCCTTCCTTTTGGAATTACTGGATTTACTGTCTAAGGATGATCAATCCAACCACAATCGCATTTAAGACTATCCTTCCTGGATTTACTGTCTAAGGATGATTAATCCAACCACAATCGCATTTAAGACTATCCTTCCTGGATTTACTATCTAAGGATGATTAATCCAACCACAATCGCATTTAAGACTATCCTTTCTGGATTTACTGTCTAAGGATGATTAATCCAACCACAATCGCATTTAAGACTATCCTTCCTGGATTTACTTTCTAAGGATGATTAATCCAACCACAATCACATTTAAGACTATCCTTCCTGGATTTACTGTCTAAGGATGATTAATCCAACCACAATCGCATTTAAGACTATCCTTCCTGGATTTACTGTGTAAGGATGATTAATTACAACCACAATCGCATTTAAGACTATCCTTCCTGGATTTACTGTCTACGGATGATTAATCCAACCACAATCGCATTTAAGACTATCCTTCCTGGATTTACTGTCTAAGGATGATTAATCCAACCACAATCGCATTTAAGACTATCCTTCCTGGATTTACTATCTAAGGATGATTAATCCAACCACAATCGCATTTAAGACTATCCTTCCTGGATTTACTGTCTAAGGATGATTAATCCAACCACAATCGCATTTAAGACTATCCTTCCTGGATTTACTGTGTAAGGATGATTAATCCAATCACAATCACATTTAAGACTATCCTTCCTAGATTTACTGTCTAAGGATGATTAATCCAATCACGTGCATTTTGAACCAAGGTCCAGGGACGATGCAGTCCTATCCTCTATTCTCGGAGACACCTGTCTACGGCTCACTTTAGAACTTGAGTTCAAGGATGATCCAATCCTCTCAAGTCCACCAAGGACTTCATTCTCGGAGACCTCACGTCTACGGCTCTCTTTAGGACTGAAAGTCCAGGGATGATCCAATCCCCTCAAGTCCACCAAGGACTTCATTCTTGGAGACCTCACGTCTACGGCTCTCTTTAGGACTGAAAGTCCAGGGATGATCCAATCCCCTCAAGTCCACCAAGGACTTCATTCTCGGAGACCTCACATCTACGGCTCTCTTTAGGACTGAAAGTCCAGGGATGATCCAATCTCCTCAAGTCCACCAAGGAATTCATTCTCGAAGACCTCACGTCTACGGCTCTCTTTAGGACTGAAAGTCCAGGGATGATCCAATCCCCTCAGGTCCACCAAGGACTTCATTCTCGGAGACCTCACGTCTACGGCTCTCTTTAGGACTGAAAGTCCAGGGATGATCCAATCCCCTCAACTGTCCACTAAGGACTTCATTTTCGGAGACCTCACGTCTACGGCTCTCTTTAGGACTGAAAGTCCAGGGATGATCCAATCCTCATCTGTATTCACATCTATACAAGTACAAATGTCCAATAGCATGTATCACATCAAAACATGTATACATTACTAATCAAAACATGTATACATCACATCAAAACATGTATACATCTAGCATGTATTCTCACTAATACATCTAACATCAAAGCATGTATACATCACCTCAAAACATGTATACATCTATCATGTATTCTCACTAATACATCTAACATCAAAACATGTATACATCTAAAAGAAAATATATAAGAGTTCTAAATCTAAATATTTGTAAGTAGCTAAGTACAACAAAATAAAATTTAAGGGATAGAATTGTTATCAAATACTATACTACTCCCCCTTTCGAGGAGGGTCCTTCTGGACTATACCAAGCTTGTCTCGGAAGTATTCAAACTTTACTCGAGACAAAGGTTTAGTCAGGATATCGGCAATCTGATCCTTAGTGCTTATATACGCGAGCTTGATAGCTCCTCTCTGCACCATATCTCATATATAGAAGTATCGGATCTCTATGTGTTATTGACTTATCGTGGAATACAAGATTTTCTCTCTTGATTCATTTCTAAGTCAAACACTCCATATAATAGCTTCTGAAGCCACACTGCTTCACAGCTGGCAGAGCAGACAACTATATATATATATATATTCTGCTTCAGCAGTACTGAGAGCCACACTAGATTGTTCCTTGCTGAACCATGAGATCATGGTAGATTCAAGACTATAACATCCACCTGATGTACTCTTTCTGTCTGAGGCACTTCCTGCCCAATCAGAATCTGAGTAACCATGTAAACAGAGTTCATGACCTCCAAGATAATATAGACCAAAATCTAATGTACCTTTTAGGTACCTCACTACATGCTTTGTAGCTATTAAGTGCACCTTTATAGGTTCTACTAGATACTGACTTAGGGTATTTACAACAAAGCATATATCTAGCCTAGTATTTGTTAAGTACATCAATGACCCAATGATTTGTCTATATAGGGTTAGGTCCATTAAATACGATGAGTCATTAACTAACAACTTCAAGTTGGAGTCCATGGGAGTGGCCATGGCTTTATATTCCAACATATCAAATCTTTTTAGAAACTTCACAGCATACTTACCTTGATTTAAAAGATTCCTTTTGGATCTTGCCATACTTCTAGACCTAAGAAGTAGTGCATTAATCCGAGATCTTTCATTTTCATTTTTGCATCCATTTTCATGACCTGTTTCTCATTCCTTGTCAGAAAGAGATCATCGTCATACAATAATGGTATGATAGGTTCATCATCCACAACCTTAAGGTAAGGGTTAGGAACAGTTTTACTTCTAGAAAAGCCCAAGCTTTGTCATGAAGCTATCAATTGTCCATTATTCTCACTCAGCATTGAGTGATCTTCTGCATATCTATCTGTGCCATCTCTCGTCAGATGGGTCTACTAATATGAGTCTCAAAATCATTCACACTCTGTGGTGAGTTCCTTCTTGCATATATGTCATATGTGTATAGAACCCATATTCAACCTTGTAGCTAAGGTTGAGATCCACATCACCCATGATGATCATTAAGCTCATCAATAGACTACCGATCCTGGGAACCCATGCAGAACCTGATTACATTATTAAGAGAATGGTCAAAACATCTCATCATGATTCTCTTCCTCTTTCTAAGAGAATCTCTTAACCACAAGCTTTCTATAGTGTGTTTGATTTGTGAATCCTTTTGTTGAACATCCATCGCTTGTTCATCATTCATCATGATTTTTCCTACAAATCAAAATTAGGTACATGATTAGTAATACTTCATAATCATCAAATCATATTGACATGATAACCTATTATGCATATAGATATCATTTACATAGTTATGCAACTATCTTGACCAATACTTTGGCACAACACTTTCCCATATCCTGTATACATACAGTGGCTATCTAGATGCCTTCCATCTCTACCAGAACATACTATCGAGAGTGTGCACAAATCTCAGCATGTCAGCAAAGAGGTTTCATTCTAGACAAGAAACAATGGAATGTTTGTCCAACTTACCAATCATATGCATATTAGTAGTATACTGTTCAATGTTCTATGAATATTTACACTTAGCATGATATATTATAGGAATACAAATATGCATACAACCTATTACAGGCAATATCATTTACTATTTCAAATAACAACTCAAATACTTATCTTTTATGTTTGTGTGGTTGCCTCCCGCTTGATCTTCTGTATGTCTTTTGAACTTCTATTCATTATGTACCACTGTGCATGTTCAAGTGTCATCCTCATGATCTCATACACAAACATACACCCATTAGTATGTTCTAAATGTTATCAAAACATTATAGTTCTAAATAATATTGAGAATGTATAGTCATGATTATAGTTAATAAACATTAGTATTCAAGATTTCAGGGAAGTCTTCTTTTACTCATGCATATCATCAATCAAGATAAAAGACATAATATGCATAATCCCTTGATTACTAACTTTATGAATAAGCATAACCAATCATACCAAGTATACTTATATAAGGGATCCTAACACAAGGTAAGATTCTTGGGAAACATACCTGGATTAGTATACCTACTTAGTTATGTACAACATACCTAAACAATCTCTTCAATGATTTAGAGATCCTGAGCTAGAACCTGCATGTCTCATAGGTTAAGCATAATATAATAAAGTCATACATACCTCGTAAGTAGAACAAAGATTATGGATGAGTCTTTGTATTCATGTTTTCATGGTCATGGAACCTGATTTGTCTTTTGTGATGTACCTGAGAGTTATTAGTAGACAACATCAACCTCACACAACATCATAATTCATTAGTACAATCATATAGCCCTAATCAATGAATGTCTTTGATCATTCACATGCATTCATACTGTTACTAGGGTGATAAGACAATTCTAACATTAATCAAGATTGTATTAATAAATAATATGAAGACAAACACATCATGAACTTAATCAAGAATTAGATTTCAAGACATACCTGAGCCTCCATAAGTCATACCTGTCGAGACTTCTTGTAGTCTTCTTATGTAAGGCCTTAGCCTCAACTCCCCCTGAAACTTGATCTGGAGCTTGATTAGGGTTTTCTAGAGAAACCCTAAAAATTCAATCTTTGACTTTTACACTTCTGAATGGATGAAAGAATATGTCTTGTTGAGCTGATCAAACTAGCATACTTCAATTTTGGAATTTCCAAAATTTAACAAAATTGCCTTTGAAACTTCTGGATCTTCTGGACAGGATCCCGAACTAGGGTTTGATGAATCCCACCCTTCTGCCCAAACAAAAGGTTTGATCCAAGGCTCTAACCTCTTATTTTTCTTAGGAGCTTCCAGCGGTGGTTACAGACTTCAAAAATTCCCATTTTTTACAGAAGCCCTAATTTTCCACTTTTTTTTATCAAAGTCCCGAACTAGGGTTTGATCAAGCCTGGCCTTCTGCCCAACCAAAAAATCTGATCTTGGTCTCTAAATTTCTATTTTGATGAGTAGCATTCAGCCGTGGTCTCCGTTTACAAAAATTCCAACTTTCTTCAAAGCCCTAAATTCCGGAAGCCATGAATGAAGGTACTCAAAAATAATTTTGTTTTGATAGAAATATGTACCTGATTGTTTCTGGTGTAACTCCAAACTTTTCAATCCACAGGGTGTGAAAACGTTTTCTGAGATAGCCTGACCTGTTATCTTTCCATCTTGACAGGTCTGACCTCAATTGGATTCTCTGAGAGAGAGTTATGTCAAATGTCGCAACGTGACCTATTTTGGGATAAAACCGAATAGAAAACTTGTATGGCGTGCCACGTGTCACTGTTTGAACTTCGGCCTCTGAAAACCTTTCCTGAGATAGATTGGCCTGTTATCTTTCCATCCTGACAGGTCTGACCTCAATTGGACTCTTTGAGAGAGAGTTAATCCAAGTGTCGCAACATGACCTGTTTATGGGATAATACAGGAGAGCGAACTTGTACGGAGTACCACGTGTCATTGGTTCAACTTCGGCCTCTGAAAACGTTTTTTGAGATAGTACAGACTGTGTACTACCTGTCACATTTTACGAAATTTCATTTGGAGCTTCCTAGCCCAAGATATGACCTTTTTCCCAAGGTCACCTGATTTTGACTCAGATCTGGAAGAGGCAGAAACCCTATATTGTACAGATCATAAATCACAAAGTACAACGAATTAGAGGTTGTCCTTTGGACACAAGGTACCTGGAGATTTAATATTCGTCCTGTAACAATTTCAGATCTGAAAACGTTTCCAAAACGGATTTATAGAGAAAGTGCTACGAGGACTGGGTTTTGCTATGTAAAACCCTATCCTTCAAATTGTCGTAAGTAAAGCAAGTGTC
This sequence comes from Larix kaempferi, assembly GCA_027924585.1. Classification (NCBI taxonomy): domain Eukaryota; kingdom Viridiplantae; phylum Streptophyta; class Pinopsida; order Pinales; family Pinaceae; genus Larix; species Larix kaempferi. Next base: position 8,788,410 of record BSBM01000229.1, read on the forward strand.
GTTAGTGCCATACCTTGTCTTCCTTCAGGTTAGCTCTGATACCATGTTAAAATTCAATATTCTAAGACAGAAAATAGCAGCATTACATTCCATTTCACAATAATAGCATATACAGGATCACTGAAGAAACAACAAGCACAGCATAAACACAAGAGACAGAGATTTATCCTGGGAAACCCTCATGGGGTAGAAAACCCAACAAAGCTTCCTCAATATAGATGACCAGCAATATACAAAGATGAAACCCTGAGACATGATCTCCTCCTCCACAATAGCAGACCTCTCCTCCACAAGTGCGCTATCCTCAAGTGAGTGAGTGTGTCAAATGAGGAACACACCTCCTCTATTTATACACTACACTGACATATCTTTTACACAAGTACACGTAGGCTCGTATTTAACCAATGGGTTAAATACCCCACTACAACTGACTGGGCCGACCCCCACATGGTGGGTCTAATAACCCTAGTTACCACAACCAACTTGGAGGAATAAACATCTCCGGATTTATAGTATAATCACATCGGAGGTATGGAACATCTCCGGAATAAATAATATACAAATATAATATTCTTTGAAGTTACAATATTTCAATAGGGAAGTCCCAGAGCTTCGATAGCTTGCCTCACGCTTGCTATCTCAAGTTTCTAGTTCCTCCGCAGCTGAAAGGAATTGGTCTACTTATAGTTTCATCCACTCTGTTAAAAGGAATAGACGTACTACTAAGAGAGCGGAGAAACTGGTTTATGTGCATAGTAGTCTTCGACTCCTTTCCAGGAAGCTACCTGGATATTTAGAGGGTCCTGTAGCACGGTGCGATGTGGATGTTGAAGATGCTACTGAAATTGATGATGATGAGGATAATCCTCCACCAAATGCAGGCTAGGTTGGTATACCCTTAGATGACATTACATCTATTGTTGGTGCTAATGATGATGATGATGTTGGTGATCATGGAGGTGCAGAGCCTAGTGAGGCTCAAGCGTATATGGATAGCCTTGTTGTTGAAGATCGCACTTTATGATCATCTTTTTTGTAACTCGTGATATATTTTGGGCCTTGGCCTTTGGGAACTTTTGGACTATGTTGTACTTGGGCATTTTGCCAAATTTTGAACTATGTAGTACTTGGGCATTTGCCATTTTGCCAAATTTTGATCTATGTATTTATTACTTTATGGTATTTTGAACTATGTTGGTACTTTATGGTAATTTAATTTTATTGAAGACTAAAAATGGTATTGTGAGGTATGCTTTCTTAATGTACTACTCCTAAATAGAAGTTTTAAATAATAGTAATACTAAATACTAAATACTAAATACTAAATAGTAATACAATCTGAATCTTTAAATAGTATGCTATTTTTTTTCAATTATATTATTTATTTATCTTTTTAATATATACTATTTCCACTCCCAAATCGTCGTTTCCTACAAATTTAGTGGAAACTTCTAACCGTATCTGACACCCGTACCCAAGTTCCCAACGTTCCCGCATTCCGGAAACTCGTGCAACATAGATAAATAGAGATTGGGAGATCTCTATTTGGTCATTCATTACACACACTTCTCTCATTCAGAGAGTGGCACACTTGTGAGGAGGAGGCTCTACTGCTAGGAGAAGACTATCTCTTGTATTGTGGCTATATCATTGCTCTATTTATCTCTGAGTAAGTTATTGGGGTTTTTCACCTTTATGGTTTTCCCCAAGTAAACTTTGTGTCTCTTGTGTGCTTGCATTATTGTGTCTATGATTGATATGCTATAGATTTGCTGTACATGTTGTTCTCTCAGTTAAGATCCTAGATCATATTGAAGTAAATTCTGAAAATTTAACATGGTATCAGAGCTAACCTGAAAGAAGGCATGATATGGCATGTATGACACTTGTTGCACTTACGATGCTAGGGATTGATATAGCAAAAACACGTCATCGTAGCACTTTCGCTATACATCCATTTTTAAAACAATTTGGATCTGAAATCTTTACAGGTCGAATATTAGATCCTCATGTACCTTGTGTCAAAAGGAAAACCTTTAATTCATTGTACTTTGTGATTTATGATCTGTACAATATAGGGTTTCTGCCTCTTCGATATCTAAGTCAAAAACAGGTGACCTTGCCAAAAAGGTCATAACTTGATCTAGGAAGCTCCAAATGAAATTTCGTAAAAAGGGACAGGTAGTACACAGACTTTACTATTTTAGTAAATGTTTTTACTGGCCGAAGTTGAACTAGTGACACGTGGAGTGCCATACAAGTTCGCTCTCTTGTTTTATCCCATAAACATGTCACGTTCCGACACTTGGCATAACTCTCTCTCAGAGAATCCAATTGAGGTCAGACATCTCAAGATGGAAAGATGACATGTTAGGATGTCATAAGGAAGTTTTTCAGACCTTGTGGATCAAAAAGTACGGAGTTACACAAAAAACAATCAAGTACATATTTCTGTCAAAACATAATTATTTTTGAGTACCTTCATTCATGGCTTCCGAAATTTAAGGTTTCGGAGAAAGTTGGAATTTTGTAATAGAAGACTACGGCTGAATGCTAGTCATCAAAATAGAAATTTACAGACCAAGATTAGAATTTTTGGTTGGGTAGAAGACCAGGCTTGATCAAACCCTAGTTCGGGACTTTGATTCGAAAGGAGGAAAATTAGGGCTTCTGCAAAAATGGGAATTTTTGAAATCTATGACCACAGCTGGAAGCTCCTTGGAAAAATAGAAGCTCAGAGATTTGGATCAAACCTTTTGATTGGGAAGAAGAGTGGGCTTCATCAAACCCTAGTTCGGGGTCACGTCAAGTGAATCCGGAAGTTTCAAAGGAAAAATTGAGGAGTGAAACTTTGTAGTTTTCAAATTCTGAATATACCAGCTTGATCAGCTCATCAATGTGCATATTTCTATCCTTTTTGAAGTTTGAAATTCAAAGTTTGAATTTTTGGGGTTTCTCTAACAAACCCTAATCCAGCTCCAGGTCTAGTTCTTGCAAATCAAGTGGATTGGGTTAATCCTAGAAGAAGATGGATTAGTCACCTGCATAAGTGAAGAAGTTAATGTCTTAGAGGGAGATGAGGCAAAGGCCTTCCTAAGAAGATTACAAGCAATCTTGATAGGTATGGCTTATAGGTATGTTTCGAATTCTATTCATGGTTAAGTTTATGATATGTTTGTCTTCATATCATTACAGTACAATCTTGATTGATTACTAGACTTGTCGTATCACCTTAATAGAAGATATTAAGGTTTTGACACTTATGATTGTACTAATGCATTGTGATGTTGTATGAGGTTTATGTTGTTCACTAACATAAAAGGTACACCAAGAAAGACAAATCATGTTCTACTTCAAGAACATATGATCATGGTGACATGAAGACAAAGATTCATCCATTGTCATGGATCACATAGAAGATCTACTTACAAGGTATGTATAACTTGGTTCTACAATGGAGAACTTATGTGACATGCAGGCTACTAGCACAAGTCACTAAAGAGAACCAGAAGACATTATGCGGGTATGTTAGACATAACTAGCTAGCATGCTAATCCAGGTATGTTTTTCCTATATCAAGCTAGAATTCTACCTTGTGTTAGGATCTTATATTTTTGTGTTGTTGATAATTATTATTCATGAAGTCATAGGTTTGAATAGTCATGGTTGTATACATATTATACCATAATTGATGATATGACTAACCAGAAGAATCATGAAGTTATAGGTTTGAGTAATCACAGGTTTATGCATTGATGATTTAACTAATCAGAAAAGTCCTATGATCAAATAAGAATATGTATGAGTAAAAGAAGACTTCCCTGAAACCTTGAATACTAATGTTTATTATCTATGAATGATCATGACTATACTTGTTTAAGATTATTGTGTTTTTATAGTATTAAGATTATACTAATAAATGTGTGATTATGTATGAGACCTCAAGGATAACACAATGATGATACTAATAAAAATGCATAGTGATTAATGATGGATATAAGTTCAAGAAAAGGTAATATAGGAAGCAAAGATTAAGAGGGAGCACACTCCAGTTGTTCCTCCAAGAAAGCATAGGAGCACACTTCAGTAGTTTCTGCAAGGATGCAGATATTCAGAGGGAGTTGACCACTTCTCACAATCCACATCAAAATGGAGTTGCAAAGATTCAGAGGGAGTCCACCCAATAACCAAACAAAGATAAGTATTTGAATTGTCATTTCTTACATAATGTTGTTCAAGGATGTATATGCTTATGTTCCTAGAATTAGGTTGTGTATTATGCATATTAGAATAGTTGCATTGATGAAAAGTATACTACTAATATACATGGGTAAGTGGCCTATGAAACTGTACAACATTCCATTGCTACCTATCTAGAATGAAACCTCTTTGCTGACAATTTAGGAGTTGTGCACACTCTTAACAATGTTCTGGTAGAGATTGGAAGGCATGTAGAAAGTTACAGAATATGGATAAATGTTGTATTGAAGCGTTGGCTAAGATAATTGCATGACTGTATGACATATTTCTTTATGTGTAAGAATTTGTACTGAAAACTATGAGTTGTTTTCTAATCATGCAATTTAACTTGTTCTGTAGGAAATATCGTATACCATCACCTACAAAAGAAGGACTACAACATTTGTTCAGCAACAAAGTAGTATCTATTGAAAATATTGAAGATATTTAAGTTCCCAGGATCTGGGAAGAATGCCATGATCGAGGAGTATCAGTCGATCATGAAGATGTTTGGGATGCAGTCCCAAAAAGGGTAGTCTATAGTGACTTCCAAGAGGATCTACAAGATCAAAGCATGTTGCATGTGGTAGCATACAGACTTTTTCTCTTGTATCCAGATACACTTCGATTAGATCAATACTTTCTTTAGCTGCAGTGATGAAGTGGAAGATACACCAGATGGATTTCAAGACAACTTTCTTGAATGGTGTGGTTGAAGAAAAAGTGTATGTGGAGCAGCCACTTGGTTCTGAGACACATGACAGGGAGTCATATATGTGCATAACTTGGTATGGTAGACAACGTTCTATGCAGTTTGGGATTTACCAAGAGTAAAGCGGATTCCAACCTTTACTACAAGGCTGAGGAAGGAAATCTAGTGATACTACTTTTGTATGTGGATGACCTATTTGATACAGGTGAGGATAGATTGATTGCCGACACGTAGCGGAAGCTTGCTGCCGAGTTTAAGATGAAGAACTTGGAATGGAGGTGTGGCAGAGTGCAGATGGAATCTTCCTTGGACAAGGGAAGTATGTAGTAGAGATCCTGAAGAGGTTCAAGATGATGGACTGCGAGGCTATGGCATCAAACATGAAGCTTTTGTGTGATGCTTCATCTAAACCAGTTGATGTCACTATGTATCGTAAGATGATTGGGTCCTCTATGTATCTGATGAACATGAGACCAGATATTTTTCTTGAGGTGAACACATTGAGCTAGTTCCTGACGGATCCGAGGAGTGTTCACCTGGTTGCTATAAAGCATATTCTAGGGTACCTAAAGGGTAGAATTGATTATGGGCTCAAGTATGATGCGAATCAAAAGTTTAACCTGCAGGGTTATGTTGCTTTAGATTGGGCAGGTGGTGCTACAGATAGGAAGAGCACTTCTAGGTGCTGCTTCAGTATGGGATTAGGTGTGATCTCTTTGTTTAGAAGGAAGCATTCCTGTGTAGTACTGAGTACAGCCAATGCAGAGTATGTTGTGATGGATGAGCAGGTTGCAGATGTATTGACCAAGCCATTGGCCAGAGTGCAGTTTGAGTACTTCAGAGAGAGGCTTGGTGCACTTTAGATCGAGGTTCCTTCGAAAGGGAAGTGATGAGGCTGGAAGAGACAGATACACATGAGATTTTCTGACATGGTTGATGTGTTCTCTCATGGTCATGTTGTAATTGCTGAGCCATTCTCGCATGGTGGTAGATGTGTTCTCCCATGGTATAGATGTAAGGGATGAAGCCATTTTTCACATGGTGGTAGATGTGTTCTCCCATGGTGAAAAAGTAAGGGCTAGAGCCTTCGCTGAATAATGGTAAATGTGTTCTCCCACGTCGGTGGTGTAAGTGTTGGATGATGTGCATGTGGGCTATGCTTCATGGACGATGAGATGATATGAAGAGGACGATGCCATGATGATCAGGAGGATCATTGTTGATGAGCATCAAGACGATGCTCCAGTTACTGCTCTGTATATGCATCAGGATGTTGCTAGATATGATCAGTTGGATCACTTATATGTACATGTATGTACGCATCATGTTGGATGCTGGATATGATCGGTTGGATCATTTGTATGTATTTTTTATATGCATCATGTTGGATGCTTGGACCATGTATCTGTATATGTATTAGGTGAATACTATGTATGATCAGGTAGATCATGTATATTGATATATATTAGTTAGATGCATTGTGTGGATCATGTATCTATGTATGTATCAGGTGGATACATTGTATGATCAGGGGGATCATGTGTGATGATATGTATCAGGTAGATACTTGGTATGCATCAGGTGGATGCAGTGTATGATCAGGATGATCATGGATGACAAGCTTTAGGATGTTGCTCCAGATGATATGCAACAGGATGTTGCAGTGCTGATGATCAAGATGATCATATGTACATCAAGATGATGTATGATGACTATCAAGTTGATACTCTGTGGCCGTGGAATAGGTTGTGTAGATAAGCATGTCATATGTGCCCTGGGAGATTTGCAGATAGTCTTTCAAGGTTTTGCCTATGGCATGTAATTTGTACCCTGGGATATCTGGAAAATGCTCTTTCGAGGTTTTGCTTGAGAGGACATATAATTTGTGCCCTAGGAGATTTGCAGATAGTCTTTCAAGTTTTTTCCTATGGCATGTAATTTGTGCCCTGGGATATCTGGAAAATGCTCTTTCGAGGTTTTGTTCTATGGCATGTAATTTGTTCCCTGGAAGATCCGATAAGTTGATCCGTGTGCTCGTAATCAATCCTGGGATTCTCTTTCAAGGTTTTGAGATGACCACATGTAATTTGTGCCCTGGGAGATTCGATAGGTTGAGCCTTGTGCTCGTAATCAGTCCTGGGATGCTCTTTCGAGGTTTTGTGGTGACCACATGTAATTTGTGCCCTCGGAGATCCAATAGGTTGAGCCTTGTGCTTGTAATCAGTCCTGGGATTCTCTTTCGAGGTTTGGTGGTGGGGTCACATGTAATAAGTCCTAGAGATCTAGACACAATGAAAAAGGCCTCAGATGCTCTTTAGGGTTCTTGCTAGTCAAGAGACTCTTTTAAGGTTTTGTGACGCACGTAATAAGTCCTGAGATTTCCACAATATGGCCAGTGATGACAGAGACCTACAGGTGGTGGGGCTACATCCAGTATGAAAAAGGACTGGCTCTGTATAACTTCCTATGACAAGTAGATTCAGAGATTGATTGAGATAGCAACAGCAGTGATCATGATGATGATTTGAGGATGATGATTCGCTGATGATGATCCAGAGAAGAAGACTTATGCTAGCAGATCTGTGTCGAGAGATACCTTCCTAGTTAAGAGGGAGTGTTGATGTACATGTAACTTCGGAATATATTTCATATATGTATTTTGTACTCCTATAGAGATGGTATTATTCCTCTATACAGAAGTGTTTGTATTCCTATAGAGATGCTATTATTGCTTTATACAGAAGTGTCATCATTTATATTGTAAGTGTCGTAACTTATACTTGATGGGTTATTAGACCACCAAGTGTGGGGTCGGCCCGGATTAAGTTAACCATCGGTTAAGCTAGACATGTAGGCCCCGTTAGTTTATTGGGCAGGACAGAACAAGTATAAATAGAGATCGGGAGATCTCTATTTGGTCATTCATTACACACACTTTTCTCCTTCAGAAATTGGCGCATTTGTGAGGAGGAGGCTCTGCTGCTAGGAGAAGACTATCTCTTGTAGTTTTGTTGTATCATTGCTCTATCTATCTTTGAGGAAGTTATTGGGGTTTTTCACCTTTATGGTTTTCCCCAAGTAAACTTTGTGTCTCTTGTGTGCTTGCATTATTGTGTCCATGATTGATATGTTGTAGATTTGTTGTACATGTTGTTCTCTTAGTTAAGATCCTAGATGAGATTGAAGTAAATTCTAAAAATTTACCAACACGTGTGAGCCTCAAAGAGAGAACTGATGCCAAAGGAAGTGATGACATGGCATGTATGATGACATGTCATCTATGATGACATGGAATGTGTCATGAGGCTGGAAAGACACAAGATGGTGTTTCGGTACACCTATCATTTAGTGAGTGTTGCAACCTGACATCATTCACAAAAAGTATGGCAAGGTTGTGAAACTTTGGAAATTGAGAAAGTATGGAAAAAGTAGTCAAAACTGCTCTGATAGAATGCCTGCCATAATTCACGGTTTCATAAAAATGCATGCACCATCATATTATGCTATAGCTTGTTGAAGTGGCTATCTAGTTATACATGATTGCGGATTGTGGGAATAGTTTAAATAATGGATATGTGACATGCGTTTCCGTAACCCGCAATGCGAAATACAGATTGTAGAAACTTTGGTTTGTTTTTATTTCTAGTTGTAGTCCTGCAACCTACAATTGCGAATTACAGGAATGTTGTATATATTTCCAAACAATTAAACCCCCGCAACTCATCTTCCTCATATTAGATCTCAACCATCGACTTGTCTTAATATTATGGCCTGGATTTAACCGGACGGAATTAATAAATATGTTGATTTTGTTTATGTTTCCTTTTATTAGATTTCATATTCAAAAATTAGTTGCTGTGTGGATTTTACTACGAGTTTTTTCTAGGGGTCGTTTTCACCATTTTTTCTAGCTTTAATGAACGGTCGACCGACCCTTCTTGCACTTAGTATTCCTGCAGTCTTCACTATTCAGGATATACATGAATTCAAAGCCTATACTTCGTAGGTTAAAGCAGAGAGAATGGGGAAGCTCTTCAGTAGACACGGAGCAGAGAGAATGGGGCTTCTTTGAATGCGTAGAGGGCCAAGGTACCAGAGTTGTAGCTAGCTAGACGGTGAAGGGAGCTGCGAGCGAAGAATCGAGAAGGAGCCATAAAGATGCACATGTGAGGGCATGTAGGTGGAAGTGAGGGAGGTGGTGTATTGCATGAGGCATGCGTGCCATATTACAGGTGCCTAGGTCGAGGCTCCTCCCCCACGTTCCCTCCTCGTGTTTGACACGTGGCCCCTTGTGAGTCATGAGTCGGCCTGGAATTTGACATCGTACATGACATTTTTTCATTCTAACACGTATTTGTTAGATAAATTCGAATGAAAATGTCAATCGTGACAGCTACCAAAATATGCAAAACGTCTATTTGACATCCATGAATTTACATTTGCTATCAGAAATTTTAATGGTAGTTGTACTTTACCCTATACTTTATACTTCTTAGTAATTAATATTGGCCATTATGTTGTTCCGCTCTTTCATTGCTTGTTCAGTTTGGATGAAAATATTTAGTTACCAAGACATAACGTTTTAATGTTTCTTGATTAAGAAGTTATAGGCCATTAAGTATAGTATGACTGAAGAAACATTAAGACATTATATGTTGGAAACTATTAATCCAAACTGAACGAGCTGTGCAATAGCGGCACAACATAATGGAAAAGATTAATTACTAAGAAGTAGAGGGTATAGGGTATAGTATAACAAACATTAAAATTTATGACGGGAAACGTAAATTCATGGACGTAAAATAGAACAATTCAGCTATATCCATAATGGAGAACACAAGAAGGATCGACCGACCCTACTTGCAGTGTCAAAATATTATGAAAAGAATATTTGTAATCAGAAGGGTCGACCGACCCTTCTTCCATTGTCAAACTAATTTGAAAATAATTTGGGGAATAGGAAGGCTCGGTCGACTCTTCAATTACAAGGAAATTGTAAAAATAGAACACCTTGGAAGTTATATCATATAAAAATGGTTTTTCCTGAATTCCATTTTACGACAAGAAGGATCTGTCGCCCCTTCTTTCCATAGTTAATTGTCAAAACCTTTATCCATCAATTCATCTATAGCCATAATGGATAATACAAGAAGGATCGACTGACCCTTATTGCACTATCGAACTATTATGAAAATAATATTGGGAATTAGAAGGGTCGGCCGACCCTTCATTTAGGAGGGAATTGTAACAATATAACACCTTGGAGAAAGAGCGGCCACTGTTTCTTTGAGAATATTTCCACGTGCCAGCAAAGTCTTTAAAGAAAAACATCTACAAATTTCATTGTTAAAATGTTGATACCTAGTATCCTAGGGTGACACGTGGAATGATGATATTGTGACACGTGGCATATTTGATTTGGCACATTGGGTATAGCGAGGTTACTAATGCAGGTTTAACCACAACACAACCAGGAAATGAAAATTCACTCATAGAAAGATTATGCTCTGGAAATTGAATAGAAACACTTTTTCTATGGAATATGATGACTAACAAATTGCCCATATTGGTCTTTGTGTTTAAGAAGAGCATTAAAGAACCCATAATGATTAACTATAATTAATTGCTAGGCAATTGATTAGAACCTTTCGATCTAAGAAATGTAATTATTACATCTGTAACGAAATAACATATAGCATGCGCCAACAAAATTTGGATTAAGATGAAGTACAATTTTAATTATATCACGTATCATGAATTGATGTCAAATCTAAACAACGTATAAGCCATATTTTGGATTGTTTTTTGACCTAGAAGGGTTAAGTTTCTAAATAGCTGAAATTTTTTTATTTTTCTGGCAGAAGGATGAAATTATCAGACTATTTTTGAGAAATTATTGTAATTTTTCAGGAAGTCACTTTGACAATATCTGGTTTTATTACTTTGGCTCTTTAGTGAGTCAAGTAACCTCATGGAACATACATGTATTATTTGTTCAATCTGTGGAATGAAATTATGTGTAAATAAATGTAAGCCATGAATATGCTATTTTAAGCCTGTTAGAAGGTTAATATATATTCATGAATGAGGTTTCTTTCAATTGCATAAGCTATCTGCTATATTAATTTTGTATGTGAGTGATGAATGGATACACTCCATTTATGTAATGCATGTATGCTTATGCTGTCACAACCTCATTGATGGATGGATGCCTCCTATATGTTCTTAGAATGATAGGCATAAGCCTAGTTATGAAGTTGTTAATAAGATGCTTAATAACTTAACTTAGCAAATTAACTTAATATGATGATATTAATAACTGTTATGTAATTGCAGAATGTGAAACAATATGAATCAAGTAAAGAAATTTACTAGTGCATAACCTACATATAAATCATATGAATGATTAATCAAGCACACAGATTTATATGTTTTACGATTTAACAATACAATTTAAACAGAGTTACATTTTCAGAAACCAAACTTGAAACTTTACAAGAATTATAATCATAGTGAAATTGGACGTACTAGTACAAACTAACATTCAAGTGTATTATTTAACAAAATACTTCCATTTTTATTTTATTCACAATTGACCTCACATCGCTCACACCATCCAGGTGCAGCAAGCAAGTCCATAATTTATCTAACAAAAATGTGGCATTGACATCATTAGAGTAATTACAAGTTTTTGTCATAATATAGTTTCCTTAATCGTTAGAAACATGTTTTCCTACAGAGTCATCGACAATCACAGTATTTGTCCAATCCCAACCATGGTTCAAAGTGTCCCAGACTATACTTAAATGCTTGCAATATACATTAGGATTTCGAACAACCTGAAAACCCTCTTTGGGTATGAAAGAACAATTTTCCTGTGTTAAAATTAATCTAAATTGTTCCCTTTTCAATCCCGTTCTTTGTAATAATCTAGGCAAAAACTCGTGAACATGTTTTCATTGAGAAGATGTCCATACCCCAACCTCAAAAATACGAAATCATTTTTCAAAACATTCCCTTAAGCCTGGGCATATAAAATAATACTTTGTTGTTGTTTCGATGTCTGGTGGTCGTCGCAATCTGAGTTTCTATTTTCTATGTATTGCGTGTACCAAAACGCCATTGAAATAAAAAGGGATCAATGGTTTTCTAGTACTATCTGCAAACAAAAGCACACACACACACAAACCAGTCAATAAAATATTATGGTTCAATGTTTCTAAGTATATTGCTTTCATGTTCAACAATTTTTTAAACACGTTACTAGATACATTGTACGATGTCCATAAATAAGATGAGAACTGTGCAATAAAACTTACATCAATTAAATGCAGGAGTAACTATAAAAAAAATACAAATCACTAAATGAATTTGTTTTGTACAATATGACGGTCATCTCAAATTCAATGTGTTTAACCAATGCCCCATTTTTGAACGACGCCCGAGATAATTCAACAGAGCACACAACATTGTTTTTATAGTTATATATCTCTCTTGTGAACCGTCAAATTTCCAACTAGATGGCATTTTCAAGCAGTTTTCCCTGCTATTATCTACTCATTGATATTGCCCTTTATCTATAAACAACATGTATGTTTGTTTATATATATCTCCATATTGGATAAGTAAATCCCTGAAGGACTTTTGTATATTATGTTCGGTACTTCACCAACATTATAGTATGCATACATTGAGTGATTAAAAATAGTACTAGGTTTGCATTGCTCTCGACCCCAAATAACAACAAATTCTTCATTTTTCAACCTTTCAAATAAATCCAGGAAATTTTTAATTTCCATGTTTTTGAGCCAAGAAAACCACAGAGCAACGTTGAAATGCTCTCTATCAACACTGATAATTTTGCGTCTAAACATGCGTGTATAATAACGATAGCATTTATGGACAAAATGAGGTTGTTTGGAAGAATCTTCAATTTTGGATAACATCCGAACTCCAAAGAGCAATCCCTCTACTCCTAGGACCAATAGTTTCTTTTGCGGTGATAATATCCTCACTGCATACAAGAACAATGACTATATATATAACAACAACAACAACACTTCGCTGATGAAGTTAATGATCACAACAGATTCAATTGATTTAATAAAAGCATCACACTGAACTTATAATATGTTACATTCAGACGAAAATAGCAACGTCTCCAGAAAAAAAACAAAAAACACATTGAATGGTTTAAAACAAGCAATGATGGATTACATCTAGAAAATTTAGCCAATGATAGGTTACATTTGATAGTTTCTGATATCAGCTAATTCTTTCCTTTTAGTCAAACGCTGCCAAATTCCATGTACCAATTAAGTATCTTTTCGAAGGGACGATCCAATAAAGGGATTACATGAAATATAGTTTCGAAATGGAACTGCTTTCTCAACATCACCCTCCAAAACAATCATTGATGTATTAATTTTTGAAGTTTGCATTGGGAACCCCATCCACACACTCTCCATATTTTTTTCTGTATTTCCTTCTTGATCGGAGGTACATCTATCTTGTAACCAAATAAATAAAAAAAATTGGTCATATTATTTATCTTTACCGCATGCCAACAAAATGTTTTTAAGTGGTACCTTCCCCTCATTGGCACCACATTTAGATGACCAAATCCCAACACTGAATTCGGAAAAAAGTAAATCCAAAAAATGAAATGCCATTTGTTCGTGACTCATATGAATTTTTTCTATATTTAAATTCACCAAATTTTATTAAAGTAGTCTCTTCTCCCTTTTTTACTCTTTCCCCTTTTTTATCTATTTTGGAGTAATTGTCGATGACTTTCTTGCAAAATAGAAAACATTCCATTTCTAATATCAATAACATTTTTGTATGGGAAGCTGCAAAGAAATATTGTTTGTCATTATGTATACTTCAGAATAAATTTGTTTTATCAATGTAGGTAGAAAATATTGTCTTTTACTTATTAATGGAAGCCCAACATTTGACTGGTGAGTAACATCACTGGAGACACCGCATTTTGACACCAAGGCACCCTCTCCACGTTCAATACTGGCCAAGCCGTCTTCTTGTGCTACATTGTTCAAGCTCTCGACTTGTTCATTATTATCCAAGCTCCCGCCTGGTCCCTTATTCTCTAGTGTGACTTGATAGCCAATCTCTAGGGACATCGTCGATGCCTTCTCTAGTTGTGGATTATCCACATGTTGACCTGGAAATTTGCAAGTATACATGTTATATAATTTTTTGCAAGTCACTATCCCCTTTCATAATAGACTTAATTTAAAGACAATCTGTTAAAAATAATTTTTTACCATCTTGTCCTATTTTGTAGTTCTTTGTAGATTGTCTATCACCTTCAGTTTCGTCATAGGATATTGTAATTCGATTCGAGGATACATAGGTATGATCTTTATTTGAAGCTGTAGTAGAATAGGAATTTAAAGAAGTTATTGAACACAACCGATTGAGAAAAGTAAAATAAAATCAAAGACATCTTTAAATGTTAATAGAAATACCTTGTTTGAGAAAAAAGTAAAATAAAATTCAAAAGTAAAATAAAATCGAAGACATCTTAAAATGTTAATAGAAATACCTTGTTTTATACCCAATTCATGGTAGAAATTGTTCATGAACAACTCTTGTGGTACCATCTCCACAATAGAAATAACTACTCTTTCTGGAGACCTGGTCAACGAACAAAGAATCCTACCTCCTACATACAACAAAAGAACCGTGCCTTCATAAGAGACCTGTTTGGAAACTATGTGATCCCAGAATTCCTGTGTCCTTTCTTTTGTAAACACATGGCTCCTTGCACTATCGTTGTTAACATTGGGCCGAGGTAAATCAAGCATCGGTAGGACCTCATCTTTCCAATACATATCGATTTCAGAGGTAGATAAAATATCCTCATCATTTCCAATGCGCCAACATTGTATAATAGAGAATCCTCTAAACAGGTCCTCGGAGAATTCTCTATATACTCCCATTGTAGGATTCACCATAACATGTTTTTTTGATTTCTTGCTCCAACTTGTGAAAGCTTTAGAAATCATACAAGAGTTATCCATATCAGCTAGAAAAATACAAGTACATTCCTATTGATTTGTTTCAAGGTAGTACAAAAATGATAGCATGTCTTCTTCTATCCACGGAATAACACAATTACACATATCCACGGCTAACAGTCGCACCAAAAAATGGAATTGTTCTTAGTGTGGTGACCAAAGAATCAGGGTAACAACATTGATAAACAAACTGTGAACTAATTTCGATCTCTTCAATGGATATCCTCTCTTTATTGATATATAAATTCAATATTTTCTCAGCTTCAATTGGTATTTTGGTACTAATATCCACTTCAGATTCGTTCTTTCTCTTTTTACTCGGATATTTTGGTTGCTTTCCCGAGCATAAAATATTGCACAGTTGCTTGAGATGGTTTGGTGCAATTTTATATATTTCAATGATGTTATGGTTAGTGACATTCTGTGATCGTTTAGTTTGAACATCATTAACTTTGAAATATTCAACGATCGAATTCCTGGTTGACCTCTCGTCCTTTATTCGTTTGCAATATTGACTTAAAGTTTCTGCACAAAACTTTTTATCAACTGATGTACTCAACCAAAAGGATCCATTGATTATATTGTCCGCCACAGCGGTCAATTCATCTTCATCAAGATCATGCAATGATTTGAAAAATTTAGAGCCATAACTTTTTCTTTTATTTAGAGAAAAATCATCCTGATAGATGCTCTTCGATGAGCAATCCAAGACGCCACTTTTGTAAAGCTCGAATATAGACTGCCATTTGCTCCATAGTCATTCTGATGTCAAAACAAGAGTTAGCTTGTCTTTAAGGCTCTCCCGGTTAACAGGAAAGATATCGATACATTAAGTTTGGAAAGACTATAAACATATAAAATTGAATATTCCAGTTAATTTCCTAATTTCATAACACAGGCAGCAATCTAAAGAATTTGATTGATAAGAAGAAAAATTCTATACCATCCAAACATCACTGGGAGCGTCTCCCTTTCTCGGGTGGGATGGACAACTGCACAATAACCATCTCTCCCATGCTTTTTCAACTGAAGAAATGAATGTAGTGTTTGAAAAATCCTTGTTTGACAAGTTCTGTTGTTTGCATAATTTGTTGATGATGTCCTGAGGAACGTCTCTATGTACAAGACCAGTTGTTCGATGCTGCTACCTTTTATGGAGATGTTTATATTGATCATCTGCAATGATTATTTTCTGGGTATAAATAGTATGCTGCCCATCCAATATATAAAAATTTACTGATGGTAGATCAATTTCTTTTTCATTTTCAGGAAGAAAGGGCAATCTAGTCTCCTTATTGAAAGGCAATAGAATAGCATCTCTCAATGTTGTTGTAAATGTATGGACAAGTGATACCACCATATTTTGCATGACCTCCTCATCAACCTTTCGATATTTTATGTGGGGAGGCACAACAACACATCTTGTTATGTCAATGGGAAAAAATTTCTCATCGAACAAAAAGTATCTGATCTGATGTTGTTGAACTTCTTTTGGAGTTACGAAGCTCTTAGTCGCATATCGCAGCATCGCTTTAGAAGGACTTCCTTTGAGTTGTTTCAAGGTAGATTTCCGCACATCTTTTACAATATTTTGGAGAAATACTCTTTTGTTGTACGTTAGAATCTTTTCATGGCATACCGTTATCGACCCCTTATTAATATTCATATAATGTAATACAGAGGAAGTTTTTATAGCAAACATTCTTTTCCTCCATACTGATGAAATTCCTTTCTTCAAGGATGTCACGGTATCAATTCCAGAGCAATTAGAAATAACATACGAAGGCCAAACCCACCCTTGCTTAGCATAGGAAATCATATTTCAATCGGGACCATTTTTCATTAGATTTGGTCGATAATCAGAAACCAGAAGATCACACTGTATAAGGAAATACTTTTCACCAATCATCGCTTCAGCTCAAACTTGCAATTTTTTATCAGAATCAACGGGTTTTGCATATGTTAATATCCCATCTCTAATCAGCTTTCCCTCGAAATCCAAGTAGAATAGATATATATCCGGGTACAAATTTTCTAGTTCTTCAATCTCAACATGGCATCCATTTGTGAATGGCGGAAGGTAGTGATCTTTTGTCAATTCAAAGCAAGCGATTTCCTGGTACTTACTGAGGCTCAACAAATCAGCCATGCTTTATCTGCAAAACAGTCAATATAAGAATGCATACAATGTCAATAATTATAAATTAGTGTTTTAATATTAGATGTATACTTGTAAATGTTCATGCTAATGATCGATGGTTAGGGAACGACCCCTCATTTTCAAAATCAATTGATTGATTAATATCAAATCTGCTAGCATTATCCATGAGAGATAGAATGCACATTTTATAGAGTTGTTTGGGATAAGGATCGATCATAGAACGAGCGATCATCATAGAAGGGGCGGTCGATCCTTCTTGTATATGTGTATGAGTTTATCACGTGTTTTTTATTCGATTTTATGTGAGTTTTTGTGCTTAATTTTTCTATATGTGAATGGTAATTGCACATTGATTAATTGGAATACAAGTGCGTGATTGTGAAGAAGAAGCACATAGTTTGACGAATTCGTGGCAAACTGGTGAATACATTAGAGATTCAGTGTACTTCTGTATACTGCGATAGCTACCAAGTGTGAAGTCATCTGGTGTTCTAGTTGATGTTAAATAGAATGTCATGCGAAGATGGTAACGACATCTGTGCATCACCATGGTTAAGAGAATCTTGATTATGCAACTCCCATATTCGCTTCGGGTCAGACTTCAACCTGTTTACAAGGTGATGCCGAAAGGTCGGCCGACCCTTATCTCAGTATTCTTCCAGTGTTCACCATCCTTCATATACATGAATTGGCACCCTCACCTTCGGAGGTTGAATATTTTTACACTTCCCTCGTAAATGAAGGCTAGGCCGAAACTTCTTGTACCTAGGACTCGTTTCGTAATAGTTCAATACAGCAAGAAGGGTCAGTCAATCCTTCTTCTATTCACCATTCTAGATATGGGTGAATTCACAATTCTCTACTAAAGGAAGGGGTGACCAATCCTTCTTGCCATATTTCAGGAGTTAGGATGCGGATAGGGGCCAGATCGACAGTTGATAATAACTACGTAGATCCAAGGTGCAAGGAAGGCAGCATTTGAGAGATTGAATACTATGGAAGGTCGTGGGGCTGAGCATGGAAAGAGATCAATGGTACCAGATCGATCATGCAAGATGGATTGCTCAGAGAAATTCCTTTATCCCTAGAGGTGCAAGAATGATAGGAAAGGATAGATAATATAAAAAATGGAATGCACAGGGATCTGAGTACTGTTTTATTTGGTTTCCCCCTTCCTCGCTTGGTCGAGATCAAGGGGGAAAGTTAATTTAGATAGACTCAAATAGACTCTAGCACCTTGGTGAATGCACATTCCATTTGGTACCAAGTCCAACAAAACTGATGCAATAACTAAACAACTAGCTCAAAGAAAAATTGAAATAATCAAGTAAGAGAGCTACAATGGAATGGCACATTACACATATGGAACAAAGTTATATTCATTTTGAATCCTTGATATAAAATAAGCAACATTAATCTAGCTAAGGGGTTCAATCTTGCTCCCATGCATATTGCAAGAAAATTTCCCGCTTCCATAAGTATGTTCTTCCTCCATGAGATCAAATGAGATAAGCCTTAAAATTGGACAAAAGTATGTGTAGGCCACCCAATAATTTGAAAAGATTTATGGTATTAAGAATGGAATTTAGCTGTATTGAATAGATGGCAACTTTAATTAAGCTTGGACAATTATTGGACAACCAGCTCTACAATTCATACAACGATAACAAATAAAAATGATTAAAGAGTATTGATTGGATTGTTTCTTATCTCTTCTTTCCCTCCAGACAAAATCATTTTGATAGTAACTAAATGGCTACCTTGGCTTTGTTAAAAATTGCCATGCAATGAAGGGGTAGCCGTCCCTTCTTCTACCAAGTATTCTTTTCATAATAGTTCTAGATTGCAAGAAGGGTTGACCAATCTTTCTTGTCTTCAACATTTTGGATACAGGTGAACTCCTAGATATAGGTGTTCACAATTTTATACTAAACAAAGGGGTGGCTGATCCTTCTTTTAGCCAATCTCCATTCCCCACTATTTACAACAGATGTAGGGAGTTGAGAATTGTTGTCCCATCCCGCAATCTGGATTCCAAGTTGTGGGATAGCGGTATTGATGGAACATTTTAAGAAATCTAGGTATCCGCAATATGCAACATATTTGCCTCTTCAGTAAAGATGATGAAATCCTCATGCGGGGCGTAAGAAGGGTCAGTCAACCTTTCTTGTGTCGAGTATTTTGTTCAAAATAGTTCTAGGATACAAGAAGTGTCGGTCAATCCTTCTTGTGTTCACCATTCCGGATATAGGTGAATTGTAACCTATAGGTGTCTACAGTTCTCTACTAAAGGAAGGGGCGGCCGATTCTTCTTGTCGCATGTTGGGACAAATGATGTTGATATGTTATAACTTAGACAATATACCGATCCCAACTATAATTTCATTGCGGAAGTCGGAAGTCTGGAATTGTTGTCCTAGCCTAGGCAGGTTGAATATTTTTACAATTCACTCGTAAATGAAGTGTCGACCGACCTTTCTTCTGTCGAGTATTCTGTTCAAAATAGTTGTAGACTGCAAGAAGAGTCGGTCGATCCTTCTAATGTTCAATATTCTAGATATAGGTGAATGGTTGGATATAGTTGTTCACAATTTTATAATAAACGAAGGGGTGGCCGATCCTTCGTGTCGGAGGTCGAAAGTCGGGATAAATATTGTTTATATGTTATAACTTAGCCGATCTCAGTTCTAGGATGAATTCTGCATTGATTTGGAAGAAAGAACTTTGACAAAATTTAAATGTTTGGATCATAGCATATAAAATGAGCTATAACCCATGTATTATAGTTAACTATGAGGAAAAATGATAAGATGGTGTAACACGAAATACATCCACAAAAGAGGAATTAAAATACTGAAGAAAGTAAAAACATATGAATCTATGTTTTGGATATATTTATACTTCTATTCTTCATTAAAGTCTTCAAAAAATATTACGTCACTGTATTTTTTGCTCTCGGATCCAACCACTATTACTCTATAAAATCAAAATTTATACAAAACGATCTTTGAAATCGTTGCTAAAAAAAGAAATTTCAAAGAAATATCTCTGATCCAACCCCTATTATCTTGTTCAATTTTGAATAAATTTGCCATTTATTTCAATACTTCTACTATTTGATGATCAAAAGCCTTGTTCCCTTTTAGATGTCTCCTTTGCGATATAATTTGATGAGGATCATAATTCATCCTTTTAGCCTCTTGGAAAACCATAATCTTCACTAATTTTTCTACTACAGAGAGGGTTTCCTTATTCTTAATGATGAGTGGACCAACTTTAAGGGGGAATTTCACATCAGAAGCTCCAATAAAACCATACACCCTAATTATACCATGTTCTCTATACAAGAACCAATCACCTGTTTGGCCTTCTGGTGTAGGCTGCAAAGTTTATTTTTCTTCTAACACTCGGGGCATTTCAGCATTAAAAATAATTCTATAAATTCCTGCCATGATTTTATGGGTGAACTCAAACATATTGACCTGTTTATTAAGGTCATGAGAAAAGTTGGTACCAAGAAACATGGATTTCGAAATGTTTGAACAATATGACTGATACCTGAAATGGTTCAACTGGTTTCAATTCACCAACTGGACATGAATTGCTTCAGCTAGGAATTCATCAAAATTAAAACAACACACCAGACTTGACTGTGACTCTGGTGAAATTACTTGGAGAAGGAAACCTAACATAAGTTTCGTGATTCGACTTATCACTATCTAGACCTACAAGTTGACTCAACAAGGACAAAACTAATTGGGTATCTCGCTGAAAGACATCAATACTCAATGGGAACGATAGGTTTTCATGCGACTCGCCATCTTTCAAGACCTATAATAAAAACTTGTCTTTTTCTGCTGGACTGTTGTTTCTATAAAATTTGCCA
The DNA here is from genome assembly GCA_027924585.1 of Larix kaempferi. Lineage (NCBI taxonomy): Eukaryota > Viridiplantae > Streptophyta > Pinopsida > Pinales > Pinaceae > Larix > Larix kaempferi. The sequence goes on from BSBM01000229.1 coordinate 8,809,451, forward strand.
AATTTTCTTTGTTAAATGACTCGGGGCTTTTGGGAAATGTTTTAGGTAAACTTAGAACCTCACAGATAGTCTGCGCATTTATTGGGCATCGAATTGTGGTCATTTTTACATTAATGATTACCCTTTCGCTCTACGAATAATTCGTTGCACACCAACAAACAAATTTGGGGAAGTGTAGTGTTTGTTTGACACAAAAATAGTATAGAAAAGAACCAAAAACATTAAATACATCGTTTCCCTATGACTTAAACTCCATTAATTTATCCTTAGACTCTGAAATACTACATAGACAAAACAGGGTCGAAAACAGGCTCAAATACAAGCTTCTCCTTAAACTGTGAAATACTACACACAGACAAAACAAAGTCGAAAATAGTGTCAAATACAAGCTTCTCGTTTTCATCTGAACTTTCATTGAAGGGATGAAGGTCTTGGGTTTTAGCCATTTGGGACACAAAATCTAAACACTAAGGGTTTTGAGCTACCTGTGAACTATGAAGTGAGATTCTTGGGTGTTGTTCCAGTTGACGAAGACAACGACATGTTTCCCGCAGACCATTCTTTTCCTCCGGGTAATAAGTAAGCGACAATTTTTTTTTTTAAAACTTCGAACAAACGTTTTATAGAACATATGCTTATGTGGTTTCCGAACTTGCGATGAGCAGTTTAAATTTAACCGCTTTTCATAGTGGACTCCACCAATGCTTGCCACATGGTAAGCGATTTAATTTATGCTCTACATTTTCCAAGTTTAACCACCGTGCACTTTCTAGCACGGGAACCAATTTCCACCATCGATTATCTCGGTGTGTCTACCATGTTGCTACACGTTTTCAACTTTGGTGTGAGTCGTCCAATTTTTTAGTGCCTTTTCCACCTCCGCCCTTGGAGTGAGAGACCTTATGTAGAGACCTTAGAATAGTGACAATATTTCCATTGTTCTTCTCTATAAACATTAATAACCCAAGAATCCATATAGAATAAAATTAAAAAACATAAAGACAAAAATGCTAACAATATGAAGAAATCCCTTGTTTGATGAATAATACCAATTATAGACATTGTTTGTAGATGGTTTTGTAGAAGATCTAGTGTAACATGGGAAGAAGTCGATGAAGAAGAGGAAGAGATGACAATAAGAGATAAGAGAAGTCTAAACAACAAGATCAATCTTCCAAGATGCCACTGATGGCATTGAGATTAAACATTAAATTAGGAAAAGAAGGAGAGATCACATGTCATAGCAATAACATCTAAGGTTGTGTTGTTTTTTTAAACAACCCATTTCATATTAGCTCCATAATTATATTGTTCATGTTTGACTACTAATAACTTGAATGCTTCCAAATGGCTCCAAATGATTCTGATTTGGGTCTTGACGTGTTTGAAAGGTATTATGACATAAAAAGCGACAAAATTTGCATTGGTCCTCTCTACGGATTTTAATAAGCAATGTCTAACCGAGATAAACCAAGAACCCATATAGAGGAAATTTTAGAAACATGAAAAATACCTAACAATTTGAAAAAAACATTTGAAAAATATTCATAACACTTGAGATTGGATTGACAAGTAATCAAACTTCTAATAGAAAAACCAAGGTTGGATGCAAATGGAATACAATCTATGTAATTTCCAATTAATACAGAGATCGATAAACACAAAAGAGGGAGTGAATCTAAGAAATATGTTCATGAATAAAAAAACTATTATCTTGAATCATGTCATTAACAAATGCCACTCCTTTGAAACCCTTTGGCAACTTGAAAGTGGATGAAAAAGTCCAAAGGTAACATTCACTACAACAAAATAGCCCTTTAGGGGATCTTGGTAAACCCCCCCCCCAAAAAAAATTTTAGACATTTGGAGGCGGTCTTCTAAAACCGCCCCTAAAAGTCATGGAAATTGGACTTTGGGGGTGGTTTTTTTTAAAACCGCCCCCAAAAGTCCTAAAATTTGACTTTTGGGGGCGGTTTTGGGAAAACCCCCCCTAAAAGCCCAATTCTCATAACGTTTGGGGGAGATTTGTCAAAACCCCCCCTAAAAGTCATGAGAATTTAACTTTTGGAGGCGGTTTTGTTGGAACCCCCCTTAAAAGTCTTGAAATTTGGCTTTTGGAGGCGGTTTTGGGAAAACGCCTGCTAAAAGCCCAATTCTCATAACTTTTGGGGGTGGTTTGTCAAAACCACCCCTAAAAGTCATGAGAATTGAACTTTTGGAGACGGTTTTTTTGGAACCCCCCTTAAAAGTCATGAGAATTGAACTTTTGGAGGCGTTTGTTTTAAAACCCCCCCTAGAAGCCCAATTCTCATAACTTTTGGGGCTGGTTTGTCAAAACCCCCCTAAAAATCATGAGAATTGAACTTTGGGAGTCGGTTTTTTTGTAACCCCCCTTAGAACTCATGATTGAATTGAACTCTTGAGTGATGATTAAGGCCTTGTGACATCACATAATTTCTAAATAGTGAATCTAATTGCAACTACAAGTGGGATATGTTGGTAATTTTTAGATCTGTAATGCCAAAAATGAAAATTTTCCTGCCAATTTCAACATGCTAGTAATTTTCATTCTGCCATTACCCTTTCTTCTCATTTTTTTCCCCTTTTTGTGAAGGGTGACTCAAGTGGATTCCAATGGACAACAATGGAAACAAGAGAGCATAATAGAACACACACATGCCCATATCCAAGGCCTAGAATATATTTTAAACTAATGAGTTGAGTGAATTCAAGATGCAATTACAATAATTATTAGACAAAGCGTTCATATGACCAAGTGCATCACCTTGGATAGAACACATATCGGTAGTCAATAACAAGGATGGAACCTTTTGGATGTGCATTGGTTATTCAATGTTAAATAAGGTGACAATTAATTAAGAACAAGTACCTCCTACACTAATTGATTATCCTCTTTATTAACATAGACGGGAAAAGGTTTTTTCAAAGTTGGACTCTAGTTTTGGGTATTATCATATGAGAGCGAAGACTCGCAGTCTACATTATTTAAGATGTGCCACCACATGTCGCCTTGTTGTATACACATGTCGCCTTGCTGTAGACACATGTTAGTGATACTAGTGCTGACTCAATTAACTACGTGAAGAATAAGCTCTCCACCATCGTCATCGATGCCTATGATCGAAGACGGTCAAGGAAGAACTTTAGGTTAAACATGCCCGATAATGGCATGGTTCCGAACTTTACATGTATTGTTCCTGAGGATTTTTTGTTAACACAAAGATTTAGACCTAGTCTAATAAAATACGAGGAGACATAATTTTAAAGTTAACCAAAATATAAATACATTGGTCAAGATCGATGCTATATTCAACTTTATCAGTTTCGTTTCATCAGTTGCCATGTGTTCCTTAAAATAGAGTGGAGGTGTCTTTCACCAAAATCCCGATTCCACTTTGATCCTTATTTGTTGCGCCATTGAAGAATCACATGGGTGAATTACCAAATAAAATTGGTCGATTTATCAAAAATTTTACTTTGTCCGCACCTGGATATATGATGAATTCTGTTGATGCTTTAATAATCCTTCTCCCAACCTCCTCTAGGTTCTGTCTGTAGCCTTAAAACAAAATGGCATTCATTAAAATCCATAAGCCCCATGTGACGATAAAGGGAATTGATTTTACCTTGGGATTTGTTAAAAACCAGAGCTTTAAATTTTCTTAAAGGGGCCGCAGTTGCCAATTATTTTTGACTTGAAGAATGTTACAAATCAAAGTCCAAAGCTCCTGAGTAATGCTGCAATCTATTGCAAGATGTTGTATGATCGCCTCACTGCTCAAACATAATGGATAGGCTGAAGGTCCAATTCCACCCCTTTCTCTGTAAAGCCCCCCTGTTAAGACTTTATTTTGTAAGCATAACCACATAAATAGAATTGATTTTGGACGAGCTTTGATTTTCCATATCACTGTATACCACCACTTCAAATAATCATTCTCATAAAGATATATAAATGCATTATAGGCCTCTTTTACTATCTACACAATCCCTTCTATTTTGTTCCAAGTCCAAGCCAACCTATCTGGTTCCGTAGACAGAGCAATCCCATTTTGGTAAATTCCCTTATATGTATGTGTTCCATTCACTGGCTAGAGTTCATGTGAGTCCGAGATCTTATGCAGAGAGACAAATACTAGAACCTGTCAAGTTGGAGATATTTGTCTTATGTATATATGCAAGATAATAAAGGCTCCAACTGTGTTGGTGTGGTAGTAGTTCTTCTGATAGTATAAAGCCAGATCCTCCACCCAAAAAAGGATCCAATCCTAAAAGAACTCTTGTACATGTACCAACCTTCCAAGCAATCCACCACTTAACCACAAGTAGTTTAGTCAATATATTTTTCCAGATAATGAAGGCTATTGGGAAAGCAAAGCATTTCTTCCTCAATCATGATACAACATCAACTCCTTTCAAATATTTCCTTCTCATAGTGACACTCCAACTACCATCATGAAAAATTTCCCTCCATGGATGCCATCCCTCTTCTCCTCTGTGTTTGACCATGGCATGCCGCAGGGTAGAGGTTTCACGGCGCTTAGGTTGATGGTGGCGACAACTTTCTTACTCTGACGTGGTGGTGGTCTCTGTAGGTGCGATTTCCAGTGGTGGAAAACGGTGGATGTTCACTACAATGGCTGTCATTGAACCTTTGCAGGAGCATCGGAGATGGATGACTCACTGCAAGCAGGGAGGTGGTGGAGATTTTGCGCGGTGACCCATTTCTTGGCAGGACTCACCTGCTTATCAGTGGCAGTGGCGACGAATCTTTTGCTAAGGGGTGATGCAGGGAAGTGGGTCTACGACAGGGGCATTGCCTGTTGTTAGTCGGGGGTGGAGAACCGCTCTGATGTGGGATTTCTATCTTCCTTTTAGTGGCGTCACTAGTCGACAGCTATTGTCAAGCCGAGAATTTGGCTGGATGTTTCTCGGTGTAGTGTGAACTTTCCTTAGCAACACTATGACTATCTTAATTGGTGGTTTTCAGTTCGGATGCTGGTGGCTCTACAATCCCTCCGTATTTGTGTTTTTCGAGTTTCCATAGATTCTTTCTGCATCTGTGTCTTCTTTATTATTTATTCCTTTCAACTTTAAATGAGCTGGTTATTCATTACTTGAACCATTCTTGGCTGCTCTGTCATAGGGTGTATAAGATTTGGATTTTTTTTTTGGGAGATGTTTTGGTATCACTATTAAGTTCTCTTGGTAGAGCTTGAAACTAATTTTTTTTGCTTTTTTCTGATACATGAAGCTGAAAAGATTATTATTTGAAAGGACTCCTTGAACCCCTTATAGAGTATGTAATTTTATTACCTCTAATGAAATTACGCCTTTTTCCAAGGAAAAAAAATGTTTTGAAATTGCTAGTATGAAATTGTAAATATAGACTAATAAGAAGATCATTTGTTAAATGATAGAATTCCAGTATATATACAGGCATATATGAAAATAGTGTTATACAAATGATTTGCATGAAACTGGAACATAAATAATATATACATAAAATGACATATAGAGTGATCCCCACCATTTTAAACTCCTCCCCAACCTTGTACAACATTCCACAATGCGCCATTTGAACCCCTCCTTAACCCATGTAGAGCATTCAATAGTGTGCCATTTTAAACCCTCCTCGGCCCCTGGAATTCGACAATGGGGAGCATTGTTATAGCCATTAGCATTGGTACACATTCCTCCGCACAGGGTTCATTTCTACTCCACATCAGAGGAGTGGAGGAGACCAACATAGCAATATTGGTCAACATTCAATTTATCATCACAGTAGAGAAGATCACCAGCAATGTCTTCGGTAGGTGGTTTCTGTAACTTGGTAATTTTCCTTCCATCACTTAGCCTGATTTTTGTTTCCAAGGGTTTTAATCACCATAGCTCATAAAAAATGGAGGTCGCATTCGTTGGGCCAACAAGAGACAAGCAAAGTTTCAGTTCTTCAAATATTAGATCACTGCAACCTTAGATCTCCTGAGTCCTAACCCCCTTGATGCGTTTTGGTAATTCCATGATTTCTAAGAGGAGGTCTATTCCAATCCTCATGATAGACTTCATCAGATTCTCAAACAAAGTAGTTATAGCAGAGCCCAAAGTTAGCAATAGACTACCTTTTCACATAATACTACTTTCCAAGTTTTTTCAAGCAACCGGTCATCCAATCATAGTTTCTTTTCCTCGAGGGTGATTGTTAGGAGTGATGGGACTCCTCAATCTAGGGATCCCTCTAGAATCCCTCCTAGGATAGCAAATTCCCCCCCCTCAAATTCCTTGAATCTAGGGGAATACACCTTTTAAGATATTTCTTAAGAGATCCGGAAACTTGAGCTTAGTTAGGTTCCATATGATACATGAATACTTGCATTAATGAAACTTTGTTTGACATCTAAATACTCAAACTTGATGACATGCTTATATATTGAGGCAATTGTCTATTGAATTGTTGTAAATAGACACGTTCATGAGATTGTTGGTTCTATACAATCCAACAGGGAAGTTACCAACAAATAAATTTTGACATATGTTTAACACAACTAGCTTGGTTAGGTTGACTATAGATGTCGATGGTCACCATAAAAGTAATTTTGTTATTTTAAAGTTTTTTAAGCTTGAAAGAAAATGTATATTATTAAAAGTATTTTCATGAGATTCATTTTGGATAGATCAAGGTCTCTTACACTTATTTCTGCCATGCACATGATTGCAAGTGTAGAGAATGATTAGATCTATATAGGTGCAAACTTATATTTTCTACACCCCCAAAAAATTACACCTCAAGAGATTTGATTCCTCTTAGCTCATAATAATTGCAAGGGTTAGTTTATATAATGCAGTATATTGGTTGGATCACTTCTAGTGCCTTCGGGAAGCAAGTAGTAGTATAAGGAAAGTGCAAGTACTTACTCTAATGTGTAAGGTAACATGCTGAATCCAAATTGGATTTTTTCATAAATATCATTACCAAAATTGCTTGGATCAACCGTGAGAAAACATTCTTTATTGATACTTCTACCTTCAACTTGAGTTTCAAAATTTATGTAACCAAAATAATGTATATCATATGCTCCGATGCAAAGAACTAGGAGATGAAGACCCCAAAATTGGATACCAATGAAAAAGTAAATTCAGGAAATCCTCTCCGCACCTAAATGACCCCGCCCTTTTTAGACTCCACTCAAAATCAGGAATTGCTTTTATGACTACAGAAACTCCTCACATGTCTCTAGTTCCCAACGAGACCTCAATCAGATAGCATATCGAACCCCAACAAAGATTCAAATGATGGATAATACCTCAACAAAGCATTCACAGGCAGTCAACAGGTCACGACTCAGTTAGATAAGACTACAAAAGGATGCGACCTTCACTAATATCCTCAACAGGGATCACGTTTCAGTAGATCAAGGCTCGGCTAGGTGGATTAAGGCTCCACAATCTCATGGGTTAGCATATCTAGGCTCACAGCGAGGTCAGTAAGGGAAGCAGTTGTCACGACCTTCCTCAACCAAGTCACAGGTAAGCAAAAAGGTCTTCAAGGGATCATGACTGAGTCAGAGATGGTAGCAGTAAATAAGGCATCTGTTCATGAGTTCATGAGTTTGCAATGTGTTTTAGAGAAATTTCGGTTGTTCACAAGTTTGGCATGGATTTTAAAGAAATTTCATTTATTTGCAATGAAAAATTGCTAGAAACTTTGTACTATTTCTTGTTGTCCCATACTATCTGTCCTTGCAAAGAAACTTTTAACAAATCATTGGGAAACAATATGCCAAGGTTCTTTTTGGGAGATAAAAAATGCAATCAATTTGTTATTTACATGGTGCCTAATTTTGACTGATAAATTGTAGAATACAGAGGATCTCTGCTGTCAGTGTTACCCATAGATTTCATTGGTCTTTACACTTAGGGTAACATGTGTCACAAGAAATTTAATGATGTGCTAATTTAGATTTGGATTTTATTGGTGATGTTAGTGATCTCATTTGTTGACAATCAAAACTTAAAATTTCAATAAAAAAAAAGTTAAACAATTGTATATGAATAATAAAACATCAGGAGCTTGTGCAGTGATTACACATGAGCCTTAGACAATGGTGAAAGTATTGGCCAGGCGTCATCTTGTGTTTATTCATGGCCAAAATATTTTATGAAGGCCACTAACAACCCAGGCTACTCTTGGTTGATATTTTGCTGGTTAGAAATTTTGGTTTATATATTCTTTCTTTCGGTATTGGGATTCAAATGGTATGCTTCAATTACTGTAAGATAACAAGGTTTTTTTTCTTGTCAGAAATTATTTTTGGATTATAAACATTTGTGCATGCTTTTTCTTTGATGGATGATTAACACAATATTGCTGATTTGATATGTGGGTTATTCTCAGGGGTAAACATTCAAACAAATGAGGAAGTGGCCTTAAAACTTGTATGTTCGCCTTCTTCTTTATCAGGTATTTGGGGATTATGGGTGTGTGTATCTGTTTTTTTGGCTTGGGTGGCACAAAACATGCATATAAAATAAAACATTTATGACAACATAAAGAAATACAAGATTTGAAAATTAAGAGAATAGATTGTAAATACATATTTAGATTGATAAATCAAGATTTAGTGGTTTGCAGAAATGAAAAATTGCATGCACACATGCATATTGTGTCAAAATTTATGTTTTATCAGTATTGTCTCCTTAATTTTGAGTCAAATTTTACAGATGCATATGGTATTAGTGTCAACATTAATTTAGGGTTCTTAGTTTTATTTTTTAATAATTTCGACAGGATAACAAGGTTTGTTGGGTTCCTTCCTCTTGGTGAAGCCCAAGGAATCTATCTTGGAACTGGAAAAAAAATGGTGTTCGAACCTAGTTTGAACTTGTAGAAAAATGCATTTTGTGTGCCATGCTAGTTGGGATTAAGAAATAAGAACCAAGCTATATGCACAGGAGTAGTTGGAATATGTTTCAATAACCCAGATAATTTCATGTTGAGAAACAGATCACACTTTAAGTATGCTATTCATGATTTGTTTGTTTCCAAGAATTTTTTGTTTGAATTATTCAAATTCAAATTCATTTATTAGCAGTGTGGCAGAAGATGGACCCAAAATTTTTCTCAATGTATGATCAAGATCATGTTTTTCACTTACAGTCTTGTGATGAACCTGCAATAATTAATTAATACAAATACACGAGATATCAAAAATAATAGAACTCAGAATCACTTTTATATTAATCGCAGGCCACTTCCAGGGGGCAACCTCCTTTGAGCAAGATCAATACAAATAACTTCACGGTGCCTTCATAGGCCTCAACACACACTTATATACTAATTCTAGGCGCCAATACCATGGGTCAATACTATGTGTCAATACAAACCATGGGCTAATACAAACCATGGGTGAAGTCTAGGTGCCAATACTATGAGTCAAAACCATGGGCCAATACAAACTATGGATCAACAAATCTATGGGCGAATTACAAAGCATATGCGCCAACAACAATAACACAAACTATGGATAAACAAAGACTACGGGACGATTTACAAAGCATATGCGTCCAACAACAATATACTAACAAAGTAAATACATGGGTTCCTAACATCCCCTCTCCCTTAGAAGAAGCTTTGTCCTCAAAGATTTAGATGTGGAAATTGATGCAGAATCTGAAGGAGTGGGTCCCTTGTAGCATCCTCGGGTTGCATTCCGAGCCACTGGTGCCTTTGGAGTTTCAGGGAGGATTGCATGGAAGGCTGTAGACGAATAAGAACCATATCAGCGATGTGAAAAGTGCGCTTAGAACGGTGCTGATCGGCTTGTTGTTTCAGTCAAAATCTTGCCATGTGAAGATTGTCCTGCAGAATGAGAAGAAGCTGATCACGGTTTCAAAGAATTGAGTCAATTTCCTGAACTGGGGAACTGCTGAAGGTGTATGGAAGAAGAACTGGTTGTGCCTGAACCGGGGAGCTGCTGAAGGTGTATGGAGGAAGAACTGGTGGTGCCTATCCAGAGACTGCTTCATATGGTGTCCTTTGAGATGTGGTACTATACCACTGGAGCGCTTCTAGTAAATCCATAGAAATAGTTGTCCAAATATGTGGAGGGATGGGAAAGGGTTCGAGCAGTCCCCAAAGGAGGGTCGTTTCACCCTTGTTGACCTGGAAAGCATCACAGTCAACCACCATCTGTTGAATTGTCATTTTGATTCCCTACCAAAAGAAGTTTTATTGTTCCTAGGCATACGTTTTGAGGAACCCAGAGTGCCCTACTGATGAAGAAGCATGGAGTTCATAGAAGAGATAGCCCCATTGAACAACCTAACGTGGGAACAATTTTTAGTGGAAAAAGGTTTTCAGGAGCAGGTTAATGATGATCCACAAGATTTTGTCTCGCCCCCTCCAGCAGTTCATACAGAATTTTATCCAGCACCAACATTTTCTAAACCAATTCAATCCCAACCATATCCAAAGAGGCATAGAGATGATGAAGAGGTTAATAAAATTTCAGTTACGATGAGAAGACGATTCGCAAGGCTAGAAGACATTTCTAAAGAAGTTATTGAAAAAGTTAGAACATCTGAAGATATGTTTTTGACAATACCCAAACGTCCAAGAACCCGTTATACACGGAGACAGAATTTAGAGTCAACACCCATGCCAAAATTGGAAGCTACTCAGTTTCAAGACCAAGCTCAAAGGGAAGAAGACGAATCTAATCAAGTGGTAAGGCTTGATTTTCCTAGTTTAATTTCAAGCAAGTTACAGAAGAGGATTAAGAAACTTTAGAAGCAAGTTTGTGAATTTCAAGTTTTGGATAGATATGTTAAAAAATGAAAATGAAAAGTTAAAACAGAGGAGTAGACAATTACAGAGAAAGAATGATGCTCTTATGAAAAGACTGAAAATTTTGAGAAGTCAAGCTCACTGATGAACTTTGCAAAACAAAAGGTTGAGGAAACAAAATAAATTGCTTAGAGATAAATCAGTAGTAAAGGAATCAGTACCACTGGCTGAGGATAATACAAGTTTGGAATTATTGGCTATAGCAGCTGCAGAAAACATTCTTCCTAGTACCTCTAAAAGTTTTGAAGATAAAGAAAAAGTCACAGATGTTCTCTATGAATTTTTTAATCAAATTCTTGATGATGTCTAGACTAATACCCTGCCTTTAGCATCAGCTGAAGTAAATACTGTTAAATGGACTGGAAGAAATGATGAATTATATGACTTGGTCCTTATTTATCAACAACGATATAAATTTGAAGTACAACGTATGCAGGAAACTTGGTTTTCTACTTGATTGGTTCAAGAACAAAAGTGGAATTCCAAGATGCAGTCTTTACAGCAACAATTAATGGTTAAAGAAGAAGAAAAGAGGCAAATGTTTCAATTTTCCGAGCAAGACATTTCTTGTAGAAGTCCTGCTAGAGTTTTTTTCAATGTACCTGCATGAACAATGGGTAGACCTTCAGATGATTAGATTAAATAATAACAAAAATTTCATGATAGGAAATGTTGACGACTTTGTGGATATCTATAATGACTCATCTACAAGGGAAAAGGATTTGTTGTGTGAACTTTATTAGTTTAAATTCTTTCTAAAACATGAATTGGAATGGAATCCCAATCCTCTAGTAGAAGATATTCAGTTATGAGCCTTTTCATCTTTTATTCAGAATCAAATTAAGTGGGAAATAGGGATGAAATTATTTTATAAGTTGGAATTCAAGTCTGAACTTCACATCAGAGGAGAGAATCCATATCCTGAAGTAGCCTTTTATAGTCACAGTTAATTCCTTAGGGATCCTATGAGGGTGAAACAATTTAGAATGAATCAGAGATCAGTGTTACATATTTTTTAAGAAATTAGATCTTGTGGGAGTTTGGCCTCTTTGCAGGCCTCAAAGACCCATTGGAATTTGCTTCCTCCACTATTCAAACAATGGGACCCCATGAGATACCCCTTTTTCCAGGTTTCCTTTTCAAGAACAAGTTTGTATGTGAATTCTCTACGAAGAAATGGTACTCAATGGCCCGGGTTAAGGTTCCATTTCCTTTTGCTCTTATAGTTGGACTGAGCTACATTAGTATTTACTACGGGAGAATAAGTTGCATAGGGACATGCAAAAAACATCCTTGTAGGGAAGATGCTTGGTGCTTGAATTGTTACCCAAAGGATAGGTTTTCTCTTGGATCTCCATTGTGTTGTTACTTGATAATATACCAGAGGATGTTAAAAAACTGTAATTGTTTTGTTAGGATTTCAGGTTTATTCAATGCACAATAGTGGAAATATCCATTTTGTTTATCTAGACTCTAAAGTATGATATTTCAAATCTAATGATTTTCCCAAATACGTCTTTTTTTGTTTATGTGAATTTGAACTTGTTCAAAAGAAGTGTATAAAATTTTCCTTGGAAACTTACTAAATCCCATAATTTGATATTTTATAGTGATTTTAGGAAAAACTTCAAACTTTTATTTCATGTAAATGAACCAATAGAACTATAGTTGTTTTGTTACAAGTAGTTATAGATGGGCCATGTTCACATGAAACTATTAGCATTGACTATGAGGCAATCAGTCCTGCAACCTCTTACAGATCCATTTTTTTCCATAAACCTAAAATAATGTTGAAAAGGTTATAGTTGTAGTCACTGCCCTTTTTAATCTATCTCTATGAAGATATTTATTTGTATCAGACATGACTTTTGCGAGAGGGAGCTATTGTTGGCAATATGGTAGTGTAGGTTGTCATTGATGGCAACTGGATGAAGATAGAGCAACAAGCAGGAATGATGACAACCAATGGGAGCTTCCTTCTATTTAGGTTCTTAGTCTAGGTCTTGTACTTATCGTTATGCTTTTGAAAGTAATGGAATACAAGTAGGGAATACCAAAATGAGAATGGTACCCATGATTTAACCTTGTGTCCACCTCACTAGTGAACCAACAAACTATTATAGTGAACCAAACTGGATAAGAAAACTATGTATTGAAGAGACTAGGCATTCAAATCCTTCTTTTGGGAACTTGGATTCCAAACTCCCAAGTTTGGAACTAAACAACAACATGGGGAAGGTTCCATCCCCTATTGGCTTCAAATTTCGATATGATTGGCAGACGTTTAGTATGATTATCAGTTTGATCAATGTGTTGCATCTTCCTCTTGCCTCCTAGGCGATTGTACAATGTATTTAAGGCGTATCCATATTCATTATCATGTGGACTATCCTGTAGCCATCTCTGCAGGTGTTTTCACATATAAGAATTTTGTTTGTGTATTTTGTCTACGTTTCATGTTAGTCTGGTTCTCTTTGGTGTTTAGGGAGGTATCCACACCATGGTTATTGGTCATGATGTGTGACCCCTAACTTAACTTGTTGGTTAAGTCGGTCTTGTGTGGGATCATATACTTATTGGAGGCTTACCCGTAGACCTCTATAATATATATAAGATAGCCATGTTCTCATCATGTTCTATAAACTTGGTATTCCTCTTGTGTGTATGATTGCGGTTCATTATTCTCTAGCTCACTACCCTTCTGTAGTAGACTAGTTATACTCGTGTATTCTTTGATGTGTAACGCATGGTCTCCCACCAGGTATGCCTTCGCCTAGGGTTTATGGAAATTTGAGACATTGTGAAGTCATGCATGACTCTTGATTTTTTGGATTCTATCACAATGAAAGGTTGTAATTGGGTTTTCTCCCCCATGAGGGCTTCCCATGATACATGTTGTGTAGTTGTGCATTTTCTATATACATGTGATCCTATAATTTGCTTACTGTTGCTATAGCTACCCTCATATCTAGGGATGAAGTTGGAATGTAAGCATGTTGTTTTTCATTAATATAGCTTTGAAAGAACCACCTATATTACAATGTTGTTTGGAATTATAGCCAAAGACACATTCACAAGAGGGTGTGTCCCACCCATCGCAGGGTTGTCATGAACAAAGAGTTCATCTACATTTTAATACTAGAAACAAAAGTGAGAGTACTCGCAATGTCTTCCAAGATCATGGACAAGCTTTGAAAACACGTTTTCAACCAAACCGAGATTTTGCAAACACAATTTCAACCAGGCCCAAATTGATTGATAAAAACTTTAAAATGGTGATTTGATCCATAACTGATAGAAATCATCGACTCCAGTTCCCATCAACTCTATCCATCATAATGGTTTCCATTAAAAACGTGAATATTTATAATTGCACATTGCAATTGCTCAATAACTGATGGTGCATGCGATGACGAATGATCATTTACTAGCATCTGTGTTAATTAGTTGCACTCGGGAGATAATTATGGAATGAAATCCCCATCTCATCAAACTAGAGGAGATATAATTGCACTTAGGCTGGGGGCCGGGGAGGTTGGTCTCTCGTGTGATTACCACAGTAAACATTCTTGCGGGTGGCACTTTTCCCCTCCTCCATGTGGCTAAGAGACACCCCATCCGGGGCAATTTTTTTAATTATCTGGTTAAATAAACCATTTAAATTAGTAGCTTATTAAATCCATGTGGAGATCAATAATAAACAAACAATAATAATCATTCAAAATATTTAAATAATAAACTGCAATAATGGTAACACTTTGTCACTTTGTATATTGTAAACTAAATTACATCAAGAAACGATGCCTGCATCTTCTAAGATTCGAAAGGTTCAATTTTATACCATTTTTAAAGATTAAAAATATTCAATTTTATACCATTTTCAAAGATTCAAAAGATACCATTTTCAAAGGCTAAAAAGTTCAATTTTTGAATTTTGGTGCAGATGAAATTAGGGTGGGAATGATTTGCTCTGGCGTAAACCATGCGCATGGAGAGATAGACAAAAAATCACAATGAAATGTTTTTGGGTTGAACCGCGCATGGAGAGATAGACATAAGTGCCGATCGGAAGGAAAGGGAGTGAGACGAACTGCAGAAATCAGGTTCCAACACTATCCATGTAGCTCTTCTTTTTATTTTTGATTTAGGAACCACCTACAATTTGAACGAAAAACACTACCCCAAATTCTTGAACTCTTACCTTGAGTATAAATTCAATTTCTTTGTTCAGAAATGGCGTTTTCCCTTTAATAATATGATTACAATTGGTCCATGATCTACTGCTACTTGAACACAAATGGAATCTAAAATGGAGTTCGATTCCCAAACAGAGTATACCTAGGTATTCAAATTTGTGCACAATATCAATTTGCCACGATTTTTCCTCCAGGTGAGCATTCATTTCTTCAGTGTTTGTTTCAACATTTGAGAAACTTAGTTTTTCATGAACAAGTGGAAAAAATAACTACTACCCTTCAACACACTTCCAAATACTCAAACCCTAACCCTGAAATATGGAACCTGGATATCAATTCCGTAACTCAATCTTTGTATAAAAATGTTAAGCAAATGCTAAAATATGCAATATTTTACCTTCAGCAATAGTAGATTCCCACCCAACACATTTATTTATTCTGTTAAATTTTGGTTAGGGTTAGGATTTAATGTAGAATGTACTTTAAACAATCTAATTAAAGTAACTTGATGTTCCAATTTCAATCACTTCACTTCCTTCTAATTTGCATAACCTAAGATCTCATAACATAAGGACACTTGAGTGATAAACAATCACATCGAGTCAGTTTTCAGAAGGGTCTTCCAATTCTAAATCCTTCACAGAAATCACATATTCTTGTAGTTGCTTACTGTCAGGAAGTCAGCCAATTAACAAAACCTATGTACTCATTTTTCACTGCAGGAATTACATACAAATTCCAAAGTAAATGACTTTATGTTTTCAGCAGGACACCATTCATATTCAATAGAGACAATGAAATTCATAAAAAATACATAGAAAGAGATATTCACAAGTCCATATGCATATAAAATGCTTTCATTAATCAAATTCAATTACTCAGAATTTCGTGACCTGATTAGACAATATGGGAGTATTCTACCCTAGTCCTCTCCACTGTATTTTCCTATCCTCTCTGCCTTTGCCTCACCTCTGCTCTACCTCTACCATGACCCGTAGGCTTATAATCGTATATATGAAGAATCAATTTAACAGTTTAACCCTAACGACCTTTCTATATTTCTGTAACTGCCTCCTAAATAGGAGTTCGTCTCTATACTAAAGGATTATGCATCATTGACACCTCGTCACACTTGAAAACTTCTAGTTTAACCTTGCAAACTATTGAACATTTACAATATTTTTACATTGAACCCCTCCTTGTTCTAAGGACAAGATTCAAAACCTCATGGTCTGTCAAGAAATTTGATTGTGATTTTGTTTGAGGCTTGATCTGTTGAGTCGTGGCTTGAGGATGGACTGTTGAGGTCTGATCTACCTTACCGTCATTTGCTGGGGTTACTTTGTGTCCTGATTGATGAGGCTGCAGCTGCTGGTGGCTTGGTTTGATTGTGCCTTGGACTTCTGTTGTATGCATCAATGTATATAAGGGTTTGTCATATAGGCCACAAGAATTGTGAAATGATATTTTTCCATTTCTCTTGCAAGTTAAAAAAGTAAAAAAGAGTAACAAGAATGGAGCACTAATATATCGAAATGGAGGAGAGAACTAATATGATAAGTATACCTCTTGCCTTTAGGCTCAGGGAGGATCTGTCAAGATTCAAAGAATCAACAGATCCTATAATCTAGGCAAAAAAAGTGATTCATTTGTTCTACAAACAGTATGCAATAAATCCGCTCCTCGGGTAACATCAAAATGAACTCGGAGGAACCAACAAGAGGATGGGCTAGGTGACACAATTCCAAATAAGACCCATGTGTTCGATTTCCATTTCTGCATATGTAAGTATAAACAACAACTCAACTTACAGGCTTAGGCCAAGCTTATAGATATATGTTATTAAACAGTCTTAAGGATGAAAATCAATTTATTTTAACATAATAGTGACAATTACAATTACAAGAACTTTAGGAGTTAGTTCCATAAATGTATGAGGTTTGTTATTTAGCTACAAGTTATGTTTCCAAGTATATCTTGTATGCCTGCGAGCATTAGAGGTTAGAGAGAGAGGCTTGAAAAATGATGTTTAGGAGGGTTAGCTATACAATGTAAGAATCAAGGCAAGAAAAACAGAGGATAGGTCAGAGTTTATTTATTATCCTACAAATTTCCAAGTAATAAATGGAAAAGGATTATTTCCCATGATGCTGTGTGCTGATTTCATATATGTCTGTGTGATTGATGAACTCTGGTGAATATACAAGCTAACCGGGAAATGAATTATTTAATTGTGTTACTCTCTGTTGGGCTACATTTTTATTTTAAGGTTGAATTAATATCTAAGGTTGAGTGTTGACTACACTGGAATTATGCTCAGTATGAAGAGGAGTGATGTTCAACACTCTACATTGAAGGGCTCCCTGGAATGAATTAGTTTTTGTCTAGGTAGAATCTTTATGGGTTTTACTTTCTTAGAAGTTAGATGCCATATTGGTTCGATTTTCAGTGGTTCTACAAATTGACATCTAAAGAGACAATTACAATAATGCATTAAGCCACAAAGATTATTTCCAAAAGATCTAAGTCAAATATTTGAATAGTTTAGGGATATTTTTTATATCAGAATGCCTCTTAATAAGAAATGTGGGTTTATGCAGTTATTTGACCACAATTTGTTAGTGCAAAGTTGTGTGTTTTCAATATATATGAGGTTTAGTATCAACTAACTTTTTTAGTTCATTATAGACATAATTTCAAAGGAGCTTGGAGCATATTACCAAATGAACAAAAGAAACTGGATGAACTTGAAAAATAGGTATAGTTTCTATATTTGGTTATTCATTGTGATATACGAAAAAAATGTATCAGTGCTAACTTGTTCTCAATTAAATTTATGTGACTTAATGGAAATTGGTTATGTGTAGGAAACTACAAGAATATAGAGACGGGGTTGAGGAATTCTTAAAGTTTGTCAAGGTGCATTCAAGGAATATGATGTCCATAAAATGTCCATGTAATAAATGTGGCATAGTCAAAGTACAAACATTTGATAAAATACGCAAGCACTTAATTTGTGATGGAATAATAGAACAATATAAAATTTGGTATTTTCATGGAGAGAGCATTCATAGTCAGCTATCTTGAAAAAAATGAATTGATCTAGTTTCAAACTTACTTGTAGTACATTAAAGGTATAAATTATATTTAAATGTGCTTAATTATGTTTTCCTCTCACCTTTAGATTCCATCCATTATTGATGAGGCTAGGCAATGCTCTGAAAATGAGCCACATGAAGTTATAGAGCATATACCATCTCAAATGATAAGCTAATTTGCATTAGTAAAGGCCCCTATTCGACCAATATCTATTCATTCTAATTTTCATAAAAACCATAAAATCAGTGACATTAATTTTAATTTTCTTATTAATAGGGTTATGGACATGTAGAATGGCATTGCGATAATTAGGTTGATTAGCTTGGAACATCGTTTTAGAATGGTAATGATCCCCTTGAAAAGGATGATGATACAACCATCGTTGGTGATCAAGTGCTTCATATGGTGAATGATGCTTATCCATGTCTTGATCAAAACCTAAACAAAGGTTGTGATAATGTGGTGTTGGCATCAACAAATGTACTAAATGAAGTTAATGAATATAGGATGTTAGTCGAAGATGCAAAGATGCCATTCTACCCTGGTTGTGTTGATTTCACAAAACTATCAACAATCGTGGAATATTACAATCTCAAAGTGAATAGTGGATGGTCTGATAGCAGTTTTGGCCAAATCTTAAAATTGCATAAAAATACACTTCCTAGAGATAACAAACTTCTAGATTTTGCATATACTGCAAAAAAGTTGATAAAATCATTGGGATTAAACTATGATATGATACATGCATGTCCCAATGATTTCATTTTATATCTAGGAAGCAACAAAAGTAAACTACGAATGCCCAACATGTGGAAAATATTGATGGAAGGTGGATGCTCAATCTCAAAAGGTACGTCAAGGTGTTCCTACAAAGGTGTTAAGATATTTCCCCATAGCACCGAGGCTAAGGAGAATGTATAGGTATGATTTTCAACACCATAATTGTATTCAAGTTTTCACCTTCTTGTATTATCTTTACCGTTTTTCATAGTGTTATTATATGATAATATTATATATAAATGAAAGATTCTCTTTGTTGTTCTAGCTTTGCGGACATGTTACAAAAAATGAGGTGGCATCATGAGAATGCAAGTAATGATGGTCATATGTGCCACCCTATTGATAGCCTAGCCTGGAAAACTATTGATGAAAAATGGCCTGGTTTTTCAGGTGAACCCCGCAATGTATGACTTGCAATGGCAGCAGATGGATTTAATCCATTTGAAGGCTTGAGAAGTACATACAGTGCTTGGCTTGTAGTGCTGGTTACATACAACCTCCCACCATGGTTGTGCACAAAAATGAATTTTTGTATGTTAACATTGTTAATACCTAGTCCCAAGAAACCAGGTAATCACATTGATGTGTGTTTGGAACCCTTGGTAGATGAGCTAAAGGAATTATGGGACCAACAAGTATGGACATATGATGCTTACAATAAGACATGATTTAACATGAAGGCGATTCTTATGTGGGTGATTAATGACTTTCCAGCTTATGGGAATATGGCTGGTTGCACAACAAAAGGCTATAATGCATGGCCCACATGTGGAAAGAACACGGAATCAGAGTACCTCAATTGTAGCATTAAATGTGTGTACATGGGACATAGGAGATTTCTTTCTCAAAATAATAAGTTTCGCTGATAGAAGGGACCAATTAATAAGAAGGAGGAGCTTCGTTATGACCCTCCAGTTGTAAAAGTGTCAGATATTTTTAAGGAAACAAAACAGTTTGGGGGAAGAGTGAATCAAAGAAAAGGAAAAGAAATAAGGAAAAAGGTGAAAAAACAAATGTTGTGGTGTGGAAGAAACAATAAATCCTACTCAGTTTGCCATATTACAAGGTATGTAGAGACATCAACCATTACTAATTATTATACATCGCATGCTTATATGACGTCATTGTGCTTAGATGTCTTCATTGAATTCATTGTTTATGATTTCCTTCATACTAAATAATTTTCCAATATTCTCAATGTGTTGGAATGCAAAAACACCTACAGTGTCACAATTTAGATGTAATGCATGTGGAGAAGAATGTGTGTGCAAGCATTTTTGGAACTCTTTTGAATATAAAAGGGAATTCCAAAGATGGAAAGAAATCACAAGATGACTTGCAAAAAATGTGTTTGAGAAAATCACTATGGCCAGAAGTTAAAGGAAAAAAAATATTCCTTCAACCTGCACTGCATACTCTTTCAAAGAAAGAGAAAGAGACCCTATGTCACGTTCTTTTCTCATTAAAAGTGCCAGATGGTTATAGCTCTAATCGAAAAAATCATATATCTATGGAAGAGATTAATTTCCATGGAATGAAAGCACATGATTGCCATGTTCTAATGCAACAACTTCTCCCAGTAGCTCTATGCCATGTGCTACCAATTGCTGTTCGAAAGACGCTTTGTAAGCTTTGTTACTTTTATAGGAAAATTTGTGCAAAATTGGTTTCAATAGAGAGCCTTGACAAGTTGGAAAATGATATCGTGGAGATAATGTGCTCGCTTGAAAAGTACTTCCCTCCTTCATTTTTTGATATAATGATGCATTTGAATGTGCATTTGGTACATGAGCTTCAATATTGTGGCCCAATTTCATATAGATGGATGTACCCCTTTGAGAGGTACATGAAACTTTACTTGCTATCAGGAACCACAAGAAGAATAATTTATTCAAAGCTTTTGACATTACTTAAAAAATATGTTCTTTTTGTAGGTGTATGAAAGTATACAAGAGTTATGTTAAGAACAAAAATAGGGTTGAAGGATGCATCGCTGAAAGCTACAATGAGGAGGAATCAATAAAGTTTTGTGAAGGATACATGAAAGGTATGGAAGCTATTGGAACCACACATGGTCGAAATGAAGTGTGGGACGACGAAGTTGAGGAAGTAATTCTTGATGGAAAGCCATTATTTGCTTCAATTCCATAAAAAATGGATAATATTAGTTGGGAACAAGCCCATAGGTGGGTTCTATTTCACACAAATGAAGTTGACCCGTGGATAGAGTAAGTAACATGTTTGACCTACAAAATTTTGTTTGTTTGTGGTTTAACAAAACACAGATCTATGGATAGAATAATGTATTTGACATTTCAAATTATTTTTATTCATATTTTATCAAAACAAATTAACAACCATTTTTGTTGTCCATAATTGTCAAATTAGGATGCACAAAATGGAGATTTTCAACTCATTTACCCAAACCAAAAAATATGAAGCTCTATTGCAAAGACTCCCCACCAAACAATTTTCTAGTTGGCTAAAAAAACAGGTGACTTTATAATATTTATATTATAAGTACTTAAAAATCATTACATGTTGAATATTGTCATGTACAAATTTAAATATTTTATCATAGGTTGGATGTATGTGTTCTAACTACATTAAAAAAACTAAAAATATGTAGTTGGAAGGAGACAAAAATGTGTTTGATACACTTAAATGGCTACCGCGGGGCCCAAGGAAATTTGTGAATAAGTACAAGGGATACCTAACTAATGGTTATAGATACCATACAAAAAGAATGGATAATGAGAGAACCACCCAAAATAGTGGTGTGTGTTTGGAAGCCGAAACAATGATGAGGTCAATTTCCGAAGATCCAAAGCCTGTACTTCAGAAAACAACATTTTATGGAGTAATAGAATAAATAATTACATTGTACTATTTTTGTATGGAGTACACATTGTTCAAATGTAATTGGGTCGATGTATACAATAAGAGAGGGATTAAAACTAATGATTTGGGTTTTACAATGGTGAATATGAAGAAATGCGTAAGTCAGAATCATTGGCAAGATGATCCATTTATTCTGGCATTGCAAGCTAAATAGGTATTCTATGTACAAGATCCAGTTGAGACTGACTGGTATGTAGTGTTAACATGTCCTCAAAAAGGATTGAGAAGTAGTACATCATATGAACCCGAGTATGCATATTTGTCAGGGGTTACAGACTTTCAAGAAGCAAAATGTGTAAATGAAGAACATATA
Organism: Larix kaempferi; assembly: GCA_027924585.1. Classification (NCBI taxonomy): domain Eukaryota; kingdom Viridiplantae; phylum Streptophyta; class Pinopsida; order Pinales; family Pinaceae; genus Larix; species Larix kaempferi. The sequence continues at coordinate 8,831,607 of BSBM01000229.1, forward strand.
GTCGATGTCTATGTTGACGTGAACGTGGATTATGTCCATTCAGATTGTGAAGGAATATGGTTGAATATTAACAATAAAACATATCGATTCTACTATATTCACCTTTACATGGTATATACATTTGCAGACTCTTCATATTGGGTCACTAATGGTTTGGATTTACATTGAATGAATGTTGTTATTGATAAATGCTAGTTTTGATCTTTTGTCTTGGACTGAATTAAGATGTGGTTGGACTATCTAGTGGATTATTTACAACTTGTCCTTTATGTTTGATTATGCTCTTGGAAAGTAAGTGGACTGCTATGTGGTTGTGATTGCTTCATATTGACTTTCTAGATGTGTTAACTTGAGTATGGAATTATATCATTTTATAGTGGTGTATTTTTTGTTTTGTTTTGCATTTGTTTTTTATTTTTAAATCATTAACTTGGAGTTATTCCACAATACATTTCTTTAAGGAAAAAAATAGTGTTGTTCTATGTTGGTTTTGCATTCTTGGAATTGTATAAGCAATCTTTAAACATATGGGGCACAATATGCTAGGTGACTTGTTCTCTTGATGATTGTAAGTAACAACAATCCTTGGTGGATTTCTACTGATCTTGTATGGTGCTTATATATTTATAGTACTTACCTATTTCATTTTTCAGGAAATTCCTTCCAGGGAAAATAGTCGTGTATTCAATGTTGGCAATCCTAATAATGAGTTCACTGTCAAGCAGCTGGCAGAAACAATGACTGAGGTATGGTTCATGCTTTTCACTAGAGTCCAAAAAAGTTGTTTGAATAGCTTTTTGAATAATATCTTGTGCTTTTGTTGTTGTCAATAGTGTTGATTTATAGTGCTTGTTTAGTTTCAATTGACCTTCATTAACATTTCATCACAACGAAAGCATAAACTATTCTTCCTTTGTTCTGTGACCAGTCTGCAATAAATCCACCCCTCAGTTAAGATTAGAATGAACTTGGAGGAACAAACAGGAGGATGAGGTGGGTGACATGATTCCAAAGAAGGCCCATATGTCTGATTTCCATTTGTGCATCTATAAGTGTAGAAAACAACTCATCTTACAGCCTTAGGCCAAGCTTGTAGATATACGTTATTAAACTGTTGTTACAACACTTTATATCATGTTTTGCTATCTTGTTTCCATATGCTTGAAAAAGCTTAGATATCTATTTTAGTTATTGTGTAAACACTTAGTGAATCAATTCTATTTACTTTACTTAGAACAATGTGATATTTTTTGTTTTTAAAATTAGTAACATGTTATAATAATAACAACCAAATGTTCAGTTTATTCAAGGAGGCCATTGGTCGTCACCATCTATGAGGGTTACATTCTGCTTGTGACCTGCTCCACTTGACTGACATGAGTTTAAAAGGGATGAGGTCGGGTACTAGTCCCAAGCAATTTTGATGGGTATAGCTACACCTCATATTGGGAACGTAAGCAAAGAAAGTCTACCTTATGTAACCCATCAGAGGAATTTTCTCGAAGCATTTCCAAAAAAAAATGTGTAATTTCATGCCAATATGAATCTTAGGGATTTTGCACTTTTATAGGTGCTCTAAATTTATGTTATATATGAGTTAAAAAAATGAATGTAAGTTGAGATAACACCAATAATTCACAGTATATGCTACTTTGTTGTTTATTCAAGCACGTTTATATACCTGTTGAAACTAATGCTTGGATTCTGGAACATGACAATTATAAAGAGAAAATTCTCAAGTATTTTTTTTAACAATGACGGTTAATTAGATTTTATTAAAAAGAGGAAAATGAATCAGATTTCAAATGGAAGGGGAGACTGATCCCTTAACCGAGTGCTGCCATTGATAGCTAGCTTTGCCCAGTCTCTGACATAAATTATTAACTCTAATTTTCCGAAACAAAACCTGTTGGAGATTGATCCCTTAACCGTGTGCTTCCATGTATAGTTTAGAGAGAAATTTGACATACTTCTTATGACTCCTCTGAGATGGGAATGTTATTCTCATGTTCTTCCTACTACAATGATCAGTAAACCAAAAAAAATAAAAATCCTTCTTCCTGCTACAACGATTTTTGCATTTAAATATTTATTAGATTTGAATAGATAAATTAAGAAGATCAAAGCTCTCTCCTTTGACCTAGTAACTTGGAGCTTCCAAGACCAATCTTCTCATGATAGTCACAGTCCATTGATCAACTGCGTGCTTTTCCCAATGATGCCCAGTGTTGATTCTGCAATATCGATCATGACTATTCTTCTGCCTTGTATCAATTCTACATTGTCAAACATGTATATTCTCTGCCCTGTATGCGGTTTCAAATATCGAAAAAAATTGAATTAGCTCTGCCCAATGGCACTTTGATTTTGCTTCATTTATGGCACCTTATACACCACTTAATTTCCATTCTAGCATAATGGCAGGCCCCTTAAATCATCCACACCAAACATTTTTCTTTAATACTGACAGGTTAGGAAACATGAAATTATATATCAGGTACAGGAATGTATTTTAATCAATATACTGGAATGAGTTCCAACATATTGAATCCATTCTCCAAAATTCTCTTTTGAAGGAACATATGAAACTAAGTTTAGATAGTAAATTTTTATGTCCCTAGGATTTGCTCAAATCGTAAATAATGATGGCCAATAGAAAGCAGCTCGTAAAGTACAACCAACAAAAACATAAATCTACCCCTGCCAAGTTCAACCAACAACTCAGAAAAATGCCTTTGTAAACTAAAACCAACAAACTAAGAAATATGCCTTTGTAAGGTACAATCAACACAACATAAAACTATCCCTTCAAATCTATGTAGGTTGAATTGAAAAGATGCCCAAGAAAACAAGGAAGTTTCTCTATCAACAATGAGTGGACATACTTCTCTTCTAATCAATTGTTTGTCACCATTGTCACCATTGTGGAAAGCAATGGTGACGTTGAACCGTTATCCTTTAAGGACCATTATAATTATTTTTTTTACAATTTTATAAGCAATGGCGACGGTCCTTTATGTCACTTCATTAAGAGATTTTCAAAATGAAAAGAAGTGACAATCTCATAGCGGTTGTCACCATTGATATGTTAATGGAAATATACTCAATAGTGAGGGTCATTGTAAGGCCCTCATCATATGTCATAGGCGATGTTCAGTGTTTTGGTGATGGAGGCCCTTAGGTCCATCACCAAAAATTCATATAAATTGGTGAGGGTCACTATTTGTCACTAATAATCCTTATTAATGCCGAACATTGAAATTGGTGAGGGTCACTATTTGTCACTAATAATCCTTATTAGTGTCGAACATTGGATGTCACCACACCACCTCTACTTTTGGGGACACAGCCTTTGGTGACATTCACATTTTGGTGGCGTCCTCAATTTTCACCATCACCGACGAGATTATGGTGACATGTCTAAACCCTCACCAATGATCGGTCATTGATTATCACCATATATGTATCAAATGGTGAGGGGCAACTCAGGTCCGTCACTAACACTTCAAAGATATTGGTGATGGTCACAACCTGGAATACTCATATTTGTTGGTGGTGGGCCTTGGACTAACCATTTCTATTGTTATATCGGGCCACGACCCAACACATATGTTTTATTTGGATTATTGGGCATGATCCCTAGCACCAATGATTTATTCTTTTCTATATTGACATACTGGGCATGGACCCTGACTGACTTCTTTATTGAGTGTATACTGGGCAAGGAGGCCCTAATGTTGTGGTTATGTTCTTTAGCATATGATGTGGGTACAAACCCTAATATACTTAGATGATCTTTTGTTACCTACTCTGCAGAGCTATGATTTTACATAATTGACTTATGAGTGTGTTGAGCATGGACTCAAAAACACACATATAACCTACATACTGGGCATAAGCCCCGATGTACCTAGAAGAATGTTTATGTACTGGGAGTAAGCCCTGAGGTACATTGAGTGTTGGGAATAAGCCCTGGAGCACTCCAAGCTTGATAAATGAATACCAGATCCGAGGCCACTTGAATTTTGTAGATGTGCCTCACAACCAAATTCTAGCGTAACGCCCATGTGAAAGTGTTGAGTTAAAAGACTCTGAAGAGCACTCGAGGTTACTAAATATCAAAGTGTTGAGTCAAAAAGACTTTGAATAGCACTTCGACTTTCATCAAATTTATTTAATTTGGTTAAATGATTCATCTTTTATCTATCATCAAATACTGCGGGAACTACCATTTTAAATGAGGGAATCCAACATGCAAGAGAGAGAGACTAGAGGTGCCTATACTAGCTTATCGAAAGACCGTCCAAAGAAGTGGACCTTGCCCTTAAAAATTAAAAGAAGTATCATGTGAAGATACAAAATAAAAGATAATTACATTGACTTAAAGTATGGATTGACTAAGAGAAGTCTTTTATGAATAACATAAAGGTCTCAAAGCTAAAATATTATTATCAAGAGCTTTAATAATAATGATGTTATTATTTATTTATAAATTTATTTATTGTATATAGTTTATGCATAGTGGGCTACAACATTATTAAATATTGTTAATAATGTATTTAGGTTGAAATATAATTATTTTTATTATTATTATTATAAAAATATTAAGTTAAAATCACTTATAGTTAAAACAAATGAAAAGTCCTAGTTCAAGAGGAGTAGATGCTATAGTAAATAATATTTTTTAAACAGTATTTATTTAATTTAAAAGAAACTAAATAAATATTCAACAGTCATAATTCAAGACTCCCCTACATAAAGAGGGTAGATCCCAAGAATGGGGATCTTATTTTTCATTATCATTCTCTTATGGTAATCAGAGAGATTTTTCTGCTCCAAGAACTGAAGTAGTTCTGCATAAATTTCCAGATTTGAACCAACAGTGAACCTAGGGCCTCTATCTCTCATTGCATGTTGGAACCAGCTCAGGGGGATCCAGTTAGAACTAGGAACGGTCTAAGGATCATGGTTGGGAGGAACATGGTAGCCCCAAAGTTATCCAACTAAGAAATCATCCTAACAGGTCAGTTAAGCTCAAAAGTTTCTGCATTAATTATTGTTTGAGTGTGCAAGCTTCTAAAGAGGGGATAAAGTTCCAAAGCAGCTAGGTATGTAGTGCTAACTTTCCCATTTCCAGTTATGTTAGATGTTAGAAATTTAGACTAGAATTAATGGTTCAAAATTGTTTTAATTCTTAACACAAATATTATCAACTTAGAGGTTGGCCCAGAAAGCGGTGGAGGGTCTAGCAGGTCTAGCCTAGCTAGCATGTGATAGACATTACACCTTCAGAAAAGTTAGGAACTCTATTAAGATCCTGGTGGGTGGCCTTCACTAACATCCTGAGGCTTGGGTGTAACGATTCGTATCATCTGGTATCAGAGCCTCCACCTAGGTTCAAGTCACAGAGCGGGTGGCAACGCCGGCATTGCAATGTTCGCCTGGGGCTCGTACGACGCAAAGGGGACACCACCGTACGGGCGCACATCCAGCCCAGAGTCTGGACTGTGGAGCATGGTGGGATGTTAAGATCCTGGTGGGTGGCCTTCACTAACATCTCGAGGTTTTGGTGTAACAGTTCATATCAAACTCTCTCATGGCTTTTCGAAGGAATTTTTATGACTGTGAATTTATCCTTTTGTTTTCATATTGGTTTCTAAGCTAGGGTTATTACTTCTTTAAAAATAACTGCGTTTTATGGTTAGAATCATTTTACCATTTCATAGTACAGAGTTCACTTTTGCCCTCATTTCTTTTATTAATTCTTAATAAAGACCAGGTCTAGCATAAGTGTTGGAATACGTATCGAAACTCTCAAAGTCTCTTGAAACCTTGAATAGGAATTATTTAGAATTGTATCTACACAGAAACTCCAAACCAAAGTGTACACGATGCTTCCTGTCTAACTACTAACCCTAGGTAGGAAAGCAAAAATGTTGCAAATAGTAAACTGATTTTAGAGTTACGATATCAATATTTTCTTTTATTTTTTTTCTTTATGTTCTTGAAAATCACCGAGTAGGAATAGAAAACGCAGCAGGCCAGCCATCAAAACTCTTAAGCAACATTATACATTAAGAGTCACAGGCTCACAACAACCATATCATTTATCTACGTTTGTTACCATCTATTCCTTTCAAACATTTTTGCAGACAGTAGATATGAAAACATAGGTAGAATTCAAGGTTCCATTATTAAGACTTCCATAAATCAAAATGTTAAAACAAAGCAATACACAGGCTAGGATAACAACAATTTTCCTCATTATGCCATTTCAAACCGAACTACTACCCATTCTTTGACCATCAGTCAAACTCAGTATTTACTACAATGAAAACGCAATAGGCATACAAGGGTTACGACTTCATACATTCACAACTCAGACTCTACATATTACTTTTCAAACTTATAAAACCCTGAAAGGCTCCTCTCCTAGTCCAAGGATCGAATCCCGCAACAAAATGCTAGGCATCTCATACATTTTAATTTAAAAGCCACAGGTCGGATATCAAACCCCGGAAGCAACTCAAATGCCCAAGTTACATTTAAGAAACTAGACAACTGATAGAAGTATCACTGACATCAACAAATACAGAATTTTCCATTTAGAAGAGCAGTCCACTATCTTCAGGTTGGAAGCATAACAATATTTACACAAACCTAAATTCTCTTACGCCATAGGAAAACCCAGAACAAATCTAAGACGAGTTTCATTTAATAGTATGGACTCCATTGAATGGACAAACAACTTTCCACCAAAGTTTCAAACTGACAAAGCACCATTTAAAAACACATTGACCATAATTTCTTCATACATCCATTTGGGTCTCTTAAGAAAGAAAACGCAGAAGTCCTTTTCTCATTTCAAACATCAAAATGAGGTCCATAAATAAATGCAGACGAAAATATTCTTTTCAACACTCACATTTACACCAGTATGAGTACCATTAAAACTACCCAGAACCAAATCTTTAAACCGTACTGTAAGAATGGAAACCTTAGAAGTTTAGCTCATCAAAATATTAATTACAATGACTTTCCAATGCACCGGTCAAGCCAAAGGAGACCACATTTGAGACTCCAAAACCTGAGTGAGCCAAAGGCATCACGAAGCCTCCCCAATATATTATTAACAGAGTTTTACTCTACAACCAAGACAGGTAGGCTTGAAGGGTTGAAAGAACCCTAGACTTACTAGTCCAATGCCCAAACGCAATTCTTATTGGTCCCCATTTGGTCCAACGTAGAGATTCGCACTCTACTCCATACTTGTCAATAGAGGAAGCAAAAATAAGTTAGACCTGGTACATTTAATTACACATAGAATCTACAAACTTAGAAACCACAACGTTTTGCATTTTGAATGGGTTACCTGGTAGCATTCATTCATTAACATCACCTCCCAAGACCACAAATGATACCCTGGCAATGAGCATAGCTCAGGCCAGGCGTAGCTACCACACACCCAGCTAAAACTCCCTCACGACCACAAGACAAAGAAACACACGATATGGCAACTTTGTGTAAGCCCTCGCTAAGACCCAGTTGGCCAAAGGTCATGTGATAGTGATGTGCGCCATCAAGACTTCCAACAACCACGATAGGACTCCCACTTAAATGTAAACTATATAGTATATTCGTGTAAGTTTCAACACTTGGTTAATTATCACCAAGATAAAGATCTTAGCCCATTCATGTTTTGCATAAGGGGTGTTTGCACTTTGTCAGAATTACTTGATGGATTTGTTCAAAGGATGGCCACTGAAGTACACCTGCCAGAATATGAAAAATATATATGTATTAGCGAAATCGCTAAGTAAGTCAACAGGTTTCAAAAATTCACACCTTACCTCTCGGTGACTCTGTCAGGGGTGCATAAATCAACCCCAAGTTCCAGGGTATTACAACTTCTTTCATCAGGTCCATCTTGCCTGAGGATGACATTTAGACAATTTACATTTGTAACATGCAATTAGACTATACAAGAGAAAGAGAGACTTCTAGTATTACTCTCATAGGTTAATTGTGCCATAAAAACATATTTACCACAATTACTTCCATGGAGAAAACATGACTAACAAATCTACCTTTCTAGGAATTCCATAAACTCTTAAATATTGAAATCAAGTACCGATACTTTTCACAGTGTTGAAGTTAAGTTATTAATATATAGTCTATGTTAGGCAATCTACCAAGTAGAAGATTTTTTTTTAAATTTTACTATTTTGGGGACATTACACCTATACATCTTACTTAGCGGTGTTCCACCATTTTGGGTAGGTAATGAACACATCTTCAAGGGAAGAAGCTGGAAATTCCCCTCCAAAAATAGTTCAATTGTAATTATTAATGTATTAGCTCATATTGGGTGTTTACTTTTATATTTCAGAAACAAAACACGGAATTTTTTATGTTGTTCTACGAGGCTATACTGATTTTGATTCAGAACCTTCGCCCTCAATTTCTAATAGTGCCAAGGATCTTATCAGAAAGATGCTTACTTAAGATCCAACCCAGCTCATGACCGCGCATGGAGTTCAATGTATGAAAGAAATTTGGAAATTTCCCTTATAATTGAGTTTATTGGCAAAATATTTAATGATTTAAGATGCATTGCATTGGCAGGAAAATCAATAACCTTGAACATTTTTATAGCAAAGAACTATGAACTTATTTTGCATAATGTGTCATAATGTTTTAAAAGGTTTTGGAAGTTCTCATACTTGAATGTCACAAGTACTTATATCTCAAGCATGTGATGCATGTCAGGCCATCCATGTATTTGTAAAGATGGTGCACCAGATCAAGATTTGGATGCAGTTGTATTATCTCGATTAAATCAATTTTCTGCAATGAATAAATTAAAGAATATGGCACTTATGGTGAGCAGTTTGTTTTCTATTACTTCAAGTTGTACTATTTGTAAATAACATTGTTGATATATGAGGATTTGTAGGAATTCATATTCTTTTGTACATACTTTTTTATATTTTCTCACCGGGAAGCATACTCAATATTAAATGAAAATAATATTTGTATTGATAGGATGATAGAAGTTCAGGTTTTGCATTCCTAGGTTTATGATCCTGGTATTAATGCCAAGGTGGTTATGTCTAGCTTCATTGAAATATATGTTGTGAACACTCCATGAATTTTCACAAGTTATTTTGGTCTAATATTCTTAGCACCCCAAACATTCATTTTGATGGGTATATATTGCAAAGAATGCTAATATTATATGGACGAATTAGTTCATAAATGGAAACAATATATTTGTCTATACGTAATATATAAAAGCGAGTTAGGAGGAATCTATACTAGTATGGCACTTTGTCAAATAAAAGTAATTAAAAATGGAAAGGACATGCTACTTAATGTATATATTTATATGGTATAAGTCCAACTACATCAGTGAGCCTGTAGGACTTATAAAGTTATAAGTCAAACTACATGGTATATCCCTTTACTTACCTTTGTGCCTTATGATCCTGTAGGACTTATACCATGTAGGCCTTTTGGCCATGTGGGCCTATATGGCATATATGTCATGACATGTGTCTCAACATGGCTCATGTCTTCTAGGCCCATAAGGAATACTTAATATGGATGGATATGTCCTTATATATATATCACTAGGTTTTTTGGACCCAAAATCCGACGGCCAAAAAGTCAAATTTTCTACATCTTGTGGTCGACTATTTGACAAATGTCAATTTCTCTAACATCAGTTCACATTCGAATGAAATCCAACAGTTTGGCAGTCATGGGATATCTGACCTCTTTCATTTAACATGTTGTCAACTATCCGATGCCTCTTGCCCAAAAAAAATGACTTCCATCCAACGTCTTTTTCCATCATAGCTATGGCACAGACGTCGGTAATCTTCCCTGAAGAAGTCGGTTAGCCGACGCCTCTCACCCAAAAAATGGCTTTAATCCGAGGTCATTTTCCGTTAGAGCTATGGCACAGAGGTCAGATATCTTCCCTAAAGAAGTCGGTTAGCTGACCAACCGTGCCCAATAATGGCTTTAATCTGACGTCTTTTGCTGTCGAAGATATGGCACAGACATCGGATATCTTCCCTGAAGAAGCCGAATATCTAATGACCCTCATCAAAACAATGGCTTTAATCCGACGTCTTTTACCGTCAGAGCTACGGCATAGATGTTGGTTATCTTTCCTAAAGAATTCAGTTATCCAATGGCCCTCATAAAAAAATCGCTCTAATCCGACGTCTTTTGTCGTCGGAGCTATGGCACAAATGTCAGATAACTTCCCTGAAGAAGTCGGTTATCTGACGGTCTCTCACCCAAAAAATGACTTCAATCCGACGTCATTTTCCATCGGAGCTATGGCATAGACGTCAGATCTCTTCCCTGAGGAAGTCGGTTATCCGACAGAAATGGGAGATTTAAAAAAAACATTATTATCTGGAAGGTGATGCCCTCGAGGAAGTTGCATTGTTGTACAAAACTCTACTAGAGGAGGGTTGTTTCACTAACAGACCTACACACATGTCACCTCACAAATGGATGAAAACATTACAATATTTTTCATGGGTAGGCAGATCTATATGGATTTCAGACCTAGGCAGATCTTAAACATATCAACTAATATAATTAACAATGATTGAAATTTTGTTTAATTTGTAATCCTTCAAGCGAGTTGTAAATGAATCAATGTGAAGGAGAAGAATCTGAGTTGATCCTTATTTTTCTAATTGCATTTATTGTAATTTTTCAAGATTGATTTGCTCATCATTCACACCCACATTCATTAGTAACAAAAAAAAAAACTTAAATGTCATCCTACAATGATCCTTCAAGGGTTGAAAATAAATCAATGTAAAGGAGAAGAATCTGAGTTGATCCTTATTTTGCTAATTGCATTTCCTGTAAGTATTCAAGATTGATTTGCTTGTTCTGATACCACTTGTCATACATCCATTACCCTCAATGAACATTTGGGGTATGGGGTAGAATTTTTTTCCTTTTAAAACCCAACAAGGTAACAATCCCAATAAATGCCAAAACCCTAGAGTCCCATCTACATAACAATACAATTCAATTTTAGGAAGCCAAGGCATTGGTCTTTTTATAACAACACTAGTCATTAGAGTATGATTTCCGACTAATAAATTAAACATTCGGTACCGTAAAAGGTTTGTAATTTAATTCTCATGGCAAACCTATGCATAGAAGGTTAATTCCCATATTCAATCATAATGATCTCATCTATCTTATCCCATGAGTCTTGTCCCATTTCCTTTAGGCACTTGTTTTGTAGTGTTTGCAACCCCAATCGACCTTTCCACCCCGAGGCGTCCCATATTCTTATGGCCTTATCCCTATCATGTCCTATCAGAAAACATGCAATCTTTAGACTTTCTTGTATTTCATATGGAAGTATATTTTGAAGCCTATCCAATTGGTTATGCCAAGAAGATGGATGAGCAACAAAGCTACATATTCCCTACCACTGAAAGCCAGCATTGTAGTAATTCATTGAGCTCCTCTCTGTTTTGAGAATAATTTAATATTCTCTACTGAACAGGGCCAACCATGTGAAGGTGGAAACTCTTATGGCCCCTCCCCCCCTCACATCACTCTCAATTCCCCATACCCAATGCATGTACTTGAAAAAGGTGGTCTCAAGCTGCTTAAAGGTGGTCTCCCATTGTAAGTTGCACTTCAAGCTTGAAGGTGGTAGCGTTGGGACTAGACAAAGGTCGCAGGTTCGAATTTCCTCAGTTAAGTTGCAGCCCTAAAAAATGATGAACATTGACAACAAGCAACATGTTTCTAATTTTTTTTGGTGTATGCTAGATTAGTTGCAAATATCATGCTTCAAAAGCCGGGCTTCAATTGTAAATATACCATTTTGGAAGGGTTTAATGTGAGGTTAAGGATATTGATTACAAGGAAATTGAAGAGAAGGTTTCGGGTATTGATTCGAAATTGGTTATGAGGAGCAACCAAACATCACAACATTAAACTCCTTGAAATTGTCAAAATTTAGATGACACGTGAGTGGGTTTTAGAAAGCCAGCATCGTAGCAATTTATTGAGCTCCTCTCTGTTTCGAGAATAATTTAATATTTTCTACTGGACAAGGCCAACCACGTGGAGTTGGAAGCTCTTATGCCCCCCCCCCCCACACATAACTCTCAATTCCCCATACCCAATGCATGTACTTGGAAAAAACAATTACGTGCAAATTCATCCATATTTCATCATGAAATTTCATCGACCATTCTTTCAATAAAGGATAACATTCATTAAACCATTGTTTCATTAAGTCAACACATTCATGCAATAAACGATATCATTCAATAAACCATTCATTCATTCAGTCAACACATTCATTCAATAAAGACTGGCATTCAATAAAGGTAACCGTTTACTACACTTAATCATTAAACCATTAAATCATTCATTAAACCATTAAATCATTCATTAAACCACTCATTCATTCATTAGGCCAAAAATCATGGACGGTATATTGTTATAAAAAATAATTAGACGAAATTTTTCATGTCAAGGCTTCTTTTTATAAGTTTTTCTTCTCTTTAGTGGTAAATAATATCTAAGAGGAGCATCTGTACTTTCTTCTCTAGTTCTTTGTTCTTCATCAGGCGTCTGTGGTGGTGTCTGCATCATAGAGTGTTCTTCTAGACCTTGATTTTGAGGCAAGGGTTTCGGATTTGCTGCAACAATTTGAAAATGTTACATCTTTGTATTTTGGTAATGTAATGACAAGTATTTCATTTAAAAAAAAATTACAAAGCTGTTTTTTTACCTAACGTGACCACATCTTGTTGTTCATGTTCTTCTCGTGGCTCAACCTGTGCAGTTTCACCCTTTACATGCTCTGCATATGAAATATGGTGACCTACAATTAATGTTCACCATTTGCAATGCTTTACATAAAATTGTAGTATATGAATAAATTCATTACCACGATTGAAAGAAAGATCATTGATTTGTTGTTGGTTGTCCTCGACATTAGGGGGATCATTGCTTTCCTGCTCATAACAGAGTCAATATTTTTCGTCAAGTATTAATAATGAATAGACTGCACAAGCAATAAATCTTCATTAAAGTACATAGATTTCATCTACCAGATCGCCGGATGGATTTGTACCAGAAGACTAGGCTTGCCTAGAAAAACGTTTTTGGCATTCAACAACAGCTCCAAAGCCTTTCTGGAAGCCAAGCTTAATGTCTTCTTTAGTGGCCACTTCATTGAATTGTTCAGCCTACATATTTTCATAATTTCGTTAATTAGCATTTTGCGGCATAACAGAACGAAAAATAATTTGCAAATTATTATTTGTATGAATTATTGGTTTTTCTAAACTTACAATCCATGCCACCAAATTGGAATAACCACCAGGCCCAAGCTTGTGCTGACCTATTTTTTCCAGTATTACCTTTGTGGCCTTTGACGTGTCTGGCAGCCTATGCAAGTGTTGAAATATGTTAGATGTTCCAAGTTCAATATAGAAATCAATAATAATAAGGTTTTGAATTACATTGCGGAAAATATTGCATACCTCCTTGTGCCTGGTGTTATCTTTCCTTCTTTTCTCGTGGACCTCTCCTTTCCATCATCCACTAGAGCTTTCCACTCCATTGTTGGAATCATTGGAGGGCGCTCATACCTATGGTTTCTTTCAAGGTGGGTCCTATATTGGTCTCGGAAAACCTTCATATGTTGTCTAGCCTTCTTCAGGACCTTCGCATGATTGAAGGTCTTGTAGCCGAACAGGAAAACCAACCGATTAATGAGTTCATCTTTTAAAGCTTTCGGTTGTCTATCGCACCTTGTTCGGTTGGTGGGTCCGAATATCCCCAAGGACACGTCATTCATTTGTTTATAGAAAACATCATTTCCTGCAAAACGATCATGCAATGATCATAATTACTTGAAAATAAACATTTTATCGATATATCACAATGAAATTGTAAACACTAACTTGATCAACGCATATGAATTACCTGGGATCTTCTCTATCTTTATTGGGATGACATCTTGGTTGACCAAAAATTGTGCCTCCATTGTTCCCGTGCTAGTGACATGGGAAGATCCTGGAAATGTAGCTTGGTAGATATCAATATTACTAGGATTCTAAGGGTCAACCACATCTTGTGGATGATCCTGTGCGCGTCGATCACTAGCGTCCGACACGCTCACAATTGGGGTCCGTGGTGTATCAGAACGTGTTTCCGATTTTTCAGTCGAAAGCAATGGTGAAGGACTAGTTGATGCTCGTAGAGTTGTTTTCTTATGATGCCACGTCTCTCCACGAGCCTCGTTGGGGCCAACACCGCCTTGACCACTATTGTGTGTTTCCCGATAATTCTGTAAATAGAAACCATGTCTTATACGTTTACTATCATATAAAAGAGAAATTTATAAAGTATTAAATTAATTATTTTATGAATCAAGATTCCTCAACTTACTTCCAAGGATTTAGATTTCCATTCCAACACTTGAATCTTTTTCAGATTGTCGCCTATCACTTGACCTTTGACCAGTTGGGAACTAAGGGTCTTAGCGAGGGTTTGCACAAAGTTGCCATATCGTGTGTTTCTTTGTCTTGTGGCCAAGAGGGAGTTTTAGTTGGGTGTTTGGTAGCTGCGCCTGGCCTGAGCTACACTCAAGGCCAGGGTATCGTTGGTGGTCTTGGGAGGTGATTTTAACGAATGAATCCTACCAGGTAACCCATTCAAAATGCAAAATGTTGTGGTTTCTAATTTTGTAGCTTCTATGTGTATTTAAATTTATGGGGTCTAACTTATTTTGGCTTCCTCTATTGACCAATATGGAGTAGGGTTTGAATCTCTGCATTGGACCAAATGGGAACCAATACAAACTACGTTTGGGCATTAAACTGGTAAGTCTAGTGTTCTTTCAACCCTTCAAGTCTACCTGTCTTGGTTGTGGAGGAAAACTCTGTTAACAATATATTGGGGAGGCTTTGTGATGCCTTTGGCTCACTCAGGTTCTGGAGTCTCAAATGTGGTCACCTTTGGCTGGACCAGTGCATTGGAAAGTCATTGTAATTAATATTTTGATGAGCTAAACTTATGAGGTTTCCATAATTACAGTAGGGTTTAAATATTTGGTTCTGGGTAGTTTTAATGGTACTCATACTGGTGTAAATGTGAGTGTTGAAAATAATATTTTCCTCTGCATTTATTTACGGAGCTCATTTTTATGTTTGAAATGATAAATTGACTTCTACATTTTTTTTCTTAGGAGACCCAAATGGATGTATGAAGAAATTATGGTCACTGTGTTTTTAAATGGTGCTCTGTCAGTTTGAAACTTTGGTGGAAAGTTGTTTGTCCATTCAATGGAGTCCATACTATTAAATGAAACTCTTCTTATCTTTATTATGTGTTTTCCTATGGTGTAAGAGAATTTAGGTTTGTGTAAATATTGTTGTGCTTCTAACCTGAAGATAGTTGATTTCCCTTCTAAATGGAAAATTCTATATTTGTTGATGTCGGTGATACTTCTGTCAGTTGTCTAGTTTGTTAAATGTAACTTGGGCATTTGAGTTTCTCCCGGGGTTTGATATCTGACCTGTGGCTTTTAAATTAAAATGTATGAGATGCCTAGCATTTTGCTATGGGATTTGATCCTTGGACTTGGAGAGGAGCCCGTCGAGGTTCTATAGGTTTGAAAAGTAATATGTAAAGTCTAAGTTGTGAATGTATGAAGTCGTAACCCTTGTATGTTTGTTGTGTTTTCATTGTAGTAAATACTGAGTTTGACTGATGGTTAAATAATGGGTAGCAGTTCGGTTTGAAATGGCATAATGAGGAAAATCGTGGTTATCCTAGCTTGTGTATTGCTTTGTTTTAACATTTTGATTTCTGGAAGTCTCAATAATGGAACCTTCAATTATACCTACGTTTTCATATCTATTGTTTGCAAAAATGTTTGAAAGGAATAGATGGTAACAAACGTAGATAAATGATATGGTTGTTGTGAGCTCGCGATTTTTAATGTATAATGTTGCTTAAGAGTTTTGATGGCTGGCCTGTTGCGTTTTCTATTGCTACTCAGATATTTTCAAGAATAGAAAGAAAATAAAGAAAATAAATATTGATACCCTAACTCTAAAATCGGTCTACTGTTTGCAACTATTTTTCTTTCCTACCCAGGGTTAATAGTCACACAAGAAGTATCATGTAGACTTTGGTTTGGAGTTTCTGTGTAGATAAAATTCTAAATAAGTCCTATTCAAGGTTTCAAGATACTTTGAGAGTTTCGATACCTAGTCAAACACCTATGCTAGACCTGGTTTTTATTAATAATTAATAAAAGAAATGAGGGCAGAAGTGAACTCTGTACTATGAAATGGTAAAATGATTCTAACCAGAAAATATAGTTATTTTTAAAGAAGTAATAACCCTAACTTAGAAACCAATATGAAAACAAAAGGAGAAATGCACAGTGATAAAAATTCCTTCGAAAAGCTATGAGAGAGTTCCTAAGTTTTCTGATGGTGTGATCTCTAGCATAGGCTAGCTAGGCTAGACCTGCTAGATCCTCCAATGGTTTCTGGGCCAAACCTCTAAGTTGATAATCTTTATGTTAAGAATTAAAACAGTGTTGAACCATTAATTATAGTCTAAAGTTCTAACATCTACTATAACTAGAAATGGGAAAGTTAACACTACATACCTGGCCACTTTGGAACTTGATCCCCTCTATAGAATCCTACACACTCAAACAACAATTAATGCATAAACTTTTGAGCTTAGCTGACCTGTTAGGATGATTTCTTAGCTGGATAACTTTGGGGCTACCATGTTCCTCCCAACCATGACCCTTAGACTTTTCCTGGTTCTAACTGGATCCCCCTGAGCTGGTTCCAACATGCAATGAGAGATAGAGGCCGTAGGTTCATTGTTTGTTTAAATCTGGAGATTTATGTAGAACTACTTCAGTTCTTGGAGCAGAAAATTCTCTCTGATTACCATAAGAGAATGATAATGAAAAAGAAGATCCCGATTCTTGGGATCTTCCCTCTTTATGTAGGGGAGTCTTGAATTATGACTATTGAATATTTATTTAGTTTCTTTTAAATTAAATAAATAATATTTAAAAGATATTATTTACTATAGTATGTAGTCCTCTTGAACTAGGACTTTTCATTTGTTTTAACTATAAGTGATTTTAACTTAATCTTGTTATAATAATAATAATAATAACAATAATTATATTTCAACCTAAATACATTATTAACAATATTTAATAATGTGGCAGCCCACTATGCATAAACTATATACAATAAATATATTTATAAATAAATAATAACATCATTATTATTAAAGCTCTTAATAATAATATTTTAGCTTTGAGACCTTTATGTTACTCATAAGAAACTTATATTAGTCAATCCATACTTTAAGTCAAGGTAATTATCTTTTATTATGTATCCTCACATGATACTTCTTTTAATTTTTAAGGACAAGGTCCACTTCTTTGGACGGTCATTCGGTAAGCTAGGATAGGCACCTCTAGTCTCTCTCTTGCATGTCAGGTTCCTTTGTTTAACATGGTAGTACCCACAATATTTGATGATAGATAAAAGATGAATCATTTCACCAAATTAAATAAATGTGATGAAAGTAGAAGTGCTATTTAGAGTCTTTCTCACTCAACACTTTGATATTTAGTAACCCCGAGTGATCTTCAGATCCTTTTAACTCAACACTTCCACATGGGCATTACACTAGTACAATTCTAGAGCTTCCTGCTCAACACTAGTGCTAGAATGTGGTTGTGAGGAACATCTAGAATATTCAAGTGGCCTCGGATCCAGGATTCATTTATCAAACTTGGAGTGCTCCAGGGCTTATGCCCAACACTCAATGGACCTCAAGGCTTACTCCCAGTACATAAACATTCTTCTAGGTACATCGGGGATTATGCCCAATAACGTAGGTTATATGTGTGTTTCTGAGTCCATGCTCAAGACACTCATAAGTCAATTATGTAAAATCATAGCTCTGTACAATAACTAACAAAGATCATCTCAGTATATTAGGGTTTGTACCCACATCATATGTTAAAGAACACAACCACAACATTAGGGCCTCCTTTCCCAGTATGCACTAAATAAAGGAATCAGTCAAGGTCCATGCCTAGTATGTCAATATATAAAAGAATAAATCATGAGTGCTAGGGCTCATGCCCAATACTCCAAATAAAACATATGTGCTGGGGCCGTGGCCCAATATAACAACAGAAATAGTTAGTCCAAAATGTGGGATATTACAATAGGATGACCCTGGTTGTCCACACATCTTCCTTTGGACCATAGCGTTTGCATAACACTTCAGGAACAACATAGTATGGGCTTTTAAATACATCAGTGGACACCGAAACTGCAAGTAAAATTGGCCATACATGTGCTATCATGAAATTATAAATCATATTGAATTCTAATTATACTCCTCTATGTTTGAGAGTTACTAATAAAAATGGCTTCAAAGATAGCCTCCAATAAAAAAGATTGGCCTTAGTGGATATACCTCAGACAAGTTTCTATTTAATTGTTAAAAAATTGGGGACAAAAAAGTAGACTACATATGGTACTCTATTTAGATTTAAATGAAATGATTTTCTGGTATGTGATCAACAATTAGAAAGACAAAAGTGCTTCGACCGACAACTTAATCTGATGTTGATTCTCTTTCAAACGAAAGGCTCCAATGGGAAGTTGGTTCAAGCATATGGAAGGATTCAAGTGATGGTTATGTTGTTCAGTTATCCATCCTTTCTATATTTGGTTGAGGGGCAGATTTCATTTTCAAGCCTCCAATATATTTTCATATCAATTTGTGTTTATGATGTTGTTGTTTAGGGTCTATGTTTCCTTCAAAGGCTTTGCTTTTCTATTTAGTTTGATCTGTTAGATGCATGTCTAGTACTGGAATTTTATTTGAAGATTCTTGGATGTACATTGTATAGACCTACCATTTTGTATATTTGACAGGATCTTAAAATGATTGTTTTATTTTTGGCCTATACAAGTATCAAGTGATGGTTCTACTATTTGGCCTATACAAGTATCAAGTGTTGTCCTATTTTGACAGTATCAAATTACGGTTCTTTTGTTCAGATATCCATCCTTTCTGTATTTGGTTGAGCGACAGCTTTCATTTTGAGGCCTCCAGTCTGTTTTCAGATCATTTTATGTTTACGATGTTGTTGTTTTAGGCCTCCATTCTCTTCAATTTTAGAATAGAATATATAAAATTTTCCAACAAAAAAAAACTCTAATACAAACTTAAATATAACAGTAAGTTGCAATAGAAAACATCCTAAAAACTTGTGAACATTAAGCTCCATGTGGGAATACTGCATAGCTCTAAGAGTAGGAGGTGCATTAATGACACATTTGTACAAAGAATGGTTCTAATGATTTATCACCTCATAATCCAAACTTCTGAGAAACATGGAAAAGATGAAATGTCTGAGATAAATCAACCGAAATAACTGTATGGAAGAAGATGAGAATCATAACAAGAATTAAATAGATAATCCCTCAAGCTTATAATTTAGAATATGGAAAAAATTATAGAGATAGGTGGTGGTCCTACTGTGGATGACTTTATTAATTACCTTAGTGTTCCATGTAGAAGATCGGCATCATCATTATTTCCATGATATTTGGTTGAGTGGTCACTAGTGAGTTCTCCAAGTGGTCAAATCTATGCCTAAAATTAGCGATGCATATTGCACATGATATTACCTTAAGATATAACTATAAACATGTTACATTCATTCAAAATATATCTTGGAATAAGTTACAAAGCTTTCATACTAGTCTTGATGTGTTGAGAATTTGACATTAACAAAGAAATGTGTGAGAATGTTGTTCATCTTTCATATGATATCAATTACAAAAGTACAAGGAGTTTCTTCACTAGCAAACAAGTCATTCAAAAATCAACATTATAATTATTCTAGGAGACAATAGTCCAAGTAAATAATGCATGCAATAGTTCATTACTCCTTGGGCTGAGTGCTCGCAACAAACTAAGACCATTGTGGGTTCATTTATATTATTTGAATCGAATGATAAATACAAAAGATATATAAACCACAGAAAATGAACCATCATTGGAAGCAAACCAAGGAAAAGTATTAGATTGGGTGCCAAGAGTACAAGGACATAAAATCAAACTACTGCGCTCCCTGCTTGATAAGGGTGTTGCAAATTGTAACCAACAAGAAGTTAGCTGCATGGTATAACTTATCTCATTCTTTCATTGTGATCAAACAATGATATTTGAAAAGTTTGAATTGGATTGAGCCTTACTTGGAGGCTAATAAAGCATCATCAGAGTGTTGCATGTCAGGAGGAAAGAATGGCTGAGGTACACACTTTTTGTCCTGATTTGTCTATCCCAACTTGTTTGAGATAACCAATAGGTTTAATGCTTTCTTGGATGATCCCATTATTGTATATATTCCTAGTGTAATAAAATGCTGAAGGATACAGCCTCATGTAATCATAACGGATAAGAAATGCAGAAACTCCTGACATCATCTTGCAATGAAATAGATGATAGCAGGAAATAACTTCCCTGCAAATTAAAGCAATGATGCGTGTGCACTTTCTCATGCTGCTTCTTCAAATAGTTCATTTTTTACCAGAATGTCCAATACAAATCACCTGATGATGTTCTAACATACTCTATATCTATGGACTCTGCTTCTTCTACATGAGAAGCAGGACTTATGTTCAACTTTACTAATGAGTTAGAGAGACCATGCTTTGATTGGTTGTCTGTGGTCGCCTTATTCAGGTATTCAAATGAGCCAAAAGGTGCATCTAATTGAAACTCATTTCCAAATGGGATGGGGTATTAGAGTTTTAAATTATCTCCCATATCTAGCAGATGGTTTTCTCCTGAAATGAATTTAATCTCATCCTCGTTCCTCTCCCCTTCCTCCTCCAAAATCAAATCCGATCAATCAAGTTCTCCCAATTCAAAAATGAGGCTCATCAATCCTTCACTCCATGAAATTCTTCTCTGAGTGAAATCCTTGGATGCTGAAATTGACATTTTCGTTTCTTGACTACAAATATCCTTGTCAACTAGAGAAGCCTTTGGTTTGTACAGTCTCATTACATCTGAATTGACAGCAAATTGAGAAGGAACAACTTGATTTTTCCAAGATGGGGGAGTTCCCTGTGAGATAATGTGTGGAGGAAATGTATCTGGATTGTACCCAAATTGAGAGGGAATTTTCGTTTCTTGACTGCAAATATCCTTGTCAACTGGAGAAGCCTTTGGTTTGTACAGTCTCATTACATCTGAATTGACAGCAAATTGAGAAGGAACAACTTGATTTTTCCAAGATGGGGGAGTTCCCTGTGAGATAATGTGTGGAGGAAATGTATCTGGATTGTACCCAAATTGAGAGGGAATTTTTGTGTTGAACCCAGATGAAGTAGCCTCTTGGGAATCACCACACTGAGGAGTAATATGTGGGTGGAACCCACTTTGGGCCATCTTATGGAGGGATACTAGCTTTATTATACATGTAAGGGATATATGGCCTAGATGGTAGCTGTTTCTTCTCGAGCTGGTGAGGAGACTGGTTTTTATTTAATTCTATCAACCTTTTTGGTCAAGAGAGGGGTCAATTACTTGCCAAATTAGGTTTTTGACCACCAAAAGGCGGTATTGCAGGCCCAGGCACTAGAAAAATAAGAGAACCAGGCCTTGCTGCATTTCTAAATGACAGAGGAATAGAAGCTTCCATACCAAATGGTGGAGATGCTAGTTGTTATGCAGGAAATGGAGCTGATAAAGGGATTCCCATGGGACGACTACCCACTAGTATGAATGGAAAAGGGATGGAATTTTGCATAACCTGCGGTGCTAGACCTGGCCTTGGGGTTTGTGCTCCTTCCCAAAGAGGCGGAGGCCTACCTATATAGATTTTGCATGTTATATGCTAAATATCTTGCAAAATCAGTAAGCATAGGTGTAAATGGTTGTTGTGTGTTGTAACACGTAGAATTATTCCCTGCTAGAGGATAACCACTCTCTGGGATAAGGGACCTCTTGCCTGGAGGTATTTGAGAAGAAATTTTTTGGCCTGCTTAAATTTTCCCACTAAAACTAAATTCCTTAGTGCGAAGATTCGACACGCTGCTGCCAATGTGATCTCTGCATGTTATATTGGGAGCCCCATTTCTTTATTATCTAAGAAAATTCAGCTATAATAAACCCTAAAAAGTCAAATTGAAAAATATTTGTTGGAACGCATAACAAGCTGTCAGAATCGAAGCTAAGACCAAATCAAACCATAGGAAAACCCAATAGTAAAAAATGTATTACGAAGTTTAGAAACATGGTACCTAGAATAACAAGCATCTTTCGCCCAGCATCTTTCGCCCAGGACAATAACAGAAAATTCGCAAAGAAAAAAATGCAAATTTAATCCGGGAGACGGGGTTAACCCAGATCTGGAAAAAACCTAACATAGAAAATATAATTTCTATGTAAATAAAAAATAAAAGCCTAACACTATTTAAAATTTTAATACAAAATTTAAAAATGTATAAAAAATGGCCATTTGTAAAAACAATCTCCAACATTTCATCCATTTAAATTGATTTGAAAGTTAAAATAAGTTTCTAAATGTTTCAAAAATGTTATTGACCATAAAATAATTGGTTTTCCCATTTAGAAAAAAGGAATCATTAAAAAACCTTAAGGAATATAAAAATATTAATTTGCAAATCAGCTCCTATATGTATAATAGTTTTAGAGATCAATGTAGTACAATATTTTTCTCCAAGGGAAATTAAGTTTAATAATCCATATGTGGAGATTGATATTGGAATGTAGGTGCAATATGCGAAATCATTTGCTAATATAATGGAATTAGTCTTAATTGTAAAGTACTCATTTTATTTAAGCATGAAGATTTCATCTCCCAATATCCTAATATTATTGCAAATCGTCTAGATATTGTTTGTAAGATACTATACATTTTATTTAAGCATGAAGACCTCATCCCCAATATCATTACATTTTCTACACCGATGCTCCATAGATTGATCAAATAAATTGATGATTATCCCTATCTTGTTATTAGGTGAGTAGGTTACCTCCCTAAACAAGTTTTGTCATGTTGCATAATTTATAATCATGTTTAGATATTGTTTGTAAGATACTCCAATTTTTCTTTAAGCATGAATACCTCATCCCCTATATCATTACATTTTCTACATAGATGTTCCATAGATTGATAAAAGAAATTGATGATCATCCCTATCTTGTTATTATGTGAATAGGTTACCTCCCTAAACAAGTTTTGTCATGTTGCATAATTTATAATCATGTTTATGTTACTTTCCTAGGCAAATTTTGTCATTTTTCATAACGTATCTTCATGATTGCAAAAACATCTTAGATATTGTTTGTAAGATACTCCAAATTTTCTTTAAGCATGAAGACCTCACCCCCAATACCATTACATTTGCTACATATATTGATAAAATAAATTGATGAGTATTCATATCTTGTTATTAGGTGAATAGGTTTCCTCCCTAAACAATTTTTGTCATGTTACATAAATTATGATCATGTTTAAGCTACCTTCTTTGGCATGTTTTTCCATTTTTTTTATTATCATCATGACTGCAAAAAAATATTACATCCTTCACATCAAGACCATTCTTTTAGGTGATTATAATTCACAAGTGAGTTCTCTAGAATGTATACAAGATGCCCAATTCTTTAGATGATCTACTTTTGAAAATCTTGCATACCTTAATGGAAACTTCTAGCAAGTTCTACTGAATGGAATCCCATTATTTAGAACACCTTATACCTTTGAAAATATAACATACATTAATCGCAGCTTTTATATAATTAAACTTATCAACATTTGACATATGTAGATTCTATACTCAATCCTCAATTCCTTAGATTATTTTAATTATATTTCAATCATATAATTTAATTCAACATACCAGGCTGTCACAATAGAACCTAAGACCAAATCAAACTCTAGGAGAATCCAATAGTAAAAATTGTATTGTGAAGTTCAGAAATATGGTACCTGGAATAACAAGCATCCTTTGCCCAGGGCAATAACACAAAATTCTCAAAGAGAAAATGCAAAATTAATCATGGAGACGGGTTTAACCGATATTTGGTAGAAACCTAACATAGAAAATATAATTTCTATGTAAATAAATAAATAAAAACCTAACACTATGATTGAAATTTTAAAACAAAATTAAAACATGTATAAAAGGGGCCATTTCGAAAAAAAAAACAATCTCCAATATTTCATCAATTTAAATTGATTTGGAAGATAAAATAAGTTTCTAAATGTTTCAAAAAATTTGTTGACCATAAAATAATTGCTTTCCAATTTTAAAAAGGGAATCATTATAAAACCTTTAGGAATATAAAAATATTAATTTGCAAATCAACTTCTATATGCGCAACAGTGTTAGAGATCAATGTAGTACAATGTTGTTCTCCCAAGGGAAAATAATTTTAATAAGCCATATGTGGAGATTGGAATGCACTTGCAAGATGCCAAGTCCTTTGGTAATATAATTGAATTAGTCTTAATTGTAAAGTACTCATTTTATTTAAGCATGAATACCCCATCTCCCAATATCCTAATATTATTGCAAATCATCTAGATATTGTTTGTAAAATACTCCACATTTTATTTAAGCATGAAGATCTCATTCCCAATATCATTATATTTTCTACATAGATGCTCCATAGATTGAAAAAAGAAATTGATTATCCCTATCTTATTATTAGGTCAATAGGTTACCTCCCTAAACAAGTTTTGTCATGTTGCATAATTTATAATCATGTTTAGATATTGTTTGTAAGATATTCCAAATTTTCTTTAGGCATGAAGACCTCATCTGCAATATAATTACATTTTCCACATATTAGATGCTCAATAGATTGATCAATAGATTGATCATGTTTATGTTACCTTCCTAGGCAAATTTTGTCATTTTGCTTAAGTTATATTCATGATTGCAAAAACATCTTAGATATTGTTTGTAAGATACTCCAAATTTTCTTTAAGCTTGAAGAACTCACCCCCAATACCATTACATTTTCTACATAGATGCTACATAGATTGATAAAAGAAATTGATGATTATCCCTATCTTGTTCTTAGGTGAATAGGTTACCTCCCTAAACAAGTTTTGTCATGTTACATAAATTATAATCATGTTTAAGTTACCTTCCTTGGCAAGTATTGTCATTTTGTTTATCTTGTCTTAATGACTACAAAAAAAATTGCATCCTTCACCTTATGACCATTCTTTTAGGTGATTATAATTCACAACTGAGTTCTCTAGAATCTATATAAGATGCCCAATTCACATCTTTCTTTACACCATATTGTTGGTGTCTCTAAACTTGTAGTTGATTGAGTGAAAGGTCTATGCTCTTTAAAGGTGATGGAGCGCTCATATTGGATGGCTCATGTTAATCTTCTACTCAAAGCCTTTCTTGATGTCTTTATCATGCATATCTTCAGGGAGTTCAAGACACATGCAGGCACTTTATACAGACATGGTCTTGTGGCCTCAGAGGGGTTTTTTCATTTTGAGGCATGGTGCGGGGGTCTACTTTAATTTTCCGTAGGAAGTTTTCCTCTTTTTGGCTCATAAATGGAGACCTTTCTCCTCGTTTCTATTTTTTTGTACTTAGCAGCTATATATCCTAGGTATTTGAATCCATCTGCAACATTAAATTTACAAAATTGTAATAAAATTATTACAATTTCATAAATTTTAACAATGGACATCTTATAGAACTATAACTTAGACTGTCTAGTCATATTTTTTATCCCATGACTAAATTAGTCATATTTTTGTTCATGTATATGTAACTTCGGAATGTATTTCATATATGTATATTGTACTCCTATAGAGATGTTATTATTCCTCTATACAGAAGTGTCGTCATTTATATTGTAAGTGTTGTAACTTATACTTGGTGGGTTATTAGACCACCCTAGTGGGTGTCGGCCGAGTCAGCATTGTGTTATGTGGTTAAGTTAAGGCCGACCTAGTAAACGTTATTAGGCAAGTCAAGCCTAGTATAAATATAGATCGGGAGATATCTATTTGATCATTCTATTCTCTCACTCACAGTTGGGAGAGTGGCGCACTTGTGGAGGAGGAGGCTCTGCTGCTAGGAGAAGACTATCTCTTGTATTCTAGTTGTATCATTGCTCTATCTATCTCTGAGGAATTTATTGGGGTTTTTCACCTTTATGGTTTTCCCCAAGTAAACACTGTGTCTCTTGTGTGCTTGCATTATTGTGTCCATGATTGATATGTTGTAGATTTGCTATAGATGTTGTTCTCTCAGTTAAGATCCTAGATCAGATTGAAGTAAATTCTGAAAATTTAACATGGTATCAGAGCTAGCCTGAAAGAAGGCATGATATGGCATGTATGACACTTGTTGCACTTACGATCCTAGGGCTTGATATAGCAAAAACCAGTTGTTGTAACACTTTCGCTATAAATCCGTTTTGGAGAAATATTCAGATCTGAAACTTTTACAGGTCGAATATCAGATTCCCATGTACCTTGTATCCAAAGTAAAACCTCTAATTCGTTGTACTTTGTGATTTATCATCTGTACAATATAGGTTTTCTTCCTCTTCCAGATCTGAGTAAAAAACAGGTGACCTTGGAAAAAACGTCATAAGTTGGGCTAGGAAGCTCTAAATGAAAATTTGTAGAAAGTGAGAGGTAGTAAACAGACTGTACTATCTCAAGAAATGTTTTCAGAGGCCGAAGTTTAACCAATGACACGTGGCATGCCGTACAAGTTCAGTCTCCTGTTTTATGCCATTAATAGATCACGTTGCGACACTTGGCATAACTCTCTCTCAAAGAATCCAATTGAGGCCAGACCTATCGAGAGGGAAAGATGACAGGTTGGGCTATCTCAATAAACTTTTTCAGACCTGGGGATTGAAAAGTGTGGAGTTACACCAAAAATAGTGAGGTACATATTTCTGTCAAAACAAAATTATTTTTGTGCACCTTCATTCATGGATTCCAGAATTTAGGGTTTCGGAGAAAGTTGGAATTCTTGTAATTAGAGACGACGGCTGAATGCTACTCATCAAAATCGAAATTTAGAGACCAAGATCAGAATTTTTGGTTGGGAAAAAGGCCGGGCTTGATCAGACCCTAGTTCGGGACTTTGATCAGAAAAATGGAAAATTAGGACTTCTGCAAAAATGGGAAGTTTTGAAATCTGTGACCATGACTCGAAGCTCCTCAGAAAAATAGAAGCTTAGAGATTTGGATCAAACCTTTTGATTGGGTAGAAGAGTGAGATTCATCAAACCCTAGTTCAAGGTCATGTCGAGTGAATCCGAAAGTTTCAAAGGCAAGATCGAGGAATGAAACTTTGCAGTTTTCAAATTCTGAATATACCAGCTTTATCAGCTCATCAAGGTGCATATTTCTATCCTTTCGAAAGTTTGAAATTCAAAGTTTGAATTTTTGGGGTTTCTCTGACAAACCCTAATCCAGTTCCAGGTCCAGTTCTTGCAAATCAAGTGGATTGGGTTAATCCTAGAAGAAGATGGATTGGTCACTTGCATAAGTGAAGAAGTTCCTGTTTGAGAAGGAGATGAGGCTAAGGCCTTACATAAGAAGATTACAAGCAATCTCGATAGGTATGACTCATCCAAGTATGTCTTGATATTTGTTCATGATTAAGTTTATGATATGTTTGTCTTCATGTTATTACGGTTAGAACAATCTTGATTTTATATTTGTCGTATCACCTTAACAAAATTATGAATGCATGCATTACGGTGTTGACACTTATGATTGTACTAATGCATTATGGTGTTGTATGAGGTTTATGTTGTCCGCTAACATGAAAGGTACACCAAGAAAGACAAATCATGTTCTAGTTCAAGAACATATGATCATGATGACATGAAGACAAAGATTCATCCATTGTCATGGATCACTTAGAAAATCTACTTACGAGGTATGTATAACCTGGTTCTACAATGGATAACTTATGAGACATACGGGTTACTAGCACAAGTCACTGAAGAGAACCAGAAGACATTATGCGGGCATGTTAGACATAACTAGCTAGCATGCTAATCCATGTATGTTTTTCCTATATCAAGCTAGAATCCTACCTTGTGTTAGGATCTTATACTATTGTGTTGTTGATAATGATTATTCATGAAGTCCTAAGTTTGAATAGTCATGGTTGTATGCATATTATGTTTCTTACCATAATTGATGATATGACTAACCAGAAGAATCATGAAGGTATAGGTTTGAGTAATCATGGGTTTATGCATTGATTATTTAACTAATCAGAAGAGTCCTATGATCAAATATGAATATGCATGAGTAAAAGAAGACTTCCCTGAAACCTTGAATACTAATGTTTATTATCTATGAATGATCATGATTATACATGTTTAAGATTATTGTGTTTTGATAGTATTAAGATTATACTAATAAATGCGTGATTATGTATGAGACCTCAAGGATAACACAATGATGATACTAATAAGCATGCATAGTGGTTAAGGATGGATATAAGTTCAAGGACAGGTAATCCAGGAAGCAAAGATCAAGAGGGAGCACATTCTAGTTGTTGCTGCAAGAAATCAAAGGAGCACACTTCAGTAGTTTCTCCAAGGATGCAGATATTCAGAGGGAGTTGACCACTTCTCACAATCCACATATGAATGGAGTTGCAAAGATTTAGAGGGAGTCCACCCAGCAACCAAACAAAGATAAGTATTTGAATTGTCATTTCTTACATAATGTTATTCAATGATGTATATGCTTATGTTCCTAGAATTAGGTTGTGTATTATGCATATTAGAATAGTTGCATTGCAGAACAATATACTACTAATATACATGGGTAAGTGGCCTATGGCATTGTACAACATTCCATTGATACTTATATAGAATGAAACCTCTTTACTGACATGTAAGGAGTTGTGTACACTCTTAACAATGTTCTGGTAGAGATTGGAAGGCATCTAGAAAGTTACAGAATATGGATAAATGTTGTATTGAAGCATTAGCTGAGATAATTGCATGACTGTATGACATATTTATTTATGTGTAAGAATTTGTTTTGAAAACTATGAGATGTTTTCTAATCATGCAATTTAACTTATTGTGTAGGAAAGATTGTATACCATCACCTACAAAAGAAGGACTACAACATTTGTTCAGCAACAAAGTTATCTATTGAAAATATTGAAGAGATTGAAGTTCCCAGGATCTGGGAAGAATGCCATGATCGAGGAGTACCAGTCAATCATGAAGATGTTTGGGATGTAGTCCCAAAGGGTAGTCTGTAGTGACTTCCAAAAGGATCTACAAGATCAAGCATGCTGCAGGTGGTATCATAGAGACTTTTGCTCTTGTAGCACGATACACTTCCATTAGATCCGTACTTGCTCTAGCTACAGTGATGAAGTGGAAGATACACCAGATGGATTTCAAGACAGCCTTCTTAAATGGCGTAGTTGAAGAAGAAGTGTATGTGGAGAAGCCACTTGGTTCTGAGACACATGACATGGAGTCATATATGTGCAGAACTTGGTATGGTAGGATAGATAGCTTTCTATCTAGTTTTGGCTTTACCAAGAATAAAGTGGATTCCAACCTTTACTACAAGGTTGAGGAAGGAAATCCAGTGATACTACTATGTGGATTACCTGTGAGGATAGATTGATTGCTGACATGCAGCAGAAGCTTACTGTCGAGTTTGAGTTGAAGAACTTGGGGATGATACACTATTTGTTTTTGGCATGGAGGTGTGGTGGAGTGTAGATGGAATCTTCCTTGGACAAGGTAAGTATGCAGTAGAGATCCTGAAGAGGTTCGGGATTATGGACTACAAGGCTATGGCCACACCTATGGCATCGAACCTGAATCTTCTGTGTGATGCCTCATCTGAGCCGGTTGATATCACTATGTATCGTCAGATGATTGGGTCCTTGATGTACCTGACGAACACGGGACCAGATATTTGCTTTGCGGTGAACACATTGAGCCAGTTTCTAAGGATCTGAGGAGTGTTCACCTGGTTGCTGTAAAGCATATTTTGAGGTACCTAAAGGGTACAGTTGATTATGGGCTCAACTATGATGCGAATCAAAAGTTTAACCTGGAGGGTTATGTTGATTCAGATTGGGTAGGCAGTGCTGCAGATAGGATCAAGTGTGATCTCTTGATTTAGCAGGAAGAAGTCTTGCCTAGCACTGAGTACAGTCGAAGCAGAGTATGTTGCAATGGATGAGCAGGTTGCAGATGTATTGACCAAGCCATTGGCCAGAGTACAGTTTGAGTAATTCAGAGAGAGGCTTGGTGCACTTCAGATCAAGGTTCCTTCCAAAGGGAAGTGATGATTCCAGAAGATGCAAATGCACATGAGCTTTTTTGACATGGTTGATGTGTTCTCCCATTGTCGTGATGTAATTGCTAAGCCATTCTCACATGGTGGTAGATGTGTTCTCCCATGGTGTAGATGTAAGGGTTGAAGCCATTCTTCACATGGTTGTAGATTTGTTCTCCCATGGTGAAAAAGTAAGGGCTAGAGCCTTCCCGAATGGTGGTAGATGTGTTCTCCCATGTCGGTGGTGTAAGTGCTAGATGATGTGCATCTGGTATGTGCTTCCTGGACGATGAGATGATCTAAAGAGGACAATGCTAGGATGATCAGGAGGATCATGGATGATGAGCATCAGGATGATGCTCCAATTACTGCTCTGTATATGTATATGCATTATGTTGGATACTTGATATGATCAGTTGGATCATTTATGTATGTATACATCATGTTGATGTTGGATATGATCTGTTGGATCATTTATATGTATGCATCATGTTGGATGCTAGATATGATCAGTTCGATCATTTGCATCATGTTGGATGCTTGGACCATGTATCTGTATATGTATAAGGTGGATAATGAGATCATGTATATTGATATGTATAAGGTGGATACATTAAATAATCAGGTAGATCATGTATGATGATATGTATTAGGTAGATACTTGGTATGCATCAAGTAGATGCATTGTATGATCAGGATGATCGTGGATGACGAGCTTCTCCAGATGACATGCATCAGGACGATGCAGTGATGATGATCAGGATGATCATGTGTACATCAGGATGATGTATGGTGAGTATCAGGATGATACTTTGTGGCCGTGGATCAGGTTGTGTAGATGAGCATGTCTGGGAGATCCTATAGGTCGAAGTTGTGTACCCGTAACAGCCTGGGATGCTCTTTCGAGACATTGCTCTAGGAGGACATGTAATTTGTGCCCTCAGAGATCTTCAAGTCAAAGTTGTGTACCCGTAACATCCTGAGATGATCTTGCAAGGTTTTGTCCTATGGCATGTAATTTGCTCCTGGGAGATCTGGACAGGATGAACAAGGCCTCAGATGCTTTAGCCAGGTTTTGTTATGACCACATGTAATTTGCTCCTAGGAGATATGGACAGGATGAAAAAGGCCTTAGATGCTTCAGCCAGGTTTTGTGGTGGACCACATGTAATGTGCTCCTGGGAGATCCGACAGGTAGAGCTGTGTGCTCATAATAGCCTTGGATGCTTCAACCAGGTTTTGTGGTGAGATAACATGTAATGTGCTCATGGGAGATCTGACAGGTAGAGTTATGTGCTCATAATAGCCTGGGATGATTCAGCCGAGTTTTGCGGTGAGATCACATGTAATGTGCTCCTGGGAGATCTGACAGGTAGAGTTGTGTGCTCGTAACAGCCTGGGATGCTTCAGCTAGGTTTTTGATGGGTCACATGTAATGTGCTCCTGGGAGATCCAACAAGTAGAGCTATGTGCTCGTAATAGATTGGGATGCTTCAACCAGGTTTTGTGATGCACATAATAAGTCCCGAGGATTCCACAATATGGCTAGTGATGACGAGGACCTATAGGTTGTGGGCCTACATCCAGTATGAAAAAGGACTGGATCTATAGAAATTCCTATGACGAGTAGATTCAAAGATTGATTGAGATAGCAGCATCAGTGATGATGACGATGATTCGTTAATGATGATCCAGAGAGGAAGACTTGTGCTAGCAGACCTGTGTCGAGAAATACCTTCCTAGTTAAGAGGGAGTGTTGATGTATATGTAACTTCGGAATGTATTTCAGATATGTATATTGTACTCCTATAGAGATGTTATTATTCCTCTATACAGAAGTGTCGTCATTTATATTGTAAGTGTCGTAACTTATACTTGATGGGTTATTAGACCTGTAAAATCTCAATCACAGCAGGACCTAGCTACTGTGGATTCCTCACTAGTGAAAGATTGCACAACATTTGCAAGAATAGCATAAATCTGTAAATGAATGAAGAACAATACACATGAAATTGGTGAATAATGTCAATATTATTAACTGTCCAACCTTAACATAGGTTAAGAACACCCATATATACAAATCTGGAAGAATTCGAATCCATCTGGAGTGTTCACACTGATCTAGCTTAGAAATAGCTCAAACCCCCCTAGGTTGACCAAAATATCCCAAACCATCCCAAACTGGTTCGAATCAGCTGTGTGAATGCTAGGAATGACTGGACAGGCCCATGTGACCTCACACATGTGAGTCAATCATGGTTGGTTAGAGGTTTGGTAGCTAAAATTGGCCAAAATTATGACAAAGTTGGCAAGATTGTCCACAAACTGAGCAAATGCGCCCTAGGTAGAAGAGAAGCATGCTGAATGCATTAAATGACCTGAGGAGGGCGCTCTAGGCATGCTGAATGCATTAATTGCCCTAGGGAGCGCTCCACATAGCTGGTTTGACTCAGCACTTGTTCACATTGCTAACTAGTTCAAGACAGTTTGACCATTTACCAATCTAATCAACTTAGGGATGTAATCATTAATCACTTGGGCTAATTAATCATCAATTAATAAATGATTAATGTACATAGGTGTAAAAATGTTCTAACACCCCCCCTTAAGCTAGACTTAGTGAAATATCAAAAATTAAGGCCTTGGCAACTAGGCTCAAGTCACCTTTTACATCATGAAAATTTATTTGTCCATGTAACCAAGGTAAGGAGGAAAACCACATGGGAAATAAAACCTCCCCTCTAAAATGACATGTGGCATATATCAAAATACACCAATCATCACCATGCATCACTCACCCCAAGCAAAGATCTAAGGTGAGTGAAGGTCTTCTCGGTAAAACACTTGGTGAAGATATCAGCAGTTTGCTCACTGGATGGGCAATACTGCAATGCTATGGTCCGGTCATGCACCAACCCCCGAATGTAATGCATGTGTATCTCTATGTGCTTGGTCCTCTGTCTCTGTACTGGATCGGTAGAAATCTTGATTGTACTTTGATTATCACACCAAAGAATAGTGGGTGAATCAAAGACAATCCCGAACTCTGCAAGAATACCTTGCAACCAAACACATTGTGTGGCTGCATTAACTGCTCCCCTGTACTCGGCCTCAGCTGAAGATAAGGAAATAGTGCTTTGTTTCTTGCTTGACCAGCATATAGGTCCATGTGCAAGCATAAAGACATAACCAGAAGTTGACTTCTGATCGATACAATCACCGGCCCAATCAGAATCTGTAAATCCTACTAGTTCAAGGGATGAACCAGCAACATAATGGATACCAAAGGACTTAGCACCCTGAACATAATGAAGGATCCACTTGGCTGCCTTCCAATGGATCTCATGAGGTTCTTGCATGTGCCTAGCAACAGCCCCAACAGCATATGACAAATCTGGCCTAGAATGAGTAAGATATAGCAAGCTTCCAACAAGTTGCCTATACAACGAACTGTCAACTAGTGGTGAAGAACCCCATTCTGTAAGCTTAACTCCTGAAAGAAATGGAAATTTTGCAGACTTACATTCAGCCATCTTAAATTTCTGCAGCAAATCTGAAGCATACCTTGACTGACATACAGAAATTCCATTCACAGTTTGATCTATCTCCAAACCCAGAAATTGTTTTAGCAATCCTAGATCGGTCATGGAGAATGCACTGTGCAATGCTCTCTTAACTGAGTCAAGTTCTTTGGTGCAGCTACCAGTGATCAAAAGATCATCAACATACAGTACAATAATCAATATCAGATCACTAACATGCTGCATATACACATTTGGATCATACTTACACCTCTCAAACCCCAAAGATAGCAGAAAATTGTCCATTTTTGCATACCATGCTCTAGGAACTTGCTTGAGCCCATAGAGTGACTTGTTCAACCTGCAAACAAGTGTATGATCAGAAATAAAACCTTCAGGCTGCTGCATATATATCTCCTCATTCATATCCCTATGAAGAAAGGCACTTTTTACATCCATGTGATGAATCTCCCATCGCTTGGAAGCCCCAATGGCCAAAACTAGTCTTATGGAGTCCATCTTTGCCACCGGTGCAAATGTCTCTGTATAGTCCACTCCTTGGACCTGAGAGTAACCCTTAGCTACCAACCTAGCCTTATACTTCATATCAGAGAAATCAGATCCAATTTTGGTTCTATAAATCCACTTGCATTGCACTAGTTTCCTCTTGGGAGGAAGAGGGACCAAATCCCAAGTTTTGTTCTCATGGAGTGAGTTCATCTCCTCTTGCATGGCTGATTGCCATATTGGGTCTGTACATGCTTCTGAATATGACATTGGATCAGATCCAACCATCAAATAACATGCCTCACTCATATCAGAATTATCACATGCAAAGAAATTGTGAAATTGAGATCTAGTTTTCCTAGCATCTTGGGGATCTCCCACAAGCTCTCCGGCACTTTGAATTGTTTTCTCTTCCCACTTGGGCCTTGAGGGAGGGATATGTTTAGAATCCATATCAACATCATCTTCAGCAATATCAGAATCAGAAATATCAGAGAAAGAATCACTACTTACTTCATCATCAAGACGAGGAAATGAGCATTCCCCATCACCTTGTTCACTAGCTTGCAAAAATTCTTCCTCTTCGAATTTGACACTTCTTTCGATGAAAGTTTTGTGAGTGGATGGATCAAAGAGCTTGTAGCCCTTTGAATCCTCTGCATACCCAACCATGATTGACTCCTTGCTTTGGGGCTGCAATGCCTTTCTCTTCTCCGGTGGAGTTCTGGCCCAAGCCCTTGAGCCAAAAATTCTGAAATGTGAGACATTTGGCTTGTGGCCCATCCAAGCTTCAAATGGAGTGATTCCTTGAAATGCTTTGTGTGGTGCTCTGTTCTGAACATATGCTGCACAATTCATAGCTTCAGCCCATAATTTAGGAGACAAATCCCTTGCTTGCAACATGCAAGTTGCCATCTCTTTCAGTGCTCTATTTTTGCGCTCTGCAACACCATTTTGCTTTGGTGTGTAGGGCACTGAGTGTTGCATCTGAATGCCATGCTCTTGACAGAGCTGCTGCAAATTGTTATTGACATACTCTCTGCCATTATCAGTCCTCAAAACCTTCATGGCCTTCCCACTGAAGTTCTCAACCATGCTCTTAAAAATTTTGAAACATTCAAAGACTTCAGATTTTTGCTTAAGGAAAAATAACCAGCAGTACCTTGAGTAGTCATCGATGAAGGTGAGCACATATTTGCTGCAGCCATAGGAGGGTGTGGGGAGTGGCCCTATGAGATCAGAATGCACTATCCCAAGAGGTTGATCAGCCCTCCTTGCCTTCCCTTTGTCATACTTCTTTTCAGGATGATTCCCAATCATGCAACCCTTGCATGTTCCACTTGAAAAACTGATTTGTGGCAGCCCTTCTACCATATTTTCTTTGCTCAAAACTTGAAGATATCTATAGTTTAGGTTCCCATACCTTTGATGCCAGAGCTTGCTGGTCTCATTCCCATGTGACAGAAGCACACTTGGTGAAGAGAATTCGAGGAAGTGGGAGAACTTGTACATCTTCATGTCATGGTCTGCAACACCCTTAGCAACAATTTTCCCGGTGGAAACTTCTGATATCTCCACATCATCCTGAGTGAAGACCACCTTCTTTGCTGCTCCAGTATGTGTCATTTGATATACAGAGAGCAAGTTTGCTGCAAGATTTGGCACATACAGCACATTGGAGAAGAAGCCATTCTCCATAGAGATTTTCCCAATGCCATGAGCAGGGATTTCTGAGTCATCTCCCATTCGAATTGAGAGGCCACTGTAGGGAGCAAGTTCAGAAAACGAGTCTCTTGAGGAAGCCATGTGCCTTGAGGCACCTGAATCAATGATGAACAAAGGTGAATGAGATGAGCTAGCCACCAAATCATGGCAGCTCTCCTTGTCTTCAGAAACGCACTCCTTCTTCTTGGAACTTTCAGGAAGAGGAATATTATTTTTCTGTAGGAGATGGGTCATGGTGTCTATGGTTTTCTTCATGCATGAGCTCTCTGGATGAAAACCTCTTTGACAGTAGCTACATTTTGTCTTCTCAGCCTTCTTTCCCTTGTTCTTGACAGGATTCGAAACCCCCTCAGAGGATTTGGGCCTCTCATCCTTCTTCTTCTTCTCTTGAGGTTTCGACCCCTTGGGTTTTTGCTTGCCTCTTCCATATTTCGAATCTCCAGCTGCAAGAAATTGATCTTTTTGCTTGATGGAGCCCATCAAGACCAGCTTGTCTTGCTCTTGAGTTAGCATCTCCATGAAGTCAGCCAAAGATGGCATCTTCCATCCTCTAACTGTGAGCCTTGTGGAGTTGAAGGAAGACACAAAAACTGAGTATTCAGAACCCAATTTGGAGAGAATGGACAACACCAACTGTTCTTCTTTCTTCTCTATGCCACATTGTCTGATCTGCAAGACCAAGTTCTTGAACTTGGTGAAGAAGTCCTGGATGGAATCGAAATTCCCTGGGCTCAGTGAGACAAGCTCATTTTCGAGCTGGTGGCCTCTCATCTCATCATTCTTTCCAAACAGTGTCTCAAGCTTGATCCAAACTTCATTTGGAGTTGCTAGACTTTCTACATGAAACAGGAGGTCTCTCAAAATGTTGAGACAAAGGAGGCCAAATGCCTCATCCATTTTGTTAAAAAACTTGGATTTCTCCACAGCTGAGTTTGGCTCAACCTCAGTGCCCATTGTAATTCTGTAGAGACCCTTAGATCTCAGCAAAATCACCATTTCTGCCTTCCAATTGAAATAGTTGAAGGGAGTGAGCACGTTTGGGTGAGATGGCTCCATTCTCCTCTGCTGCAATTCGCACTTGCTGACAATGATGATCTTCAATACCTGCAAACAACTCTCAAATCACTCAGGAGGGATCTACACTAACAGATTCGAACCCTGTATGGATAGTGGGTGCATTCGGGAGAGCATCACACCTGAGAGGAGCCACTAGATTTCTCCAGTAAGCTCAAGGCAATGGCCTCAGGAATTATGTGGTTTCTCCACTGCTTCTGGCAATCCACTACAACAGTCTTGCTGGTTCGAATTCTAGCTCCAAGAGCTCTGATACCATGTAAAATCTCAATCACAGTAGGACCTAGCTACTGTGGATTCCTCACTAGTGAAATATTGCACAACATTTGCAAGAATAGCATAAATCTGTAAATGAATGAAGAACAATACACATGAAATTGGTGAATAATGTCAATATTATTAACTGTCCAAGCGTAACATAGGTTAAGAACACCCATATATACAAATCTGGAAGAATTCGAATCCATCTGGAGTGTTCACACTGATCTAGCTTAGAAATAGCTCAAACCCCCCTAGGTTGACCAAAATATCCCAAACCATCCCAAACTGGTTCGAATCAGCTGTGTGAATGCTAGGAATGACTGGACAGGCCCATGTGACCTCACACATGTGAGTCAATCATGGTTGGTTAGAGGTTTGGTAGCTAAAATTGGCCAAAATTATGACAAAGTTGGCAAGATTGTCCACAAACTGAGCAAATGCGCCCTGGGTAGAAGAGAAGCATGCTGAATGCATTAAATGGCCTGAGGAGGGCGCTCTAGGCATGCTGAATGCATTAATTTCCCTGGGGAGCGCTCCACATAGCTGGTTTGACTCAGCACTTGTTCACATTGCTAACTAGTTCAAGACAGTTTGACCATTTACCAATCTAATCAACTTAGGGATGTAATCATTAATCACTTGGGCTAATTAATCATCAATTAATAAATGATTAATGTACATAGGTGTAAAAATGTTCTAACAAGACCACCTTGTTGGGGTTGGCCCTGTATAAGTCATGTGGGTCGATGGGCTATTAGACCACCCTAGTGGGCGTCGTCCATGTGGGTCAAAGGGTTATTAGACCACCCTACTAGGTGTCGGCCCAGTCAACATTGTGTTATGTGGTTAAGTTAAGGCCAAGCTAGTAAAGGTTATTAGGCAAGTCAATTCTAGTATAAATAGAAATCTGGAGATATCTATTTGATCATTATATTCTCTCACTCACACTTGGGAGAGTGGAGCACTTGTTGAGGAGGAGGCTCTGCTGCTAGGAGAAGACTATCTCTTGTATTCTGATTGTATCATTGCTCTATCTATCTCTGAGGAAGTTATTGGGGTTTTTCACCTTTATGGTTTTCCCCAAGTAAAATCTGTGTCTCTTGTGTGCTTGCATTATTGTGTCCATGATTGATATGCTGTAGATTTGTCGTACATGTTGTTCTCTCAGTTAAGATCCTAGATCAGATTGAAGTAAATTCTGAAATTTAACAATTTTTTATCCCATGGCTAAATTAGTCATTGATCTTGGTCATTTTTAGTTGTGATCACTTAAAATAGCACAAATTTGGTCATATTTCACTTAAAAACACTATGATGACTGACGTTTTTTGTACTTTAGTCCTTTATTTCTCTTGGTAACTCTTGAATTGAAATCAATAGTCATTTCATAAATATTCTTTTTCAGGGCTGAGAACTCAGTCAAGTAATAATGGTTATCTCGCTTTACTCCCCATTTCTTTATGAAGGGTTTTCCAAATATTCTATAGTTCCAATTGAATCGTTAGGAAGGGATCTGAACCACTTGCGAGCATCACCCTCCAGTGATTGATCAAATGCTCTCATGTACACATCATCATGGTCAATAAAGATGTTATCAGTGAAATATTCAAATCGATCAACATGATTTTCAACCAAAGTACCCTTACTGCTATTGTACTTAGGTAGGAGTTTAAGGTAGTGGGTACACATGTCATTTAATGGAGTAGGAAATATCATAGTTACATGATGGATGACAACCCATTGAGGTGTTCTTGGTGGAAGTGGTGGTGGTCCTCCACTACCACTTCCTCTTCCTCCTCCTCTTGACATGAGATGTTGTGCAATTAGAATTTTAGCTTCAGGAGTGATGAAGTTTTTAGATGGATTCTTTTGAGTGGGGGATTCTCCACTCTTAGTGGGAATAATTGGAGGATAAGGTAAGACAAAAGGTGTATTGGGATTTTTGGTAGGAGACTCATGTTTAGGATTTTTGAAGATGACCTCAGACTCATAAAATTGTGGGGCAAACGAAGGCAAAGAAAAGATTCTTTGGTGATGGCTTGGTGATATGGATTTGTACTTTCCATGTCTATGTCTCCAAGAAACAAGGTCTTGAAGTTCCATAAATTCTTCATGGCTAGGGTTCTGGAGATTATGTCTGCATCTAGATTCCAAGTTTACCTTTGTGGAGTCACCAAGTGGAATTCACAACCTACAACCCGATTTTGTCCACTAAAAATCTTGGGTGCAATATTTATTGTTGTCCCCAGGGAATATCAATCTTCTTCTACGGTCCCCGGAAATGGCACCAAAAAATATGTTAGTCCTCGAGGCGTTCTAAGGTTGTATTTAGAACTGTGCCTAGGCATCAATAATATTGTTTCTTACAATTTATGGCCAATACTTTAATCAAGAATCATGTCATTTGCATCAATTACAAACACAGAGGACATCCATAATCATGTTTTAAATGTGGGAAGCACTTCTGGTATGTTAGTAAAAACTTGGAATAAATGGATGAATGAAATGGCCTGAATAAAGGTGTTGTAAAGTAAATCTTTATGCGATGTTACAAAAAACGTACTGAGTAGAAAGAATTCAGTAGTTATAATAGAGTAATAAGAAAGTAAACCCAATCATTGTAGGAATAAACCAATCAATATTAAATTGATATATAATGAATACTTCACAACACACAATGAAAAAGATACCCATAACCACATTTGAATCAAATATTAGTGGAATATTAAACCATGAGGGCATGAATTAACTTTTCCAATTACAAAAATAGTTCAAAGAGAAGAAAATACAAAAGAAGGAGATACTAACTGCACATATCCAGAGCTTAGAATCCACACAAATCCATGATAGAGATTGAATGTCTTCTTTCCATTACTTAATCAGACAAAAATATTCAGAAGTTACACTTCTTACAAAAAGAGTCGATCCTTCTAATCACTTGTTCTGATCTATTTATAGCCTTTTAGGCATTACAAAATTTCCAACAAAATTTTGTTATGAAATAACAACTTTCAGCTTTGCCAACTATTTTAAACAAAAATTTGTTACAAAAATACTATCTAGCAACTTGTTGTTGACTCGCTGGAGGATATTGAGGTCCTCCCTATTGAGGTAGGGTGGGGCACTTCAATGATGATGAAGCTCCAACTATCAAGTACATTGCATTTCTTTTCCGTTGATTTAGTTGAAGGAATCTGGTTATGCTCTTCCATTATTTGCCTAATGGATACTAAAAAACTTTTAGTTCTTTGAGTACCATTCATAGATCAGTATAATTCTCAAAAGTGGGTTTGGGAAAAGATTTTAAAATTTCTTGAAGGTCACTGAGGATTTCGAAGTCTAGACACAATTTTTCCACAACTGCCTTTCCATCTAAATCTCCATGAACATCTACTAGATTGATTTCATAATTATGTGCCTCCAATAACATAACATTGTAATGATCCGTATGGTACATATTTCCATGTCCATCCCAAAAGGAGGGAATGCCAAGTTGAAACACACTGCTGAATAGATATTTAAAAGAGCGAACATCATGGGGCAGCTGGTTAGCATTGTCACCAACTTTTTCAACCATCATACCTTTGGTGATTACTTTGTTAGCCTCTATGATGACTTTTGTTCTATCTCGAACAACAT
Organism: Larix kaempferi; assembly: GCA_027924585.1. Classification (NCBI taxonomy): domain Eukaryota; kingdom Viridiplantae; phylum Streptophyta; class Pinopsida; order Pinales; family Pinaceae; genus Larix; species Larix kaempferi. Next base: position 8,872,803 of record BSBM01000229.1, read on the forward strand.
AAGTTTGAAGTTCATCAAACGTTTTCTCATTTAAGAAATCGATAACTATCTTTGTGATCTCTATCTTTTTGTCCACACTATTCAAGATAGCGCAAGAATATTGGGAAGTTGTCTCAATGATTTCCCACTCTTCTTGTGGAATAAAAAAATGGCTTCACTGAGATGTTATGAGTGCTACAATCTATTTCCAGATATCGAACCTTGCAGTCTTGAGTAAAGTTTTACCCATTAGCGTTTTGGATGAATATTGAATGTTCCTCTGTAAGCTTACTTTTGACTACTACAATTCATAAATGGTCATGTATCTTTTAGTTACCTCTTCATTAGAGCTCCTTTGCTCATCACTTTTTTGCTTTAGCTAGTCTTATACATGATTCAATTGAGCGTCCTTGAAGCTCATTTATTTTATTGCTTGGGAAAGATTTCATGTTGGGTCACCTAAAGAAGTGGCTTGCAAGGCTGCTGATTTTTAAAGCAGAATATCTTGATTTTGGTTTTTAAGTTCCTCTACTTCACTTTCTAGCAAAACAATTCTTTCTTTGAGCATCTGGCTATCTGCTAGTGCTTTATCCAGTTCAGAATGGATTTCCAGAATCTCAGTTGTTTGAAAATGCTCAAAGTGGGAGTATTGAGCTTCTTCTTCAATCATGTGATCTCCTTATCTTTATCATTCAGCATGTTTTGGATAGGAGTAGCATCACTTGGGTCCTATACTAATTTGGTAATCTACTACTCCAAATCAACAATATTTAGCTGCTTAGATTTATTTGAGTATTTTTTTTTCTTCAGCCGTCGTTCTAATCTGTTAACTACAACCTATATCTTACTAGTGCTCATCATATATTTCATCACATCCCTATACACACCTTCACCTATATGATGGTGAAGTTCCATGATGTCCTTTGAAGGGAATGCATCCAAATTAACTGTGACTTGGGTGGTTTTGAAATTTGAAGGAACTTTCTTACCTCCTAGTGCAATTGGTTCCAAAATGGCCATTCTTTAGGATCCCTTTCCTTAAGTCTAATGCAAACAACATTCTAGACTGATGTCCTGTCTCAAGATCCTTCTTTGGAAAAATATTTTTTTGGAGATCTATATTATCATCCTTAATACGGGAATACAAACCAAACAATCTGGCTTTAACTGGTGACGTGGTTACCAAAGAATCCTACTAAGAGGTTGTCTCCTTCTTATGAGTCCATGTTGCACAGGGAAAATTTTCCAAAATGATAGGTGCTAAAGATGTGGGAGTGGGATTTAGTTGTAATGTCGTGATGGACACTTTTTCATACTTATACTTCTTTGACTGGGACTCATCACTTTCATATTTAACCCTATCGATATCAGAGGTTGGTTCATATGTAGGCCTTTTCCCCAGAATATCAACTTTATGTGCAGTGGGAATAACTAGGGATACTACTGATTATGTTTGTCTTTTCCCAACTATCTAGGGTGGCAACCTTGTCTATCATTGGATGTGACTCATGAGGATAAACTGTTGACCTTGCAGCCTGCCTTTTTCGGGATATGATCCCTTTAGGATCATACTTCCATGCAAAAATTGTAGAGAATTTAAAAGTAACCATCATTTATTCAACCACTTCTTGCATGGTCATGTTTCTTACTTTAAAAGGCCCTACTTCACTAGGAACTTGGAAGGTACTACGGTTATTTTCCTTCATGAAGTGCACTTCATCGCAATTGAACCTCTGGTGAATATATTCCAAGGAAGCAAGTCTAGGAGTCAGAAATATTGGTAGCTTATACAGGGCTAATTCTTCTCCATAGACTCAAATATGAGTATGGTTTTCAAGCAAAACCAATCTCCCATTGAGTCATTGGGATTTAGTAGAAGCAGACTCTTACATTCTAGAAATAATCTAGGTGGAGGAGAATCAAATAATAGGGAATAAATATTAGTCATGACGGTATTCACGAACAAAGAAAAACCTTCATTATTTGGTTGGATAATTGACTTTTGAAGATCATCTCAATGAAAGAACTCTTTGTTATTGTAAATGATCATATAGAGAAAATATGAGGTGAACATGAAAATATTTTTGGTAGCAAAACTCTTGAACTGCAAGTGCATATATTGAGCAAGGAAATATGCAATATCTAACTTGATTGGTGACTCATGTGGTCATAAATTTAGTAGAAAAAGAAAACCTAAGGAAGCATCATCAATGATTAAGTCATGATCATAACCGAGGATCTAGCATACCATGGATACTATAGGACAAGCTTGCTCTGAGAATACTTATAAAATGAACATAGATTGTGCTGTAGGCATGTTTGCTTCAAGGGGAATTAACATTCTGATGAATGCCTCCCTGTTCTCCAATGAAAATTCTCTATTTTTCACACCCAAGATCTCCGCATGAGATTTGAAGCTAGAACTATCTTCTTCAGTGTCTATCATTTCCATGAGGATATCCTTTTTAATTGGAGATACAATCGATCCAATCTAGGAGATAATGACATTCTTTTCGAGCACATGTTTCTCTATGCACCACTACACTAGCTTCGAGAAAGCTCGAGCCTAAGGTAAAACCATCTTTTCCAATCTAAAGCCCCATAGGTTGAATGAATCATTTCCACTCTTTTTTTGGTCCTCAGCCTATCGGGATAACAGATGTAGGTTCAAAAATGAGAGCATAGGGTCATGGATGTCAAAGTGGTCATCCCCCAAGTGATTCTCCTTGTTAAGTGGAGAAATTGCAGAGGGGGATACTTCAAGGTCTGTGACAAATGCCATGGTGGATATTGCAAACTATTTGCAAGGATGATATATTCTTTGAACAAGCTTGAACTCAGCTAGTGCAGAAATAAAATAGCAGGGGAGCTCAAGGAAGAAGAAAAATGAGAGCTTAAACATTTGAATAACGCACATATAGAGCGGGAATTTGAAAATGAGAAACTTAAATGAGTTGTATACGCGACACCAAATGATTGGTCCTTTAAACGAGGGGTGCAAGGGCCATTATTGATAAAATTGCGGTGGAAATAGCCATTGGGTAAAAGAAGGGTGGGTCCATGCTAGAGGAAACATACTCATAGGGAAATTTCAGGTATCTATGAACGAATGATCAAGAGATTGCTTTTCGGTCCCTGAATAAGCCTGGGGATGACACATCGAGCAAGCAGTTTTTGTTCAAGGTTGTGTCAGGCCCTTTAAACATCGAGTAGATAAATGAGCCCAAAAAAATTACAGCATAAGGTGACAACCACTTATCTTTTTTCGACCCTTGAAAGGAGAGGTTTCAGGGATGCATTAAGGTGGTTTTCTCAGACCACTTTTGAGGTCCCGAATTCACAGTGTGCAAACATGTGTCCAAGCAGTTTGGGATTCAGGATCATGCGTAACAATTATCTGTCAAGCATTTTGAGAATCCTGAAAACGTGTGAACCATTGATCTGATACAAAACAAAATATCAAGGATTTGAAATTACGAGTATATACGTAGCATGTGATGAGACACTTCCTTGTTATGAAATTATACCCCATGGTCTTCGGACTATGCCACTTTATCAATGTGTTCATGTGGCGGTTTCAGGGCTCCCTAAAAGCGGTATTAAGACACTACTTTTTGGGCCCTGAATAAAATTGAAGCTACCACGTGGCTAAGCAATTTAGCTTTCAAGTCTCTAACTCTTAGTTTAAATGTCATACACCCATGACCCCTGAAGTAATCTCCACCGTCGATCTAAAATTGATCTAATAAACTTTGGAGATCGCTTGATGCTACAGTCTCCAACTTTGTGATCATTCCAATGGTAAAGCCTGAGTCATTGCCCTTTGGATTTAAGATTGTGGCCACATGATACAAATGGACATGCTTCACCTATGATCAACTGCGCTTCTTGTTTTCCACTATGAAAATATTTGTACTAACACTCCATACCTTCCTGCACTGATCTTTTCTTTGGTATACAGAGGTATTGCATCTGCTATCAGATTGGAAATCCTTATCAACTTTCTTCATCTATCATTTTATAGTCTTCCCTGACTTTCCATAGTATTGAACCTTGTGACCAATTTTGTTGCATTTGTAATAGACAATGTTACGACAATATTTTCCAATATGTCTAGTCATTGTGCATTTCCAACATTAAACAGACTTGCGTGAGTTCGTCTTTATTTGCACAAACTCCTTTGAAGCCCTTTTTCAATCCTTGGCAAGCCTTATTTAAGGGGTAGATACTAAATTAAATATTAGTACTTTCTACCATATGCATACCGATCAGTTGTGAAATTCTCTCACACGGGTGGATCTCCAATAGTAAGACAATCCTAACGATGTTTAACATAGATCTACAGAAAAATACAGACAAATATCATACAGGAAGGAGAGTTCTGAGTGTAAAAAATTTTCATATCATTCATCCACAACATGTGAGAATTTAAATAATATTACATGTAAGAAAGTTCATGGATCCATTGAATTTCATTCAAATTCCAATTGAAGAGACAATCTTAGTTTGCATTGGATCCATCTCCTGAAAAAAACTAGTGGCAACTAATGATGAGTGGCGAGTTAATTGAAGGTGGTTGGTGCATGATGGAGACACTAGGAGTGGAATTATGAAAGGAGAACCCAAGGAGGCATATTAGGTGACTTGTAGTGGTCAAATGAGGTTCTATTACACTCAGTCTCGGTGAATCTAGGTAGAAGGGTCAGTTAACTAGGAAACCAAGGGGAAACGACACCTTAACTCAAGGAACTAACACTACTAACTCCTAAAATCATGCATGGGGGAACATTAATAGTCAAATAGTGTGGATAGGGTGCTCTAAGTGGATATGGAGGCTAATGATGACCAATCTAAAGCACTAGGGCGTCAACAACATAGTCTAGGTGCTAGGTGACTCAATTACTAATGCACGGAATGCATGACTGATGCATTAAATGCATGAATGTATGAAAAACCAAGGTCTATATAGATAGTATGTTCCAAAACCCCCCCTGAAGCCTGAATTTTAAAAAATAAAGAAACTTAGGGCCTAGAAACAAAGGCTAAGTGTAGTGCCCCTAGACTTGTGTAGACATTGAGGGCACCTGCTGAGTGACCCGGCTGATTGAAACATTAATTAAATAACCTTTTGACCTTATTTTTTTGAGTATGTGTATCTTAATTATTGAGGTAAATGAATAATTGCATATGTTAAACGATTAGCTATGACTATGGAAAATTATGTTGATGGATAATGCTTAACGACTAGCTGTATGGTGATTATGTATTTGGCGACGAAATGTATATTTGATAAGATGAATGAGCAGTTTGAATAAATCATAAATATTTAACAATGATAGAGTTAGAAACCAGATGATGATTGTTGAGAACAGTGCTACTAATAATTTGTTGCGAGAAGTGTGTGTAGAAACAAGTGAGACGGTTCACCAATGGACACACAAAGGAACATGGAGGGTCATAGAGTACGGGTAAATCACACACAGGGGAAGCGACGACGATGTCAACTTCCGACAAGAATACCACGCATGAGCAGATAAGCATTGATCCGCTTGCTCGAGAGGAATGCGTGAGGACGTATGAGGTGGGCCACGATGGAGCTGGTCACGTACGAGTTGAGGGGCGCGCAGTGAGAACGGACTCACTCCTCAGCGCCATTAGTCCCTAGATAGCATGTAGACGGAGGATGGATGGTAACGATTCCTAGAATCCCTACAAGAGTTCCCGCCAGTCAAAACGGAAAGATGGTGGCAGAAGGGCCCAACGATGCGGTACCCTGTCAAGAACGGAAAGAATGGATGCAAGGACCCAACGAGGTGGTACCATGCCAAGGAATGGAAACCATGGATGATTGGACCCGACGGAGTGGTGCCATGTCAAGGGATTAAAAAAATTAAGGAACCAGGAGCCCAACGACGCAGCACCGTGATCCTAGTGAGTTTGATTGTTAAATTAAACTGGATAAAAACTTAGGAGAATAACTCTAGATTATTACTTAGCAAATGCATAACAATAGCTTAGACATTTGCACATGAATAGTTATTTTGTTGAGCATTTAAATTAATAGAAATTATTATTTAGGAGCAAAATAGATTAGACACCTAGTCAACTAAAAGCTAGGAGTTGATTAAAATATCTGGGGGACAAACTAGAGCAAACTTAGGGATGTAGGTGCACTTCCCAGAGAAATTGACACTTGGATGGGTGAGTGTTTTAATTAAATAAATAATTAAAAATAATTAATTATGCATGAAGCGACATGTGTCGCAGGAGATTTCCCTTTATAAGGAAGGCTTAAGGAATGGGTAAGGGGCCCATAATTTGGACGATTGTCGTAATTTTCGAATGCCTCAAAGACTTGCTGCTATCTAAGGGTTTGGCTTAGAAATCCTGGTGGGAAGGGAAGCCCAAGCTGAATTTCTGAAATACTTGTGTGAGCTCTACGACCCAAAGCTCGGGGGAGGCCATGCGACTGAAAGCATGAGCCTATGGTTGGGTGGCGAAGCTAACGGTTGCTTCTCCTATGGTTAAACGAGCTTTGCTGGAGGGATCCTACAGAAGACTCAGACAACAATGGACCAGCTGGATCGGGTTGACAGGTTAAGTTTCAGGTTCTGTTCAAGGGGACCCTAAAGGAGGGGTTCTACATTTGGTATCAGAGCCGGTCGAGCCTTGAGGGCACCGGACTCATATTTTTATCAGAGGTATTCTTTGGTGAATCATCAAGCAAGGATTGATCCAGATCGAACAAATCTCCAGCATGCTCATCACCATACTACCGATCGTCAAAACAGGTTTATCATTTAGTGTATTTGTTTTGTTAAATTCCTTATAGTTGAATATGTGAAAATGAATCTCTGCATGTGTATTTATTTAGAAAATTCGATCGTTGGTTCAGGATTGAACATTATAGAAACAGGGTATTAGATCTATATATATTTTCTTATTTCAATCTCCGTGGGTATTTTTATTTAGATATTCTAGTTGATAGATCCAGATCAAAACTGTAATTTGAGTATCCAATTTTTTTATCCTTCTTGTTATCTGTTCGTGAACCCTTACGATTTGGTAGTACTCGTTCCTGCAAATTATAGATGATTCCCAACTATTGTATGTTTCTGAATCCTTGTAACTTGGAGGCTTGTTCGTTTTTCGTCCAACAATATTTTTGGATCTTGTTAGATCTGCTTAAACGGTCTGAATACCAAGCTCAAAACACTCTTTTATCTTCCGTGCCCTAACTTGACGGGTGCTGAGTCGATGTGAACCCCATATTGTATATTTGTTGGACTATGTTCTTAATGGTGTTCACCGAATCGTTTTGGATGCCTTCCCTTGTTACTTCTAAAAAAAAATAAAAATTACTTGTTGAGGACTGCCTTATGCCGTCTTGACTCTGCTCAGTCCCTGATCTATAATTAGACCGTGTGCTGAATAACAGCTAACTCAACCATAGTCCTCAACTCGTACCCTGGCCGTGAACAACCTGAGATACGCCTTTGGGAATTATATTCTGTGCCTGTCTAGCGGATCTCCGTTTCATCTCTCCACCTTACTGACTCAGCCGGTGACTTTAATTCTCTGAATGCCATTGTCTCTGTCGCTCAGACCTCAGTTCATCACGCCGTTGCCCATCTTGGTTGTGTATCGAAAGTTATGGAACACTTTCTACCTTTATTGATGAAAAACAGCTATACTCCTGTTAATGACCATGATGCTCTCTGTCTAACGCCCGGGTCATTAACTTCCCTGTCAGTATGCTCTGCGGCAACTTTGGTGGAGGAGATGTGCGAGTCACCTTAGACTTGGCGTTCAGTTCCACGCGTCATTAAAACCGGTGATAGAGAACTGGATCGATAGTGTTTAATATTGGTAGTAGCTGACGAGAAGTGCCGGTAGTCGCTGAGTGAGATGCTTTGCAATCACACTTCTTTAACTAAGTGATGGTTAAACTATTGATACTGTTCGTCCGCAACTTAAACGCAGAGACAACTCATGCGCTAATCAAGCTGTGAGAGAGTGAAGTTGATCCCGTGTATTAGATATTAGAGATATGTATGTGTATAAAAGAAATGCATCTTGTTTACAGCCCAGGAGTTCATAGCACCCAGAACAGTCCGCCCAGTAGTGGTTGGTTGGACTGTCTTTCACGAAGAGCGATCTGCATCAAAAATTGCTTGTCAAAGAAATATGGTGATCTCTGCCTTATTTAATTTCTGCTTCGGATCTTTGTGTTATAAATCCTCACCCTATAGAAGTTTGATTTATGCTTTATAGATATTATTTGAAAGAGTTGCAATTCGGTGACGATAGCTACATCAACCAAGTTTGTATAGTATCTGCGATCTCCGCATCGTGTGTCACTGATAGAAGTTATATTTAAACTTTTGTATAGCTGCAACCATTATTAGATAGAGTTATCCATTCTCTAATTTCTACGTGCTGCCCAATGGAGTGAGTCGCTGTTGACTGTATGGGAGATGGACGGCTGGTTAGCCGATCCATGTTCTCCATCTCTGTTTTGTTTTTATTACTGTAAATGTTGCGACTGTGTTTAGTATTAAGATATATACATATCTGCCCTAGCACCGCATGGATCCCTTCCATTTCCATTATGTATGTTGTGTTTCTATGAACAACGTAAGGACACCGAGGAAGGCTGCGTTTGGCCATAAACCGTGTAAACACTCTCGTGTTGAATCCCTCTAGAGTAATGCTAAAAAGAACGCATTTTATTTATCTTAATGATATTTGCTCGAAAACATCTTTTATTCAGGTTTCGTCTGTGAGTCTTACTAGAGATACGTTAGAGACTCAATCGTAACCGGTAAAATTGGTAGTTAGCATATATATATATATATTTAAAACAGATCGGATTTCACATTTAAAACTTTGTATTTAGTTTTGCTTAGATCGAGTCTGTATTTCGATTACAGCACTCAGTCTTTTCAGACGGGGTTCCATATTTAGTTCAGTACTCTATTTCACCAAAAATGTAGATCAAATCGATATCAGTGCAATATTATATTTTCTGTATTCTATTTCCCCAGAACGCACATCAAATCGATTTGGGTGTTATTTTATATTTGCAGTTTAAAATTCGCTATCTGATCTTCATTATCAGCTTGGCTTTATTTTATCTTTTCAGCATACTACTTCTCCAAAAATGCAGATCAATAGATCTCGGGGGCTTGCATTGCGATTTTAGTATTAATTTTTTTTTGTTTTTAATTCGGATCGAGTTTTGACCTTAAAGTTATTCTTGTTTTGGATTAACTAAAAAAATTAGGATTAAACTTATTACTGGATTAAACTTTTGATCAATTCATCCTATACTATCATCCTAAATTCTTTTGCAATATGTGAAAGAATCTAAGGTCTCTCTCTCTGTTGCACCAATTCATGTGTAAGGACATTTATTATGGCAATTATTTCAATATTTTTATTGTCTTGTACTTTCTTGCTAAAGTTTGTCTATTAGATAGACGTTTTATTTATTTAAATTATCTGCTATCCAATAGTTAGTGTTTGACATAGTTGTAGATGCCAATCTTTGTTAAACTCCAGCAGAGTCAATTGAGGTGTAATTAGCATCATAACCAACAGTTTATGTGCGAATAAGCCATTGCTTGTTTGAACCTCACGAGGCTGACACATTTCATCAAATGGGAAGTCGGCGGTCTACTTGCCAGTATTCCGAAGGATGGATTGTAGCTTGGAGGTGGTTCTATACAAGTTTTGCTTGTGATGGTGAACTTCACTTCCATCGCCATTGATGGGGTCCACTTGGAGCTGGTAGCATGTGCAGCCCGATTGACTTCTGTAGCATGGGGCCGTTATCCCTGTAAGGTGGGCACATTTCAAAGTAAATGGCCATTAATGTGATGGACAAATAATAATCCTTTTCATGGACTTTGTGGACAAGGACGTGCATCACATTGGTGTACATCTTGTAATTGTAATGCAATCCTCCCTAGATGTTTTTAAAGTGAAAGCGATCTAAACTATCATTGTCATCAATTACTGTTTGGCCGATTTGGAGACCAATCTGTAATCAAATCTAACTCTGTGATTTACCTGAGTTCAATTTATACTTTGTCAGTCCACGCCCTCTTGTTTATATATGTGTAGAAAGGATTAATGAAAGAAGTAGTAGATTCAGTAAAAGGAAGGGTGTATAAACTAGTAGATTCAATAGTTGGTGATATATATATATAAAGCAGAAATATATTATGTCGTTGACTAAGCATATTATTCAGATGGCTAAGAAGCATTTGCATAGGTGGCTATGGCAGTTTACTCACTACAATATTCAGTGGTTTAAGCACCAACGGCCGCAGCAATATATCCTGTTACTTAAGCTGGAGATCCGACACCCCTAACATATTCAGTTGTTAAGCCGTTGATCCAAATCTAGCCTTATATTCTGTTGGTTAAATTGTTAGCGCTAATTGAGTAAAGTAAGTACCAGTCCCATACCCGGAAGTAGCAGTTCAAAAGCGAGTCGCTTCAGTAAATGAGCGAGAAAGCTTGAAGCCGGGGCGAGGTGATACAAGAACGAGAGGTGGAGTGAGGCTAGGTAGGACAGACGTATATTATTATTGGCTCAATAATTTGGATTAGCTCAATAATTTGCGGTGTAATATACTATGAGGCTCACTATGATGTGAAGAAGCTCTAAGGCAAAGGAGAGTGAAATAAATCAGGTCGGAGGGAGGGTGAGACCGTAGATAAGGGATGGGATCAGAGGGTAGGAAAGATAGAGACATCTTTCCTTCTTTTTGTTGAACCCTGGTTATGGCCAAGTCTGGAATGAAGATCTGCTCACCCCTTAAAACTCTCTTATGTGTTGAATGGCTATGATTTGTTCCAACCCAATCACGCAAATATTATGAAATCATGGAAATGAGAGCGCCACGTATCTCTTAGTAGACTTAGTATTTAATTGAGCTGTTTGTTTTCTCGTCTATAATGGACAATCATCACGATAGTTATGACGATTGTTATGTGACAGACTGGGCAGTGGGCAGTGGTAACTCCATCTACCATTGATTACGGTGTACATTCAAATCATTATGCAGGCAATAGTCTCCGCGTAGCCTAGATGAATTGACAGCTTCCTTCCAACCCACCGATTGCAGATTGACGCTATCGATTAACTAGAAGTAAGATCCTGACTTTGTCGTTGGCGTGGTGGGTAGATAAATAAGTGGTGGATCGCCATGACTCTGTCAGTGGTTAAATGCATTTAATACAAGAAATCAGAGTATCCAACTTGGACAATAAATACGGAATTATGAGATGATAAGCCAATAACATCTTAGCCTAGACTAAAAGATTCTTTATATGTAATTATTCTATATAAATGTTTAAGGCACTAATTTGGCTACCTTAAACATACGAAGAGTTAAGTAAATGAACGATGACATTGTAGTGATACAAATAAGTTACATTAAATTATTGGTTTGCAGAATAATCCTCTCGGATTCTTCAAAGGAGAAAACTAACATATTTAACATATTTACCGTAATATTTAGTATTAAGAAATATTATACGTGATCTATTCATACTCCATGGGAAAAGTATTAGCCCAACAAAGAATTAAGTTTGTCTCTATTTTAGGTATAATTGGGTAAACTTTTTTTAATCAGATGTGTATTGGACTATGTTGTTGTGCTTAAGGACATACAACTGATAAATAAATTGGGGTTTTGAAAGTGATGACATTATCAATTAAATGAAGGTTTAGATAGATACATTCTATATTATCATGGTAAAATGTAATTTCATAACGATTAGCAATAAGTTTCCATACTCTTGGACATTGATTATGTAAAAAAGTACTTTGGGAAAAGGGTTTGTAAATATTGAGAAGAAAAAAATTATGTTAATGCACTACATAAAATTATATTCATGTGCTTTAGAAATTACTAGGGTAAGAAGGTCCTCATAAATATAACAATAAGCATTAGGTTGGGATCCCCTTTGAAATGGTATTATGAATAATCTTAATGAATAAATTGCATACCAGACCTTAGATTTAGTGAGGATCTCTAAAATAAAGATCGAGTTGGTATTTATCACAAGTTCTTAAACCTAAATGCAATTATTCATTAAGGAGACTAACTTACGGACTTGGTTTGAAAGAGTGTAATTGTTATATTCACTAAAGAATTGTGGACTATGCTTAATAAATTAGAAGTGGTGGTTTTTAAATAATAAACTTGATAGATTATCATGTTAGTTACTTCAAAGATTAAGTTGAGTTGAAAGGCAATTATTAGTGTTTAAAATTGTATATCCTAGAGAGTTTTTAATGCCATATTATGAATTAAACTAACATGTTTGGGACAAGTTTAAGGAAGATTTTCACACTCCATATCCCATGGGACTATTGTGGGTATCGGGTAGGATTGAAGTAAAAGATGAGATTAGGTTATCGTAATTATAAAAGTTACATTTGTTATATAACCGAAGGGGAAGGGATTGCAATTGAGATATCTAATTTCTTAGTTTCCTTTCAATTATAAAAAGTTATATGTTATGTGAGATTGCAATTGGGTTATCCAATTCTTAGTTTTATTATAACATGCTATACATTAGGTGTTGAAAGGAAAGATAACTAGTTATGCCTAAAGAAGTATAATTGTGGGAAATAGTTATAGATATGTGAAAGGAAATGTTTGTATGTGATAAAGGATTAGGGTTATAATATGATTGTTGAAATTATCTTATCTCATTTACAGGAATTGACATGACTGATACCGAATGGAAAATCATATGAGTTATAAAAGTAATGTATTACCCTTGAAAGGTATAGTGTCAAGTTACTCAAATTATAATCATAAGGGTTTGGATTTACAAATTAGATTGTTAAGCTTATTTATGCTTTATATCAAATAAAGGGTTAGATATCTTATGAAAAGGTTAGAAATTAATATTAAGATAGTAAGTTTGACAAAGTCTAAAAAAAATGATTTATTGCACTTGAGGAGTATGGTACATCACATGCTTTAATTGGATTTAGAAAGGAATTTAATATATAAATCTTGAATTGTAAAACTTTCCTACTCATTTATATCGTGATGAAATAGTTAAAGACCATTGTTGGAAGGGTTAGTAGATTGGGTTATTGAATTATAAACTTCTTACCTTCTTATGTTGAAAGGAATTGGGGCATGTAATTATGGGGAATTGAAACTTAGAAAACCAACCAAAATGGTCAATTGAAAACATTCTTGTTGAATGATGTATGAAGATGATCAACACAATGAACTGAAAATAAGAAAACTAACCTCAAGACATGGTCAAACCTTGATGAAAATATGAATAGCCCGAGATAGAACTCGATGAGGTTGAGAAAACACACATTGTACGACTTGATGAGCATGTCGAAGTAATCTTATGACAACAGAAATGATGAAATGAGGTAAGGATGTGATAATATCATTAACCGGGACATGATGATACTGAAGAAAGGACTAAGAGATAAATTTTTAAAATTTTCGGCTAAGTCACTAAGTTTCGATGCCTCGAATCCTATCAATTTGAGAACCAACATTTAAGGTTGTTTGGAAGTAATCTTATGGAAATCGGCTTGGCAGTTATTTGAAGGTCTCTCTTGATTTGTTGAAAACCGTGATTATATCTTACCGAATATTTTATGATGTTTACCTTCTTATCTTAAAGGGAAGATAATCATATAAATTTGAAACCTTTCATGGATATGTTATATCTTTGGGTGGATTTTGACACATGCAGCTTGTTGAAATTTGGACATCGTAGAACTTTGTGAATGAATAAGAGACATAGAAAATCTAGTTCGAATTGACAATTATTGAATGTATTATCAGATGGATATTATATGAAATTACAATTGAGTTCCTGAGGATGTATTGGAACCATGATGGATGAAAAATGAAAACTAATGATTAGAACCGCTTGTGCTTATGGCCTTGATTGTTGTAGAAAAATAGAAGAGAATGACAAGAAGATGAAAATTGGAAACTGAGGAAAATGCTAGCATCGAAATTACAAGAACAAAAATTAACTTCGGGACGAAGTTCTATTTAAGAGGGGGTGTATGTAATGCCCCTAGAATGACTGTGGACCTTAAGGGAACCTTTCGAGTGACCCGACTGAACAACTTCGATATAATGGTCTCTTGAGCCTTCTTATGCCTTAAATGATTGAGGACAACCTGAAGATGTAAATGACGACAATAATTGATAAATGAATTAAGGAATTAAATTCTATGTGTGGAGAGGGATAATTGATTGATTACATCTTGATTAATGATTAGCCCTCATTGATCAAGTCAAAGTGCAATAGGACAATTACAGTCCTAGCTCTGCGACTTGGGAGGATGCAACTAAGATGCGTCGTAGCTTTCCATTTTTTATTCTGAACTTCGGGACGAAGTTCTAATTAAGTAGGGGTGTATGTAGTGCCCCTAGACTTGTGTAGACATTAAGGGCACCTGCTGAGTGACCCGGCTGATTGAAACATTAATTAAATAACCTTTTGACCTTATTTTTTTGAGTATGTGTATCTGAACTATTGAGGTAAATGAATAATTGCATATGTTAAACGATTAGCTATGACTATGGAAAATTATGTTGATGGATAATGCTTAACGACTAGCTGTATGGTGATTATGTATTTGGCGACGAAATGTATATTTGATAAGATGAATGAGCAGTTTGAATAAATCATAAATGTTTAACAATGCTAGAGTTAGAAACCAGATGATGATTGTTGAGAATAGTGCTACTAATAATTTGTTGCGAGAAGTGTGTGTAGAAACAAGTGAGACGGTTCACCAACGGACACACAAAGGAACATGGAGGGTCGTAGAGTACGGGTAAATCACACACAGGGGAAGCGACGACGATGTCAACTTCCGACAAGAATACCACGCATGAGCAGATAAGCATTGATCCGCTTGCTCAAGAGGAATGCGTGAGGACGTACGAGGTGGGCCACGACGGAGCTGGTCACGTACGAGTTGAGGGGCACGCAGTGAGAACGGAGTCACTCCTCAGTGCCATTAGTCCCTAGATAGCATGTAGACGGAGGATGGATGGTAACGATTCCTAGAATCCCTACAAGAGTTCCCGCAAGTCAAAATGGAAAGATGGTGGCAGAACAGCCCAACGATGCGGTACCCTATCAAGAACGGAAAGAGTGGACGCAAGGACCCAACGAGGTGGTACCATGCCAAGGAATGGAAACCATGGATGATTGGACCCGACGGAGTGGTGCCATGTCAAGGGATTAAAAAAATTAAGGAACCAGGAGCCCAACGACGTGGCACCGTGATCCTAGTGAGTTTGATTGTTAAATTAAACTGCATAAAAACTTAGGGGAATAACTCTATATTATTACTTAGCAAATGCATAACAATAGCTTAGACATTTGCACATGAATAGTTATTTTGTTGAGCATTTAAATTAATAGAAATTATTATTTAGGAGCAAAATAGATTAGACACCTAGTCAATTAAAATCTAGGAGTTGATTAAAATATCTGGGGGACAAACTAGAGCAAACTTAGGGATGTAGGTGCACTTCCCAGAGAAACTGACACTTGGATGGGTGAGTGTTTTAATTAAATAAATAATTAAAAATAATTAATTATGCATGAAGCGACATGTGTCACAGGAGATTTCCCTTTATAAGGAAGGCTTAAGGAATGGGTAAGGGGCCCATAATTTGGACGATTGTCGTAATTTTCGAATGCCTCAAATACTTGCTGCTATCTAAGGGTTTGGCTTAGAAATCCTGGTGGGAAGGGAAGCCCAAGCTGAATTTCTGAAATACTTGTGTGAGCTCTACGACCCAAAGCTCGGGGGAGGCCATGCGACTGAAAGCATGAGCCTATGGTTGGGTGGCGAAGCTAACGGTTGCTTTGCCTATGGTTAAACGAGCTTTGCTGGAGGGATCCTACGGAAGACGCAGACAACAATGGACCAGCTGGATCGGGTTGACAGGTTAAGTTTCAGGTTCTGTTCAAGGGGACCCTAAAGGAGGGGTTCTACACTAAGGTCATCCTTTACCAAATTTATTTGTCCTTATTAACCGATGAAAGAAGGAAAACCCAGTGGGACAAAAAATCCTATCAAAAAGTACATGTCATAGAGAAAAGGTATTCACAATGTATTCTTCTTCACTTGAATGAGCTGAATATACTGGTTCTTTGTGGGAGACTTGATGAATATGTTGTAGATTCCTTGGTCATGCATAAATTTTTAAATGCAATGTAGACAAAAAACAAGTGTAGGAGCCCCTTTGAACTTGATTTCTATTGATGGAGGGGCATCAAAGGAATGCTTCTTGATGTGAACATGTACATAATCATATTTGATAAAATAATCAAATATGGAAAATACATTTGTGATATCATCTCCTAACCAAAAAAAAATTAACTATGTTAGAGCAATATTATACCTTAGTACCTTAATCATTAATTAATTAATGGTTATTAGGTACTAAACGGGTTAATAATACATCCCTAGGTGTGAAACTTGTTATTATGAAGTGTTTTGGACTTATTTGGATAAGTGTGAACAAGTTCATAGTGTATGAGCCAAAGTATGGGCCAAGAGGTGGTCAAACTAGCTGTTAGGAATGCTTATCCAAGCATTTTCTGCCCCAGCATGCCTAAGGCACCCTCTTTCCCTGTTTTAAGGAAACACATTGACCAAGGGCACTCATTCTCTGTATGTGGACAATTTCCAATCCCTAGGTCATTTTTGGCATGCCTAAGCCTAACCAACTTCTACCCAACCTTATCCTCACATGTGTGAACCTCATTATGACTTCCCATGCTTACCCAGTGTTCACATGCATATTTTGAACCTATTTGAGTTATTTTAGAAACCATTTTGGTTAACCTAGGGGGGATTGGGGTAAATCTAATCTAGCTAAGTGTGGACACTCCAAGTGGATATTTTTCCTCCTATTTTGTATATAAGGATGAACCAATCTATTTCATAGTATCAGACAGTTAATAATATCAATTATTTGATCATTTGTGTTGAGTTTTGATCATTTCTTCATTCTGAAATAGTTTTGAACTTGTCTCTTGCTTAATGAATTTAATCTTTCAGCTGTGAGGAATCCATGGTAGCTAGATCCTACTATGACATATATTTTACAAACTCAATAGGATCAGGAACTTGTGCAACTATAGAATGGAGAATGTATTAATGCAATGCCTTTCCAAACTGATTGATCACCTTCTTAATTTAAAAATGGATCTTATGAAGCTATGTACCATCAAAATAAGAATCATATGGAGCAACAAACATCAATGGTTAATTTTATCCATGATCAAATAGTATCTTATAAGGAAAACTAGGTGCAACAGAATTATACTGATTGTTAAGTGAACATGCGAGGTCTTTATACCGTGTAACCTTGAATTTAGAACCAAAATAGGTGATATCAGGTCCAAAAATGTGGAATATTAGTCCAAAAAGATCCAATGTGATGGAATCCCAACCACTAAAAGATATGAAAGACTAGAATGCAATTGAAATAAATGACACAGTTTCAGAAACTATGGGTTTGTCAATTGATGCACTTGGGGGTTGAGGAGTCTTTTCAGAATCCAATGGTCGAAAGGATGAATTTGTGAGACATACAACCTGGTTATCAAATTATGAAAAAAATAAAATATATGATATAAATTATGCAAATGGGCTTGTAAGGAGTTTCTGGAAGGCAGGTCATAAACATGTGAACAAACACAAGGATTGAGAGGTGGTTTTGGTGGGATGACTGAAGATTCCTCCAAGGAAGGGATTGATATTTATGATTCTGATATATCATAATGTGAATATAAATAAAAAATATTAGAAGCATAAAAATGTGGTTTTAATCGAGCACTCGAAGCATAAAAATGATTACCTTTGTGAGTAGCACTAAGATAGTGTTTTGGGTGAGCAACATGATTTTTTGGTTCTGAATTTCTTTTGAAATCGAGAGAATCAATGTTATGATTCTTGAGAAATTGAGTCATGATGTCCAATTTATTATTCATACAATATTTATTAGAATGGAAACCTTTGTTGCAATAATATCACTTCAATCCTCCTTTATTTTTCTTCTTCTTAGAATTGGAACCTCCATCAGTTGAATTAGAACCCTCATCATCTGACATCTTCTTATCTTTAGAATGCTTATTACCTTTGGGTTTCTTGGAATCACTTGAAAAATGTGCTTGGTCCTTTGAATTCTTGATGGTACCCATTTGAATAAATTTGTCTTGCTCCTGGGTGAGGGCCTCCATGAAATCTTTCAAGGAATGCATCTTCCAATTTTTCACTGTGAACTTGGTTGCATGAAAGTAGAGAAAAAGACTGAGTAGTTTGAGCCCAACTTTGAAAGTATGGACATAACCAATTGCTTCTCTTTCTTCTCAATACCACATTGCTTGACCTAGAGTAACAAGGATTTGAATTTTTTGAAGAAGTCCTGTAGGGAGTCGAAACTACTAGGGCTCATAGTAAGAAACTCATTTTATAGCTAATGGCCTCTCATCTCAACTATCTTTCCAAATATAGTTTTGAATTTTCTCCAAACTTGATTTGGAGTGATCAAACCATTCAGGTGAAAAGGAAGATATTTTCAAATACTAAGGTGAATGCACACATACACTTCATACATTTTGTTGTACCACTTGGCCTTCTCAACTGCTGAGTTTGGATCACTTTTAGTTCCCATGGTGACTCTGTAGAGACCTTTCCTTCTTAGAAGAATCACCATCTCCACTTTTGGGAGCTCACTGAATCTCTACGTCGACACTGAGCACTTTCAGGAGTACATCACAACTGGGTAGACTTTGAAGGATTTGTCCAATGGCTTCAATGCAATGGACCCAAGGATTTATGTGGAAACTCCACAGCTTTTGGTGCATCAATGGAAGTATTTGAGAGAAACTAGATAGCTGGTCCGCTTTGATACCATGTGAAATTCACTCACATAGGTGGATCTCCAATAGTAAGACAATCCTCACAATGTTTAACACTGATCTATAGAAAAACATAGATTCATATCATAGAGAAAGGAGAGTTTCGAGTGTAAATTTTTTTCATATTATTCATCCATGATATGTGGTAATTTAAATAATATTAAATGCAAGAAAACTCATGATCCTATGATGGCATTCGAGTTCCACTTAAGGCAAAAGCTTAGTTTGCATTGGATCCATCTCCCGACAAGAACTAGTAGCAACTAATGATAAATGACTAGTTAACTAAAAGTGGTTGGTGCATGATTGAGGCACTAGGAGCGAAATTAGGGAAGGATTGTTGAAAAAGTACCTAGGAAGCATTTGTTGACCTAGTAAGGCCTTGGGGTCGAGAAGGAGACTTTAAATTGTGATCCTTAGTCATATTTAATTAATGAAGTGAGATGCACTTTATATTTTTAAATTGACTTCATTAAAAGTTAAAAAGTCATGATATCCTAAATTCATATTTAAATTAAAGTTAAGTGAGTAATTAATTAGAAAAGAGACTCATACTTTATTAAATGACATGAGGTGCAGTAAATGTCATTTATTAATTAATTAATTGAGCATTTAATGAGAACCTCTAATCTAATTTGATCTTGACTATTAGATTGAAAGAGGAAGTTATGATGAACAAAAAGGGCTAGGGTAAGGCATTTCTCATTCATTATTCATTATCACTTTTCAAAAGAGGATTTTTTGGAGAGGAAGACGGTGAAGAGAAGGGAGGTAGATTTCACGAGGAAGAAGGAAAAAAAACCCTAGCACAGAAATCGAGGAAGGTAATGCTGGGCACATTTCCCAAGATTCCGTACAATAGTAGATTCTTCATTTATTGCAGACCATACTCGCACAGATCTTAGGGAAGATTCCTGTGCATTAATTGCAAACCATACAAGTATAAGAAAGAATAGAAATCGAGGTGGTTGTACAACATTAAATGTTGGCCGTATAACACAGAAATTGAGGGAATATTTCTGACAGGTTTGACACTATTCCCGAGGCATCCGTACAACAGAATTAATGAGTACGTACAACACATAAATCGAGGAGTGAGTCTAGGCACATTTTTTGAGGTGATTTGTAGCATTAATGCTCACATGTGTGAGCCCTACAACTATCAGAAAAGGACAGAATTTTCTGCTATGTATGGGCACACTTTTCGAGAAGAAAAGCAAAGATAAGTACTGATATTTTTAGTTTGTAAAATTTACTAAAGAAATAAAATATCTCTCTCTCTCATAAAGGTTTTCCCTTCGGGGTTTTATCCTGGACCAGTTTGGTCAAACATTCCTATGTTAAAAATTGTGTGATTGGCTGATTTAATTTTCTGATTTTGAAATTGTTGGCTGAAAATTACATTTCTGAATTTTAATGGTGGAAAGAATCTCATGTGTTTTAAGTTGAAGTCATTTTTTATGAAAAATTGTGCATACTGGGGTTTGGGCATTAAATAATGCAGAGAAGCTTCTAAAGCTTAAAACCGGGCTGGGTTATAAAAAAATTTCATTGTATCTGAGCGCACTTAAAGTTCAGAATTTAAACATTTCGAAAAAAGAAGGGTTTACAATAAAAAAAAAAATTAAAGAAAACAGGGGTTTGAGGAAAATTTTTCAGATTTGGAAAAGTTAGGGTTTTGATAGAAATTTCCATATTTGGGAAAGAAATCTTGAACAGGTTGCTTGGGTCATACAGGTTGTAGCCATGGCATTTGGGTGTAGAGTAGAAGACAGGTTGGACGGGGTTACAAATTTTAGCCCATGGAATGCTAGAATTATTTTGACACTAGAAGAGAATGAGCTATGGGATATAGTCAATAGTACAACAACAAATCTTGTGACTGTACCTACCGATGCTATTGATAACGAAGCTTTCGTGAATAATATGTAAAGGCAAGGAGGGTTATACTTGATGTCGTGAAGGATCATGTAATCCCCCACATATCAACAAAGACATATGCTTTTCAAATGTGGACTTCTTTGACCAACCTTTACTAGAGTTCAAATGAGAACATGAAGATGGTGTTAAGGGATAAGTTGAAGAATGTACACATGAGTAAAGGGGAAGGAATGGCTTCCTATCTTACCAGGACTATACAGGTAAGGGATGAGCTTGTAGTTGTATAAGAGGTTATATAGGGCACTCAGATGGTGTGCACCACCTTAAATCGCTTGACTTAGCAGTGGAGTGTGTTCGTGTAGACTATCATTTGTTGAGAGAACATACCTACATGGGATTGTCTTTGGGATGATCTCACACAAGAGGAGACACGTAGAGGATACTTACAGGGCAGTTCATCACATCATAGGAATGATGAGGAAGATGTAGCATTGGCACCGAAAGGTGATAAGAAGAAGAAGAAGTTCAAGAAGGGTCCCAAGGGTGAGGAAAAGAATCATACAGATGAGAAAAAGAAAGAATTGAGTAAAGTCAAGTGTTTCACATGTCATAAGTTTGGACACTATGATGGGGAGTGCCCAAAGAAGAAGAAGAAATGACAATAGACAACATCAACAATAGATGTTGATGATTTTGCTTCTCGTTTTGAGGGAGAGTTTTCTCTTTATGTTGGATGTACAAAGAGGATATCCACCAGCAGTGATATGGAGGGAGACATGGACGATCAGGATCAGTGTTCGTTATTGGTTGGCCACTCTTTGAGTGCTTCCTGCCACTACTTCTACATGGTATATTGATAGTGGGGCTTCGATCCATATGACAGGTACACATGATATGTGTTAGCACCCCAAAACAATTTGTGATTAATTGTCTTCTGGTGGCATCGACGGTGCAAAATAGAAACATTTTCTCATGAAATAGGTTTCAAGCTTGGTCAAGAAAAATAACATTTGTCCTCAGTTGTAGACACCATGGTTGCAAAAGAAAAATGGTTCTAATTGTTTGTGAACTAAGTCTTTTTTAGGGGCGTAGAGGATTCTTTAAACCTAAGACAAATGAGGAAAGGATTTTTATAAAATGGGGGTTTAAGCTCAAGCCTAAACTTTGTAGAAGAAAATATCGATTTTTGGCCAAAGTTAATTTTTGTGGAGATTTTAAAGTCAAAGAAATTTATAACCTAAGTTTCGTTAGTTTTGGGTTGGACCCAAACTTTAAAAATGGAGAAAATGTTATGAAGGCCCAGCACCGAGGGCTTTACCATGAAACCGAGCACCAAGCCAAGAAGGGCCTACATATCATCCATCACCCAAGCGCCTAAGGCCAAAGGCCTCCTTTATTTCTCACTTGGTAAACATTAAATGTAAGAGGATATATAAAGAGTAGAGGTCTTAACTTCGTATTGCATGTGGGATAAAGCCTCCAAACTTAAAATGGAAAATGTATGTGATGAGTAAATGTTCCAACCAGTGTCGATGCTGAACGACAAGTCGACACTAGATGACATACAGGGTGGCATGAGTGGGTCCTTGAACGAATGATTTGGTTCTATGAAGATCGTAAGTACAACAATGAAGGAGGAATCAACGGTTCACGTCAAAGTCGTATGACCAAGGTGATCTGTGGATAAGAAGTGGGTAGGTTGTGATGTGAAGATTGTTAGCCAACATGTCACTCTAAAGGTTCATCTCATATGCATGAAATGGTATTGGAAGCTTATTTGAGCCCATGCGATACTACCTCTTAAAATAAAGGCTGTTTGAGAGGTATAAAAGGAAAAAAGCAGTTATATTTTTCACGCCTGGTTTCGTTCCATTAGACCAGAGTGTCAAAAGTTCCCAAACCCTAACGTTGTTTTATTCCATCTGCAAACTTTGTAGGATCCAAGACGCTCTCTGAAGGGCCGTTTCGTTGGACGCAGAGGAGATTACTCTCTCATCTTCTAAAGTTACATGACGGGGTTGGGCTATTGGCAAAGAATAAAAATGTGGTGCGCTTGTGGTGGTATTTGGTTTAAGAAATTCATTACTATTTGAGGTTCTCCAAGCCTGGTTTCGAAACTTGACTTGTATAAATTTGAGATCTAGCGGTGTAGTGGGAACTTCAAGGGAGAGGATGGGTTTGACTAAGTCAATGATCATGGAAAAATTTGTAGGTAGCCACGATTGGGTCATTCTTCAATGGGAGAGAGATGTCTTGATAAAGAGAATCCGACGTTTATTTGTTTCATTCTCCAACAAAAAAGTGGTTCACTGCGGCGTTTTATTCAAAGGGTTACTAAATTTGCAGATGGTGTTACCCTCAGGACATCGTTTCCCCAAGATGCAGCGGTTACCAAGTTTATGTATTGAACACCACTTACTGTTAGGGTTTATGTCCTGAAAATTTCAAAACAGTGGCGAATAAGTTCATCTCCTTGTTTAGCAGGGTTTTTCCTCCAACTAAGACTTCCTATGGCGTTTTCCTCCCCCAGAGCACTAGTAAGTCGAATTCCGGAAAGGTGGTGGCCGTGAGACCTAGCTCTCATGGAAAGAGGGAAAACACCATCCCTGTTGATGTTAAGGAGGGCGACGATGTTGTTCTTTCTCGAATAGGGTGAGACAGAAATAAAACTTGCAGGAAGAGAATACCACTTGTTTCGAGACAATGGCATCCTTGGCGTCTTGAAGAGTTGAGTTGCATACAATCAGGGTATGCATTTTCGAATCTAGTGAGGTGGGTTGAATTTCTCTATTGACAGAGTTTTCGAGCAACGTAGATGCTATTCTCGTGTCAATAGTTTGTTAGTTTGGGTCGTCGGCATCAACTTGGAAAGAGACAACCTACAAAGAGTCTCAATTTAATACAACTTGAACTTAGAATGTAGTGACAATTTCTTATAAGATTTATGAACCAT
The DNA here is from genome assembly GCA_027924585.1 of Larix kaempferi. NCBI lineage: Eukaryota > Viridiplantae > Streptophyta > Pinopsida > Pinales > Pinaceae > Larix > Larix kaempferi. Next base: position 8,896,588 of record BSBM01000229.1, read on the forward strand.
ATACCGTGGAGCTCGTGGAGGTTGCAGCATGTGTGTAGTTCAATGCGTGCACAGGTGGTGTTGTTAGTACACATTTGAATTTCATTTAAAACACAAGAGTTATCATATTGTTGTGTTTCTTTATGTTCTTTATTTCCCCTTTCACAAAGAAGAAAAATATGGGTTGCCACTTGGTGAGCCTGTCGCTAATGTTGTATGGGTTTGGCAAAGGATCGATTCCGTGAAAGAAGCTACTACACTCACCCTAATGTTTCCAAAGCTTTTCAAGATTTTTGGGAGGATTCTGGCACAGGTGTTAAAGAGATGAATATTATAATGAAGGATGCTGCCGAGAGGAGGAGAAAAATGACATTGGAATATGGCATTGAAGGAAAATGAAAGCCAAGAGGATTCTTTCCACTTTCAACCATGACCTAGCTCTGCAAATGATATTATGAAAAGCTTAATCAAGTTTTGCAGGATGACAGGGTTTTCGCCATTTTGCAGCTAACAGATATAAACCCTCTGCAGAAAACGAATACAACATGATAGGAGATTTTCACTAAGCCAATACAAAAACACTTTGAATGTTTCTGCAAAGATGGGTTCATCTACTTGTCATAGAGACATGTTTCAAAGATTTTTAAATCAATTTTTGCAGATGCTATTATACCACTTGGAGTGAAGCTCAACGAAGGCTTGGAGGGTAATTTTAAAGGGTTAAATAAAGTAACACCTGGCATTCAAAGGTGGGCCGAAACAAAGATTTCAAAGGCTAGTAGGGGGCAGTCAGTTAGAGGGGCAGCCACCTGGAGGAAACCTGAAATATCTTTTATCTTTTTATTTTGTAATAAATTTGTCATTTACTGAAAATTATTGCCAAATGTAAAAGGCAGTTAGGATTTTATTTCATATTTCATTTTTGAAAGGATAGGTCGCAGACTTTCATTTGATGACGTGTGACCAAACATTGTAACCATTTTCTATTAAGAGTTAGGTCGAGTAGGAGGCTCCACACAGCTATATATTCATTGTAATAGAAGAACTAAGGGTGAGAAAATCATTTGGCTGAAGCCTAGGAGAGCGCAGCTCTTTTTTTTTGAGATTTTATTGTTAATACATCAGTAGTGTTTGAGGCTGGGTTATTTGCAGAGATTTTCTATGTCATTTTTCTTGCAGTCTGTCTTTCCTTTCCCATGTTAATTTGTTTGTCTTTCTTTGTAATTCATTCTGTTAAATTTATTTCATGCTTGGATAAGTGTAGCATTGGAATGGGATTCTATCATGTCCCAAATTTGGCATTGGGTCACAATGGCCTAATCACATTGGCTCAAATTGATGCTAAAGGTCAAATAATTGCCAAGGAGGAAAATTATTAGTTTCCTAGGTTTGGGGTGGAAGCTTTGGGATTTGGAATAATGGGGATAATAAATGATGTTTGAACATTAGAATGTCATAAATATTTAATAAAGGAGCTAAATAAATATATACAAGTGAAAATAAAAGTGGCATTTGATCATGAAGACACATGGAGGAAGTGGGACCCACATATGGCTAGATTTCCCCACTACACTTGGCATCATTCTCTCACCAATTCGAATTCAAGGTGAATGGTAACATACTTGGGGGAGTCCAAAAGTTATTATTCATGGCGTCACTCATCCAAGGTTGAAATATAGAGGAAGTGTAACTCCCATGGAAGAGGAAGAGGCAATTTGGAGCTAGTGAGACACTTGGGATAGATTCCCTAGCTCTATGACAACAATGATGAAGATGCTACGACACCTATGACACAAATCAGACTTGAAAGCTAACATATGACATATATGACATGTCAGGTCTAAAAATATACTCCAAGAGGGCGCTCAAGGGTGTTAGGGAAGCTAAGATGCTTCCACATGTGATTTGGTGGAAGTGGGAGACTAGGAATTGTTGTACAAGTGGCGTTCTTTGGAATCTCTTCCCAACTTGAGTTGGCATGAGTCTATTGGAAGAAATTCAACCCATGGAGTACATTAGAAATTTATAAATGTCAATAACGAAGAATAAAAGCAGCTTTGATCATTTGTAGAATTTGCAATTGCATTTGTCTAGAGGGAGAGCTAGTGGATGACTAGTTTCTTGCCTTAGCCAATTTCGAGGGTGAAAGATTCCCATCCAAGTTGGTAATTGGAAAGGCCATTCATACCTTTCATTTGGAGATTTAATGGATTATTTATTCGCAGGTGTAAGCTATAGGGCAGCTCATGGTTTCTTCTATTGTAGCACATTCTCTCAACCATTTCCAGTTTTGATGGCATATTCTTGATCCTTGAGGGAGGGCGTTTTTGGTGAGCTATTGTACTCTTTGGGGGAGATTATCATGAAACATTTATTTTTTAATATGAATTAAATACTTTGTTCTTCATATCCAAAAAGTTTTAGGTCGAAATTCCAAGTAGAAATGTATAAATCTCATTTTTAATGGAAGAACAATGCCATTTCCCCACTACCTTGTTGTGAACCAATGTATTGATGATGATTTCAAATGAATGGATGATTCTATAATGAATTTTTGATTAATGGAATGCCATGGATATATTTTACAATTTTCATTTACTGTACTTGAGCATTTGAAGTATTTTTACTCAGTTTAATTGCATTGTGAGATGAAATAGTGCCATTTCCCCAAGGGTTGAATTGGTGGTTTTGCAGTTGAATGGAAGAGGGTTGGAACATATATAATAATAAATTAATGGTGCAAATGAGACCTTAATAAAATTATTAATACATTCCCTACCTCTTTTCATAAATTTGAGTGGGTTTGGAGGCATTTGGGAAGCCATTTTCAGTACTAACCCAAGCGGGATTTGAACCCCAAATTACTAGTAAAATTGCATACTTGGTGAAGAATCTTAAGAGAGTTTTCATGGGTATTTTGGTGGCCATATATCATCCTTGAAAATCATATTCAAGTCCTAATATCATTCATACACCTTCCTTGAATATTTGAAGGCATTTGGAGTCAATTCGAGACCTAGAGACCAATACTAGTCAAAGGGAAATTACTAGTAGAGTTCCCTACATTAGCCAGAATTGAAAGAGGATTTGTAGAAGTATTTTAAAGGTCCAAAAGCATACCTGAAATACATATTTATGTTTTAACATCATCCATATACCTTCTAAGAATATTTGGGAGCAATTGGAGCAATTTGGGGACCTAGAGCTCAAAACTAGTCAACGGTCAAACTAGGGAAAAAAGTGAAAATTTGCCATTTTAATAAAATTCCTAACAAGGGACATTAAAGATTCATAGAAATAATGCCCCGTTCCTTTCATTTCAGGGATTTCACCACTAATTTCTACTAAATTTGGCATAAGATTCATCCTTGTTAGATGCCCTATGTTGATGGACTATTCATTCTTCTTCTGTTTCACCCCTTAAAGCTCTCTGACTGTACGTGGGTGGCTACCTTGCCTCTGTTTAGATATCTTATGCAGTTGCACTGTTATGTGTTTTATGATTCATGTTTTGACTCCATTTCCCAACAGTTCTCCTCCTGATTCTCTTACCAAGGTTTTAAATAAATTGTTCCAGAAGAAATCTAATCTTCTGCACCTGTTGTTCAGTGAATATCTTAAATGTTGAATGCTGGTCAGTTTCTTCATTATTGACAATCTTGATGATTTCCAGCTTTATGTGAGTTAAAGAGAGATCCCTCTCTGTTTTTGTTAGGTCATAAATGAAAACTAAAGACTGGATAGTGGTTACCCTGAATTACACTCTCCACAACCTAGGGGGTCAATTTTGGTGTTAACAATATGTTTTCTGAGATGACTGAGACTGGCTTGAGTCTCGAGGTAGTGTTGGGTGATGATACTATTGTGAGAGAATTTGGATGAGGGACTGCCACCTTTGATAGGGATTCCATGTAGCCTATGTTGTTGAGGGATGTCATGTATGTCTCTGGGCTGAAGAAGAACCTTGTCTAATTTTCCTCCATTGAGGACAGGGGATTTGGAGTATTTGTCCTAGGTGGGAAAGTGTATGTGTTTCCCATAGCAATGGGACCATCTAATTCACTTTCCATTGGAGTTAGATGCGGTAAACTATAAAAGCTTCGCTTCTAGCCTCATCATGCATTAGCCTATGCGAGCAGTAGTACTGAGATATGTGAGTTGTGGTACAAGAGGATGGGACACCTTCATCATTCAACTTTGAGATTGCTGAGGGAGATGTCTATAGGTTTTCCTCAATTCAACACAGAGCAGGGTGGTTTATGCAGAGGGTGTGATTTGGGAAAGTACACCAAGACTATTTTTCTGAGCAGTGACATGAGATCAGGTGTCATAAAGGACTTGATTCATTCAAACTTGTGTTGACCTATGTCTTCTGCATCGTTGACAGGATTTGAGTACTATAGTAGTTTCGATGATGACCACTCCAAGAAGAATTGGATCTATTTTCTGAGAAGTAAACAATCACAGGAAGTCTTGAAGAGGTTCCAACGGTTCAAAGCTCTTGCTGAGAACCAAACAAGGAGGAGGATTCTGGCACTGAGGTCAGACAATGGGGGTGAGAATACCTCATAGGAGTTTGATGCGTTTTGTAGATAGGAGGGCATCAAGAGGCAGTTGACAGTTCCATACATTCCATAATAGAATGGAGTTGTAAAAAGGAAGAACAAAGCGATAGTGGGAGAAGCTAGATCCATGCTGCATGATCAGAGTCTTCCTTTCTTTATATGGGTTGAGGTCTGTAGTACTTTTATTTATGTTCACAACATGAGTGCACACTGAGCATTGGGGTGTAAAACTCCTGAGGAGATGTTCACCGGGAAGATACCTGATTAAGGTCACTTCCATATATTTGGATGCCTCATATACTCTCATGTACCTTCTAAGAAGAGGAGAAAGTTAGAGCCTACAGCGGAGAGAGGCATTTTTGTTAGATATGAAGAGACTTTGAAGGATTTTCGCATATACCTTCCTACACAGAAGAAAGTTGTGGTTAGGAGGGAGGTCATATTTGAGGAGGAGAAAGCCTTTAGGAAGTCTTGTGATTCAGAAATGGAGGAGCAACATATTATGTCTCCATAGATGACAGGTTCATAAATTCAACATACAAGGTCACAAGTTTCAGGAGTGACTAGGTCACAGGTTCCAGGTACATCAGTTTCATGGACTCACTCTACAGGGACTTCTGGTATAGGGACACGTTCACGAGTCATAGGTTCACAGGTTTCACCTTCATGTGATTCGGGTGGTACAGGTTTAGGATCACTAGGAATAGGATCTCATACCACATGTACTTCTTCAAGTAGACAATTGTCTGATGAGGATTTTATGGAGGAGCACCTACAGGAGGAATCTACTTTGAATAAATGTAAGCCAAGTTGGCTTAAGGATATTGTGAAGGAAGCTAAGCAGTTTGTGGGACCGCCCAAGAGGGAGGTCAGGGAGAGCAAATCACCAGAGAGATTTTACGGTTATATGGCGATGGTGACTATCTTGAGTGATTCTGATCCTACTACATTTGAGGAGGCTACCCCACACTAGGTATGGAGAGATGCCATGATGGAATATTACAAATCCATCACAAAGAATGGAGTGTGGGAGTTTTTTCTAAGACTAGAGGGGAAGTAAGTGGGGACCATGGGGGATTCACTAGAAGGAAATATAATATCATGTTCATTCATATTGCAGTATTAAATATTCATGAAAACCTAAAAATTATATTGCTTATATATTAAGGGGCAAAGGGTTTTTTTTATTTAATGTAACAATACAAAAATACTTTGGTGTCTTTTTTATATGGGCGGGTTGACAAATATCCGCCAAATGGAGATGGAGGGATCAGGACAGGATGAGAAATTAGGTTGATGCAAGGTTCGGCATTACCAGTACATAGGGAAATCACGTCTTGAGGCATGCTTGAGGCCAAGGGTTTCGTGGTGAAGTGGGTTTCCAATCGATCATAGTCGAGAGACACTGGTCATTGAATGCCAATTGTTACCAATATCACTTAGCCAGTTGTTACCAATAGCCTTGGGAGGCTCTAAGCCTCAAGGGCATGTTATAGTCCCTTGATAGGCCTTGGGGGCTTGAATAGCCAACCACTCATGCCTATTACAGGACTTGGGAGGTTTAGTCAACCTCCTAGAGCTTGTTACAAACCCTGGGGGCTTGGATACTTAGCCCACAACAGGCTTAGTCACCGATTGGGGAACTGCAACATGCAATCTAAATATTGTACAATGTGCATTAGCTCTAGTGACATACATGAAGTGATCTCCTATCTCTTCATTATACCATTAGATGTTGCGAATCATAATGATATTTCGTTGAGTAATTGCATTGTGGGGGAAGTAATGTGCATCCACAAGATACATCAAAAGAATCAAGGTGCATTGTAGAATGCATGTGGGGTCATAAGAGGGGTATCATATCAATATACTAGGTAGAAATATAAAAGGGTATAAAAACTCTTAATGAAAAAATTGATACATATAATATCTAGTGAAAATAGGGGGTTTTTTAAATTGGGAAGGCATATTGGGAAGGGGTTAAAAAAATTGCTTTTGGAAGGTATTTTCCAATATTTAGTGAAATTAGGGGTATTGTTTCATATGCCACAAACGAACGTGCTATGATAGCGGTTTATTGAGTGAATCCCTCGTGGCAGTGACTTCCAAGTGGCTTTATAAAATCAAGCATGCTGCAGATGGAAGCATCAACAAGTACAAAGCTCATTTTGTTGCACGAGGTTTCTCACAGGTAGAGGGAGTTGATTACTATGAGACCTTTGCACTCGTTGCTAGATTTTATTCGACCAGAGTAGTGATCTCCATTGTGGCAGATATGGGTTGGAGGATTCATCATATGGATTTGAAACCACTTTTCTGAACATTTTTCTACAAGAGGAGTTATATCTAGAGCAACCTCAGGGATTTGAGATTCATGGGAGAGATTTGCATGTTTGTAGGCTAAAAAATGCCTCGTATGGTCTTAAGCAAGCCCCTCAGGCTTGGTATTCCAGGATTGACACTTGGTTGCTATCGATTAGGTTTCAGAACAGTGAGGCGGATCCCAACCTATACTACATTGTGGTTGGTGGTGTTCCGCTCATTCTTCTACTATATGTTGATGACTTGTTCATTACAAGAGGAGAGCACTTGATTGAAGCATGCAAAAAGGATATTGCTTCATAGTTTGAGATGATTGACCTTGGACTGGTGCATTACTATTTGGGGATGGAGATATGGCGGGAGGATGGACATGTTTTCCTAAGTCAGGGAAAATATGATGTAGATATTCTAAGGAGATTTCAGTTGTTGGATTGCAGGCCCATGTCCACACCTATGATCACGAACTGAATGAAGCTTCATGATTCTGAGGGAGAGCTGGTGGATCCTACTATATATCATCAGTTCATTGGATCGTTGATGTATTTGGTCAACACCATACCAAATATGAGTTTTGCAGTTAACACTCTCAATCAGTTCTTGCTGTAAACTGGATAGCTTCAAAACATGTGTTGAGATACCTTGCAGGCACAGTATATGTTGGTCTAGACTACAGGAGATATGATGGAGTGGGACTAGTTGGCTTTACAGATTCAGATTGGGCAAGTAGCGTTTTGGACTGGAAGAGCACTTCTGGTTGTTATTTCAATTTGAGATCAACATTTGTGTCTTGGTTCAATAGGAAACAAAAGTCTGTAGCATTGAGTTTTGCAGAGGCTAAGTATATGGATGCCAGTCGAGATAGTTGTGAAGCCTTGTGGCTTCGCAAGTTGATGGTTGATTTATTTGGTCAGGGGCTTAGACCAACAGTGATACATTGTTATAATCAGAGTTGCATCAGGCTCTCTAAGAATCCAGTATTTCATGACAAGTCTAAACACATTCAGATCAGGTATCACTTCATCATGGATTATGTTCAGAGAGGAGCAGTACAGTTGTGGTATATTTCTATTGATGAGCAGGTGGTTGACATTCTCATGAATTATTTGGGTAGAGGGAAGCATATCTATTTCAGAGACAAGTTGGGAGTGGTGAAGAACACCTTCCTTGGTAAGAGAGAGTGTTGAAAAAGTGCCTAGGAAGTGTTTGTTCACCTAGTAGTTCCTTGGGGTGGACAAGGTCACTTTAAATTGTAACCCCTAGTCATATTTAATTAATGAAGTGAGATGCACTTTATATTTTTAAAGTGACTTCATTAAAAGTTAAAAAGTCATGATATCCCAAGTTCATATTTAAATTAAATTCAAGTGAGTAATTAATTAGAAGAGACTCATACTTTATTAAATGACATGAGGTGCACTAAATGTGATTTATTAATTAATTAATTGAGCTGTTTTTTGAGAACCTCTGATCTAATTTGATCTTGCCATTGGATTGAAAGAGGAAGTTATGATGAACAAAAAGGGCTAGGGAAAGGCATTTCTCATTCATTATTCATTATCACTTTTCAAGAGAGGAGTTTTTGGAGAGGAAGAAGGTGAAGAGAAGGGAGGTCGATTTTAGGAGAAAAAATACCTAGCACTGAAATTGAGGAAGGTATTGTTGGAAACATTTCCAAAGATTCCATACAACAACAGATTCTTCATTTATTGCAGACCATATTGGCACAGATTTCAATGAATATTCGTATGCATTAATTGTAGGCCATACAAGTACATGAAAGCACATAAATTAAGGTGGCCGTACAGCATTAAATGTTGGCCGTCCAATAGAAAAATCGAGGTAATATTTTGAAAGGTTTGGCACTATTCTCGAGGCATCCATACAACATAATTAACGAGTCCATACAACACAGAAATCGAGGAGTGATTCTAGGTGCATTTTTCAAGGTGATTTGCAGCATTAATGCTCACATGTGTGAGGCATACAACTGTCAGAAAAGGACCAAATTTTTTGCTATGTCTAGGCACAGACACACTTTTCGAGAAGAAAAGTAAATATAAGTACTGTTGTTTTCAGTTTGTAAAATTTATGGAAGAAATAAAATCTCTCTCTCTCTCTCATACATGTTTTCCCTTCGAGGTTCTATCTTGGACCAGTTTGGTAAAAAATTCTTGTGTTAAAAATTTGTGTGATTGGATGATTTAATTTTCCGAGTTTGAAATTGTTGGCTGAAAACTACATTTCTAAATTTTAATGGTGGAAAGAATCTCATGTGTTTTAATTTAAAGTCAATTTTTATGAAAAATTGTGCATACTAGGGTTTGGGCATTAAACAATGCATAGAAGCTTCTAAAGCTTAAAACTGGGTTGGTTTATCAAAAAAATTCAAGGATAACCCAAGGATGTGCATAAGATGACTTGTAGTGGTCAAAAGGGGCTTTATTAAATTTAGTATCAGTGAATCTAGGTAGAAGGGCGACTTAACTAGGCAATCAAGTGGACAATGCGCCTTAATTCAAGGAACTGACACTACTAACTCATAAAGTAATGGATGGGGGGGCATTAACACCCAAATGATGTGGATAAGGTACTCTAAGTTGATAAGTAGGCTAATAATGGCCAATATGAAGCACTAGGGGGTCCATAGTCTAGGTGCTACGAGACTCAATTACCAATGCATGGAATGCATGCAAAACTGAGGTCTAGATGGATAGAATGTTCCAACATGGGTATAATGAAAGAAAAAATCAAATAATCAAACATATGCTAAGAATGTACATAAATGATAAGCCCAGTAAGTGGGAAGAATATTTGCATCTAGTGTAATTTGCATATAACGATGGCTATCAAGACTCGACAAAAATGAGTCTGTTTAAGGTATTATATGGAAGGAGGTGTGATATCAAAGATAGGATTGGTGGCCTATCAGTTTGCACTACTCTCCTTGATAAAATTTCATAAGGTTTTTCATATTTCATTATTAAAAATATACGTACATGATGATACTCATATTATTGATCGGAATGTGATACAGGTGGAATGTGAGGGTGAGTTCCAAGAAAAACTAAAACACACTCTAGACAAGAGGGAGAATACACTCTAGGATCAAGTTGTTTCTCAAGTAAAATTGCAATGGTGATAAGAAAAAATTACAACTTTCTGTCTCTCGTCAAAGTATATTTTCTCTCCATTTACTAGTTAAGCTTAGTTTCATTATTCCAATGGTATGGTTCTTGGATATTTTGGCCTCTTGAGTGAGGAGAGTGCTCCTTCCCTAGATGTTAGGTATTCGTGGATAATATTATCCTTAAGAGAACACCCACCACCTATGCATGGTCAAAACAATCCTTAGTTCTTGATTCTTTATCCTCATGGAGTATTTTTAACCTAAAACCCTAACCCTAGGGAAGAATGCATCCCTTTTCCTTGTTTTTAGGGATTTCTCCTTAACTCAAGGAATTTATCCCTTATGCATGGGATAAGTGAACTTCTTGGTCTATTTTTGGTCTTTTAGTGGTTCAAGTTACTCCTCTTGAATATTTAGTTAAGTTCTAGCTAAGCTAAGCCTCACTAGTTCTAGTTCCGCATACTCTCTATCCTTGCAAATAGCAACTGTATATTCTCTTGTAATTTCTCATTACATGATGTGCCTTTATATTTTAATGAGAATTATTATTGCAGCAATTTTACTATTCTATCATATCTTTCTTTTCAATTGATTACTGTATTGCTAGTTCATACTTAGATTCTAGATCTCCCATAAATATTACATGACATCAGAGCTAGATTGAATCTAGGTAGTTGTATACAAATTTTTGTAGGTTGAAGCACATCAGAGAACACACCATAAGAGCTGGATCAACCACAAAATAATCACATTATCCTCATTCCATTCAACTATCATTAATGGAAGTCAAAGGTAGTGATCCTACTAAGAAGCAAAGGAGTCTACAAAATAAGAATGGGCAAAGAATTGAACCCAATTCAACAATGGAAAAGACATAGTGGTTTAAATGGTTAGATGAATCATATGGTTTGTTATGTCTCTCAATTTATTCAATCTTCTTATTCCATATTGAATATGCATCATCTACCAATGACTGATGGAAAAATCTAGGAGTGTTTGGAAAGTAGGATGTTTTAAGAGGGCGTCAATTGGAGAATGAGATTATTAGATTGAGTCCAAGCGACATTGATACAATCTAATACTTCTTCACAATATTTAAATATCTTTTCCAGTAGATCAAATCATGAAAAATAGATAAGAAATAGGATAAGTTTGTACTTCCCATTTTCTCAAGGCTAGGCCCCATCTATTAAGTATTTGTTTCTACATTCCTTTATACCCTATCATCCATAGGATCCACTTGGAATATGCCTTCTTCAGATGAATTTGAAGCTTATCTTACTCATGTTAAAGATAAGCTAGTTAAAATGGGTACTCTCAAGGATTCAAATGCACATGCACTTGTATAAAAAAATGGGAAGAAATACTAGCAACATTTCCAAGCATAATGGCAAGAAGTTCCAAGCTCAAGATCAGGTTGATTTAATATCCATGTAGGAGACCTCAAATTTTGAAAGTGAGAAACCCAAGAAAGGTACTGTGGTATGTGCTTGTCATATGAAACTCTATAATGGGGAGGCTACATGCATGAAAAATCATCTTCCTCAATGCATAAGTATCCTTCATAAACACAATCTCGAAATTCCTAATAATATTAGGGACATCAAACTAGTTGAGAATTTTTAATAGCCACATGATGCAGAAAAAAGAAAGGAGATGGGACACACCTTGATTGAAGTGATTTTTTTACCAAATAATTCACATGAATAATGGAGGATATCCTCTTCACATCATGATCTCTATTTCCTTTGCACCATCCTCTTTTGAGAGGGGGTTTTCCCATGAGGTTTTCCCTCTTGTCTCAGTTTATGAGGATATTATTTTTTGTATAAGTACCGTAAATGGCACAATGGCCAATAATAGAATTTTTTTGTATGCATTATATTCACCTAAGATAGGCTTAAGGGGGGGATTTAGAACAAAATTACAACCTTTTCCCTCCCGAGGGAAAATTTTATCTCCATTTACTAGTTAAACTTAGTTTCAGTATTCCAAAGGTTAGGTTCTTGGGTATTTTGGACACTTGAGTTAGGATATATCTCCATCCCTATATTTTAGGGATTTTGTAATATCCTATCCAAGATCTTACCAAGATATTGTCTTCCACTAAGAGTTTTTAATAAATTTTTACTTGCAAATTTTAAGGCCAAATTCTTAGACTGAGCAGGATGTAAGTGGCGGGGATTGAAACTATGAATGGGGATGGTAGGAATGAGATTAGGTTCTGTAATTTATATGTCTAAGTGTGTAGCATCATCTAAACAAGGTCTGCTCAGAAGTCCTTGGCACAAGGTACTAGAGCCGATCACTTTTCAACAATAGAACAACACTATTGCTCTTTCGAGTCTTCCTGGACTTCTAGCATATGCCAAAAACAATGGGTGAGGGATATAAGAGTTTATTGAAGAGGTATACCACTCAATTAAGTTATAAAATATGATGGGATAATGTGTTAGTGAACTTGGGAAGGTTTGGAGTGATTGGGAGATAAAATGCACACTGTGGACAACTGGGCTAGTCAAATTATAGGCTCTTCCCAATGAAGCTAAATGCATCCAAATTCTTATTAAAAGGACTAATATGGATATTATACTGATTTATAAACATCCTCTAACTTCTAGAATGAAAAATGGATACACGTAAGAGATTTAGTACTAAACATGGTGAAACTAGTCTAGAGTAAGCATCCAACTAGCTAGTCTTGCAATTTAATCCATCAAAATGCTGCAATAATTAATAAAATCTGTTCTGATATTAAATGAAGTTCTAATAAATGATATTCAATGGATGTAATTCAAAATATATCTTCAAAACACTTTCTTTCTTATTATTTTCTTGCCTTCCAAAGTACAATGCCTCACAGGCTAGATTTTCATTACAATAGTGGGAGAATGAAGATGAGAAGTAGGAAATTAATTTGGATCTCTTCTAAAGAGGATTATCATACCATATACAGGTCAGATGTATTATATGCTTGCACTCTAAGATGCTAATCTTCACTAAGGGGCATTCACCAAACTAGCTATTTTTTCCAAGAGAAACTCCTCCAAATCTAGCTGAGCAAGATGTAAAAGTGGGAGAAGAACTGGAGATGAGATCTGAAGTTGATATTGGAGCATGGGAAGCCTCTATTATATAAATATAACATCCCATTGGGATCTCTAAAGTTTCTGGGTGCATCCACTGAATACTAGCTTCTTCTCCTAGTGATTTTCCTCTAAAACTAGATGCAATACTCCAATAGAATTGATCTCCTCTTCATGCTGACTATGGATCTTCACTGTGTTAGAAAAACAGGATTGCAGAGAAATAAAAATAAACAGAAATGAAAATATAATCACACATACACATTACAAGAGAGATACAGATATATCGTGGTTCACCCAACTTGGGCTATGTCCAGACTGAAGTTGTCAGTCCTTATTATTATACCATCCAGCAAAGTGAAGGGATACAACCAACAGCACAACCGCTGCACTTCCTCTTCACTATCTCACAGTCTCTCTTCTAATCTCAGAGATCCTTACAATGCATAAGACCTAATACATGAACCCTAGTCGTATTACAATGTCTTTCTTTTATAAGAGAAATACAATGGGAAAATACGACCGGTTACCCAAAACCATGGGCCCGAAAACTATTGGAGAAAACAACCCCCAAAATTGACACCCCCCGGGAATCCCTAAGGATCGGGTCGGGATCATAACCAAACCTGGGGCACGGACACAATTGAATAATAATATCTCTAAACATGGAGATCAAGCTCTACAACCAACGCACTGATGGACTGATATAAATGTTATTGGCTGAAATAACATATTCTGGACCTTCATATTACTCACTAAAACTCATGGTTCCTTGGGGCACATCACCCAAGAAAAACTGTTGAGGCAAATTACTCAACCAGAGAAGCTAAGAGCTCTCAATGGAAAAATACAAATGAAAAAAGTTCTTGAATGGAGTTGGAAACATAATTAAATAGATGATTTAGCTTGATGAGCAAGCCAATGCACACGTGTGGATGAGGGAGGGCGCATTCCTTGAGAGGAATAACAACTGTCTACTTTCAAAAATTTCTTTCCTTCACCTCCTTCACTGAATTTTGGCAAGTGCACCTTAGGGAGCTTTGCTGGTTATTTCTACTTTCATTCTGACTGCTTTTCCTTTTCTTTCCACTTTTTTCACTTTCCTTCTTTTTTACTTTTTCCAGTTTTTTTGTTTGCTTTTGTCAATTTCTAATTTGTTTTCCTTGTCTTCTTTCCTCCATTGGATTGCTTGATTTTCCTAATATTTTCCACTAAGGAAAGAGTGGTCCACATGACCAATTTGACCTCCTAGACTAATCATCACCAATTGCCACATTTTATTAGCAATAAGCATTAAATAAAAATAATACAACTCAGAATTAATTCCAATTTCAGCATTTAATTAATTAATTAATAATTAATTAACTCCTATGGTATAATTGCCTATAAAATACCCCCATTAATTAAATTCTCATTTAATTAATCACTTAGACCCCCTAGGGATGGGAGGATCCAAGTAGTGACCAAAGCCACTAGGGAGGGGACATGACAGTCCTCCCTTCCCAAGACTGCTTGTCCTCAAGCAGTTTCAAACCAGGATGCTGCAGAATCTTTTCATCTTCTTAGGTGGCATCTTCACTGGGAAGCCCCTTTCACTGCACTAGATATTCTTTAATAGTTCTACTCCTCAACTTCCTCTCTGCTACCTGCAAAATCTATTCTTGTTCTAAGATAAAGTGTCCTTCATCATCAAGAGGAGGAAGTTCTTCTGAAACCTTAACTTGTTGGCCGAGTGCTTTCTTCAAGCATGACACATGGAAGACATTATGTATTTTTCTCTGTGCTGGAAGATCCAACTCATACGCTACTTCACCCACTTTTGTTATTATTTTGTAGGGTCCATAGAACATTGGCAATAATTTTTCATCCCCCTTTGTCTTAAGAGTGGTTTTCCTGTATGGCTTCAATCTCAGATAAACCAAGTATCCTTCTTGGAAAGTTCAATCTGTTCTATTCTTGTCTGCATTGATTTTTTGTTGATTTTGTGCAACCTGCAAATTTTCTTTAAGTGATTTAAGGATATCGTGGCTTTCTTGCAGCCAATCCTTTGCCTTCTGTGCTTTACAATTCCCAAAAACCATATCTACAAAAGTGGAAGACTCGTACCCATACAAGGCTTTGAATGGGGTCATTCCAGTGGACATGTGGAATGTGGTGTTATAGCAGAATTCCCCCAGATGTAGCTAGTTGACCCATGCCTTATGATTCCCTGTAACATAGTTCCTGAGATAACCTTCCAGCCATTGGTTAACTCTCTCAGCTTTCCAATTTGTCTGGGGGTGATAGCTTGTACTAAGGTTTAAACTAGTCTTTACCAATTCAAACAAAGTTTGCCAAAAAGAACTGGTATACTTGCTATCCTTGTCACTAATTATGACTTTGGGCAGCCTATGCAATCTAAATACTTCCTTAAAAAATAGTGCAGCAACCTAACTGGATGAAATAGTAGATGTGATAGCAAAAAAGGGAGCAAATTTAGTCAACCTGTCAACTACTACAAAAATACTGTCTTTACCTTGGGATTTGGGAAAACCTATGATGAATTCCATTGATATACTTTCGCATTTCTGTTTTGGAATTGGAAGTGGTTGAAGGAGACCAGTAGGGTGAGTGTGCTCTACCTTAATCTACCGGCATGCATTACATTCCCTCAAATGACTTAATACATCATCTTTGAGGCCCTTCCAGGTGAACCTCTCTCTTACCTTCGGGTAAGTTTTTAGAAATCCAGGGTGACTTGCTACAGGTGCATTATGGGTACCCACAAAAATATGCTCTTTTAATTTAGATCTTAGGGTTAAAACAATTATTTTCTTGTCATAAATAAACTCATTGATAACTTGGTAAGAATCATCCTGACTTACTTTATCCAAAAATTCACAAGCAAACTGATTTTATGCATATTAGTTAACTAGTTGGATCTTCAAATCAGTGGGTACTTGCAACAAGGAAAACATAGGTTTTTCGGAGAGGGCATTAACAACTACATTCAAATTACCCTTCTTATAATCAATATCAAAATCGTAAGACTAAATTTTACTTACCCATTTCTACTTCCTGTCATTCAGTTCTTTCTGGGTCAATAAATGCTTCAAGCTATTGTGATCAGTCTTGACTATCAATTTACCTCCCACCAGATATTGTCTAAATTTAGCCAAAGCATGCATGATGGATAAAATCTCTTTGTCATATATAGAATAAATATTTTCATGGGGCTGCAATTTTATGCTCTCATAAGCAATAGGATGCTTGTTCTTGCATTAATACTGCTCCAATGCCTTCATCTGAGGCATCACACTCCAATATAAAAGGTTGGCTGAAATCTGGAAGTGCCAGTACTGGGCAGCTGATCATAAATTCCTTCATTCTATTGAAAGCTTTTTTAGCCTCCTCAATTCAGCAAAAGGCACCCTTCTTGGTGAGGTCTGTCAAGGGAGAAGTGAGTTTAGAAAATCCTTTTACAAATTTTCTGTAGTATGTGCACAAGCCAATGGATACTCTTAGATTTATTATGTTCTTTGGGCTTGGCCAATCAAGGATGGCTTGGATATTCTCCATGTGTATGTTGACTCCTCATCTAATGATGTGTCCAATATAGAGGAGCTCCTTCAAACCAAACTCACATTTTCATAGTTTAGCGTAAAAGGACTATTCTACAAGAAGAGTTAGAACATTGTCCAAATGGTTCAAATGTTATTCCCACATCCTACTATAAATCGGAATGTCATAAAAAATACAAGTACAAACTTACGGAGCTGTTTGCTGAATATTCTGCTCATGCAAGACTGAAAATTTGCTAGTGCATTTGTCAATCCAAAAGGCATGACCATAAATTCAAAATGCCCAAAATGGCACCCAAAAGCAGTTTTCTGAATATCTTCACTTTTCATTCTGATTTGGTGGTACCTAGAATGAAGATCAATTTTGGAAAAATATTTAGCTCCATGTATCTCATCCATCAGCTCATCAATCCTTGAAATAGGATATATGTTCTTGATGGTTTTCTTATTTAAAGCTCTATATTCAATACACACGCACATTGTTCCATCTCTCTTTTTGACCAAAACCACCGATGAAGCAAAGGGACTTGAGCTTCGTCTTATGAACCCCATCTCAAGAAACTCTTTGATGGTTTTCTCTACTTCATCCTTGAATCTCTTGGGATGTTTGTAGGGGTAGATTTTTATAAGAAAAGTACTAGGTTCCATCTCTATCCAATGCTCAGTACCCTTGTCAAGAGGCCTTCCATGTGGCAGATCTTCAAACACCTTTTTGTGTTTGTGGAGCAATCTTTGGATATCTTCTATATGTTGTGACACATCAATGGTGGTACCTTTAGTGGTGATAAAACATTCAGCAGCCCACTCTATGTCACCATGCCTCAAAAATGATCCCATACTGTGTGCATAAATAACTTGTTTTGGTTAGGTGTTGACACCTCTCAAAACCACTTGTTTTCCTTCAGTGTTTTTAAAGCACATATGAGGGATATGGTAGTTTACCACATGCTCACCAATGGAAAAAATCCATTTCACTCCCAAAACAAAACTAGTTTCAGCAACATCAACAATATAAAAACTATCAGTCACAGTATGGTCACCAATAGTTACCTGCAGCTTGGGAATCCACCGGTCACACTACATAGTGTTGCTTTTTCCTAGAATAATGACTATGAAATTTCCAAATTTTTCTGATTTGAGTTTCCTTCTCTCTACCATGGTTGCATCAATGAAATTATGTGTGGCACCTCCATCCACCAAAACTGAAACTTTCTGCCCCTCTACAACTCCCTTAAATCTCATAGTGTGGTAGCAGGGAACTCCACTCAAAAAAAAAAATTTCCTTCTAGTTGTTAGGGTTCTTCTTCTTCAGCTATGTCATACCCCTCCTCTACATATTCATATTCTTTAACTTCTACACTCATTTCTTCCTCATAACTTTTAGAAAAAAATTCTATGTAATGAACCTTACCCTTGGCACATCTATGCCCCAGAACGCAAGGTTCTTGGCAGGAAAAACATAGTTTTTTCCTCCTTAACTCGTCTCAGTCTCGAAATGAATATTCTTTTCTGTTTGGGGCAACCACATTTTTGAATGGTGGCCTTTGGTTCTGATTTTTAGCAGGTGCATTTTGAAACTCAAAGATATAAGCTTTGGGAGTCTCGATCAACTTGACATGTGCTAGTTCGTTGAAGGCAATTTCAGGGTCTCTTGTGTCGAATCTCTCCATCAATATCCTAGTAAATTCTGCAAATGAGGTGTTAAAATTTGAGCATTAATTCACAATACTCTTGGATCTTTACTAAGAGAATAACATATATAGTATATCAATGCATAACAATCACAATAAGCATGACAAGCATCACAAGAATCAAAAGCATGAGAGACAAGAAACACAGAGTTTCCGTGGGGAATACCCTAAGGTGAAAAACCCCACAACTTCCTTAGAGATAGAGAGAGCAATGGCTCAACCAAAGTACAACCAAAATACACTTGAGATAGTCTCCTAGAGAAGATGATCCTCCTCCTCACTAGTGCACCACTTTCTGAGTGAGAGAAGTGTGTCTTTCCGAATGATCCAAATAGAGATCTCCCGATCTCTATATATACTTAACCTCTTTGCCCAGTGACCTTATGGGGCCTACTTGTCTATCTAGATACATCCACAATATAATATATATTTTAGGGCCGACCCCACACATGGTGGTCTAATAACCCATCGGCAAGTACACACACTTGCGACACTTGTCAATCTACATGACGACACTTCCTCATAGAGGAATAACACATCTCTTATAAGGGTACAATAAATATATATGAAATGCATAGATGAAATACATTCCGAAGTTACATATACATCAACACTCCCTCTTAAATAGGAAGGTATTTCTCGACACAGTTCTGCTAGACAAGTCTTCTTCTCGGGACCATTGTCATCGATGCATCATCATCATCATCATCACTGCTGCTGCTATCTCAACCAATATCTGACTCTACTCATCATAGGAAGTTCTACAGAGCCAGTCCTTTTTCATACTGGATGTAGGCCCACCACCTATAGGTCTTTATCATCGGTGTGAATGGTCTAATAGAGGTGGCCTCTCAGGACTAATTTTATGTGCGGATGCAATAATGGAAAGAGTGTCCCAGGAAAATTTATGTGCCTAAGCACGACCGGAAAGATATTCTAGGATTGATTACATGCATCTCCTCCATAATACCTTAAAGAGCATCCCAGGAACATTTATGTGCCGCAGCACAACCGGAAATATATCTAAAGAGAATCCCAACACTTATTACGAGTAGACAGCTCAACCTATCGGATCTCCAGGACTGATTACATGTGGATAGAAAAAAACTTTAAAGAGCATCCCAGGAACATTTATGTGCAGCAACATGAACGACAAGATCTCTAAAGAGCATCCCAGGACTAATTACGAGCACACATCTCAACCTCTCGGATCTGTAGGACTGATTCCATGTCTCCGTAGTAATACCTCATCCCAGGACTGATTACAAGCACACAGGTCAACCTATCGGATATCTGAGGACTGATTACATACTACATAGCAATACCTGAAAGATTACCCCAGGAACATTTATGTGTCGCAGCACGACCGGCAAGATCTCCCAGGATTGATTACATGCTATTTGCACAACCTGCCACATACCATCTCTGACCTCCAGGTATCAACCTGATATTCATGATCCAATGGATCATCATCGCACGAGGCATCATCCTAATGCCCATGATCATACTGATCATCGTCACTTGTACCATCCTGGTACATATCATCTGGAGCAACATCCTGAAGCTCATCATCATGATCAGCCTGATCATACAATGAATCCACCTAATGCACACCAAGTATCTACCTGATACATATCATCATACATGATCCACCTGATCATACAGTGTATCCACCTGATACAAATACAAATACATGATACATATCAACATACATGATCTACCTTATCATACAAGGTATCCACCTGATATAGATACATGGTCCAAGCATCCAACATGTTGCGTATACAAATACATACAAATGATCCAACCGATCATATCCAGCATCCAACATGATGCGTACATACATATAAATGATCCAACTGATCATATCCAGCATCAACACGATCCCTACATACATACAAATATAAATGATCCAACTGATCATATCCAACATCAACATGATGCATATACAGAGCAGTAATTGGATCATCGTCCTGATACTCATCATCCAGCGCTTACATCCATAGCCATGTGAAGGATATTCCTTCCAACATGCTTGGGATGGCTTCAGCAAATGTGTCCATCACTTCTTCCTCGAAGTTTCATCGATCTGAAGAACACCAAACCTCTCCCTGAAGTACTCAAACTTCACCCTGGCTAGTGGCTTCGTCAGCACATCTACAATCTGCTCATCCGTCACAACATACAAGAGCTTCACGGCTCGTCTCTGCACCATATCCCTGATATAGTGATATTTTATCTCTATGTGTTTTGACCTGTCATGAAACACTGGGTTCTCAGACAGCTTCACACAACTCTGGTTATCGCAAAATATACCAGTAGCATCCAATGGGAGATCAAATAACTCAAACAGTAGCTTCCATAGCCATACTGCCTCACAACTAGATGAACATGTTGCAACATACTCTACCTCAGCTGTACTCAGTGCTATGCAGGACTACTTCCTGTTGAACCAAGAGATCACACCTGATCCCATACTGAAGCAGCACCCAGATGTCCTCTTCCTATCTGTAGCACTGCCAGCCCAATCTGAATCAACATAAACCTGCAGGTTAAACTTTTGATTCACTTCATACTTGAGCCCATAATCAACTGTACCCTTTAGGTACCTCAGAACATGCTTTATAGCAACTAGATGAACACTCCTCGGATCCATCAGGAACTGGCTCAATGTGTTCACTACAAAGCAAATATCTGGTCTCATGTTTGTCAGGTACATCAAGGACCCAATCATTTGATGATACATAGAGACATCAACTAGTTCAGATGAAGCATCACATAGAAGCTTTAGATTCGATGCCATGGGTGTGGCCATGGAATTGCAATCCATCATCCCAAATCTCTTCAAAATATCTACTGTGTACTTCCCTTGACCAAGGAAGATACCACCTGAATTCTGCCACACCTCCATACCTAGGAAATAATGCATCATTCCCAAATCTTTCATCTCGAACTCAATAGCAAGCTTCCTCTTAGTATCTGCAATGAATCTGTCATCTCCTGTTACAAATAAGTCATCCACATACAGGAGTAGAATCACAGGATTCCCTTCCTCAACCTTGTAGTATAGGTTAGAATCTTCTTTACTCTTGGTAAAGCCCAAGCTAGATAGGAAACTGTCCATTCTACCATACCAAGTTTTGGGAGCTTGCTTCAAGCCAAACAAAGCTTTCTTCAATCTACACACATGTGACTCCTTGTCAGGTCTTGGGACTGCATCCCAAACATCTTCTTCATGATCGACAGATCATGGAATTCCATTTCTTCATCCCAGATCCTGGGAACTTCAATATCTTCAATAGATATCTTTGTTTCTGGAACAAATGTTGTAGTCCTTTTGTAGGTGAAGATATACGGTCTTTCCTACAAAACAAGTTAAATTGCATGCTTAGAAACATCTCATAATTTTTAGAACAAATTCTTTACACATAAAGAAATATGTCATGTAGTCATGCATTTATCTTAGCCAATGCTTCAATACAACATTTATCCATGTTCCACAACTTTCTAGATGCTTTCCAATCTCTACCAGAACATTGTTAAGAAATTGCACTACTCCCAACATGTCAGCAAAGAGGTTTCATTCTAGATAAGTAGCACTGGAATGTTGTACAGTTCCATAGGCCACTTACCCATCACATGCATATTAGTAGTATACTGCTCATTAATACAATCATTCTAATATGCACAATACATCTCCTAAGTCTAGGAATATAAGCATAATATTATTTAAACAAACAAAATAGGAAAGAAATGATAATTGAAATACTTATCATTATTTGTTTGTTGGGTGGACTCCCTCTAAGTCTTTGCTTCCTGGCAGGAACTACTGAAGTAGATTCTTCTACACCTTTATGTTGTGGAATGTAGGAAGATGGTCAACTCCCTCCGAAAATCTGCATCATTGCAGGAGCTGCTGGAGTGTGCTCCTTCTTGATCTTTGCTTCCTGGATTACCTGTCCTTGAAATTATATTCATCCTTACTAATATCAATCTTCTTGAACCCTGGAAAGTATATTCTGTAAGCCTTCGAGCTTTCACTGTAACCCACAAAGATACCCTTCTTTCCCGAAGGATCTAGTTTAGTCCTCTTTTCCTTTGGGACATGAGTGTATACTGGATAACCAAATATTCTGAGATGGCTGACTTCAGGTTTCTTACTAGAAAAGACCTCTTCTGGTGTCTTGTTGTCCAATATCTTGTGGGGTGTTCTGTTCTGCACATATACAACTGTTCTAGCTACTTCTGCCCATAGATGCATAGGTAGATCCTGGTCATGCAACATTGCTCTTGTTGCTTCCATGATTGTTCTGTTCTTCCTTTCTGTAACTCCATTCTGTTGAGGATTGTAAGGAGTAGTCAACTCCCTCTTAATCCCTGAATCACTAGAAAGCTTCTTGAAGTCACCCGAGGTGAATTCTCCACCATTGTTGGATCTGAATGTTTTGATCATTTTGTCAGTTTGATTCTCCATCAAGGTTTTGAATTACTTGAACTTATCAAACACCTCATCTTTGTTTTTCAAGAAGTATACCCAAGTCTTCCAGGAGAAGTCATCAATAAATGAGACATAGTAAACATACCCACTTAGAGAATTGGATGACATAGGACCACATACATTTGAGTGGATGATTTCCAGGATATCTTTTGCCTTGCTTTCACTGCTTGGGAAAGCCTTTTTAATATTCTTACCTTTTGCACATCCTTTGCAAACACATTCATGTTTAGTCTTGATTTCAGGAAGAACCTCTACAACCTTGCTTGCAATTGGAAGTGCCCTATAGTGCATATGAGCAAGTCTTCTATGCCAAAGTTCATTTGGCTCCATGGATTCATGCACCATGGCATGTTCAGGTTGTCCTTTTAATTTATACAAACCTCCCTCTTGCTCTCTAATCACAACTGCATCATTTATGGTCTTTCCCTTTGGCCACATTAGGGCTTGGCCATCCACAAATGCAACCCTCATACCTTTTGTATCCAATGCAGAGATGGAGAGTAAGTTCTTCTTGAGCCCAGTACATAAAGGACTTCTTTCATCTTCAAAGATTTTCCAAAATCTAGGTTGTAGGAGGCTTCACCACTTCCTTTGATGGGATATTGATAATCATCCCCAAGTTTCACTTTATGGGGTGATTCATGTTCAGACAGATTTACAATGGATTCTTTAAACCCAGTCATGTGTTTGGAAGCCCCACTGTCAATTAACTAATCATTACAACCATGGGAGATAGTACTTGTGAGAGCAGATATTAGAACATACTCTTCTTCACTTGATGAGTCATCATTACTATCATCACTTTCACCCGCGCAAGAGAAAGAACCATGGAGGAAGCACTTGCAGCCATCCAAACCAAAATCCAAGATCTAGATGAGAAATTTCTCATCCTCCATCTTTAGCATTCAGCCATGAACAATAACCGACATCACGAATCTTCGGCAGCCAATGGGTTCTCTTCTTCCAGCAATTTCCGTGGTCCAAAGCTTGAATTTCCTCACTTTAATGGTACTTATCCAACTAGATGGATCTATCATGCAGAACAATATTTCAATCTGCATAATACTTTTCATGTCCAAAAAGTTCCACTTGCATCCTTTCATTTGGAACAGTAAGCCTTTCAATGGTACCATTGGTACATCAAGGCTCATGACGAGCCAAAATGGACAGATTTTTGACAACTCCTTTTGCAACGATTTGGTCCTAGTGCTTTTGATAACTTCACTAGAGCACTCACTAAACTTTGTCAAAGTGGCACTGTGAGAGAGTATCAAATAGAATTTAAGAAACTAGCCAATCACACAGAAGGATTGTCTGATGAATTTTATAGGAGTTGTTTTATCAGTGGTCTTCAGGATAAAATCCAGTCAGAGGTTAAAATGTTCTATCCCAACACAATGATGGAAGTCCTAGGGTTGGATAAGTTGGTAGAAGACAAGATTGCAGCTCAACAGTGCTCCAAACCCACTTTTGTTCCCTTCCGAAATATGGGTTCTCAACAGCCTCCCATCCCACCATCTCCTTGACCAACTCCTATCAAGCATTTGTCTGAAACAGAGATGCAGGCACGCAAAGAAAAAGGGCTTTGTTATAATTGTGATGAGAACTTCACTCAGGGACATAGATGTGTTCAACAAAAGCTCTATCTCTTGGATATGGATTCTCCGCCTGCCTTTACAATTGGTCAAGAAACTCCAGATACAATGGATGATCAGGTCAACATTCAGGAGCCACGTATTGACCCCCCATCTCAAGATGAAAGACCAAAGATATCTCTCCATGCTTTATCCAGTGTAACCAGCCCCCAAACAATGCGAGTTAGGGGCTACTTCAAGAAGCTTCCTCTTACAATACTCATTGATTCTGGTAGCACTCATAACTTCATTGACCCTCGGATCACCAAACATGCACATTGTTTTGTCCATCCTTGCTCCAACTTTGAAGTCATGATTGCCAATGGGGGCACCTTACCTTGCAAGGGGAAGTGTCACAATGTGTGTATCTCTCTGGAATATTATAACCTATGCTCTGACATGTTTTCCTTGTCCCTAAGCGGATGTGATGTGGTTTTGGGCTTTCAATGGTTACACACACTTGGCCCCATCTTATGGGATTTTGCTGAACTTTGGATGCAGTTTTTAGTCCATGGGAAAGAACACAAATTTAAGGGATTACAACAAGGGTCTCTCTGCATCATCAGTTCAAATCGCCTAGAAAACATCCTTAAGAAGAATTCACATGGTGTCATTTCTCAGCTCCATTCTATTCAGATGCACCCATCAATGGTCTCCCCTACTTACTTAGATAGATATGGAGGTGTCCTTACTGCACCAGTGGGCTTGTCGCCTTCAAGAGACCTTTCCGGTACGAATTTAGCCGCATCTACATCTCGACAGGAAATGATGGCTATTTTGCATGCAGTACAGAAATGGTAGCCATACCTATTAGGTAATTATTTCCGCATCAAGACTGATCTCCAGAGTCGGAAAATTTTCCTGGAACAATGGGTCTCCTCCCCAATACACCTGAAATGGGTTATCCAACTCATGGGTTATGCATATGTGATCACTTACAATAAGGGTAAGGAAAATATGGTGGCAGATGCTCCTTCTCGCACATTTGATGACCTAGTTTCTCTTACAGTTATTTCTCTGATTGTTCCAAATTGGTTTCCATCTGTTCAACAGAGCTATCTCTTCTATGAACTCCATGCTTCTTCATCATCAAGGCACTCTGGGTTCCTCAAAATGTATGACCAGGAACAATGTAACTTCTTTTGGCAAGGATTGAAAATGACAATTCAACATATGGTGGTTGACTGTGATACTTTCCAATTCAACAAGGGTGAAACGACACTCCTTTCGGGGTTGCTCGAACCCTTTCCCATCCCTACACATATGTGGAGAGCTATTTCTATGGATTTCCTAGAAGTGCTCCAGTGGTACAATACCACATCTAAAAGGACACCATATGAATTAGTTTATGAATAGGCGCCGCGATTTATTCTTCCATACATGCTCAACAGCTCTCCAGTTTAGGCAATTGACTCGGTGCTTCGAAACCGCGATCAAATTCTTCTCATTTTGTAGGACAATCTTCACATGGAACGAATTTGACTGAAACAACAAGCCGATCAACACCGTTCTGAGCGCACTTTTCACATAGCTGATATGGTCCTTCCTTATCTACAACCTCCCAAGAAATCATCCCTGAAACTCAAAAGGGGGTAGTGGGCCGGAATGCAACCCGAGGGTGCTACAGGGGAACCACTCCTTTAGATTATGCATCAATTTCCACATCTAAAGCTTTGAGGACAAAGTTTTTTCTAAGGGAGAGGGGATGTTAGGAACTGATGTCAACCATTCTATTTACTTTGTTAGTATATTATTGTTGGACGCATATGCTTTGTAAGTCGTGCTGTAGTATTTGTTGATCCTTAGTTTGTATTATTGTTGTTGGACGCATATGCTTTGTAAGCCATCTTGTAGTAATTGTTGATCCATATTTTGTATTGTCCCATGGTTTGTATCGACAAATGTTATTGACCCATGGTATTGGCGCCTATACCTAGTATATAAGTTTGTGTTGAGACCAATGAAGGTACCATGAAGTTATTTTTATTGAGCTTGCTCAAAGGAGGTTTCCCCCTCGAAGTTGCCTTCGATCAATATAAAAGTGATTCTGAGTTTTGTTATTTCTATTATCTCATGTATTCTCATTAATTAACTGTTGCAGGTTCTTCACAATGTTCAACAGAAGCCTTTGTTCTTGATTACTCAATCTCGTAGACTATTTTCGACCTAAAACCCTAACCCTAAGGAATAATGCACCCCTTTTCCTTATTTCTAGGGATTTCTCCTTAATTCAAGGGATTTATCAACTATGAGTTCGATAAGTGCACTTATTTGTCTATTTTGGGTCTTTTAGTCATTAGATGACTCACTCTTAAATATTTAGTTAATTTATAACTAATTTAAGCCTCACTAGTTCTAATTTTGCATATTCTCTATTATTGCAAATGGCATGTGTATATATTATTCTAATCTCTCATCAAATGATGGTCCTTTAGATATTAATGAGAATTATTATTTGCAACAATTATACTCTTCTCTAATATCTTTCTTTACAATTGGTTAATGTATTGCTTCATGTTTAGATTCTATATCTCTCATAAAATATTAGAAATGGGAGCACTTGAGCTCGGAAGAGGCAAATTGGGAAATGGAGGCACATATGCATGAAGCATACCCATTTCCATTCCAATATAGAATAGATTGTCCCGAATGAACACCAAGGACGGTGCTGAACTTAAGGGGGGGTGTATGTCATACCCCATTCCTTGACAATACGTTCTTTTTTTAGTTTAATTTATGTTTTAAATAATTGTAATTAAGTCCACAGAACTTAAACGATCCAGGGAAGATCGAACTCATACTTGAACATCTGATACATTTTGAATATAATGTATATGAAATAAAAGGAATAGTTGGAACTGGATTTTTAAAGAGTGGTCACTTCATCATGGGAGAGAAAATGGATAAGTAGCACCATGGAAAGACCAAATGGAAAAATTTTCAATTTGTGTATGTCATGCATGACACATGGAAAATAATGAATTGAAGGATTGATCTAGTGACTGAGAAAGTGGCATTAATCATCAAGGACTAGGGAAAAATGTATGTAATCACCAATGATGAACAAGACGTTCTTTGGTGATTTTTAGAGGAAAGGTTTGACTACAAGTGAATTGGTCTAAGTTTGAGTATACTAAGAATCAGTTATAAGTCCACTTTAATTCTCTGTTACATACTTTTGAGAGATAACTATTTCATTCCAATGTGTTGGAAAGTTGTGCTGTATGTCCTCATGGTGAAGTGACCATGCTCGGGGGTGAAGTTGACATGTAAGGATTGGTTGTTAGCTTCTTTGGTTGGGTGGAATAGTCTAGTTGTTACTAGTTTTCCATATTTACCAGACATATATACAACCTAGCTCTTGCTATTTTATGTTGAATAAATTAAGATGAAATTTTAGGTTGCAATTTGATGCTATGTACTATAATATTTTATTCTATCTATAGTGGCTTATGTGTTAAAGATAGAAGGAGCATACTTTATTTATGTTGTATATATTTCCCATGTAAATTACTTTGTTTTAGAATGTTAGAGGATATAGGAATACAATGAGAAATGATTATTTTTAGAGAGAAACTTCTTTTGGTTCATAAAATATGAGCATGCTAATATATTTGAACAGTTAACAACTATGTAAAGAAATTGTAGAAAGGGTAGTATGGTTCTAATTATAAATTATGTTGTTGAACTATTCAGGTTAAGCCTGTTAGTGTTGATTATGAACTATGAGGAGCCATATAAAGTGTCTAGAAAGTCCTACATATGATGTATCACAGTAAACTTCAAATTAGCATTGAACTAACAAACATATTCTAGTGTTTGGTATACGGAGTGTAAGCACAATCACACGGTTTAAAAATATTCCATATGGTTCTACTATGTGGGTTTTGAAGCCGACATTTTTACAAATCATCACTTATATAGCTACGGTAAATTGTATAGGATTCAGACCCACTAATCTCATAGAAAATCCAATACAAAGTCTTACTAATACTGTATGGGTTTTGGACCAAAACATTTTGTAAACATAACGTAAACAGTCATGATCAATTATAGAAGTTCAAAGCCATGCTTTAGTAAAACAATATATATGTGTGTGTGTGTGTGTGTGTGTGGTCGCAAAGATTTACATTTATAGTGGTGAATTAGGCCTAGACCTTTGGAAATGCATCATAAATTAATCATAATGATCTTAAGGGGTATGCATACCATGTATAGATAAAAAAAATACACATGTATATAGGATTATATAAAGTTTTGAGGCCTATGTAAGAAAAAAGATTAACATATTTATTTATAAACCTCATAAGGGCTTCAACCCCGGTTACTTTGAGAAATAATGCATGTACATGTATGTAAGGACCTTCCCAGGAGTCTATCCATAACTTCAATATATATATATATATTGAGATAATTTACTCTTCTCCCTCCCCTCGAGCAATTAGGGGTCATAAAAACATACAAGCCTTAACTCTCCAATGGGATCTCCCAATCCCTAGAGAAGCTATCAACGAAAATCCTATGAACCACACTAAGATGCAAACTTCCATTACGAAGTTCATCCAACATTAGGGAGAAAGAGATATATTTTTCTCTTCATTCTCCCTCTCTTAAATAAAAAACTTCTTGCATGACATGTGTCCTTTCATGCAAAAATAAATTTATTTTATTTATTCGCTAATATTAATTCTCATACAACAAGTGTCACTCTCACAAACTAGTGCACATAAATTCCTCTTTTCTCTCTTAGTTGTCTCCCTAATGTAAAATCCCAATCCCTATATCAGTGGGTGCATGTGGAGTTAAACTCTAGATATTTTATAGTCTAGATTTGCTCCAAAATTAGTTATCTCTAATTTATTTTTTATTTTAATTTTAAGCTAATGAATATATTTCCTAAATCAATGGGAGTGCACAACTTCTACCCCAAATATCCCTTTTTCTATAATCTCTTAATTTAAAATGCTCTTTCATTCAATCAATCTCAGATTAATATTTCTATATGCAACATTATATATATATACATACATATATATATATACATATATATATATACATATATATATATATATATGTATATATATATATACATACATATATATATATATATATATATATATGCCTAAATGTTTTAATGCAATAATGCAAATCTTCCCTTTCCTATCATTGTCTAGCTACCACTTCTATGGGTCCTTCGGACAACTTCCTTTTCCTTGTGTGGGGAGTACTATGTAGTGATGAAGAATCGTTATAGTGATATTTCAACTACACTTCCATGGAGACTAATGTCGATTGAGGAATAAGATATCCCTTATTACGCGCCCCTCAATACATCGTACACAACCAAATCGTTGTGGCCTCGCTCGTACGACACACGCTTCCCCAGGTGAGCTGAGACGACTTCTGACCCATGCGTGGAGTATTATTTCAGGGTCAACAGTTCGTCGTCGTACCCCTATGTATATTTCCCATTCTTATGGCCCCTTTTTATTCCATTGAGAGTCAGTCAGTAATTCGTTTTACCTGCTACTACACACACTCAAAGCGCACATTAGTAGCAGTGCACCATATAAATCATATCATCATGAATTTTTATATTTATTCAATTCTATTTATGTCACTATCATTCATTCACATCTATGGAATCAAAGGCATCATATTGATCAATCAGTGGAGCATATTCATCATTCGCTAGTCAATCAACACTTTTCATTTACTAATAATTAAAGCACAACACATTGTTTCAATTTTAGTTAACTGGATCACTCCAATGCCAGTGCCCTCAATAGTCTAGTCAATCAACTATATCAAGGCCGACGTTACAATGTATTTCAAAAAAATCATATAAAATGCTGTGAAAGTTCGTGAATGGTTTTCAAACCCAGATCCAAAATAGAACACAACAGGATGGCTAATCAAACCCCTAGTCTTAATTAATGAACTAACCATATTTACAGTGTTGAACTCACGTGTCAAAAAAATACATATAGGCCTTTGCAATAGGGATCGATGAGACCACTAGGATTTTACAAGGAAAAAAAAACTAAGGAAGTCATAAATACCAATATACAAATCCATAGTAACCAACTCGACATAGACATGAAAGTTCTATGTTTATAAAAATATAAATTATGTAATACCTAGAAATAATTTTACAACTGGAAAGACCATGACATGGTCAAAAATTTATGCTACAAAATGACAAATAGAACTTTGATGCTACTCACTACTTCAAGCTATGAAGTATGTCGAAAACAGTTGTAAAGTATTGTTACTCACTCATTTTGTTAATATGAACCTGATAAGTTCCCAAACAGGTGGGCGCATGAAGTTGGGTCCACTATTTTGTGCCACCGGATTTCAGTATTCCAAAATACAATGCTCTATTGTTTCTCGTGTAAATTTTGGCTTCCTTCAACATTTCTCAAACAAATTATATGGTGCACTAAAAGAAAGAGATATATACGCACTCATTTAATAAAAATAAAATTTCATGAAGTTATGCCCCTAAAGTGTTGCACGTGAACACATCCTCCTTTTCTATGGTTTTTCCAACTTCAGTAAATCATTAAAAATCAAATCATGAAATTTTTTGAAAAACTAGTTTTGTTCTAGTAAAAGATGTCATCTACATATGTAAAAACAAATATTCAAAAATACTATCAATTAGTTCATATAGTGATGCACGTGCACATGCGTATATGCTATATTGTGTTGAAATTTTAAAATCCAATTTTATAAAAACAAATTTTATAAACAACTACACAAAATTTATAAAGGTAAAATTTTAATATAATGAAATCCTATTTGATTTTGTTTATTTTGTCTTAGTACATCATCTTAAATTTTTTTATACAAATACCTATGTGGCAACTAATGTGTCATTAAAGGAGCTCATGATTGTGCATAAGCTGAAACACATTCAACCCTTGAAGGGTCAAACGAATCTCAACCTATGGCCATAGAACATAGCTAGATTCAATGAGTACTGGATTATTACATAGTGAAAATATTACCAAGCATGGATGTGTATCAACTAGAAACAAAAGAAGGAAAGAAAACCAAATAAATTTATTTCTGAAACTAATAATTAAGTCTAATGATTGAATATATAAAGTTAGGATATATAACGTGTAGTATAAGCATTATTGGATAAATCTAGAATATGACCCTAAAATCAACCTTGCTTCATTTTATCAAAAAAGAAGACCTCCTCGGGTAACTGCTAGTGAGAACCACAACAAGGGTTAGTTAAATCAGGCAAAACATGAGCACACTCGATGGGAATAATTGATTCCATAAAGCATGAACATATATATCTATTATACCTTATGGTTGTCTTTGAAACCAAGCCATTGTGAAGACCCATAAGCCAAATGTGACGTCACAAAGAAGAAGAGAAGGGGAGAAGTCTAATGTGTCAACTAATGTCGCAACTAATGTGACTTTAAAGGAGCTCATGATTGTGCATTAGCTGAAACACATTCAACCGTTCAAGGGTCTACAGAATCTCAACCTATGGCCAGAGGACATACCTAGATTAGATGAGTCCCATATTATTACATAATGGAAATACTATCAAGCATGGATGTGTATCAACTTGAAACAAGAGAAGAAAACCAAATCGGTTTATGTCTAAAAATAATAATTAAGTCTAAATATTGGATGTATAGAGTTAGGTTATATACCCTGTAGTATAAGCGTTATTGGCTCTAGCTCACTATTTGGTCATTTTTAGTCTCCAATATCGCCTATATTTACATAAAATATGGTTTTTACCATAATATTTACTAAAATTTACAAGTTCTAGTACTAAATTGCATGTTTCATATTTAATATTTGCCTACCTATCTATATACATGTTTTTCTCAATTTAAAATAATCACCTAAGATACTATACATAAGTATAATATCAAAGTCCTTAAAAAATACCTTGGAAGACCTCCTAGAGTAACTACTAGAGAACCATAACAAAGGTCAGTTAAATCAGGTATAAAATGAGCACACTCAATCAGAATAATTGATTTCATAGACCATGAGCATAAATATCTATTATACCTTATGGTAGTCTCTGAGACCAAACCATTGTGAAGACCTATAAGCCAAATGTGATGTAGCAAAGAAAAAGAGCACGAGAGAAGACTCAAGATCTCCCTTGATAGCTTCTGGAGTAGAGTAACTACATTATCACGGTAACCATTGAAGATGGGATAGAAAAAATAATGTGATCAATGGATCCAAAAATAAATAAATAAAAAAGATGTGGCCATATAAATGAGTTGCATGGGTCGCCCGAGACCAAAACCATACCCTGCCCTCTAACCAAGTGATAATGGGAATTGGTTTTGACATTGCCCTAAACCTATGTCCAAAAATACTCTTGAAACTTTGCTAGCGGTCTCCATATAAACATGCAACTCCGTCCATTGCCAAGTGTCATTCATCCGAGCAATTTATTCAATAATATACTAACTTTAGCATGAGAAATGGCTTCCAATTAATAACCATGTTAAGTTATAACATATGGTTGCATTTGGTTGTGATGACCATTGGTGTAACGAACCCGAAATCTATTGTATCTAGGGAGTTCAACCACCAACACAAACTGTTATCAACCATGGAAATAAAATAAATATCATGTAAATGTGATGTTAGCTCATACAAATTTTATCAATAAATAGGCATAGTTTATAAACATTGGTGTGGGTAGACCACGATCAACATAGAAGGACTCTTTAAATATAACACCATACGAGATGGATAATGGAATCCTAGTTTTGAGTAGTAGCCTAATTATAATCAATAATAAGGAACTCTTGATTTATTTACTTCTCAACTATAATCGCATTATTCTTCCTCACTGGAATAATATAACTATGGAGTAAGCCTTCCTAAACCCTAGGAGCATAATGATATTGTTTTTTTTTTTATAAAGGTATATTTAGATTTTGTTATGATATAGTTTACCATGATCGTAAAAGCACATGATAGTGAGCTTATCAAATCAAACAAAGTCTCACATATAGATCCCATAACATGTATTTTAATGCATTACATTAAACATTAACATAAAACATATATTATGCACATAAAGGGACCCTATGAAGGCCTCAAATCACATAAATAAATATGATTCAACATTCATGGAAGTATGCATGAAGGTTGCCTCTAGGCATACGGGACCTTATAAAAAGCATGCATAAATAAATTTACACACGTATACATATTAGCTTGCAATTTATTGATGAGGTTTAACATGCAAATTATATTCTATACACGATTGTAGGAGTTAATTAAAAGCATGCATGTTAATCTTGAAGACACGATGTTTTAACCAAGCAAGCATAAAGCAAGAAAACATTTAATGCATCGCATAACCCTATAAAATAATAATGAAGGATATATACATAGAGAGAGAGTTATTTCATTAATATTAACTTATCAATATCTTAACAAAATACAAAGAGCAAGATAAAGAAAGATTAAGTAGACAACTCTAAATAAGTAGAATTATAGATACAACGAAAGAACTAGAGATATTCAATAAATAAAAAGGATTCATATAGATGGTTTGAAGTTTATATGTAGGATATGACATATCCCTTTGTCTTGAATTACAATATTTGATATTAGTATGCTATTAATACATGAAAATTCCTAAACAAAACTAAATTGAATTAAGCATAAACATAACTAGATATAGTTGTTAGATTTTTAAAAATATTAATTACACCGATAGGTGTTTAGATATTTTCTGATATTTTTGACTTCCTTGAGTGGATCAACAAGATTAACGGTAGTGTAACAAGTGTACAATCCATATTAATTTCATGGTCGCTTGTTATGCTTAAATGCATCTTGATTAAGTGATGATTTAAAAAGAAGATATGGTTATTAAATAGTATTTGTTTTATATTTATATTAATTGATTGTTTTTTGTGACTCCAGGGTGACGATTAAATGGGCTCTTAAAGAATATAATCTAAATATCATTGCATAGTGGTGCCACAAAGTGCGTGATAAAATTCAACTATTCAAAGACATTTCCATTGAACACATCTACCGGCAATTCAACAAGACACACTCTCAAAAGAAGCGCATGGAGGCTATGAAGGCTTTGTCTACTCGATAGAATACATGGAGGACAAGTTTGTGAAATGGGCAGGGTCAATCTATTCGAACAATACTAGTATGTGATGATCATATATTTATATGGGTTGTATATTTTGATATTTTTGGGAGATCTAGCATAGAATATGCATTTAGTAAGCAGATATCTGGAAACTTATTTGAACTTAAGTCTCGTCAAGATTTATGTTATTGTACTGTTTGATTCATTTTTAATGAATACCAGTAGTACAACTTTTTTCCACTTAAAAAAAAATTGTATTTATTTAAATTGTATTTATTTTATATTTATATTAATTAATTTAATGTTTATATTAATTCATGGCACTTAACTTGTGACCTATCAGTGCTCACCAATTGTGCTAGTAAAATATTTGTTAATTAGGTATGTTACATTCCTTTTAGACATTCAAAGGAAAATATCCCCCCAAATTTCATGGGATGATATTTTTTACTTCAAAAATGGTCAAAATTGTCCAAAAACTATATCATCTCCTTAAAAATTTGAATATTTTTACCAAAAAAAACCAAATATTTTATGGTTGCATATTTAAGAATGAGTTTTATTCATCAACGTTTATACACTATTTAACCACCAATTTTATAGCCAAAATACTATCATAGGTGAAATTATCAATCAATCACTTGGGACATAATGCAAACATAAACATTAGCCTCCTTATTGAGCTCTATTCCGCTTGGATTTATGCTTGTCCTTGTGTCATTGCACCAAGTGAAACTAGGTGCTTTACATCCCAGTATGGGGGAGATGTTGTAACGTGTATGATGTAGCATTACATCTAATAAAACGTAAAATGTAATTTTTTTAATTAAAAAATAATTAAAAAAATTCATGTCGGCTCATAAAATAAAAAATTATGGAAAGTATTTAAAAAAATCCATGTTGGTTCATAAAATAAAATATTATGAGAAGTAATTAAATAATAGATGTTTTTTTATAAAATAAAAACTTAAAACTTAAACCGGGATTTATAAATCAAGAGAGATCAAATTTCTTGAGTTTAAATTTAAAAAAAGAAATACACCTCAAGAAATTGGATCCCTCTCAGTGCTTGATAAATACGGGTTTAAAATAGATCTTAGATATCTTGTCATCCCCATTTCTGTGGGGCATTTCTCCAACTGTTATTTGGGATTAGTGTAAAACGTCTTTAGCTTAAACTTCCCATTTTTCTAGAAAATGGACTATAGTAAGTAACACAAATGTTATTATATAATGTAAATATTTTATTTGTATTTATACAATTATTTTTTAAAATGTTTATAAATTTATCTTTTGTATTGAGTAGGGATTCATTTTTTTTCATAAGAGAGGATAAAAGCCCTTTTAAGAGGATCACATCAAAAAATGAAAAAATAAAAATAAAAGAATTTTTTTTTTCACCAAAACTCTACACCAATAATTTTTATTAAGAAAATATGGTAATCCCCAAAACTCTACACGAATAAATTTTATTAAGAAAATGTGGTACTCCCCATGAGGTATTGAAAAAACTATCCCTTACATCAAAGAAAAAAATCTCTTAGTTACTCTCATATATGGTCATTAATACAACATTTGGAGTTAAAAAAACATTTATTCTGAGAAATCTATCGATTTATGAGTATAGATACCAAAAGAAAGGACTTTATAGTGTTAATTTTACCTCTTTATTTGCTATATGAGGTATTTAAATAACTTGAAGTGTTATAATTTTATTTTTGTTTTTTTATTTGGTACGAGGTATTTAAATAATTTTAATGACCATAAAGCTATAGTCTTTCACCAGACTTACGCAAGCACCTTAGAGATTTTTGTTTATATACTTTGAATCACTTCAAAAGAACTAAATATATGGTTCACTACATATCATATTGGAACACTGCGTCTGATCTTGGTTTAGCTGGGAGGTGGGAAGTGGAACGGAATGGTTATATACAGAATCTGAACAGTGCGTGCATTCAATTATCCAAGGAAATCGATGAATTAGTTTGGGAAAAAAATTCAGTAAACGGACATGTGAGTGCTAATACGGCGTATTAGGTTATTGTGGAACAACAGATTGTGAACAAAGGAGGTGGTGGTATCTAGTGCTTTGGAAATGGAAGATGCCTCTCAAAGTTAAATGTTTCCCTTGGCTTGTCTTTAATAACAAAGTCTTAACGGAGAGAAACTTGTGTAGACGAAGAAATCTGGGCCCAGTTTCTGTATTCTAAATTTAGAAATGTTATCTAGAAATGGGATGGATTCATGCGACCACCTGGTTTTTCAATGCTATTTTTCATGGAATGTTTGGAAAACGATCTGTATGGAATTGAACATTAAAGAAAATTGGAATGGCAGTAATTTTGACTCAGCTTATGTGCAGTGGAAACGAAAACACGGTAACTTTATTATTGTGCCGGGCCTCTTGGCTTGGGTTATTTGGAACACATGCAATAGGCCCATTTTTCAGGATATTAAACTTTCCATTAAAGAGTCTTTATCCATTTTTTGGAATTTGTTTCACATATATGCAGAGGATGTTGTGTAAACATAAGGGCTATAGATCTCATGTTAAAATCAACCAAAATGAAAACCCTTATTTATATATACTGGAATCTCCTGATTAAAACAATGAGTAGAAAATTAATAGCGGAAGCATACCTGAATCCATTGAAGGAGAAACCTTATAGGAAGAGAACCCTTTGAGATGGTCTTCCAATTCTTGCCACTAGATTCTGTGTCAACTTCTCTCTGAGAGGATTTTCAGAAATTGGAATGCGTCGTGGTAGAATGGGGACCATAACCTTATTTATAAACCGCTAGGGCAGTTCACAATAACCGCTAGGGCAGTTTTTAATTTTATCATAATTATATTTCTGCCCCTCATAGAAATAATAATTATCTAATGGTATCTACACAATAATGTCATGACAATTATACCCTTAAGGTTAATCAATTATTAATTAGATCACTATATTTAGGCTTAATTAAAGGATAGCACACACATTTTAATTATTTACATGTGTGGCCCAAATTATAGATTAATTACAAAAATTAATCTAACAATCTCCCACTGGGCCACATGCATATTTAATCAAATAAATGTGCTTAACCTTATGAGCTCAAAATTTGCTATCATGTCCTTAGGGTATATCCGAACAATCTTGTCCATTAACTATACTGACATAGGATCAAGGTGGTCTTTGTTACATCAATCGTTACTAGACCAATCAATGGTCACATATATCTGCACAGCTAAATGACATAGATCAATCATGAGTGCATAGCATGGAAATTACATGCAATGTGATCTATTCATGCCTATTTCCAACTGGTCCTACTTAACTTTATTAAGATCAAATCTTTAGCATAATTTAACAGAGTGCAATAAAATGAATACTTTATTTCTGCAGAACACAATCCAAATGTATAGATAAAGTCTAAACATAACATAGAGCAATATACAATGAATAATATAAACTCCCACTAAATTTGGATATCCTCAAATGAGACCCATATGAGCAGTGTGCTCATGAAAGACCTTGGGTGGTAATCCCTTTGTAAGCGGATCCGCTATCATGGAGTTTGTTCCAATATGCTCTATGGATATCTGTCCACTTTGTACTTTTTCTTTTACAACTAGGAACTTGATATCAATGTATTTTGATTTTGTAGAACTCCTGTTGTTATTGGAATATAAAACTGCTGATTTATTGTCACAAAATATCTTCAGTGGTCTTTCAATACCATCGAGAACACGCAGCCCAGTGACAAAATTTCGTAGCCATATTCCTTGATTGGATGCCTCATAACATGCTACAAACTCTGCTTCCATGGTGGATGAAGTTATGAGTGTCTGTTTGGCAGACCTCCATGAAATTGCTCCACCAGCAAACAGATAAATATAGCCTGATGTGGATCTTCTGCTGTCTTGGCATCCAGCAAAGTCGGAGTCGGAATACCCAATGATCTCTAACTGATCCGATCTCCTATATGTAAGCATGTACTCTTTTGTTCTCTGTAAATATCTCATAACCCTCTTGGCTGCTCTCCAATGATCCATTCCAGGGTTACTTAGATATCTGCCTAACATGCCAACAATGTACACAATATCCGGACATGTACATACCTGAGCATACATTAGACTCCCCACAGCCGAAGCGTAAGGAATCTTCTGCATTTCTTGACTTTCTAAAGTATTTTTAGGGCATTGATTAAGACTGAATTTGTCTCCTTTAGCGACAGGGGTATCACCTAGTTTGCTATTTTGCATGCCATACCTTTGGAGGACTTTATCAATATAGGTCCTTTGTGACAATCCTAAAATACCCCTCGAACGATCTCGGTGTATCTGGATTCCTAAGACAAAGGAAGCATCACCAAGATCTTTCATCTCAAAATGTTTTGATAAAAATCTCTTGGTGTCGTGCAATATGCTAATATCATTTGTGGCTAGCAATATGTCATCGACATATAAAACCAGGAAAATATACTTACTCCCACTGAATTTGTGATACACACATTCATCCATAAGATTTGCCTCAAAACCACATGAGACAATAATTTGATGAAACTTGAAGTACCACTGACGAGAAGCTTGCTTGAGCCCATAAATGGATTTAGTTAATTTACAAACCATATTCTTTGAGTCTTCGGACACAAAATTTTCTGGTTGTACCATATAAATTGTTTCATCAATGTCACCATTGAGAAACGCTGTTTTAACATCCATTTGATGTAACTCAAGATCATAGTGTGCAACTAGTGCCATGATTATCCTGAAAGAGTCCTTCGT
Organism: Larix kaempferi; assembly: GCA_027924585.1. Lineage (NCBI taxonomy): Eukaryota > Viridiplantae > Streptophyta > Pinopsida > Pinales > Pinaceae > Larix > Larix kaempferi. The sequence goes on from BSBM01000229.1 coordinate 8,935,959, forward strand.
AGAAACTGGAGAGAAGGTCTCTTTGAAGTTAATTCCTTCTTTTTGAGTAAAGCCTTTAGCTACAAGACGTGCTTTATATCTTTCTACATTACCATTTGAATCCCGCTTGGTTTTAAATATCCATTTACAACCAATGGGCTTCGTACCAACTGGTAATGGGACAAGTTCCCAAACTTTATTGTCTTGCATAGATTTGTACTCTTCATTCATGGCTTCAATCCATTTCTGAGAGTTGGAACTTTTCATGGCTTGCTGGAAGTTGATTGGATCATCTTCCATCATTCCACTTTCTACCTCACGTTCCTGGAGATATACGATATAATCGTCCGAAATTGCATTTCTCCTCTCTCTAGTGGATCTCCTTAATGGCATATTTTCTTGAGGTTGTTGAGTTTGTTCTTCAGGAGCAATGTCCTCATTTGCAATTAAGGGTTGAACAATATTGTCTGTTGGTTGAGGATCCAAATTTACTTCTTGATCAATGATAGGTAGTGAAACCTCTACATTATCAAAAGCAATAGTAGATCCCTCTTCCTCCTTAAGGACAATATTCCTAGCCTTATTTCTCCCCCCAAACTCAACATCCTCAAAAAATGTTGCAGTTCCCGTCTCAAAAATTGACCTAATAGCAGGATCATAAAATTTAAAACCCCTTGATCGCTCTGCATAGCCAATAAAGTAGCTGCTAACTGTTTTAGAGTCCAATTTCCTTTCATGAGGCTTATAAGGTCTCGCTTCAGCTGGACATCCCCAAATATGAAAATGCTTTAAACTGGGCTTTCGACCCATCCAAAGCTCATAAGGCATTTTAGTAGCCGCTTTAGTTGGCACCCGATTTAGGATATAAGCTGTCGTTTTGAGGGCTTCACCCCAGAGTTTTTCGGGTAAAGTAGAATGACTAATCATACTCCTTACCATGTCCTTAAGAGTTCGGTTTCGTCTTTCTGCTACACCATTCATGCTAGGTGATCCTGGCATGGTGTATTGAGGGACGATCCCACATTCCTCTAGGTATTTAGCAAATGGTCCTGGACGTTGTTCACCTGATCCGTCATATCTACCATAGTATTCACCACCACGGTCAGATCTGACGCTCTTTATTCTTTTGTTGAGTTGTAACTCAACTTCTGCTTTAAATGTTTTGAACACGTCCAATGATTGTGATTTCTCATGTATAAGAAATAGGTAGCCATATCTTGAATAGTCGTCTATGAATGTTATAAAGTACTGTTGACCATTCCAAGATGCCGTAGGGTATGGTCCACAGATATCTGTATGAATTAATTCTAAGACGTCTGTAGCTCTATTGGCACCTAATTTCTTTGTTTTGGTCTGTTTTCCTTTAATACACTCAACACAAATATCAAAATATGAAAAGTCAAGTGATTCCAAAATCCCATCGGACACAAGTCGCTCAACTCTAGATTCAGAGATATGACCTAGGCGTTTGTGCCACAATGAGGCCGAATTATCTTTATTCAATTTACGCTTTGTACCTCGTGATTCCACATGCAAGGTTTCATTATAGGACGGAACTTTTTCCAACAAATATAGATTATCATAAACATTAAGAAAACCGGTTCCAACAGCATTTGAATTAATAGATAATGTAAATTTATTGTTTCCAAATGAACAACAATAACCTGATTTGTCCAAAACAGAAACTGAAATTAAATTCCGTCTGAAAGACGGTACAACAAAAGTATCTATTAAATCCAAAAAATAACCAGATTTCAATAATAATCTAAAGTGCCTTATTGCCTCTACTTCTACCGACTGATCATCTCCGACATAGATGCATCTTTCAGCATCACTTGGTTTTCGGTAACTCAGGCAACCCTGCATAGAAACACAAATGTGAGTAGTAGCACTAGAATCTAACCACCATGTGTTTCTAGATACTGAAGCTAAATTAACTTCAGAACAGACCAAAGTAAGAAATATACCTTTCTTAACACGCCAAGCAACATACTTGGTACATTCCTTCTTAGTATGTCCAGGCTTATTACAGAAGAAACATGTTACCTCAACTTTTTGTTTCTTTTGTTCTGGACCCTTAGAAGCAACAACCTTATTATCCTTATTCTTTCGTTTGCCCTCATCCTTAGAAGTGCTAGCCAGATGAGCACTTTCGGTCTTGTCTTGCTTCAATCTCTCTTCCTCTTGCACACAGAATGAAATGAGCTCATTAAGAGTCCATTTATCCTTTTGACAGTTATAACTGACCTTGAATTGATTAAATTGTGCAGGAAGAGAGATGAGAACCAAATGCACGAGTAAATCATCAGATAAGTCGAGTTTCAAAGCCTTAAGTTTTGAAGCAAGATGAGACATCTCCATGATGTACTCCCGAACATTACCCTTGCTTTTATACTTCATTGAAATCAAGCTTGCTAAAAGCGTGCTCGTTTCAGCCTTATCGTTTTTGGCAAAACGTTTCTGAATTTCCGCAAGGAAGTCACTGGCATTAGTAACCTCATTGGTTACCGCACCCCTGAAAGCTTCTGGAATGCCGGGCTTCATGATCATAAGACTTAGCCTATTTGAACGTTCCCGCTTACCCAACTAAACCTCATCCTCTTGAGTACTATCCTCATTGAGTTCATCGGGTTTGGACATTCTCAAGGATAAGTCTATATCCATGCAGCCTAAGAGAATCATCATATTCTCTTTCCAGTCCTTAAAATTAGTCCCATTTAACATAGGGACATTATTGATGTTGGCAGATATAGAAGTAGTTGATATAAAAGCTGAATAGAGAACAAAATAAAATGAATCAAATAAACCATCATGCTCACATAAAATAAGCAATTAAACACATAATCTTAAAATTTAAAAACAAATTATGACATTTCAAGATACCTAGCACAACATTAATATCAAGTCTTTGGACAGTAATATTAACTGTAAGTGGTACTCTTGTTGTAGTGATCAAACATTGATGATAAGTTATGTCAAATAATAAATCTATCTTTGGATTGATTTATTATTCACATTAAGTTACCTTTATAATCATCACATATTTATCACCACATGTATGTATGCAATTTGACCAAATATTAACTTTCCTTTGGGCCACTCAATACCAGCATGAATCACATACACACAAATATCTAACACCCCGAACAAACTAATCTACACGAAATATGTCACTTTGGTGATTTTCCGCTTTAATTAGCCTATTTAAAATGCTAGATCAATAACTTAAATATTAATATCATAAAATGCTATTAAAAAAAAATCAAATTCAAATTCAAATTCACAGTTTTGATCAATAATTATATACTAAATACAATAACTGTGCCAAACCAAAAAAAAAAAAAAAATTATTTAATACAAAAATTAAATTAAAACTTAATATATTATTATAAGAATATGATAAATATTGCAGCAGCAAGGGATAAAGGCGTTTTATACTCATATACATATATATATTTGAAACTTTAACAGAATCATCACCTACTATTCCCAAAGAAATTTCTAAGATAAATCATTGGAAAGGTAATACTTTTGACTTCAAATACAAATTTTTCTGCACCTCTCTTCTTAACCAATGAATGTATCTATGTATACTCTTATAGAAAAAATAGCTAAAAGCACAGAAAGTAGGAAAATTTCCAAATGTATTTATGTATATTCTTATATTAATACAATCGATTTCTATTGACTTTATCAAAACGATCCACTGGTTTGTCAAACGATTTATGAAATGATTTATTGGTTTATCAGACGATTTATCGGCAGAATAAATACAATCGATTGATAAACCAATAGAAACCGATTGCAGAATAAAAAAAAACAATATATCAACCCAATATTTCATAAATCTTAATCCATTGACATATATATATATATATATATATATTAAATTAATAACTCAAAGAATTAATCAAGAAGTAAGCTCTGATACCACTTGTTAAAATCAACCAAAATGAAAACCCTAATTTATATATACTGGAATCTCCTGATTAAAACAATGAGTAGAAAATTAATAGCGGAAGCATACCTGAATCCTTTGACGGAGAAACTTTATAGGAAGAGAACCTTTTGAGATGGTCTTCCAATTCTAGCCACTAGATTCTGTGTCAACTTCTCTCTGAGAGGATTTTCAGAAATTGGAATGCGTCGTGGTAGAATGGGGACCATAACCTTATTTATAAACCGCTAGGGCAATTCACAATAACCGCTAGGGCAGTTTTTAATTTTATCATAATTATATTTCTGCCCCTCATAGAAATAATAATTATCTAATGGTATCTACACAATAATCTCATGACAATTATACCCTTAAGCCAATTAATCAATTATTAATTAGATCACTATATTTAGGCTTAATTAAATGATAGCACACACATTTTAATTATTTACATGTGTGGCCCAAATTATAGATTAATTACAAAAATTAATCTAACATCTCATCCTCTCATGGGAATGGATAGGGAAGATGTGTCTGATTTCTTTGATGGTGCAGCTTCAAATTTTAGATGTGGAGCAGGTTTTATTATCAGTTGTGGATCCTCACTTTTGTTCAAATTTTAACTGTTTGGAGGCATTGGTATTAATACAAAGGATGAACTCTTAGGCTTGTGAGGTATATTAAAAGTGGCTCATCTATGTGGATATATGGGGACTCCTTGGTGGTGGTCATTAAATGAGGTAATAAACAAGCCAATCTCAAGAATATTTCACTCCAACAATGGTGTTCCAGAATTTCTATGTATCTGAACCGATTTCAAAATATCTCTATAAGTCACACTTATAGAGATTGCTATTGATGATGATCTGAATACTCTTTATTAGGAAGAATGGGTGGAAAATCAACTTGTTTCTGTCTGCATCTGTAGATTTTTTTTGCTGAAACTTACTAATCTTGGTTCTTCTAGAGTGGCAAGGGTATGAAACCGTTTTATGAGAGAGTCTGTTTTGATCCATGTTTTTTTAGACACTTTTAGACTTGATGTTGACAAAAATATAAACAATAATGTGAAGGAATTTTTGTAAGTGCTGTCTAACTTATAACGATAACCATAGTTCATATGATTTGTACTTTTGATTTCTCCATGAAATAACAAAAATACGTTTATTTCTCCTATGAAGAAAAAGCATCCCTCGCAATCCAACTTGTTTGTGTCGGCCTCCTCTCACAATACCATTGATTCAAAAGCTTGTGCGAGTGAGACCTAATTATATGTATATACAACAACAATTATAAATGCCACCTTCTTGTTTTGTTCTTTATAACTGATTTAAAACAGTCTAACGTTTTTTATTTTTCAAAAGCGACTTAAAAGCTGCCAACGTCTTTTTTTTCGTTTCTGATTTAAAAACGCCCAGATGGAGGAACAATTACGTAAAGGAGCGAAGAATTACGATCTCCACCGCGATAGAGAGGATCGTGCTATAGAAATATTTCAGCGGATCAATACAGTTATAGAAACGGAGAGAAATAGAGGCAGGGTATGGAGAAAATTAGCTTCGGAGGAAACTGGAGAGATGATGTATTGTCTGCATACATTAGCAGCAGCAACGGGAACAGATCACTGAATTGGATCTGATGACGTTTCACAACCGGCCATTGAAGGTTTTGAGCATCACTTGGTCTCGGGCGTAGCGTGTAGATGTATTTGCGAAGGCAACATATGCGAGTGGGAGTTGGAGAGTATATGGGATAATGTCGATATAAATCACATTAAAGTGGCTGAATATTATGAAGGGCGTCCAGTACGTTCTAATGGTGAAAGAGACGCCAGGATCACAACGGAGGAAAACGTTACTATCTGGGTGAGAGTGGTAAAACATTGGAGCCGTCCGGACGGAAATATTTTGAGCATCCAAACATTATGGAGGGGGACTTTGTCCTATGGTTAACGGGTGTTGCAATTCTTTGAGGACATGAATCAGTTAATTCTATACAAATCTTACAAGAACATTTTGCTATTCATCCTCACATGAGACAAAAATATATCAGTCGACATGAGACTAATCCAGTAGCTGCTTCCTTTTCGGTTGTTGATTCTTTTTCAACTGTTTATATTTCTCAAGAGCTCGTCGCTACAAAGAAGGTGAGGATGGAGACGGAGGTGGATTGTTTGTGCAATTTGTCATGAAATGATTTTCATTGGAGACAGTGCAAAACAATTGCCATGCAACCATATTTTTCATTATGGGTGTATCAGGGAATGGTTTCAGAGTGATAGTAAGCTGTCCTGCCCTCTATGCCGGAGCGTCTGATTGCTGCTCGTGTAACCTTTTTTATCAGTTTAGCTTTATTTACTAGTTTAGGTTTGTTGATATCATTGTATTAATTACTAATTTTAATATAAAAATTTATTTTATATTTGATTATAAAATAGAAAAGTTTTTTAATTCCAAAATTCGAGATATGCACCATGAGTTTTCGACATGGGGAGCCCTACCATGCATGGTAGGGGAGTCATGGAAAAAGTTTGCCGAGTTGGAGGGACTGTGGGGAAAGGCCACCTCCAAACCCATAAACCTCAATTAATTAGTGTACAAATATGTTTAATGAAACCCCACTAAGTGTAGATGTGATGGGCATCCAACATAGTAACAATGTTTCTAGGTATGCATAGCATGATAAGGGTTTCAAGCCATTTTTATTTTGCGGGTCACACAAAGTTTTAGTGAAAAGATAACCCTTGAACAATCAAGTTTTGCTAAAAATTTACGTTTTAACAAAAGAAAAGATGAAACCTAGATTCCTTTCTAGAGGTTAATGTTAGGCCACACATAATGTAACATAACAAAATTTTCAAGGTTAAAATGTTGCATCAATGATGTAAATGAATTTGTGACATTTTATTCTAATGGACTTGAGTTAGAAGACCACATGAATATAATATGCCCTTTGTAGAGGTGATTTATTAAAAAAACACATTGCAATCATGATTGTACTATACGATGTTCTCTCCTTCCTCTTCAAAAGAAGTTTAAGGGTACCTGCATGAAGCTCGTACCCAAAAAGGCCACAATGGAAGCGAGTGAGCGGAAAAAAAACAAGGGCGTGCACAGAGATTCAAACATGCGTACACGCCCCTGCTTCGGCATTGCCTATGCTGATCGTCCACGCGGACAAAATGTGCGCACACGGGTATGCAAATAGATGTACGCATGCGCCATTAATGCATGCGTGCACTTGTTTTTTTATAAAAAAATAGACCGCGAGTTTGTTATCACAATAACAAACCTGCGACCGCATTTTGGAGCACCCAAAAATCTCCTACTTAGCATCAAACTCAACCTCCACTCTGTTGCTGCTATTTTCTATAGGTAGGTGCTCAACCAATCAATTTTTTATTGTTTTTTGTTGTTTTCCATTACAATTTTAAATTAAAAAAAAGTGTACAATCAATTAAAAAACCAACAAATTGTCATTGTAGATTAAATACACCTAAAAAAATGACAAACACACCACAACCATCAAAGCAAACCAATGAAACTGAACCATTAGAAGATAACATCAACATTGGAATGCACAATGAACCTGGTGATGAACCATCTTAAAACCTCGAGGATGAATTACATCAAGATTTAAATGAATTAAGGGTATTAAGTGATGAATTGAAGAGCACCAAGGAATCCTCTCGGGTTTCTTTGGCTACATCATTGCAAAACATCATTGAATCCATCAACATTTCCCATAGTGAGATCACAAATTTGAGCCAATACGAAGCTCAAATGAGGGAGCACTATTCCACTCGGATATCCAAAGAACAAATTCAAGACATCAACATCACGAAAGCACAATTGTACAACAAATTCATAGATCCCAGGACAAGACAACCTCTAGATGTGAGGAAGAGACAGGTTTGGATGGAATGGTGTATTTACCAACTATGCAAAGATAACTGGAGAAAGAGATGGTTTATGGTGTTTGGTAGGCCTCCATGGAATAATTTGGAGGTCCCACAGTATTTTCTTAGGAAATTTTGGGTTGAGTTTGAGCTAGGATACCATGTCAATTATTTTGACATCACTGAGTTTCAAGGTGTCGATCTTAGCTCTTCCCAAGATCGACCTCAGGCCCATCGCAACCCACTCAGAGGACCTCTTACACCCAGGAGAGAGCCAAACCCCCCTCCTCAGCCACCTGGTTTTAGTAGCAGCCTAGATGAGATTGATGACTCAGTTAGATGTGCCACACATCATTTTCTTAGACATACCACATTTGTGGCTATGTCTTCACAGAGTTGGGAGGACAATGATGAGACACACAAAGTTGCACGGTGTATGGGTGGTGGCGAGGACATGCCAAGTACAGGTAGAACCGAGGCGGGGCCATCTAGTTCGACTGGAGAAATGACACATCGTTGTTCTCACTGTGGTCATTCTTTCTACGATCCTACATAGTAGCATGCCACAAAGAACTACATGGACCAGGTTAGCTATTGTTTTATTTAATGTTAAATTATTTATTGTATTTTATTTGATATCGTATTTTTTAATATAGTTAACTTTGAATTACACATTGTTGACTTTATTTGTTTTAATGTACAGTTATTCAGGGCCTAGTCTCCATCCTCCAGGTGGAAGGACATGGGTTCCTTCGACCTAGACTAAGCCATGGCAACATCAAAGGAGATTGTGGCACGATACACACAGGTAACTTCTTTACTTTGAATAATTAGATCCAATTATGAGTAATTTGTGTTTAGTAATTACAAATTAATTAGCACTGAGTAACCATTTTTTATATTATCATTGTTTAAAACTAAAATCGAAATGAATAATTCTCACAAAACATGTCTATCATATTATCATCATATTTTACAGTTGTGTTTATCATATTGTCTAAATTATTTGCGAGCTATAAACTCATATAATCTAACCAAACAAAAATGAAACCTTATAAAACATGAAAACCTAAGAAAACTAGACATGTGTTAATGTTCACTTTAGGCATCCTTTGCTTCTCCATTTTAAAATCCTTTCATTTATAATGCTACTTGTGCATATTCTATGTCTTCATAATCACCAAAATCCTATTGAACTGAAAAGTCTTTTGGACGAATACCATTCGCTGAACCTATGGAAGCTATAGGGTGTAATGTTACAAGGCATTTCTAAATATGTAGCCAACTTATCTAACCTTTCACTCTGTGTTGCCATTCTCTTTTCCATATCCAAAATTCTAGCAATAGCCAATTGGTCTTCATGATGACTACATATACTTTGATTAATATGCAAAATTACCTCTTGTAAGGTGTTCAACTGTGGTGATAAGCACCTGAGGACGTTGTGAAGCTCTGTAAATCCACAATGAACACACTCATCATTTTTGTTTTTTTCTTCCATAGTACCGACATAAAGTACAAGAGAAAGGGTGCTTGGAGAAATAACCTAAATTGCAAAGAAATTTCCTGAGTCTCCATTGAGATCACGTAGATAATAAACAAAAAAAGGATTTCCTAAAAAGCAAGAGTTCAATTTTTCATCCACAAACCAACATTTCCAATTAAAATAATCATGTCATAGTCCAATTCTTAACAAAGAAACAAACCAAACAAAAGTATTCCATCCTCTTCACTACCCAACAACATTCACCACCACCCCTACAAATCAGAAGTAACCCATAACCAAACTTTGGCTCAACCCAACTTACCATATGATGAAGTTCCTAGGCATTAATAGTCACATATATCCTACACACACCAAGATTTTCCATCCGAATCAAATTAAAACTCCCACTACAAAATAATCCAAGTTCAAGTATGCATTGATTACTTGAATGAGGAGGACTTAAAAGTGATTTCCTCGATCGCATCCATTGCTATTTATCACATAAATACTAGTAAGTGTGATTGCTAACGTATTCCATGAAGGAATTAAGTGAGTTATAACACTCATTTTTCCAATTTCACCATCACATTCACCATGGTTTATGTAAATTTGGTATCACATGAACAAAGAATATGAAAATATTCAATAAATTCAAACTTTGTAGCTATACCATTAATACCTCTAATGATTATAGAAATGGGAGAGAAATTTCCAAAATATGTCATTCTTACTTGACCAATGATGAGAGAAGAGTCCCCAAAAATTAAAACATTCGTAATCTCTAAATTATTCAAAATGACCATACCTTGATACAAGGCAAGAACTCTTTCAAAAGTTGGGCAGGGGATTTCTTTCCATGTCAACATTTCAACCATAAATTTTCAATCTTCTTTGCCACATTATCTTCAACAAACAACCATAGAATAGGTCATTTGTTCCTATCATGGGCCCAATTCATCGTGGGTCAAAGTACACGATCCCCACAACCATGTTCTTTACCAAGTCTTGAAAAAATGGACTACACCAATAGAATAAAAACTTTATATAATATTCAAAGCCCATCAAACCAACACATATGTCACTACAATGCCTACATACATTTTCCATTACAACTGGTGGGCAATTTTACTCCTTTGTCATTAATGGCTTGTCATCAATGACAACCATATTCAACATTGTTTTACTTTGTGGTTGAAGATACCCCCTACACTTATTGCGCCTACATGCTTATATCTGTTGTTGTTATTGTGGTGATTGATTTAAAGCTCTAATTATTGTGTGTTTTAGTGTGGATTCTTGAGTCATTGATGTCATTTGTAGGTTGGTGGAACCTAGTTTTTGAATAGAAGAAATTATTGATAAACCCAAAAAAAAGAATTAACTCTACCATATCACAATATTAGTTCACTTAGTATATTTGGGCTCTAATCCAATTAACAGTGATACTACAATCAATCAACAAATCAATCACTAACTGACCCACAATACTCTCTACTTACACCTAAATCACCTTGCCATTTCATCTACTAAGTCTACCTACCCTACCAAATTGGTATATATGGCACACTTATGTCCTAAACAAACCATCTCACTTGGTGCAAATGTATATCAAATATGAGTTGTCATATCAAATATACATTTAAACCTACTGCTAGTATAATCATATCAGATTTTCATTAAGATTTAAACCTATAATAAAATCACACATAACTCTAACAAGGTAATCATTAGCGTATGTGATCATCTACTCCCTAGTGTTGGATACTACAATTTTACCACTATTAAGGAAGTAATTGTTTGTCTCTGCTAATCATCTAACTGGAATCTAAATTAATTGCAGTCATGTTTCTTAATTACTATCGTTGTCATTATCATTGGCATTGAGTTTAATATTGTTAATACTATTTTTATAAATTCAATCTAAATATTGTAGTGTTCGCACAAGTCTCCGCAGGCTACAGTGACCAGCCATCCCCACCGGGGATCAATAGATCTCCACGTGTGCAGGTATCGTGTGTATTAAAGTATAAATTTAATTTCAAACATGATGACTTGTCTGTGTATATTTATACCTTTTTATATTAAACTATGAGGATATAAATGTGTATGCAAGTGCGAGCACCTTAGCCTGCCAGTGCTACTATCCCTCCCTCCCCGTCCTTGAGGCCACCGTATATGCTAGTTGTATCCCCTTGCATACATTCCCTCTTCCATGCATCTCCCCCCACCCCCTTCGATCTAGCCCCCCCTCCTATCTAGCACCACACTTGCATCTAGGTCCCCCTTATGTTTCATATCCTGCGTCCCATCACCCCATCCCAACCTTTCCACCACCTCTATTAGAGTTTCCCATGTTTCCACCCTCCCCCACCCATCCACATTCACCCATCCATCTACCACAACACAAACCTCTCCCCCCCCGCCACATTCCCCCACCACACTTGCTTCCCCTCCATGGTGTCCCCATCCATATTACAACCAATTAGGGTTTATCGTACTAGACATGCATCTCCACTTCACCCACACCAGTCCATGCCTCCTTCTTCCACCTCTCCTTCTTCCACTATGCCCCCCAGTGGTGTATCCATCGTCTATGTGGATACATCCTCCCCCATACCATTCACCCTAGCATCAGAGCAGGTTTTCCAGCCGGCTGCTCCATCCGCCATCCCTGAAGACCAACCGGTTTTGTTCACGGTGAGATTGACTAGTTTATGAAAATCTCATTCAATTTTAATGAAAATTACTATATGCAAATAATTTCATCATTTATCTTGTTATTCTAAATGTTGCAGGGTGGCATTGCTGAGAGACTTGGAGCATAGAGGAGAGAGACCCCCTCACGACTTACAGTCTCGCATGTGGTGAGTTATTTGAGATTTGAAAACTAGTTTTATTTTTAAATTATCTTTTATAATTGTATAATTTTCAGGAAAGTTGACATACTATTGTTTTATTTTAGGGCTTAGGGGGACTTGGTCCAAGTTTCCAAAAGAACCCAGCTTCCTCTAGCATGAAGAAGAGGAAGATCGATTTTGGAGACGCACCTGGGAGCTCCGAGGGTGGGCGGGAGGATTGAGAGACCCTCCTATGTACACTAGCCACAATGTGGCATTTTGGGCACGAGTTTCCAAAATTTTGTATAGGGAACGAGTTGCCATATTTTGTATAGGGAACGAGTTTCCATTATATAGACATTGGGAGTGATGTTCCATTTTTCCAAAAAGTGTACGTGATTAGATCATTTTTGCATATTAATAGATGGTTCTGCACTTGTCTATATGACTTTGTCTTTGATTACATTTTTGCATAAATGATTTTGTCTTCAATAACAATGTTATGGAAAAAATTTCATATACATATATATGTTATTTCTAGACACCAAGTGACCTCAATATGAGTCCCTTGTATTTGAATGGGTCTTGCATTTTACACTTTTTCACACATCAAGCACATGAATCAAGGTAGTTATTGAGTGTAAAATGCGAATGCATTTTGGCATAGTTTGCAGTGTGTATAAAATCATTCTCTCATATACTTATTACATCGCATTAAAGTGTAAAATGCAAACCTATATATCAATACTTTGCACTGTGCATGTTCTAAGAATAAGAAAGTAAAAAAGGAAGAATAAAATTCCCTAAACAATGAGATCAATGTCTCACTCATATCACACTATAATTTATTTTATTAGCTTAGAAATTTCACAATGAATTATTTTGGTTCCAGGAATGAACTCAAGAACAACTCATTCATTCATTACTTCAAAAAAGAAGAGTTTTTCCAAACACACAAATTATCTCTACACATTTCGAATTTTTTCATTTCCAAAGAATTAGTTAAGATGCCATCCACATTCTCATATGTATTATAGTAGACCAAATACTAGATTTCCTTTCATTATATCTTCTCCTTATGAACATGATGCAACATTTCAATAATCTTGGACCTGCCATGATAAGCTGGATTATTTGTCAATTTGATGGAACTTTGGCTATCTCATTTTATGGTTGTTGGTTCTCCTTATCCATGAACTCACTATCTGGTCTAGTTTATGTAACATAAATTAGACTTCCCACCAACTCTAGATACAAAGTGTCATTCATCTTTTTTGTTTCATATTCACTATTGAGCTTCATAGTTTGTTCCAATACACTAGCTTACATTTATTCATATTAAACATCATGATGATCTCATTTGTATAGTTTGTTTGTGTGATCAACTACACACCATCATCCCTCCATACTTCTTCAAGGCCTAAACAATAATACAACTCCCTGAGGTCCTTCATCTCAAATTCCTGTGAAAAGCCTCTTTTCATTTCTTCAATGAACATAGTAGCACTTCCTTTTATGATTAGATCATCAGCATATAAAGAAATCAAACCAATAGGCCCATCTTCATCCTTCTTGATATACTAATGAGGGTCACTTTTACTTCTTATCAAACCTTTCTCAAAGAAGAATGTATCAATCTTCACATTCGTGACCTAGGTGTTTTTCTTAGCCCATATAATGTTGTCTTAAACATGCAAACATGATTTTTATGTCCTGCTTTAGGCAAAGAGGATGTTCATGTTCTTGCTTCACAAAGAGAATGTTCATGTTGTTGCTTCATAAAACCTTCTTGTTGAACAAGATAACTTTATTCCTTTATTTCTCCATTCAAAAACTCCTAATGAACATTCAACTAATGCAACTTCCAATTCTACTTAATAGTAAATGCAACCATGATTATAATGGTGTTCATTTTTACTACAGGTGCAAAAGTATCTTCATAATCTATCATTTTTCTCTTGAATAACTCTTGGTTACCAATTTAGCTTTATATTTGTCTATTCTACCATCACCTTTGAATCTAGAATTGAATGGATACAATGATTTATACTATATGTTCTATGGGGATACACTGAGAATGTAATAACAGTATAATTTGTTATAGTAAATTGTGTCCACATACAACATACACACATCGAGCAAATTCACATACACACATACACACAACATCCAACATACACATCAATATGTCACTTCAAATTGGCCTTCTAAACTCAGTTATTAATGCATGCCTATTAATTTGTTAATGACAAGAGAAAAAACAAGGAAACGTCAAAAGTCATTATTATATCAGTACAAAAATGCAACACATAGTATTCACAAGCAAATTGAATAGGATGAAAAGGAAATTTAATGCATCTACCTTAGTCTTTTCAAAAGATACAAGAAAAATATGATTAAGTTCTATTTATCCATTGTGTCAATGAATGAAAGTGTAAAGGAAACTGCATAATTTGATAGCGAAAAAAAAAGCTTTTCAAGTTAGTACAAAAATCACCTAAGTTTCAGATCTATTCCTATTAGTTTTTCAATGGAAAAGACAAAAAATTAAGGAAAGTCAAATATGATTAAATGTCATTATAGCAAAGAAACACAAATTATGCATAAGGGAACTGAATACATTGAAAAGCAAATCTAATTTAGCTATCTTAGTTTTTGCAAACGGCAATAGAAAAAAAAAATTAAGTTCCATGTATCCATTATGTCAATGAACAAAAATTTGAAGGAAATTGCATAGTTTAATAACAAATAAAGCAACTTCTCAAATCAAGTAAGAACACTAAGACTGGATTATTATAGGTCCAAATCCTTTGACATCCTCAAAGTGTCCCTGAATGGCCCCGGGGTGCCAGGAAAAAATGCTCATAGCACCAAAGCTATGACTCCGGTAGTGAATCCATTGATTCTGATGGATTCTCAATGCTAGTTTTCAACTAGGGTACCCCCCACACCATTCCTCCAATGCCCGAAAATGTTGCAAATGTGCCATCTTTGGAACTAGGGTTTTGCTCAATGAAGGCCATTCCAATTTTGCTCAAGAGGTGCATTTATCATCCAAAGAATCCCAGGCATGCGTGCCCACTTTGTACATGTTCACAATGGAAATACGCACCTTTGGGAGCTGATAAAATCCAAGTATGCTCGTTGGTTTGGGTTCCGCGGCCCCGAAGCAAATCCTCAAAGTGTCTGTGAATGGCCATGGGCTGCTTGTCGAAAATGCCCATTGTAGCTAAACAATGACTCCGATCGCGAATCTATCGATCTCTATGGATCTGGGACACCAGTTTTCAGCTATGGGTCCCCCCACACCATGCCTCGAAGTCTCGTAAATGGTGCTATTGTGTCATCTCTGAAGCTAGGGTTTTTCTCAGTGAGGGTCATGCCAATCTTGCTCAAGCGAGTCATTTCTCATATGAAGGCTCCAAGGCATGCATGGCCATCATGACCACGTCCACAGTGGCAACGTGCACATGTGGAAGCTAACGAAATCCAAGTCCGCTTGTCGGTTTGGGTTCCGTGGCCCCGGAGAAAATCCTCAAAGTGTCCCTGAATGGACCCGTGGTGCCCGATGAAAGTTCCTATTGCACCCAAACCATGACTCCGATTGTGAATCTATCGATTATGATTGATCCAGGACATCGATTTTTAGTTAGGGGACCCCCCACATCGTTCCTTGAGTCTTGGAAACAATTCTATTGTGCCATCTCCGTAGCTAGGGTTTTGCTCAGTGAGGGGCATGCCAATCTTGCTCAAGGGGGTCATTTCTCATCCGAAGGCTCTTGGGAGTACATGGCCATTATGACCATGTCCACAACGTCTAAGTGCACATGTAGGAGTCGACGAAATCCAAGTTCGCTAGTCGGTTTGGGTTCCATGTTCCCGGAGCAAATCCTAAAAGTGTTCTTGAATTGCCCCGGGGTGCTCGATGAAAATGCATGTTGCACCTAAAATGTGACTCTGATCATGAATCTGTTATTTCCGATGGATTTGAGATGTCGAGTTTCAGCTATGGGACCCCCCACACCATGTCGTGAATTCTCGAAAACGGTTCTATTGTGATATCTCCATAGCTAGGGTTTTGCTTAATGAGGGCCATACCAATCTTTCTCAAGCAGGTCATTTCTCATCCAAAGGCTCTCGAGCATCCGTGGCCATTGTGAAAACATCCAAAATTTCCACGTGCACCTGTGGAAGCCGACATAATCCAAGTCCCCTCACCGGTTTGGATTCCGTGGCCATCGAGCAAATCCTCAAAGTGTCCCTAGATGGCCCTGGGTTGCCCGACGAAAATTCTTATTGCACCCAAACCGTGACTCCGATCATGAATCCATCAATTTCGATGGATTTGGGATGTCAGTTTTCAACTAGGACCCCCCCACAGCATGCCTTGAAGTCTCGGAAACGGTATTCATTCTATGGATCATTTCATCTTGCATCCAAAAGACCTTCATGGACACATGTTGGATACCTAACAGGGGCATAGAATTCCAACTATGAAAAAAAACCTAGTCCCGGGGAGACCCCCATGTGTTTCTAGGAATTTTCCAGCTAGGAATGCTAGCCATAATTCTTGGTTGATGATTTTGCAAAGTTGACCCCCATGTGCAAAGATTGCACACTCCCTTACTGAACAAAACCCTAGTTTCCAAAATGGACCTACAAGTGATGACGTGGCATGCATGGTTATGTGGCATGTGTCATGAAGTTGGAAAGAAACATGATAATGTTATGGTGAAATCATTAAGTGAGTGTTGCAACTTGACATCATTATTGAAAAGTTTGGCAAGTTTGTGAAACTTTGGAAATTGACTAAGTATGGAAAAGTAGTCAAAACTGCTCTAAGAGAATGCCCGCCATAATTCATGGTTTGAGAAAAATGCACACACCATCATATCAAGCTATAGCTTGTTGAATTGGCTATCTATTCATGGTCTCAGTTCTCCATAAGCATGTTCGAGGAGAAAGTTATAAGTATGCCAAAAGAGGGTGTGAGGATAAACTTTAGAGAAGTTCTTGAAAATGGCTAAGTGTTGGAAAACTGGTCTAGGTGGCCTTGGGAAAATGCCCGCCATAATTCATTGTTTGAGAGAAATGCATGGATCATCATATCAAGCTATAGCTTGTTGAAGTGGATAGCGAACCATGGTCTAATTTTCCCATAAGAATGTCTAAGGAGAAATTTATAAGTCTGCCAAAATAGGGTTTCAGGATAAACCTTGGAGAAATTCTTGGAAATGGTTGTGTTGGAAAATTGGTCTAGGTGGCCTTGGGAAAATTCTCGTTGTATGTCATGGGAGAATGATAAAAAATTATATGGAACTATCATGCTCTATCTTTTCAAATAGGCTATCTTTCCATGGTATTAGTTTTCACAAAAGGTGTTTGATGACAAACTTAACAGCCTGCCAAAACAGGGTTTCATGTTGCTTTTACACCAAAGTAGAAAAACTTCCTAAGTGGCCTTAGGGAAATGCCCTCCATATTTTGTGGGTTGAATAAAATTCCCGCACCATATGGTCAGCCTATAGGTTGGTTATTTATCTATCTAACAATGTCCTCATCTTGTCTTTAGAGTGCCCGAGGAAGAAGTTATGGATTTGCCAAAAGTGCCTCTGAGGTTGATTTGCACTACTCCAGTAAAATGCCGGCTGAGGAGAGAGAAAGAGGCTTCAAGGAGTGAAATTGATTTAGATGGAGTCACCTTGTTGGCCTCCATACATTGAGTGTGTCACACTTCAAAATTGATGAAAAGAAAAATCTCATCCTACTAACCTAGGGTTTGATAATTTTTCCTAAGTGTCAAATCAACAGTTTGGAAGACCACTTTCAAATGCCTACCAGATGTTGTGTGTGTGTCAATAATTTCATCAATTGACATGGTCTTGTTCATTGTTGAAATAGATATCCAGCCATGCTTTTATTTTTCCTTATGGTGATCACATGAGCAATAAATCAATCTACCAAAAGTGAAGGAAACAATGAGGAGGAGGAGGAGGAGGAGGACGAGGAAGAGGGTGATGATGATGATGAAGATAATGATGAGGAAGAGGGTGATGACGATGATGATGATTATCATGATGATGATGAGGATGACGATGGTGACGATGATTATGATGACAAAGATGGTGATGCTGATGATGATGATGCTGATGTTGATGATGAAGATGTTGATGATGATGATGAGGAGGAGGAGGAGGAGGAGGGTGATGACAATGATGATGATGATGATAATGAAGATGAAGAAGATGATGATGATGATGATGATGATGATGATGAGGATGAGGATTATTATTATTATTATTATGATGATGATGATGATGAATATGATGATGCTGACAAATATGATTATGATGATGAAGATGATGGTGATGATGATGATTA
Source organism: Larix kaempferi (assembly GCA_027924585.1). Classification (NCBI taxonomy): domain Eukaryota; kingdom Viridiplantae; phylum Streptophyta; class Pinopsida; order Pinales; family Pinaceae; genus Larix; species Larix kaempferi. Next base: position 8,954,477 of record BSBM01000229.1, read on the forward strand.
AGAGCATGATCATCATTTTCATCGTCATCACCATCATATTAATGGTATTCATCATCATCATTATCATCATTGTCATATTTTTCATTGTCGTCGTCATCATCATCATCATCATCATCATCATCGTCCTCATCGTCATCATCATTGTCATCTCCCTCTTCCTCATCAACATCTCCATCATCATCATCTTCATCATCATCATCATCATCATCATCAATGTTGTCGTCATAACCATCATATTCATTATCATCATCATCATTATCATCATAGTCATCATCACCATCTTATCATCATCCATCATCTTCCTCATCATCATCATCATCATCTTCATCATAATCTTCATCATCATCTTCCTCATCATCATCTTCTGCATCACCCTCTTCCTCATCATCATCTTCTTCCTCATCATCATCTTCCTCATCACCTTCTTACTAAATAGCGCGTACGCACTATTTAATGTGTAAGCACTATTTATGCATATGAGCTCTTAGTGCATACATGTGTATTTAAAATAATGTGCACGCTCCATTTAAATTTCTAAATTTTGGCGGGAAATTCCTTTCCCACCAATGTGTTGGATGACTTGGTCGGTTTGGTTTTAGCTTCGGGTTGCCAAACCAAGTGGCTTGGACTGTGTTATAACAAAATACATCATATTCTATGTCTTCTTCTATTTCGAGCATGATTCTGTGTATGCTACACTTGTTCAGTGGTAATAAAATTGCACACAGTTGTAGAACTATGTGTGCAGATTCCGAATAGGTAATTTTTTATTAAATCTATTATTTGTTTCTATTTTTTAATTAATTTTAATTGCACTAATGTCAATCTTACACAAAAAGTAGGTTATTTCTTCCATCTATAACTTTTGATTGGCTCACCTATTTTTAAAACGAAAAAGAACCCGCACAAGTATACACAAAGGCCTACATCCTAAAAAAAACAAAGTTCATTGATTATGTTAAGACCATGATTTCGGGGCCCAATGCTCAACCTAGTCATTTTAGGGCTTGGTTGACCTCCTTAATTAAAAATAAAATAAAATTAACATAAATAAATATGGAAAAATGGCATTGCACTATAACGTCCTATTATTTATGACTGTATAAAATAGTTTTCACAAAATTTTACCATTTTCATACCAAACTGGGGGTTAATGCAAACATATTCATTATGTTTTCTTAAAAAATAACATACCAACCTTAGGAGAACCCCATTTTTGGGGATTTATACTTAATTTCCATAAATAATAGTTATATATTCTAGAAGGTAATCCAATTTTCTATGTTTTATCATCTTAGGCCAAATTCCAAAAAGTTGTGTAGGTAGCTCTAGTATTGCTTTTTGACATTCAGATTGATGTTTTTTCAGAAGTCCATTGCGACTAACGCGTCATGAGTGGCCAGCATTAGCTTGCACCAGCCCTTAATAGGGTTGTTTTTCCAAGGTATGGACTATTTGGATTCCTTAACTATTATCGAAAATGAACATGCACACACCAAGGTGCAATAAATCTTTCACGGAATCCAAATAGTGCATACCTTGGAAAAACAACCCTATTAAGGGCTGGTGCAAGCTAATGCTGGCCACTCATAACTGAAAGCATTTAGTTTTCTAGAATAAACGATATAATTTGACCTAGTAATTTGTATATATATATACATTCTTCTTGTAAAATCTATTTTTCGGATACAAGTTTTACTAATATAGAGCTAGTCATGTGGTACATTTTTCCATTCAAATTGACAACCATGGGGTTCAATTTAATTCTCAATGTGTTTGTGGGAGAGGGTCAATTTTTTTACCAATTAGTTCATGGTTCCTGATTTCTTCTTTGGGCCATTCACTTTCCCTTGGCTATAAATAGATAAGAAGAAAACACTTTCAACATCAAACTTGTTTGTAAATGTGAATAAATAACTAAAAATCTTTTAGCAACAATACCTATAAATTGAAACATGGAAATATTGGAAGTGTACAAAGTGGGATTGGGAGCCTCCTACAAGAAAACCCTATTTCTGTTGTTTTTCAAGTCACAAGTGGTAGCACATATCAATATCAAGATAACAAAAAACAATTTCATGTTTAAGAAAAACACATAAGAGTTTCATCCAAAGATAGTAGTGTAGGTGATCACAAGGCATTCCTTCCCTACATACAAGGAATCACAGGCAAGATATCCAAACACCTAAAAAAGAAAAAACATTGATTCAGTGTTCTCACCACCGAATAGCATTAAAAAAAATATGAAGTCAGTAAACGACCCCATAGACCCATACCTAAAAAAGGGTGTTTACCAGATTCCTTGTGATTGCAAGCAATCCTACATTGGTGAAACTAGCAAGTCCTTTCGAACAAGGGTTAAGGAACACTGTGCTGATATCCGTCTATATTGAAACCACAAATCTGCACTAGCAAAGCACTCCCATGACACAAAGCACCTAATTAGGATTGAGGACATGAAGGTGTTGGCTCAAGTTGTTAATTGGTCCAAAAGAAGAATCAGGGAGGCAATTGAGATAGTTAAGAACCCTAACTACTTGAATAGGGATGACGACTTGACCATTAGTAAAACCTGGCTCTCTAACCTCACAGAATAAGCTAAGTTTCTAACTAAATCCAATTAAGCTAAAGTAATAAAATAAACATTTTAACTATAATTTAATAGGAATTAATTTAAATTTTTAACCCTAAAAATTCGAATTTAATAAACCATAAACCCCTAAAAAACTTAAACCATATAAAGTTATCAAACTTTATGGAATTAAATTGAACAAATTAATAACATTTTAAATTTAAAAGTGATAAGCCCTAACCCTTATTAAATTGAATTATTTGAAATTAATTAATTATCAATTAATTAAATAAATTTATTAATAATTTCATTTTAACTTTACGAACTTAATCTAACAAACTAAGCAACTATATATGCTATCAACACAACGCTCACTATTAATAAACCAACATAGCTCCCAATCCTAGGCTCTATCAAGTGGCGAGAGGAATCAAATCTCCCGAAGTGCAAACCTCTCTTTGAATAGCTCATTGAGTGCAATAAGTGAGCCACCTAATCCTAAGCTCTAAAGTCTCTAGTTTAAGTCTCATGATATTTACTTTTTACTTTGTATTTTTTTTTTGTTTATGGCCGACATAATATTTGTTACTTTTTACTTTGTATTATTATTTTTTGTTTACATTGTATTATTTTGTTACTCAACAAACACTCTAAAGTCTCATATTTACTTTTTACTTTGTATTAAAAGTAAAAAGTAAAGTCTCATATTTACTTTTCACTTTGTATTATTCTTTTTTGTTTATGGCCGACAAAATATTTATTACTTTTTACATTGTATTATTCTTTTTTGTTTACTTTGTATTATTTTGTTACTTGACAAACTAGAAAAACACTCTACACATGTTACAATATCTCCCTCATACTGGGTTGTAGAGAATCTTTCGGTGCAATTACTTTATTGTCAATTATCACTATTAAAATCAGTTTGTTAACAATATTAATTGAATTTAATAAAAATTAAATTAATAATTCTAATAAAATAAATTAATAATAATAATAATAATAAACTTTCAAAACTAATAATAATTTACTTTAACTAAGAAGAAGCAATATGAAACAAAACTAATAATAATTTATTATTTAATTGAAATTAAAAGGATTAATATGGAATTAAAAACTTAACTTTAATGTAAATTTATATAAAATAAAAGGAACAAATCTTTATACTTTACGGATTTAATTTAACAAACCCTAAACCATAAAACTTACCATTAATTAACTTATCATTAAAAATTTAGCTAAATTGATTCCCAAAACCCTAGAGTCGGTTCCATTAAAAACCTTTTTGACTATTCTATATTTAAAGGATTGACGAGGGAGAAGATCTACTTGGCATCGCTAATGTCCCGATGATGAGCCAAGGATGGCTTGAAATGTTGAATACAACTCACCTACCGCAGAATCTCCACAAGATGCCATGAATTTTCAGTGCGGATTCTCAACTAATTCTACATAAGAGTTTCTTTAAAAAAATTATATTATTATCAAATTTATAAAAAAAATTGAAAATAACATCTTACGAAAATAAGTAGCTCCAAGTATCAGGTAGCCAGAGGAGAGCAGTTTAAAACCATCCATAAAAATGGGTCTCTAAATTCAGTATGTGCTTCAAACTTCTGAGGCCCATAACCAAAAAGCAAGCATGTGTGAAATTCCATAGGTGATGCTTGTAACTTCGGTAGCTGATAATTTGTTATCCTCTAAAGGAATATCACAAATGACAGGGAAAAATATTGAAACAAAGGGCACGACCCTATATTGGAAAAATGATAGGCCAATATGAGAAAGAAAGAATAAAATGACTAAAATTAAAGCCATCCTCATTGAAGGAAAACTCACCTACATACTCTTCAATCAAATGGGAAACTTTCAATTTCCTTTATTACATATAAAATAATAGCCACATACTCAAGCCACTTATCTAGGAATAAACATACCTTAAGAAGCATATTAATAAAAATTAATGACGGTTTGAAAAAATAATTAAGTATCGAAAATATGTCCTAGCAAATTGTTTGCCTGTTTTATTAGATGGTTTGTTAAAGCTTTTACTAGTATTTTGATTGGTAAATGACTCATGAAGGGCATATGCACATCAAATTCCAACTCTGGACATACCCATGGATGCTAGGCCACATCCCTAATGAAAAAAAACAATTTTTTCATGGTGGGTATGTGGTCTATGTTATGACCATGTATCACATACATTTAACACAGTGGAAGAAAACCTTAACATAAAGTAACCCTTTGATTTATAAGTAATCTCATGACCACTTGTGTGTGTGTGTGTTTGTGTTACTGTGTTTGTGATATATAATTGCAAGAAGATATTTACATATAGGAGAATTAGCGGATATCCTTACCCATTTTGGGGAACAATCCTAATAACATTATGATTGAAAGAGTTCGGGCATAATACTCTCCACTTTGTTTTAGTGGTAGGTATGATAGGAATTCTACAATTACAAAATTAGAAATAGTTATAATATTGAAAAAAAATGTTATCATGAGATTCACTATGTTGAGAACCCAGCTTTTGTAGGAAATCATCCATTTGTTCATACCAGGCTTGAGGATATTGTTTCAATCCATGTAAAGGCTTAATGAGTTTATTGACATCATGTTCACGTCCTTCTATTTCGAACCCCTATGGTAGAATCATGAATACATCTTCCTTTATATCACCATTTAACAATAAATTTTGACATCCATTTGATGTAATTTGCAACCACTTTGTGCAGCCAAATTAATAATGATTATGATAGTCTCCATTGTGATATAGGTGCAAAATTTTATGATATAGTTAATTCCAATCTTTTGAGAAAATCCTTTAAAAAAAAGAGTTTTTTTAAACTTGTTTAATACCCCAATTTTGACTTGGAATGTATTTAATCAAAATTATGTAAATGATGCAAATATGCTAGTATGTATTCCTAGTGCGTAGCTCAAGGCCAAGGTCTCACTAGGGAATGGCTAGGCATGTGTGATGTATATATTTTTATTTGGATTGCAAAGTTGGCTTATCATGCCAATTTCAAATGTACGTAAATATTATGTTGGAAACTAATAAAATGGTCTAAGATGGTTGTGTAAAGAGCACTAGAGGGGCTACAATTCCAGCATAGGGGAAGAGGAAAGGTTAAATATGGGAAAATGAAATCCTATGTTTCCAAGTGTGAACCTTAGAACTCATCCAAAATTCTTCCATGTGCTTTAAATGAGCCAATTACCTTCTCTTGACTATTAAACCCAATCACTCAATGCGTATGTGAGGTTGGTGGGAAAAGTAACTTCATGCAGTTATTTAGGCGTGGGGGTTGTGACACATATGTCATCTTCTAGGAGTCCTTTCTTCTATAGTCAGAAGCTATGTCAGTTATCTTTTCACCCTTATGTCATATCCCTTGGAGTCAAAATGTTTTTTAATCATTCTCTCATGAATATTTTACATACTACGTAGAGTTGTCTATTTCTATTCATGACCATTACTAGACTGTTTTTAACCCAAAAAATCGAATTTAGAGACAAAGATGCAATTTTGAAGGAAACATAGATGGTTGTAGGTCATCATAGAGGTTGGGCAAGCTAGGAACTTTTACCCATTGAGTTCTTATACTTTTGTATGCTTGGGAAACCATTAATTAATGTTGCAGGAAGCTCTGCAATAACATACACTAGGTTGGAATTTTACTACACATGTTGGTAAGCACTGTAAGGGTTGGGTTTCTTGAGGGACTTATGGATTATTGAAGGTAAATGTATTCCTTATATTATGTGGGGTTATTGGAAGGAGTGCCATGGCTGTGATGGCTTAGTGAGATCCATGTAGAGCTTTTCTTGAGCTTTTGAATAAGCAAAAACAACATAATGAGTTGTGGGTTGAGGGAGAGAAGCCTATATGTGTTTTCTTCTCCCTGGTGGCCTCATAGCCCATCTTGGGGGTGGCCTCCCAACATAAATAGTATATGCTAGACAAGTGCTTATGAATGGGTGGAATAATGCTCTTACACAACCAATTGCTTAGATCTTCTTTTTTAAAGATAAGTACCTTTTCGTATCTAATGTTCAATGTTTTATTTATATGCCTTTGATAATTATGATTTGAATTTCATGTTATGTGTGTATGGAGCATGTTTATTTTCACTGTGTGCTTTTATTTCCATATTTTCACATGCACTTTAGTTGTGATAAATTTGTAATTATGGTTATGAGGAGTAATTTATATGCCTTGAATAAGTTAATGTCCCCTCTGCTAGCCGGATCGAGGGAGGCGACATTACAACATGTCAATTTTACCATTAGGCATATGATTTATTCGATAAACCCATTTTCAACCCATTGGTTTAACATCAAGAGTGTAGTCAACTAAGCTACAAGTCCCACATTCAAGTACTACATCATATTCATTAATCATTTCTTCTTTCCATTCTTTGTGTCCAATTACTTCAACAAAAGTATCAAGTTCAAATAAAGCATATGTGAGCAATGCAAAAAAAAATGATATGAAGGAACCCCTAGTATAGGGATAATTTTAAGAACACCCCTGAAATTTATATGTATAATAAATGAGTGAATATCCCTAATATATACGAAAATTTGAAGGTTGTTTTATCAATAATATAATATGTATAAATATTTTTTTGGCTAATATTTCATTCTGTTATAGAATCTTGTAAAATTTTAGTGAATCTTTCACTAAATTATAAGATATTGTAATATCTTGGCAAATATTTCACTGAATTGTAAAATATTGTAAAAACTTGGTGAATCTTTCATCAAATTATAAAACCTTGTAATGTCTCGGTGAATCTTTTGCTAGGAAGAATCAACTTTTGATTCTTTAGATTACTATGGAATGCAATAGAATAACATATACCAAAGCTCAACTCTCTCAAATCCTAGACCATCAAATGAACAAATGCATGAATGAAGAGAGGAGGGATTTATTTATACATTTCACAAGTAGTATTGGGTCACTCACTACTGGAGCTATTGGTGAAATGCAACTACACTAGCTAGATTTAGGGCAAGTGGGGACTCCAATTTTGTCATCCATTAATGGTCCAACAAACATGTGGGGACCCAAATATTGACATATCAACAAACTAATAGAATTGAACACTTTACACTATGGAGTGATTATGTAACCCACGAACCATTATTACAACGTGAAGTATTATCGAGACCCACAACCTTAATATAGTGTATGAATTCCCAATTAGGTTATTTTCCAAATCTTTAAATTTTAAGCTACCCTCTAAGGAAAAATAACATGCTTATCTGTTTACAAATAATAATGCCACTTTGTCCTTTCTTTTGTTGACAATCAAAATAAGAGTTATGTCATTTGATTTAGAATTTTTGGAGTTAGTTACAAACTTGCAATGTGTTGGTTGTGGAGCCTGATCTTCTAGTCTCATAGATGATGTTGTTTTAGCCGTCTTTGACCCCAGGTTTGCTTATGATCCCGACATGTGCCCTAGGGGGTATAGGGGAGTGGTTGCACTTCCCCTGCTGGGGGGCGCGGGGGCCATAGGGCCCCCGTCAGGGGTTCGGGGAAAGTGCCCTCGAGAAAGGGGGTTCAGTGGCGTAGCCCCTGAAGGAAATTGTTGGGTTGTTTCACAAATAGATTACGGGCCCATGGTTTTGGGTAACCCATGGTATTTTTCCTTTGTATTTCCCCTTTATAAGAAAGACATTGTAATATGGCTAGGGTTGATGTATGAGGTATTATGTATTGTAAATATCTTGAAGAGATACCGTGAGACAGTGAAGATGAAGTGCAACGGATGTGCTGCAGGATGTATCCCTTCATTTTCTAGATGGTGTAATAATAAGGACTAACAAATTTAGTGTGGACATAGCCCATCTTTGGTGAACCATGATATATTGGTGTCTCTCTTGTAATGTGTCTGTGTGATTATATTTTCATTTTTGTTTATTGTTATTGCTCTGTGATACTATTTTTCTATCAATTTGTATCAAAGCCAAAGGTCTATTTGGCAGATAAACTCGCAGGAACTAGGGTTTCTGGTTTGAGTGGGAGCAATGGCGGAAGAAGGAAAGTTTAAGGTCGAGAAATTTAATCCCCAAAACTACTAGTTATGGAAGATGAAAATGGAGGACTATCTGTACCAGAAGGATCTATTCCTACCATTGGGAGGAAGATCAAAGCAACCAATGACTATGAAGGACAAAGAATGGGAGGTTCTTGGCATAAAGGCACTGGGAACAATACGGTTGTCCCTAGCTTCGTCGGTGGCTTTCAATATCTCTAAAGAAAAAACAACGGAGGGTTTGATGAGCGCATTGGGTAAGCTATATGAAAAACCCTCGGCCTCCAACAAGGTATTTCTAATTAAGCATCTATTTAATATGAAGATGTCTAAAGGTGGATCTGTTGGTGATCATTTAAATGAATTTAATAAGGTTACAAATCAACTAAGTTCTATAAGTGTGAACTTTGATAATGAGGTTGGGGCTCTTCTAATCTTGTGTTCTTTGCCAGAAAGCTAGAATAGCCTAGCTTGGTCATGGTTGTACGTAAATCTGTCTTTGGTTTGAACACCTTGAAATTTGATGATGTTATTGGTGTTATTCTTAGTGAGGAAATGCTAATAAATAGTACAAGGGAGACATCAGGTAGTGCATTGACCATGGAGAGCAGGGCGAGACAAAGGGAGAAAGGAAAGAGCCAAGGTAATCATGGCAAGTATAAAATGGGTAGATCCAAGTCAAGACTAGGAAACATAGAGTGCTAGAATTGTGGAAAGAAAGGATATATGAAGAAATATTGCAGATCTCTAAAGAAGAAAGGAGATGGAAAGTAGGAAACTACCCAGGAAGCAAATATAGTAGGTGATGTGGTACAAGATGCTTTGATTTTTGCATTAGATAATACTAGTGATTATTGGGTAGTAGATTTAGGGGCTTCATGTCATGCTACACCCCATAGGAAATATTTTCATGATTATGTTTCAGGTGATTTTGGACATGTCTTATTGGGTGATGATGAGCCATGTAAAATTGTTGGATTATGTAAAGTATGGATAAAATTTAAGAATGGAACTGAATGGTTGCTAAAAGATGTTAGGCATATTACTGCTATGAAAAGAAATCTGATCTCAATAGAGTAGTTGGGAGATGGCAGCTGTCTATCTACGTTTGAAGAAACGTGGTGGTAGATCACTATAGGATCAATGGTGATAGCAAAAGGAGATAGGGTAGGTACATTGTATTTATGTCCTCATAATACTGACCATTCTATCTCTTTAGCTTCCATAGGAACAAATACAACATTGTGGAATCATAGGCTTGGACACAAGAGTGAGAAGGGGATGAAAATTCTCCACTCAAGGAAGTTGTTGCCAGATTTGAAGCAGGTAAGTTTGAATTCTGTGAGAACTGTGTTTATGGAAAACATAAGAGAGTCAGATTTCTCAGGGTTGGGAAATAGAAGAAGAATGAAAAGTTAGATCTTGTGCATACAGATGTATGGGGATCATATCAGGTACAATCTCTTGGTGGCTCTCATTATTATGTTACATTGATTGATGTTGCAACCAGAAAAGCTTGGGTTTATTGCATTAGACATAAATATGATGTGTTTGCTACTTTTAAGAAGTGGAAATCTTTGGTTGAGAATGAGACAGGAAAAAGGTTGAAGTGTCTCATATCTTATAATGGAGGTGAGTACTGCAGCTAGGAGTTTGATAACTACTGTTCATACCATGAGATTTGTAGAGAGAAGACAGTCCCAGGAACACCACAAGAAATGGTGTGTCAGAAAGGATGAATAGAACGATCATGGAGCGTGCAAGGTGTATGAAATTTCATGTAGGGTTTCCCTTACAGTTTTGGGCAGATGTTGTAAATACTGTTGTTTATTTAATAAACAGAGAGCGTTCAAGTGCTTTGGATGGTGGTATTGCAGAGGAGGTATGGACTGGTAAAAAGGTAAACTACTCATTTTTTAGAATGTTTGGTTTTGAAGCATTTGTCCATGTTGATAAAGAAAATAGAACAAAGATTGAAGATAAATCCAAGAAATGTACCTTTATTGGATATGGGGTTGATGATTTTGGTTATCGCTTATGGGATTATGAAAATAACAAAATCATTAGGAGTAGAGATGTGATATTCATTGAAAAGGTCATGTATAAAGATCAGTTGTATGGAAAGAAACAGGAAAAGGAAAACACAGAGTACACAATACTTGATGAATTTGAAGAAAATGAAGCTCCAAAGGTTCCATAAAATCAAGAACAGCAGCAAGTACCTGGAACTCTTGCAAGTGTAAGAATATCTACCAGATTAACTAGACTCCTTGAATGATACTCTCCTTCAATGTATTATTTATGGATGACTGATGCTCCTGCATCATTCTAACTTTGATGTTTCCTTTAATGCACCTCCATGCTCAAGCCTATGTATATATCTTAGTTATTATCTTTATCATCATAAAGATCCTAGTGGATACAATGTATCAAGCTACCCAAATTGCAACGAGTCTATTCATTAGGGTCTTGTCTATTACCTATCTAGGGTATGTATGATGACTCAAGTCCCTATGCATGGCCCATTACTCTCAAAATAAATTTTTATTGCTCAAGAACCTAGATTTTCGGCCTAGACCATAACACATGGGGGATTCACTAGAAGGTAATATAACACCACGTTCATTCAAATTGCAGTATTAACTATTCATGAAAACCTACAAATTATATGGCTTATATATTAAGGGGCAAAGAGTTTTTTTATTTAATGTAACAGTACAAAAATACTTTGGGGTATTTTTTATGTGGGCGGGATGACAAATATCCACCAAATGGAGATGGTGGGATCACGGCCAGATGATAAATCTGGTTGAGGCAAGGCTTGGGCTTACCAGCACGCAGGGAAATCACGTCTTGAGGCATGCTTGAGGCCAGGGGGTTTCGTGGTGAAGTGGGTTTCTAGTTGATCATAATCGAGAGATAGTGGTCATTGAAAACCAAATGTTGCCAATAGCACTCAACTAGTTGTTACCAATAACCTTGGGAGGCTCTAATCCTCCAAGGCCTGTTATAGGCCCTTGATAGGCCTTGGGGGCTTGAATATCCAACCACTCATGCCTTATACAGGATTTGGGAGGTTTAGTCAGCCTCCTAGAGCTTGTTACAGGCCCTAGGGGCTTGGAAACCTATCCCACAACTGACTTAGTCAATGATTGGGGAGCTGCAACATGTAATTGTAATGTCCCTTCTTAAACATTTTAAGAAAATGCCCAATTTTCCACTTTTTTCCCAATTTCGACCTTTGACTAGTTTTGATGATGTTGAAAAACTCGACCTCAGTCGATAGGGGTTCACCTCACTATCGACACATACCGCAATCTCCCTGGGCACCAGCCCAGGAAGGTTTGAGCCCACCCAGCAACACCCGCAGAGCAGATGAGGTCTCACCCAAGGCATCCAAGAAGAGCAGACGGAACCATGTTTCTCCCGAGGGAGGAGGTGCATTGTGGCTGCGTAGACCAACTCTATTGAAGTATTTTAACCAGAAACATTAAACATTCGGCTAACATATTGCAGCATTCAGGAGGTTATAACATATCGCAGCATTTGTCATTACATTCTACATAGAACATCCTACTTAATCAGAGCAATTATCATCATAGCAATAGTAAACAGATACAGCATTAAACAACATTCATACACCGCAACATTGCACAAGGTTTGTACCAAAACATCATTATATTACTATCGCGATTATACACCAGCAAAAACACAGATCTCGCATCTAGCTTGTCTATCTCATTCTCTCATTCGTCTATTATGCCCCCTTTTAACACTTACAATTCTCGTGTATTTATAGGCTTTTTCCCTTACAATATTTTTCCACTTACAAATCACTTCCTAACCGACACTATGGACAATTGACCCAATATCTAACTAACTTGGTCCAAATGAACTCAAAAACCCGCATACCGCAGTACAACTGACTCACTATTACATAGTATGTGGTCCAAGTGATCCAAAAACCGCAAACTACAGTATTATTTGGTACAAAATACTCCTTTCATGCCTTTATCCAATGTGTCGCGACGTTGACAATACCGCAACACGTCCTCATCAAACCACCTGCCAATAGATGCCTAGGCCCCAATTTTGGTCCAAATGGTCCCAAATATTCAGGTAAGGTGTATTAATGATATTAGGACTTAAATATGATGTTTATGGATGATATATGGTCACCAAAAAACCTCTTCAAACTCTCTTAAGATTTTGGTTCAAATATACAATTTTACTAGTAATTTGGGGTTCAAATCCCCCTGGGGTAAGTACTGAAAAGATCTTCCCAAATGCCTCCAAACTTACTCAAATTTTTGAACAGAGGTAGGGGATGTTTCAGGGATTTTATTAAGGTCCCAAATGCATCATTCATTAGTTATAAGGTCTATTCCAACCCTCTCCCAAGCAACAACAAAAATCACTAATTCGACCCTTGGGGAAATGGCACCAAATCTTCTTCAAATGCAAATAAACTGAGTATAAGGGATTCTAATGCTCAAGTACTGAATATGAAACGTGTAATACTCATTAATGGCATTCCATTCATCACAAATATATCAGAGAAACATTCCTTTATTCGAAATCATCATCATTATAATGGCATACATCAATGTAGTGGGGAAATGGACATTGTTTGCTCATTAATCTTCCGTTTTAGACACAACCACATGGTATTTTGACTTGAGACTTCTTGAAGGTGAATAACAGAGTATATAATTCTATTACAATCATAAATACATCAATATAAGCTCTCCCAAGAATCACAATAGCTCACCAAAAACGTCCTCCCTCAAGGAGCATGAATATGCCTTCAAAACTAGAGATGGTTGAGAGATGGTACTGAACTAAAAAAAACCATGAGCTTCCCTATAGCTGGTGCTTGCAAATAAAACTCCATCAAAACTCCATGAAAGACCTGAGTGGCCTCTCCAAACACCAACTTGGATGGGAATCTTTCACCCTTGAAATTGGCTAAAGCAAGAAACTAGTCATCCACTAGCTCTCTCTTCACAAATGAAAATTTTCTCACATCATCCAAAGCCATTCTCATACTTTATTTCTACATTTTATAACCAACATTAGCCTTCTAAGGGTCAAAATCCTCTCAATAGCTTCAAGAGATTTCTACTTAGGAAATATTCCACATTTGCTACTTGTCTCTTAGTTCCAACCTTCCATCTTCTCCCAAATTCGAATTTGAGTCTCTTTGGCTTCTTCCACTCCCATGAACGCCTTCCATGAGCCTATTTTTGGGGCTGACATATCATAATAGTTAGATTTCATAGGTCAGGTCTACAATTTGTCATAGTTGTCATAGAATCTCCATCATTGGTGTCATAGGGGCTAGGGAATCTAGCCCAAGTGTCCACAAACTTCCAATTTGACTCTTTATCTTCCATGGAGGTTACTAATCCATCAAAATTCAACCTAAAATACTCAATGTCATGTTTTATGGCTTACCAACTCACCCAAGAGTGTTCACCTTCCCATGAATTTGAATTGGCAAGAGAGAGATGCCATGTGTCATTGAAAACTCAAGCTAGTGTGGGTCCCACACCCTCCATATGTCTCCAAAACCACTTGCCACCTAGAATTTCTCTTGAATTTATTTATTCACCATATTTATTAAATTCTTGAACCCTTCTAATTCCTAAACATCATTTATTAGCTTCCTTATTACAATTCCACATGTGCCCATCCAACCTAGGAAACTAGTAGGATTGATGGGATTGTCTTAGTATGCAATTATTTGAATGGGGACATTACAGTCCTCTCCACCCAAGATTTCTTTTCCTCAAGAAATTTCAAATTTTGATGCTATAAAATCTTCTCCTCTTCCCATGTGGCATCTTCATTTGATAAGTCCTTCCATTGCACTAAATATTCTTTGATAATTCTACTCCTCAACCTTCTTTCCCGTGTCTTCAAAATCTTTTCCGGAACAAGTGTGAGCTGACCTTCATCATCCAAAGGGGGAAGTATTTCTGAAGTGATGATTTGCTGACCAAGGGCTTTCTTGAGATAGGAAACATGAAATACATTGTGTATTTTACTCCCTTCCAGAAGTTCTAGTTCATATGCTACTTCTCCATCCTTCCACACTACCTTGTATGGCCCATAGTACCTTGGTTTTAATTTTTCTATTCCATTCTTTTTTAGAGATATTTGTTTATATGGCTGCAACCTTAAATATACTAAATCATTGACTTGAAAGGTTCTTTCTTCTCGATGTCGATCAACATATTGTTTTTGTTGATTTTGAGCAACCTGCACAAATTGTCCTTCAAGAGATTTAAAATTTCTTAGCTCTCTTCCACCCAATATTTAGCCTTTGGGGCTCTACTATCACCAAATATAATTTCAGCAATTGCAAGTGCATCATAACGATATAATGCTTTGAAAGGAGACATTCCTATTGACATATTGTAAGTGGTGTTGTAGCAAAACTCACCCAAGTGTAGCCATTTTGCCCATGCTTTTTGCTTCTCTCCCACATAGTTTCTTAGGTATCCTTCCAACCATTGATTTACCCTCTCTATTTGTCCATCAGTTTGTGGATGATAGCTAGTACTTGGAGTCAATTGAGTGCCTACCAATCTAAAAATTTCTTGCCAAAAAGTATCCATGAATCGACTATCTCTATCACTGACAATGCTCTTCGGGAGCCCATGCAATCTGAAGATTTCTTTGAAAAAAAATATCAGCCACTTGTGCAGCAATAAAAGATGATGTAACAACAAATAAATGAGAAAATTTTGTCAACATATCAACTACCACATAGATGCAATCCTTACCCAAAGATTTAGGCAACCCGGTGATGAAATCCATGGAGATACTATCCCATTTTTGCTCCGGAATGGGAAAGGGTTGTAATAGGCCGGTTGGACATGGAAGTTCTGATTTGTTTTGTAGACATACTTTACATTCATTCACATACTTCTGAACATCTTCCTTTAGCCCCTTCCAAAAACATCTTTGCCTCAATTGTCTATAAGTTTTGAAGATCCCCGGATGGCCCGCTAGTGGGGAATCATGTGCTTCTTGCAAAATTTGGTAATTGAGCTTAGAGTTGTGAACTAAATAAATTATTCCCTTATATTATATCAGCCCATTCAAAATCCTGTACTTATCATACCCTTTGATTCCATTCAACACATCACAAGCAAATTTGTCTTTAGCATATTCAACTAATAGCATGTTTTTCCAATCCTTGGAAATGTCCATGAGAGAAAAAGAAGGCCTTCTTGACAAAGCATCTGCTACTATATTATTCGTTCCTTTGACATATTCAATATCAAAATTATAAGCTTGAATCTTGCTTACCCACTTTTGTTTCCTTTCATTTAGATATTTTTGGGTGAGAAAGTGTCTTAGACTATTGTGGTCAGTTTTCACCACAAACTTGTTGCCCACCAAGTATTGTCTGAATTGTGCCAATGCATGCATAATGGCTAGCATTTCTTTATCATAGATGTATTAAATTTTTTCATGAGGCTGCAACTTTTTGCACTCAAAGGCTATGGGGTGTTGGCCTTGCTTTACAACCCCTATTCCTCCACCTGAAGCATTACATTCCACAACAAAAGGTTTAGTAAAATCAGGAAGTGCAAGTATGGGACAACTACTCACTACCTCTTTCATTTTTTTAAAGGCCTTTTCAGCCTCTTCATCCCACTTGAAAGCATAATTCTTAGTCAAATCAGTGAGTGGAGATGTCAACTTTGAGAACCCTTTCACAAATTTTCTGTAGTAGGTGCATATGCCAATATAGCCTCTCAATTCGGTAATATCTTTTGGTGATGGCCATTCCAAGATAGCCCTAATTTTTTCCATGTGTACCTTCACTCCTTTCTACTCAATAATGTTCCCAATATACAATAGTTCTTTCATCCCAAATTCACATTTTGATACTTAGCAAATAAGGACTCTTCTTGCAAAATTAAAAACACAATCTCTAATTGCTGCAAATGCTCTTCCCATGTTTTACTGTAAATGAGAATGTCATCAAAGAAAACCAAAACAAACCTTCTTAGTTGCTTGCAAAAGACCCTATTCATACATGCTTTAAATGTGGCTGGAGCATTAGTTAACCCAAAAGGCATAACGAAAAATTCAAAGTGGCCAAAATGACATCGAAAAGCGGTCTTTTGCACATCTTCATCTTTCATTCGAATTTGGTGATACCCTGATCTAAGGTCAATTCTTTAGAAGTATTTGGCCCCATGTATCTCATCCATAAGCTCATCAATCCTAGGAATAGGATGCCTATTCTTGATAGTCTTTTTGTTCAAGGCTCTAAAATCTATGCACATTCTCAATGTTCCATTTTTTTGTTCACTAGCACTACTGAAGAAGCATAAGGGCTAGAGCTTGGTCTAATGAGTCCCAACTCTAGTAGTTCTTGGATGGATTTTTCAATCTCATCTATGAACTTTTTAGGATGTCTATAAGGTGGTATCTGAATAGGTGAAGTACCCTCCACCAACATAATACTGTGCTCAAGCCCCCTGTCTGGTGGTCTACCATGTGGAAGCTCTCTAAAAACCTTTTCATATTTTTGCAAAAGTCCCTCTCTCTCCTTTGGGTGTTCAACAATCTTTATAGTTGTCTTGGGAGATGTAATATGACATTCAGAAGCCCATTCTATATCCCCATGCCTCAATATAGATCTCATACTATTGCAAGTCACTACTTGATTTGGATAAGTGTGTTGCCGTCTCACAACTCTTTGTACTCCTTTTGAATCTTGGAATTTCATTTTGGGAATTTTATAATTTACTATATGCTCTCCTATTGAATACAGCCATTGCACTCCCAAAACCACATTAGTATCAGCGACATCAGCCACATAAAAACTATCAACAAAAGTATAGTTACCTATGGTGACTTGTAGCTTTGGAACCCATGTTTTGCATTGCATTTTGTTGTGACTGGGAATGACAACTATGAAGCCATCGAATGGTTCAATAAGTATCTTTCTTTTCTCCACCATATTTTTATCAATGAAGTTATGGGTGTCTCCTCCATCTACCAAAACTGAAGTTCTTTGTCCTTGCACCACACCTTTGCATCGGATAGTATGATAGCGAGGTACTACTGAAAGTACTGTCATTCTTACTCTGTCTAGTGAAGGCTAATTTTCTTCTTGTCTTTCCTCTTATATTGTTGTCTCATAAGCCTCTTCTTGATTTGAAATATGTTCATCTGCATCCATGCCCCCATCATACCCCTCATTATCAAAAAATAATTCTATGTATTGAGCCTTTCCTTTAGTACATTTGTGCACTGGTTTCCATGGTTGGAAGCATGTGAAGCACAATTTCGTTTTTCTAAGTTCATCATTGTTTAGTCCTTCTTTTTTATTCCTTTCAAATGACTCTCTTTGCCAATTTTTCTTATCATATCCATCCATTTTCCAAGGTTTCTTTTCAAATTTGTAGTTAGGCTTGGGAGGAAATCTTGTTCTAGGAAGCACATTTTGGAGATCCCTAGTGCAGCTCATTGCATCTTTTAATGTAGTTGGATTGTGGGATTTGACCAAACCT
Source organism: Larix kaempferi (assembly GCA_027924585.1). Lineage (NCBI taxonomy): Eukaryota > Viridiplantae > Streptophyta > Pinopsida > Pinales > Pinaceae > Larix > Larix kaempferi. The sequence goes on from BSBM01000229.1 coordinate 8,972,647, forward strand.
CTTAAGGGTTCAGCCAAACCTTCAGTGAACAACAATACTAATTTTCCCATAGATACATCAGCCACCTTCACTGATAATTTTTTGAAATCCCAACATATATTCAATAGGGGACCCAGTTTGCTTCAATTGAGCTAGTTCTTTGAAAGGCAATTCTGGATCTTTTTGTTCAAATATTTTTAGTACCCTGTCAACAAATTATCCATATGTTTTAACCTGATTATGACCCAAGTTTTTCATCCCATGAAACAACCATTCATTGGCATCTCCTTTCGAATGCAAACTGGCCATTTTTAATGCATCCTCTTCCAGCATAGGATTCAACTGAAAATATACATCCAATTATTGCACCCAAGTGTTAGAAGAATTTTTAGAAGAACTATCAAAAGTAGGAAGTGACATTTTTCCAATAGCACTATTTAATTCTTTGTTTTGGAATGGACTCCTATTGTCTTCCCTGCTTTTAATTTTTTGTATAGCATCAATGTAGTCACTGAGTGGTACATCTCTTTTACGCTCTTCATTCAAATCATTCCAATCATTTACTAGTTTCTTATAATCCACGTCAATATTGGGCTCTTCTTTGGGTGTGATAAATTTAGGTGCAGTATGCCTTTGTGTGCTTTGGAATTCATCAGGTCTATTATGTGGTCCCTTGCTTTAAAAAATATGCTCACTCCCTTTTATCTTTTCCCCTGAATGTGACCCACTATTATCTCCTATCATCCCTTTGCCTAAAAGTTGGCTACTTAACAATTCAAAAATTTTCATCATTTCTTTATTCATCTCTAGCATAACCATGGTAATTCCTTCAAAACATGGTTTTAAGGCTTCAATATATTCCTCCTTATGTCTTAATTTTTCCTCCTTCTCTCTACCCATTGTTTTAAAAAAAAAACTCTTTTTCTGCTACTATCTCTTCTTCAACTAATGATTCAAAGGGTGGTGGTTTATTTGTTTGTATTCATGTTAATACCATCAGGTGCCAAGACCATGCTCTGATACCACTTGTAATGTCCCTTTTTTAAAATTTTAAGAAAATGCCCAATTTTCCACTTTTTCCCCAATTTCGACGTTTGACTAGTTTTGATGCTTAGGTCCCAATTTTGGTCCAAATGGTCCCAAATCTTCAGGGAAGGTGTATTAATTATATTAGGAATTAAATATGATGTTCAGGGATGATATATGGTCACCAAAAGACCTCTGCAAACTCTCTTAAGATTCTGGTTCAAGTATACAATATTACTAGTAATTTGGGGTTCAAATCCCCCTTGGGTAAGTACTGAAAAGAGCTTCCCAAATGCCTCCAAACCCACTCAAATTTCTGAACAGAGGTAGGGGATGTTTCAAGGATGTTATTAAGGTCCCAAATGCATCATTCATTAGTTATAAGGTCTGTTCCAACCCTCTCCCAAGCAACAACAAAAACCACTAATTCGACCCTTGGAGAAATGACACCAAATCTTCTTCAAATGCAAATAAACTGAGTAGAATGGCTTCAAATGTTCAAGTACTGAATATGAAACTTTTAATACACATTAATGGAATTCCATTCATCAAAAATGTATTAGAGAAACATTCCTTTATTCGAAATCATCATCATTATAATGGTATACATCAATGTAGTGGGGAAATGGACATTGTTTACTCATTAATCTTCATTTTTACACACAACCACATGGTATTTCAACTTGAGACTTCTTGAAGGTGAATAACAGAATATATAATGCTATTAAAATCATAAATACATCAATAGAATCTCTCCCAAGAATCACAATAGCTCACAAAAAACGTCATCCCTCAAGGAGCATGAATATGCCTTCAAAACTAGAGATGGTTGAGAGATGGTGCTGCACTAAAAAAAACCACAAGATGCCCTGTAGCTGGTACCTGCAGATAAAAATCCATTAATTCTCCATGAAAGACCTGAGTGGCCTCACCAAAAACGAACTTGGATGGGAATCTTTCACCCTCGAAATTGGCTAAGGCAAAAAACTAGGCATCCACTAGCTCTCTCTTCACAAATGCAATTTTTCTCAAATCATCCAAAGCCATTCTCATACTTGATTTCTACATTTTATAACCAACATTAGCCTTCTAAGGGTCGAAATCCTTTGAATAGCTTCAAGATATTTTCACTTAGGAAATATTCCACATTTGCCACTTGTCTCCTAGTTCCAACCTTCCATCTTCTCCCAAATTCAAATTTGAGTCTCTTTGGCTTCTTCCACTCCCATGAACGCCTTCCATGAGCCTATTTTTGGAGATGACATGTCATAATGGTCAGATGTAATAGGTCAGGTCTTCAATTTGTCATAGTTGTCATAGAATCTCCATCATTGGTGTCATAGGGGCTAGGGAATCTAGCCCAAGTGTCCACAAACTTTCAATTTTACTCTTTATCTTCCATGGAGGTTACCAATCCATCCCAATTTGACATAAAATGTTCAATGCCATGTGTTATGACTTACCAACTCACCCAAGAGTGTTCACCTTCCCATGAGTTTGAATTCGCAAGAGAGAGATGCCATGTGTCATTGAAAAATCAAGCTAGTGTGGGTCCCTCACCCTCCATATGTCTCCAAAACTACTTGCCACCTGGAATTTCTTTTGAATTTATTTATTGACCATATTTATTAAATACTTGAAACATTCTAATGTCTAAACATCATTTATTAGCTTCCTTATTACAATTCCACATGTGCCCATCCAACCTAGGAAACTAGTAGGATTGATGGGATTGTCTTACTATGTAATTATTTGAATGGGGACATTACAGTAATCTAAATGTTGTACTATGTGCATTGACTCTAGTGACATACAAGATGTGATCTCCTATCTCTTCATTAGACAATTAGATGTTGCAAATCATAGTGATATAGGGTTGAGTAATTGCATTGTGAGTGAAGTAATGTTGTAGAATGCATGTGGGGTCATAAGAGGGGTATCATATCAATATACTAGGTAGAAATATAAAGGGGTATATAAAATGTTAATGAAAAAATTGATACATACAATATATAGTTAAAATAGGGTTTTTTGTAAATTAGGAAGGCATATTGGGAGGGGGTTAAAAAAGACGATTTTGAAAGGTGTTTTCCAATATTTAGTGAAATTAGGGATATTGTTTCATATGCCACAAATTAACGTGCTATGATAGTGGTTTATTAGGTGAAGCCCCCATGCCATAACATAGGCTCCTAGAACCATCCACGACATGAAAATACTAAAAAAAATGACAATGTGTTACTCAAAAGCTAAATATTCCTTTCCTATGGCCTATGTGGTGGTACGAAGAATTGCCCATAAGTCACAAGACGTTGAGGTAACTACCAATCAATGTAAACTATATTTTTATCTAACACCATGGATTAGGCTTCAAGAACCATCCATGATGTAAATATTGAAATGGCCACCATACCCACTTGCAAGCTAAATATTCCTTGTATACGAATCATGTGGTGATTAGGGCCCTACACATGGGACATTAGCCATAAAGTATAATGTTATGGAACACGAGTTTGTATTTTGACCATGGATCATGTAAATTTGAAGTGTGAGAAACATTTTTGATGTGAAAAACCTAGCATGACTGCCTCAATTGTAGAGCTCTAATGGGATATGGTGTTGAATGATGATGCACACCCTTCCTAACACTACAATAGCTTGTGTATGCTTAGCTCCAATGTTTTGATGAGATGCATTGTTGAACCCATGTGACACACCTAACCCACGTACATAAATGACTTTTAGGGAGTTTTCAAAAACATTCCTCGAAAATTTCAATTCGCATGACTTTTAGGTAGGTTTCAATAAACCGCCTCCAAATGTTCAATTCTCATTTCTTTTAACGGGGGTTTCACAAAACCGCCTCCAAACGTTCAATTATCATGACTTTTAAGGGGGGTTTTTAAACAGCTACCTCCAAATTTTTAATTTGCATGAATTTTGGGGGGGAGTTCAACAAACTACCTCCAAAATTTCAATTCTAATGACTTTTAAGGGCGGTTTAAAAAACCCGTCTCCAAAAATTCAATTCTCATGAATTTTTTGGGGGGTTCCAAATAAATGCCTCCAAAAGTTCAATTCTCATGACTTTTAGGGGGCGGTCTCCAAAAAACCGCCTCGAAAAGCTAAATTCTCATGACTTTTAAGGGGGGGTGCCAAAAAACCACCTCCAAAAGTTTGATTCTCATGAGTTTTAAGGGGGGTTCCAAAAAAACCACCTGCAAAATTTCAATTCTCATGACTTTTAGTGGGGGTTTTGACAACCCCCCCCACAAGTTTTGAGAATTGGGATTTTAGGGAGGATTTTCAAACAACCACCTCCAAAAGTTCAATTCTCATGACTTTTAGGTGATGGGTTCAAACAACTGCCTCCAAAAGTTCAATTCTCATTACTTTTAAGGGGGGTTCCAAACAAACCGCCTCCCAAAGTTCATTTCTCATGACTTTTAGGGGGGGTTTTGACAAAATGCCCCCGAAAGTTATGAGAATTGGGATTTTAGGGGGGGGTTTGACAAACTACCCCCAAAACGTATGAGAATTGGGTTTTTAGGGGGGGGGTTTCAAACAATTGTCTCCAAAAGTTCAATTCTCATGACTTTTAAGGGGGGTTCCAAAAACGTTGCCTCCAAAAGTTCAATTCTTAGGAATTTTAGGGGGCGTTTTGACAAACCGCCCTCAAAAGTTATGAGAATTAAGATTTTAGGGTGGTTTTTCCAAAAATTGCCCCCAAAAGTCAAATTTAAAGACTTTTGGGGGCGGATTTAAAAAACCGCACCCAAAAGTCCAATTTCCATTACTTTTAGGGGCGGTTTTAAAAGACCTCCTCTAAAGGTCTAAAAAACCTTTTTGGGGGGGGGGTTTACCAAGACCCCCGCAAGACAAAACTTCCCCTAAAGGGCTATTTTGTTGTAGCGTATATTGTTGAATAATAGTGTCAACTTGAAAGGTTACAATAATAAAGTATTGAAATCCATAATTCACTTTAATTATCCACCAAGCATGTGCAACCTTTATAGATGTTGTGCACTATGTATGCACAACACAAGGATTTAATGCACTAAGAAACAAGTTGCCAACTACTTATGTGTTGATGGAAGAAATCAACTTGGCCGTATTCAACTTGGCTCTTCTATTATCAGTCATAAATATAGTGAATTAATTTTGATCCTTCACTAGAAGATCCTAAATAGATCTATAAGTCAAATCCATGAATTCTATAAATTTGTCTACCTAACTGACTCTTACTCAGGTGCAACGGATTCTAGAGATAAATTGCTAACTTCTCCTACTATACCTAATCCTGGAGCCATATCAGATTTGGAATTTAAAAATATCTAAGTTAATTATTCTCTCTTGGATTGAAAACCTATCTAATAATCTTCATAAATTGAGAAGACACTATCCCACAATCATCTCCCTTTATTGATAGATCAATGTTACTTCTACTTATTATCAATAAAGTGGTTACATGGAATTGAACCTCTTCTTGGTGGAAAACACATGAAGCCAATTCCCATGATTAATAAACTAAACACTAAACCATACCCTAGGCTTTAACAATATAATATGTTTTTTTTTTAAATACAAAACCATTGTCGGATATCCAACCATCACTCCCAAACAATCCTACGACTTTGCCATACCACCGATGACTTAAGGAGTCGTATATCATACTTTTAACAATGCAACGGTCGCCGGATATCCGTCTTACCCTTACATAGAATCCAACGGCTTTTCCATAACACTGACAGCTAAAGGCGTCAGATAGCAGACTTTTAACAATGTAACAGACGTCCGATATCTGACTTCACCTTACAAAGAATCCAATGCATTTGCTATATATCTGACGGGAATGGTAAAAGAGCATATGTCGAATATCCGACCTCTTACAAACATATACCAGTCGGATATCCAACGGGAATGGTAAAAGAGGAGATGTTGGATATTCGACTTCTTATAAAGAGATACCTGTCGGATATCTGTTGGGAATGGTAAAAGAGGAGATGTCGAATATTTGACATCCTTGAGTCGGATATCTGACATCCTATTTTAATGTCGGATATCCACCGACGTGAAACCAACATTATAAAAAGATGGTGCTTTTCAGATGGTCGACAACATGATGTCGAAAATCAAACATCTATGCTGTCGGACTTGGGGTTCAAAAAACCTAGTGCATGTTTAATTAACTGGGTCACTCCAATACCAGTGCCCTCAATAGTCTATTCAATCAACTATATCAAGGTAGGCGTTCCAATGTATTTCAAAAAAAAACATATAAAATGCTGTGAAAGTTTGTGAATGGTTTTCAAACCCAGATCCAAAATATAACACTACAGGATGGCTAATCAAACCCATAGTCTTAATTAATGAGATAACCATATTTACAGTGTTGAACTCACGTGTCAAAAAAATACATATAGGCCATTGCAATAGGGGGCGCTGAGACCACTCAGATTTTACAAGGAAAAAAAACCTAAGGAAGTGATAAATACCAATATACAAATCCATAGTAACAAACTCGACATAGACATGAATGTTCTATGTTTATAAAAATATAAATTATGTAATACCTAGAAATAATTTTACAGTTGGAAACACCATGACATGGTCAAAAATTTATGCTACAGAATGACAAATATAACTTTGATGCTACTCACTACTTCAAGCTATGAAGTATGTCAAAAACGGTTGTGAAACATTGTTACTCACTCATTTTGTTAATATGAACACGATAAGTTCCCGAACAGGTGGGCACATGAAGTTGGGTCCACTATTTTGTGCCACCAGATTTCAGGATTCCAAAGTAGAATGCTCTATTGTTTCTCTTGTAAATATTGACTCCCTTCAACATTTCTGAATCAAATTATATGGTGCACTAAAAGAAAGAGATATATACGCAGTCATATAATACAAATAAATTTCATTAAGTTATGCCCCTAAAGTGTTGCACGTGCACACATCCTCATTTTTTATGGGTTTTCAAACTTCAATAAATCATTAAAAATGAAAACATCATCAAAATTTTTGAAAAATTAGTTTTGCACTAGTATAAGATATCCTCTACATTTGTAAAAAAATATATTCAAAAATACTCTCAATTAGTTCATATAGTGATGCATGCACACATTTTTAAAATCCAATTTTATAAAAACAAATTTTATAAACAACTACACAAAATTTATAAAGGTAAAATTTATATATAATGAAATCTTATTTAATTTCGTTTATTTTGTCTTAGTACATCATCGTTGTTATGCAAATACCTATGTGGCAACTAACGTGTCTTTAAAGGAGCTCATGATTGTGCATAAGCCGAAACACATTCAAGCCTCCAAGGGTCAAACAAAACTCAACCTATGGCCATCGGACATACCTAGATTCGACGAGTCCTAGATTATTACGTAGTGGAAATATTATCAAGCATGGATGTGTATCAACTGGAAACAAAAGAAGGAAAGAAAACCAAATAAATTTATTTCTGAAACTAATAATTAAGTCTAAAGATTGAATATATATAGTTAGGATATATAACCTGCAATATAAGCATTACTCGATTTAGCTCGAAAATTACCCTAAAATTAGCCTTGCTTCATTTTATCACAAAAGAAGACCTCCTCGAGTAACTGCTAGTGAGAACCATAACAAGAGTTAGTTAAATCGGGCATACCATGAGCACACTCGATGGGAATAATTGATTCCATAAAGCATGAACATATATATCTATTATACCTTATGGTTGTCTCTGACACCAAACCATTGTGAAGCCCTGTAAGCCAAATGTGACATCACAAAGAAGAAGAGAAGGGGAGAAGTCTAATAAGTCAACTAATGTTGCAACTAATGTGACTTTAAAGGAGCTCATGATTCTGCATCAACCAAAACACATTCAACCGTTCAAGGGTCTTCCGAATCTCAACCTATGGCCAAACGACATACCTAGATTCGAGGAGTCCCATATTATTACATAATGAAAATACTATCAAGCATGGATGTGTATCAACTGGAAACAAGAGAATAAAACCAAATTAGTTTATGTCTAAAAATAATAATTAAGTTTAAATATTGGATATATTGAGTTAGGATATCTCCAATATCGCCTATATTTCCATAAAATAATTATTTTTATCATAATATTCACCAAAATGTACATGTTTCGATAGTAAATTGCATGTTTCATATTTAATATTCTCCTACCTATCCATATACATATTTTTCTCAATCCAAAATAATCATCTAAGATACTATACATAAGTATAATATCAAAATCCTTAAAAAAATATTGTGGAAGACCTCCTCTAGTAACTACCAGTGAAAATCATAACAAAGGTTAGTTAAATCGATCATAACATGAGCACACTCGATGGGAATAATTGATTCCATAAAGCATGAGCATAGGAATAATTGATTCCATAAAGCATGAGCATAAATCTCTATTATACCCTATGGTAGTATGTGAAACCAAACCAATGTGAAGATCTATAAGCAAACGTGATGTCGCAAAGAAAAAGAGCACGAGAGAAGACTCAAAATCTCCCTTGACAGCTTTTGGAGTAGAGTAGCTACCTTATCATTGTAACGATTGAATATTGGATAGCAGTAACTTAATTATGATCAATAATAAGGAACTCTAGATTTATTTACTTTTCAACTATAATTAGACTATTCTTACTCATTGGAATAATACAACGATGGAGTAAGCTTTCCTAAACCCTACTAGCATAATGATATTTGAAAAAAAAAATGGCGTATTTAGATTTTGTTACGATATAGTTTACAACAGTCATAAAAACACACCTTATGGTAGTGAGCTCATCAAATAAAACAAAGTCTCACATATAAATCCCATAACATGTATTTTAATGAATCACATTAAACACTAACATCAAACATATATTGTGCACATAAAAGACATAAAAGGACCCTATGAAAGCCTCAAACCACATAAATAAATATGATTTAACATTCATCGAAGTATGAATGAAGGTTGCCTCTAGGCATACAAGACCTTATAAAACAATCAACATACACATATACATATTAGCTTGTAATTTAGTGATGAGGTTTAACATGTAAATTATATTCAATAAACAATTGCTTGAGTTAATTAAAAACATACATGTTAATCTTGAAGGCATGATGTTTTAATCAAGTAAGCAGAAAGCAAGAAAACATTTAGTGCATTGCATAACCCTATAAAACAATAATGAATGATATATATATATATATATATATATATATATATATATAAAGAGATAGAGAGGGGGGGTATTCCATTAATGTTAACTTATCAATACCTTAACAAAATACACGGAGCAAGATAAAGAAAGATTAAGTAGATAACTCTAAATAAGTAGACTTATAGATACAACCGAAGAACTAGAGATATTCATTTTAATTGAATTTACAAGCTATGCCAAAACAATAAATTAAAGGAATTCATATAGATAATTTGAAGTTTATATGTAGAGATCCCTTTGTTTTGAATTACAAGATTTGGTACTATTATGCTATGTATACATGAAAAACCCTAAACAAAACTAGATTGAATCATGTATAAACATAACTAGATATAGTTGTTAGATTTAAAAAAATATCAATAAAAGATTTGTTAATTAGGTCTATTACATTCCTTTTAGACATTCAAAGGAAAATATCCCCCAAATTTCATGGGATTATTTTTTTACTCTAAAAATGGCCAAAATTGTCCAAAAATTATATCATCTCCTTCAAAAATTGAATATTTTTACAAAAAAAACAAACATTTTATGGTTGCAAATTTAAGAATGTGTAAAATTCCTCAAGGTTTATACACTACTCAACCACCCATTTTGTAGCCAAAATACTATCATAAGTGAAATTATCATCCTTCGGGCATAATGCAAGCATAAACAGATAAGCCTCCCTACTTGGCTCTGTTGGGCTTGGATTTATGGTTGTCCCCGTGTCATAGGTGTATCTTGGCATCCCCATTTCTATGGGGGATTTCTCCAACTCCTATTTGGCATTAGTGTAAAGCTTCTTTAGCTTAAACTTCCTATTTTTCCTTGTGAGAGACTTGATGAATATGTTGTATATGCCTTGATCATGCACAAATTTTTCAATGCCGTGTAGACACAAAACAAGTGTAAGAGCCCCTGTGAACTAGTTTCTACTCATGGAGGAGAATTAAATGAATGTTTATTGATGTGAAAATGTACATAATTATATCTGATAACATAATCAAATATGGAAAATAGATATGTGTTATCATATCCTAATGAAAACATATCAATTAACTCAACAGGATCAGGAACTTGTGTAGGTGTAGAATGGACAATGTAGCCATGCAATGCCTTTCTCTATTGATTGATCACCTTATTAATTTCAAAATGGAGCTTATGAAGCTCTGTATGGAGTAGAAAAATAAGAATCATATGGAGTAGAAAACATTAAAGGTGAAATTTCTCCATGATCAAATAGGATCTCAGAAGGAAAACTAGGTGCAACAGAATTATGTTGATTATTAACTGAACCTGCAAGGCCTTTAGACCATGTAGCATTGAACTTAGAACCAAAATAGGTGATATTAGGTCCAAGTAGGTGGAATATAATTCCAAATAGAGCCAATGTGCTGGAATCCCAACCACTAAAATATACGAAAGACTAGAATGAAACTTAAATAAGTGACAGTTTCATAAACTATGGGTTTGTCAACTAGCACACTTAGGGGTTGAGGAGTCTTTTCAGAATCTAATGGTAAGAAGGATAAATTTGTTGGAATATAACCTGATTATAAAAATCAGAATCAGAATCAGATATATTATAGGAATGATTTAAATGGTCTTGGAAGGAGTTTCTGGAAGGAAGGTCAGAAACATGTGAAACAACACAAGGATTGAGAAGTGGTTCTGGTGGGATGACTGGAGATTCTTCCAAGGAAGAGATTCAAGTTTATGATTATGATATATCAGAATGTGAATCTAAATCAGACATATTATAAGCATAAAAAGGTGGTTTGACTCGAGCACTCAAAGCATAAAAATGATTACCTTTGTGAGTAGCACTAAGATAGTGTTCTAGGTGAGTAGCAAGATTTTCTGGTTAGACTATCTTTCTTTTCAAATTAGGAGCATCAATGTTATGCTTTTCGAGAAATTGAGTCATGATGTAAAATTTCTTCATCCTACAATATTTATCATAATGGAAACATTTGTTGCAATGATATCACTTGAATCCTCCTTTCTTGTTCGTATTCTTGGAATTGGAACCTTCATCAATATAATTAGAACCCTCATCATCTGACATCTTCTTATCTTTGGAATGCTTCTTCCCATTGGAATTCTTGGAATCACTTGCAGCATGCACTTGGTCGTTTGAAGTCTTGATGGCACCCATTTGAATAAATGTGTCTTCTCCTGGGTGAGGGCCTTGATGAAATTTGCCAAGGCATCTTCCAAGTTTTCACTGCCAACTTGGTTGCGTGAAAAGTAGATACAAAGAGTGAATAGTTTGAGCCGAACTTTGAAAGTATGGACATAACCAATTGTTCCTGTTTCTTTTGAATACCACATTACTTGAGCTGGAGCACCAAGGATTTGAATTTTTTGAAGAATTCATGTAGGGATTCGAAACTGCTAGGGATCATAGTAAGCAACTCATTTTCTAGCTGATGGCCTCTCATCTCAACTGTATTTCCTAATAGTGTTTTGAATTTTCTCCAAACTTGATTTGGAGTGGTCAAACCATCAAGGTGAAAAGGAATATATTTGCAAGTACTGAGGAAAAGGAAACCATACACTTCATCCATTATGTTGTACCACTTGGCCTAATCAACTACCGAGTTTGGCTTGTCCTGAGTTCCCATGGTGACTTTGTAGAGACCTTTGATCCTTAGAAGAATAACCATCTCCACTTTCAATTCAATGCAATTGTATGGAGTAAGAAGAATATGTTGGGACTACTCCATTATTCAACAGTTATGAAGCTGGTGAGTCTGGGAACTGTAACCTGCAATAAAACAATCTTGGAATAAATTCTAATATCAAATCACTCAATATCTTCTTCGACACTGAGCACTTTTGAGAGTCCATCACACTTAGGTAGACTCTGAAGGATTGGTCCAATGGCTTTATTGCAATGGCCCCAAGGATAAACTAGATAGTTGGTCCACTCTAATACCACGTGAAATTCTCTCACACAGGTGGATCTCTAGCAGTAAAACAATCCTCACAATGTTTAACACAGATCTACAAAACAATAAAGATGAATATCATAGAGAAAGGATATTTTTTAGTTTAAAATTTTTTCATATTATTCATCCATGAGATGTGGGAATTTAATTAAGATTACATGCAAGAAAACTCGTAATCCTATGATGGCATTCGAATTCCACTTAAGACACGGGCTTATTTTGCATAGGATCCGTCTCCTGACAAGAAGTAGAGGCAACTAATGATGAATGGGAAATTAACTAAAGGTGGTTGGAACATGATTAAGCTACTAGAAGTGAAATTAGAAAAGGATAACCCAAGGATATGCATTAGGTGACTTGTATTGGTTAAAAGGGGCTCTATTACACCCAATCTTAATGGATCTAGGTGGAACGTGAGGGTGAGTTCCAAGAAGAAATAAAATGCATTCTAGAAAAGAGGGAGCGAACAATATGGAATAAAGTCGTTTCTCAAGTAGAATTGCAATGGCTTTGGAACAAAATTACAACTTTATGTCTCTCCTCAGAGTATATTTTCTCTCCATTTACTAATTAAGCTTAGTTTCATTATTCCAATGGTATGGTTCTTGGATATTTTGGTCACTCAATTTAGGAGAGCACTCCATCCCTAAATGTTAGGTATGCATCATTAATATTATCCTTAAGAGCACACCAACCACCTATGCATGGTCAACCCAAGCCTTAGTTCTTGATGCTTTATCCTCATGGATAATTTTTAACCTAAAACCCTAACCCTATGGAAGAATGTGCCCATTTTCCTTGTTTATAGGGATTTATCACTTATGCATGGGATACATGCACTTATTGGTCTATTTTGGGTCTTTTAGTGGTTCAAGTTACTCCCTCCTGAATATTTAGTTAAGTTCTACCTAAGCTAAGCCTCACTAGTTCTATTTGTTCATACTCTCTATTCTTGCAAATAGCAAGTGTATATTCTCTTGTAATCTCTCATCACATGATGTGCCTTTATATTTTAATGCGAATTATTATTGCAACAATTTTACTCTTCTTCCATCTCTTTCTTTTGAATTTATTAATGTATTGGTAGTTCATACTTATATTCCAGATCTCCCAGAAAATATGACATGACATCAACGCTAGATTGAATCTAGGTAGTGGTATATAAATTTTTGTAGGTTGAAGCACATTAGAGAGAACACCATAAGATATGGATAAGCCACAAAATAATCATATTACTTCATTGCATTCAACTATTATGAGGGATAATTTTAAGGACCCGTACTTATTTAAAAGTGTATAAACCTTGGCGAATCTTACAAATTCTTAAAATGTCAACTATAAAATATTTGGTGATATTTTTATAAAATTATTTCAATTTCTAAGGATTTAATATAGTTTATATAATAATTTGACGATTTTTAGAGTGAAAAAACTTTACCCCATCAAAATTAGGCGAAACGGGGCTTCAAAAAATGCAAATTGGCGAATCTTTTTTTGGAAAACAACATGGAAAAATAGCCCATGGGCTAAATTTCGCCCCTAAAATTATCCTTGAGTCTATTATTAATGGATTTCAAAGGTAGTGTTCCTACTGAGAAGCAAAGGACTCTACAAATAAAAATGGGAAAAGAATTTGAGCCCAATTCAACGGTGGAAAAGGCAAAGTGTTTTAACAAGTTAGATGAAGCATATGGATTGTTTTGTCCCTCAATTTATTCAAATATCTTATTCCATATTGAATATGCATTATCTACCAATGAAGTATGGACAAATCTAGAAGGATTGTTTGGAAAGTATGATGTTTTAAGAGGGCATCAATTGGAGAATGAGATTATTAGATTGAGTCCAAGTGACATTGATACAATATAATACTTCTTAGCAATATTTAAATATATTTTCCAACAGATCAAATCATGCGCAATAGATAAGAAAGAGGATAAGATTGTACTTCCCATTTTGTCAAGGCTAGACACCAGTTATTCAATATTTGTTTCTACATTCCTTTCTACCATATCAGCCATAGGATCCACTTGGAATATGACTTATTTAGATGAATTTTCATCTTCTCTCACTCATGTTAAATATAAGATGGTTCAAATGTGTACTCTCAAGGATTCAAATGCACATGCACTTGTATAAAAAAATGGGAAGAATCACTAGTAACATTTCCAAGCATAATGGCAAGAAGACCTCAAGCGTAGGAGACCTCAAATTCTGAAAGTGGGAAACCCAAGAAAGTTAATGTGGTATGTTCTTATCATATGAAACTCTATAATGGGAAGGATGAATGCATGAAAAAGCATCTTCCTCAATGCATAAGTATTCTTGAGAAACATAATCTCAAAAATCCTAATAATATCAGAGACATCAAACTAGTTGAGAATTTTGAAGAACCACCTGATGAAGACAAAAGAAAGGAGATGGGACACACCTTGGTTGAAGTGAATTTTTACCAAATACATGAAAAATGGAGGATATCCTCTTCACATCATGATCTCTAGTTCTTTTTCACCATTCCCTTTTGAAAGGGGGTTTTCCCATGAGGTTTTCCCTCCTGTCGCAGTTTATGAGGATATTACGTTTTGTATGAGTACCTACAATGGCCCAATGGCCAGTACTCAAAATTTTTTGTATGCATTATATTCACCTACATTAGGTGTAAGGGGTGGTTTTGGAACAAAATTACAACCTTTTCTCTCATGAGGGAATATTTTCTCTCAATTTACTAGTTAAACTTAGTTTCACTAATCCAAACATATGGTTCTTGGGTATTTTGGCCACTTGAGTTAGGAGATCTCTCCATCCCTCTATTTTAGGGATTCATGGCTAATATTAGTCTTAGGCGCGAACCTACTACTTATGGATGGTCAACCGAATCCTTTGTTCTCGATTCCTTATTCTCATGGAGTATTTTCGACCTAAAACCCTAACCCTAAGGAAGAATGCACCCCTTTTCCTTGTTTCTAGGTATTTCTCCTTAATTCAAGGGATTTACGAGCTATGGATTAGATAAGTGAACTTCTTGGTCTATTTTGGGTCATTTAGTCATTAGTTGACTCCCTCTTGAATATTTAATTAAGTTCTAACTAAGCTAAGCCTCGGTAGTTCTACTTTTGTGCACTCTCTATTATTGCAAATTGGAACTGTATATATTCTTGTAATCTCTCATCAAATGATGATCCTTTATATATTCATGAGAATTATTATTTGCAGCAATTGCACTCTTCTCTCATATGTTTCTTTGAAATTGGTTAATGGATTGCTTCATGTTTAGATTCTAGATCTCTCATAAAATATTAGAAATGGGATTACTTTAGTTGGGAAGAGGCAACTTGGGAAATGGAGGCACATATGCGTAAAGCATACCCATTTCCATTCCAATATAGAATAGATTGTTCCAAATGAACACCAAGGATGGTGTTGAAGGTGGGCTGGATGTTATACCCCATTCCTTGACAACATCTTATTGTTTCATTTTAATTTATGTTTTAAATAATTGTAATTAAGTCCACATAACTTAAAGGATCCTAGGAGGATCAAACTCATACTTGAACATCCAATACATTTTGAATATAATATATATTAAATAAAAGGAATAGTTGGAACTATATTGTTAAGGAGTGGTCACTTCATCATGGGAGAGAAAATGGATAACTGGAAGCATGGAAAGACCAAATGGAAAATTTGGTATTTTGTGTATGTCATGCAAGACACATGAAAAATAATGAAGTGAAGGATGGATCTAGTGACTAAGAAAGTGGTATTAATCATCAAGGCCTAGGAAAAAATGTATATAATCACCAATGATTAACATGATGTTCTTTGGTGATTTTCAAAGGAAAGGTTTGACTACAAGTGCATTGGTCTAAGTTTGAGTATACTAAGAATCAGTTATAAGTCCACTTTAATTCTGTATTACAGACTTCTGAGATATCACTATTATGTTCCAAGGTGTTAGCAAGTTGTGTCGTATCTCCTCGTGGTGAAGTGACCAGGTTTGGGGTGAAGTTGACATGTAAGGATTTGTTTGTAGCTTCATTGATTGGGTGGAACAATCTAGTTCTTACTATTTTTCCATATTTACTAGACATATATACAACCTAACTCTTGCTATTTTATGATGAATAAATTAAGATGAAATTTTAGGTTGCAATTTGAAGCTATAGACCAGAATATTTTATTCTATCTATAGTGGGTTATTTGTTAAAGATAGAAGGAGCATTTTTATTTATGTTGTATATATTTCCAGTGTAAATTACTTTGTTTTCAAATGTTAGAGGATATAGGAATACAACGAGAACTGATTATTTTTAGAGAGAAACTTCTTTTGGTTCATAAAATATGAGCATGCTAATATATTTCAATAGTTAACAGTTATGTAAAGAAATTATAGAAAGGGTAGTAGGGTTATAATTATAAATTATGTTGCTGAACGACTCGAGTTAAGCATGTTAGTGTTGATTATGAACTATGAGGACCAATATAGAGTGCCTAGAAAATCCTACATATGGTGTATCACATTAAACTTCAAATTAGCATTGAAATAACAAACATATTCTAGTGTTTGGTATACAGAATGTAAGCATAAGCACACGAGTTAAAAATATTCCATATGGTTATACTATGTGGATTTCAAAGCCGACATTTTTACAAATCATCACTTATATAGTTATTGTAAATTGTATAGGATTCAGACCCACTAATCTCATAGAAAAGCCTATACGAAGTTGTAGAATAATGTATGGGTTTCGGACCAATTTTTTTTGTAAACATAATGTAACTAGTCATGATCAACTATAGAAGTTCAAAGCCATGCTTTAGTAAAACAATATATGTCTGTGTGGTTGCAAAAAATTACATTTATAGTGGTGAATTAGGTCTAGACCTTTGGAAATGCATAAAAATTGAATCATAGTGATCTGAAGCGGTCTGCATACCATGTATAGATAAAAAAAAGTACACATGTATATAGGATTATAAATTTTTTGAAGGCCTATGTAAGCAAAAGATGAATATTTGTATTTATAAACCCGATAAGGACTTTGACCCCGGTTGCTTTGAGAAACAATGCATGTACATGTATTTAAAAACAACATATAAAATGTTGTGAATGGTTTTCAAACCCAGATATGAAATCCAACACCACACGATGGCTAATCAAAACCCTAGTCTTAATTAATGAACTAACCATATTTACAGTGTTGAACTCACGTGTCAAAAAATACATATAGGCCATTGCAATAGGGGTCGATGAGACCACTTAGATTTTACAAAGAAAACAAAAACTAAGTAATAAATACAATATAACTAGTCATAGTAACAAACTCGACATAGACATGAATGTTCTATGTTTATAAAAATATAAATTATGTAATAGTTAGAAATAATTTTACAATTAGAAAGACCATAGCATGGTCAAAAATTTATGCTACAGAATGACAAATAGAACTTTGATGCTACTCACTACTTCAAGCTATGAATTATGTCAAAAATGGTTGTAAAACATTGTTACTCACTGTAATGTCCCTTTTTCAAAAATTTAAGAAAATGCCCAATTTTCCACTTTTTCCCCAATTTCGACCTTTGACTAGTTTTGATGCCTAGGTCCCAATTTTGGTCCAAATGGTCCCAAATCTTCAGGGAAGGTCTATTACTGATATTAGGACTTAAATATGATGTTCAGGGATGATATATGCGTTAGGATATTCCTATAATCCATCCTAGTCCTACTAGCTTTCCAGTCATTTTCATTTTCAGTCATGCATGCAAAATTAGGGTTTGCATGCAATTAAGGTTTGCATGCATCCTAGGTCATCAGTCCCAGCACCTAGTCCTCGGCAAACTAGGCCCCGGAGCTTCTTTCAGATCATTTCTAGCCCTCCCAGTGACTAATGTTCCCTCCTTTGCTCCATTGCATGACAAGGGAGCCTTCTTCACCTACTAGTCCAGTTATATTCAGTTATATTGAGTTATCTTCAGTTATTTCCTTAATTTAAGGATTAACTAACTCTTTACGGAGTTTATCACTCTATTGGACCTCCAATGAGACTAGATTGACCATTCTGACTCCAGTTAACTCCTAGAGCCTCCTTCACTATATTAGTGCTTCCGTGTGCTAGTTACACCAACCACATTCAATTAGACTCAGTTTGACTCCCGAGTGACCATTACTTGTGCATTGATGACTTCACTGATGAGAAGGTGGACTCCTAGTTAGGCATTGACAACTCTCCACTGATTATGGATCTGTGCATGAAGGCCAATTTGAATTCCTCCTAGTGAATTCGAATCCTCATACTCAGGATTGTATATTTACCTGTTCACTATTCAGTTTAATGTAACATGTGTATTTATTCTGCCTCAATCAGAGTTTCTTTGGATCTAAATTCTATTGCTTGTCTCTTCTGAACTATGATTCCTAAATTCTTTCTTTGTGAGGTTTACATCATCTCTTTGGATCTTATGTGGGAAATTTGACATGGTATCAAAGCCCTTGAGAGTATATTCTACCTCCATTCTTGAGATTTTTTTGCAGGTATTTCGAAGTTCCGGCAATTGCAGCAGCAAATTCAGTAGCTTTCTATTTGCAATTGTTCAAGAAGTCAAGATGAGCAATTCAAATTCTCCTTCTTCTCCTATACTTCTCACTCCTTTCAATTATTTCGAATGGAACATGAAGATGATAGTACTCTTGCAGGCAAGAGGGTTTACTAGAATAGTTGAGGAAAAAGATGCCATACCACATCAAGCTAAAAAGAGATTCAAGCACCTACACAAAATGGATGAATCCTTTGGATGCATATGCCTTCATATATCTGATGATCTATTGTTTCATACTGATGGATTGAAGTCTCCAAATCAGTTATGGATAAAATTGAAGATTCTTTTTAGCAAACAAGACGAACTAAGAGGCTACATTCTTGAGAATGAATTGGTTGCCCTTCAACCTAGCAATTTCGAGAGCATCCAAGAATTCTTCTCCAAATTTCAGAATTTGGTTTTGCATTGCAAGGAATGTGGCATCACTAAAAGTGATGAGCAATTGATACTCTCTATATTGAGCAAAATTGGATCTCAATTTTCTGTCTTTGTATCTACCTTTCATTCTATTCGAATGTCCATCCCTAGATGGAAGTTTCCCACTTTAAATGACTTTATTGAAGCTCTCATTCAAGAAGAGAACAAACTATTTCATATGGGTGCCATCAAAACCTCAAGAGATCTAGCTCTTTTAGTTGGTGAATCAAGTGGAGCGAATGCAAAAGGGGGACAAAAAGGAAAAGGAAAGAAACCTTCAAGATCCAATAATGACAAACAAAAGAGACCTAGTTGTATCTACTGCAAGAGAGGAAACCATCCTGAGCATGCCTGCATGCACAAGAAGATTGATCTTCTAACCAAGCTTCTTAATGAAAACCAAATTGTTGTTCCAAAAGAAGCAAAGATGACTGATTCTGGAAGTGGATCTGATGATTGCCATGCATTGATGGCTGGTTTTTCAAACACAAAATCCCTCCTCATATATTTTAGAACCTCTAACCACATGATTTCATAAGAAGAATCCTTCTCCTCTTTGGATCTCCAAGATGGGCCTACCATTCACATGGGAGACAACTCTAAGATTTCTGCCAAAGGTTTGGGCATAGTTCATATGGAGCATGGTAAGTTAAAAAATGTCTTATTTGTTCCTTCTCTTACAACTAATTTTTTGTCAGGATATCAAATGACTCATACAGGATCTCCAAAACAAGTAATTTTTGGTCCAAACACAGTAGAAATTACAGAAATATCAACTAGAAAGGTTATAGCGAATGGGATTGCTAATCATGACTCAAAGGCATATGAGTTCTCACACTTCATGCCTTTCTCTCCAACTAATCCTTCATATTCTGATGAAGATCACAATGACTCCTCTTCCTGTGACTCCTCTTCTAGTGAAGAAGAAGATCAAGATTTTGATGTTGAGATTATGGTTCAAGAAGATTCAGAACCAACACCTATTCTCAGTCCAAATTCAAGAGAAATATGTTCTCACACAGTCCTTGATACTACTGAGAACACAGTTGTTGATTTATTTGCTTACAAAACTACTAGACTTCAGCATCATGCCAACCTTGCATTATGCCATCCATCTCTCCATGAGAGATGCAGCATGATGATGGGGTTCTCTCTTCCATCTTTTGGGAAGACTACTCGTGTTCTGTCATGTCCCAAATTTGTAATTGGGTCACAATGGCCTAATCACATTAGCCATATTCATTAGAGTTTGTAAAATTGATGTTAAGGGTCAAATAATTGCCAAGGAGGAAAATTACTAGTTTCCTAGGTTTGGGGTGGAAGCTTTGGGATTTGGAATAAGGGGGATAATAAATGATGTTTAGACATTGGAAAGGTTCAAGTATTTAATAAATAGAGTGAATAAAGAAATTCAAGATAAATCCTAGGTGACAAATGGTTTTGGAGACATATGGAGGATGTGGGACCCACACTAGCTTGATTTTTCATAATACATGGTATATCTCTTTTGCAAATTCAAATTAATGGGAATGTGAACACTCTTGGGTGAGTTGGTAAGTAATAACACATGTCATTGAGCATCTTAGGTCTAATTGGGAAGGATTGGTAACCTCCATGGAAGATAAAGAGTCAAAGTGGAAGTTTGTGGACACTTGGGCTAGATTCCCTAGCCCCTATGACACCAATGATGGAGCATCTATGACAACTATGACAAATTGCAGACCTGACCTCTGACATCTGACCACTATGACATGTCAGCGCCAAAAATAGGCTCAAGGAAGTCGAATTTGGGAGTTGGAGAAGCCAAAGAGACCCAAAATCGAATCTGGGAGAAGATGGAAGGTTGGAACTAGGAGACAAGTGGCAAATGTGGAATATTTCCTAAATGGAAATCTATTGAATCTATTGAGAGGATTTCGACCCTTAGAAGGCTAATGTTGGTTATAAAATGTAGAAATGAAGTATGAGAATGGCTCTTGATAATTTTTAGAATTTGCAATTGCATTTGTGAAGAGGGAGAGCTAGTGGATGACTAGTTTCTTGCCTTAGCCAATTTCGAGGGTGAAAGATTCCCATCCAAGTTGGTAATTGGAAAGGCCATTCAGACCTTTCATTTGGAGCTTTAATGGATTCTTTAATTGTAGGTGTAAGCTACAGGGCAGCTCATGTTTTCTTCTATTGCAGCTCACTCCTTCAACCATTTCCAGTTTTGATGGCATATTCTTGATCCTTGAGGGAGGGCATTTTTGGTGAGCTATTGTACTCTTTATGGAAGCTTTTAAAGCCCCATTTATTTTGTAATATGAATTAAATACTATTTTCTTCATCTCCAAAAAGTTTCAGGTCGAAATTCCAAGTAGAAATGTATAAATCTCATTTTTAATGGAAAAAACAATGCCATTTCCCCACTACCTTGTTGTGAGCCAATGTATTGATGATGATTTCGAATGAATGGATGATTCTCTGATATATTTGTGATCAATATACTTCCATGGATGTATACTACAAGTTTCATGTACTGTACTTGAGCATTTGAAGCATTTTTACTCAGTTTAGTTGTATTGGGAGGTGAAATAGTGCCATTTCCCCAAGAGTCGAATTGGGGATTTTTGCAGTTGAATGGGAGAGGGTGAGAACAGTTGTAATAATCCATTAATGGTGCATATGAGACTTTAATAAAATAATTAACACATTATATACCTCTTTTCATAAATTTGAGTGGGTTTGGAGGCATTTGGGAAGCCATTTTCAGTACTTACCCTAGGGGGATTTGAACCCCAAATTACTAGTAAAATTGCATAATTGGTCCAGAATTTTAAGAGAGTTTGCAGAGGTATTTTGATGGAAATATGTCATCCATAAACATCATTCTCAAGTATAATATCATTCATACACCTTCCTTGAATATTTGAAGGCATTTGGAGTCAATTTGAGACCTAGAGACCAATACTAGTCTAAGGAAAATCACTAGTAAAGTTACCTACATTGATCAGAATTGAAAGAGGATTTGCAGAAGTATTTTAAAGGTCCAAAGGCATCCCTAAAACACATATTTATGTTCTAATATCATTCATATACCTTCTCAAAAGATTTGGGATCATTTGGGGCAAATTTGGGACCTAGAGATCAAAACTAGTCAAAGGTCGAACTAGGAAAAAAAAAAGTGGAAAATTGCAATTTTAATAAAATTCCTAACAAGGAACATTACAGTGGTATCAGAGCATGGTCCTTGCACCTGTGTATTAGGTACATACATTCAAGAATAATTGGCAGCCATGTCTTACTATTATGATGAATCCTATGAGTACAATTCTTATGAGGAATACGCAGATGCTTATGAGCAATATGAAGCAGAATGTGAATGGTATGAGGAAGAGGTGCCATCATGCAACACTTCTTACAATTTCAAGAGAAATGAAGATTATTCTTATAAATTTAAATCTGATGAATATGAGTGTGTCACACCAACCAAGGATAATTCTATGAGTGAGTTCCAAAGATGGAGAGCAAAATATAAAACCTTGCCCCAACAATATCAAAAATATCAAGAATATCTTGCTTTTAGCAAAAATACACAAAATGCCATGTCTTTTGAGTACTATGCTGAACATGTTTTTGAAAATAGGCCCAAAAATGAAGATGTGGAGTTAGTGAAGAAAGGTTTATGCCCTTCTTGTAAAAACCCTTGGAGCGAGTATCATATATGTGTGCATGAAATGATGTCCTCCTTGAGGAGAGCTTTTGAGATTTATTCAAGAAGAGATTCCAAATATATTGATCCTAAGGAAAACAAGGGGCAAAATGCATCAACTTGCTTTAAGGAGCAAAAGGAAGAGACATCACAAGAGCATGAAGAAGATTCTATTGAAAATATGGAAGATCATTTCGAGACACCTTCTAGCTTAGACATGAACCAAAGAGCATCTACTGATGGATGCTTAAACTATGGAGGAGTACCTACTGATGGGTGCTCACACCTCTATGTTGGTGACATAGAGATCACTTTTGAAAGTGTTTCTACAAGTACAAGTTTCATTAAGCATGATAATGAAGACCTTGTAGCGGTTGAAGAAGAACCAAGATCAACTTCCCCATCACCACTTGAGCTTCATGAAGTTGGTCCAAGCAAAATTGAAGAAGATGAGGAGGTTCATTTGCAAGAGCCTCATTTTCTTGAAGGGTCCTTAAAGATGAATGAAAATAATATCCAAGAGTCCCTCAGCATTCTCCATGACATTCAAGCATTGGTGTCAAATTCTTGTTGGAAAGCTACTTCATTGGAGGAAACATCCTTCCTTGAAGACATGGAGAAGATTCAAAGAGCAATGTGCCACATCAAAGGTAATTTCATGTCTTTTCTTTTTGATAGAAACCATTTGTTTGAGCTTAATGAATTGTTACATGATGCATACTTGAAGAATAATGAGGATATTCATAAGCTCACAATTCAAAATGAGCAACTTCTTGAAAAGTTGCAAGATACTTGTTTTTCCTCCTATGTTTCAGATTGTCAAATGGTAGATTGTTTGGAGGATTCTCATGACATGGTGGATCATGAGAAATGTGAAAATTTAAATGTTCTTGATGTGTTTGAAGATGAACTTGAAGAGATCCAAACACTTGATGTGGTGGAAGAGGAATTTGAATTGCCTCTTGATGAAGGTTATGCAATTTTTAAAGAAGAGCATGATTCCTCTACATTGGAACCAAACTATGACAAAGAGTTCACACTTTTGAAGGAGCTGCATGATACTACCCACATGGATCCTTCCCATGATGAAACTCCTAAACTTTTTGATCATTTGGGTGAGTTAGTACATTCTCCTACATCCTACAATTCCATGTTTTGCAGTATTAGTCTCAATGAAGTATGGGTGAAAGGGTTCTTTTTGATGGTGCCACATGAGGAGTATGGAACTCCTAGATTTAACCTTTATGATGACATGGTTGGAGCACATTCTTATTCACATTTGCAGCAGCATAATTTGTCACTTTATGATGATTCACATCTACATGGATGCACCTATGATATGGATTTGAGTCACTTGAATACTCATGGTTTTTCTTGCTCAACACTGGGTTCATTTGATATTAGAGGAACTTCATCCAACACTTGGATGAATAGATTTATGATGGGAGAACATTTTTGTTGGCAGCCACATACTTTGTTACATCTTTATGATTCTCACATTCATGGATGTATGGGTGAAACTTCTTTGAGTCATTTGAAGTCTCCTTGTTTTTTCTGCTCATTATTTGGTTCAGATTCTAGTGGAGATTCTTCATTCACTTCTTGGATGAAAGAATACATGGATGAATATTTTGATGCATATCACATCCTTTTGGAGCAGCATTATAGGACATGGGATCCTCACCTATGTCATTGGAGCAGATTTGATTGGTCACTTGAAGCTTGTATGCACTTGGAAAATGGTGGTCTACTTGCTTGGAGGTATAAGCACTTTCATGACTCTTTGATGAAGCATATCCTAGATGTACATTTTCATTATGTTGTTATGTACTTTGATGATATATATTTGGTACTCATGATGTTTGGAAGAATGCATACAAGAAAATGGGATCCAGGAATCCTCTTATCTAATGGTGTAGGTTGGAGAGCACTCTTAATTGTTGGGGTGCAATACAAGCAATGGGACCCTGGAATACTTTTTGTCTCATTGGTTTCATTTTTTGGGGGGAAGCAAGCAGTATGGGAGATGGATTCCCCACTTAATAAAGTGATTTTAATCAGAGTAGTGCAGTAGCAAGCATGGTGGTTCCTCTCTAAAATATTCATGGAAACTCAAAGACTCAAGGTTTGGCAATTCAATGGCAACTTCAAAGAATTATACAGAAAGCAGGTTCTTCAGCACCCATGTTTGAAATTGCTTGAGGACAAGCAATATTGGTAAGGGAGGATTTTTCATGTCCCAAATTTGTAATTGGGTCACAATGGACTAATCACATTAGCCATATTCATTAGAGTTTGTAAAATTGATGTTAAGGGTCAAATAATTGCCAAGGAGGAAAATTACTAGTTTCCTAGGTTTGGGGGTGGAAGCTTTGGGATTTGGAATAAGGAGGATAATAAATGATGTTTAGACATTGGAAGGGTTCAAGTATTTAATAAATAGAGTGAATAAAGAAATTCAAGAGAAATCCTAGGTGACAAATGGTTTTGGAGACATATGGAGGATGTGGGACCCACACTAGCTTGATTTTTCATAATACATGGTATATCTCTTTTGCAAATTCAAATTAATGGGAATGTGAACACTCTTGGGTGAGTTGGTAAGTCATAACACATGTCATTGATCATATTAGGTCGAATTGGGAAGGATTGGTAACCTCCATGGAAGATAAAGAGTCAAAGTGGAAGTTTGTGGACAGTTGGGCTAGATTCCCTAGCCCCTATGACACCAATGATGGAGCATCTATGACAACTATGACAAATTGCAAACCTGACCTCTGACATCTGACCACTATGACATGTCAGCCCCAAAAATAGGCTCAAGGAAGTCGAATTTGGGAGTTGGAGAAGCCAAAGAGACCCAAAATCGAATTTGGGAGAAGATGGAAGGTTGGAACTAGGAGACAAGTGGCAAATGTGGAATATTTCCTAAATGGAAATCTATTGAATCTATTGAGAGGATTTCGACCCTTAGAAGGATATGTTGGTTATAAAATGTAGAAATGAAGTATGAGAATGTCTCTTGATCATTTTTAGAATTTGCAATTGCATTTGTGAAGAGGGAGAGCTAGTGGATGACTAGTTTCTTGCCTTAGCCAATTTCGAGGGTGAAAGATTCCCATCCAAGTTGGTAATTGGAAAGGCCATTCAGACCTTTCATTTGGAGCTTTAATAGAGTCTTTATTTGCAGGTTTAATCTACAAGGCAGCTCATGGTTTCTTCTATTGCAGCTCACTCCTTCAAGCATTTCCAGTTTTGATGGCATATTCTTGATCCTTGAGGGAGGGTGTTTTTGGTGAGCTATTGTACTCTTTATGGAAGCTTTTAAAGCCCCATTTATTTTTTAATATGAATTAAATACTATTTTCTTCATCTCCAAAAAGTTTCAGGTCAAAATTCCAAGTAGAAATGTATAAATCTCATTTTTAATGGAAGAACAATGCCATTTCCCCACTACCTTGTTGTGAGCCAATGTATTGATGATGATTTCGAATAAATGGATGCTTCTATGATATATTTGTGATAAATATACTTCCATGGATGTCTCCTACAATTTTCATGTACTGTACTTGAGCATTTGAAGCATTTTTACTCAGTTTAGTTGTATTGGGAGGTGAAATAGTGTCATTTCCCCAAGGGTCGAATTGGGGATTTTTGCAGTTGAATGGAAGAGGGTGAGAACAGTTGTAATAATCCATTAATGGTGCATATGAGACTTTAATAAAATAATTAACACATTATATACCTCTGTTCATAAATTTGAGTGGGTTTGGAGGCATTTGGGAAGCCATTTTCAGTACTTACCCCAAGGGGATTTGAACCCCAAATTACTAGTAAAATTGCATAATTGGTCCAGAATTTTAAGAGAGTTTGCAGAGGTATTTTGGTGGACATATGTCATCCATAAACATAATATTCAAGTTATAATATCATTCATACACCTTCCTTGAATATTTGAAGGCATTTGGAGTCAATTTGAGACCTAGAGACCAATACTAGTCAAAGGAAAATCACTACTAAAGTTACCTACATTGATCAGAATTGAAAGAGGATTTGCAGAAGTACTTTAAAGGTCCAAAGGCATCCCTAAAACACATATTTATGTTCTAATATCATTCATATACCTTCTCAGAATATTTGGGATCATTTGGGGCAAATTTGGGACCTACAGATCAAAACTAGTCAAAGGTCGAACTAGGAAAAAAAAGTGAAAAATTGCAATTTTAATAAAATTCCTAACAAGGGACATTACATGTTCCATTCGCTCCAGATACAGAAAAAGTTCCTTAAAGACTTGCTTCATCCTCCACACAGAGGGAGCCTTCCTACATGGTATCATCTTGCTAAGTCTTTTGCAAAAGTTTTCACTGATGAAACCTTCTTTCTTTTATGCATGATGGTTCTTTGAGTTATTTATTGTTCTTTTGAGGGGGGGTATTTTTCCCATGAGGTTTTCCCCATTTCCTCAATTTATGGATAGTTATGTATTTTATTATCATTTCATTTATTGTATGGGTGACCTTTTGTCCTAGTTACCATGGCCCAGGATGGATTAAGGGGGGGTGTTAGGATATTCCTATACTCCATCCTAGTCCTACTAGCTTTCTAGTCATTTTCATTTTCAGTCATGCATGCAAAATTAGGGTTTGCATGCATTCTAGGTCATTAGTCCCAGCACCTAGTCCTCAACAAACTAGCCCTTGGAGCTTCTTTCAGATCATTTCTAGCCCTCCTAGTGACTAATGCGCCCTCTTTTGCTCCACTGCATGACAAGGGCGCCTTCTTCACCTACCAGTCCAGTTATATTCAATTATTTCCTTGATTTAAGGGTTAACTGACTCTTTATTGAGTTTATCATTCTGTTGGACCTCCAGTGAGACTAGATTGACCATTCTGACTCCAATTAAATCCTATGGATCCCTCCACTGAGCCTCCTTCAATATATTAGTGCTTCCATGTGTCATTTACACCAACCACATTCAGTTTGACTCTCGGTTGACCATTACTTGTGCATTGATGACTTCACTGATGAGAAGGTGGACTCCTAGTTAGGAATTGATGAATCTCCACTGATTATGGATTTGTGCATGAAGGCCAATTCGAATTCCTCCTAGTGAATTTGAATCCTCATACTCAACGTTGTATATTTACCTGTTCACTATTCAATTTAATGGCACAAGTGTAATTATTCTGCCTCAATCAGAGTTTCTTTGGATCTAAGTTCTATTGCTTGTCTCTTCTTCTATTATTCCTAAATTATTTCATTTTGAGGTTCACATCATCTATTTGGATATTATGTGGGAAATTTCACAATATAGACACCAAAATACCTCTGCAAACTCTCTTAATATTCTGGTTCAAGTATGCAATTTTACTAGTAATTTGGGGTTCAAATGCCCCTGGGGTAAGTACTGAAAATAACTTCCCAAATGCCTCCAAACCCATTTGAATTTATGAACAGAGGTAGGGGATGTTTCAGGAATTTTATTAACGTACCAAATGCATCATTCATTAGTTATAATATATGTTCCAACCCTCTCCCAAACCACAACAAAAACCACTAATTCGACCCTTGGGGAAATGGCACCAAATCTTCTTCAAATGCAAAGAAACTGAGTATAATGGATTCAAATGCTCAAGTACTGAATATGAAAATTGTAATACACATAAATGGAAGTCCATTCATCACAAAATATCAAAGAAACATTCCTTTATTCGAAATCATCATCATTATAATGGCATACATCAATGTAGTGGGGAAATGGACATTGTTTGCTCGTTAATCTTCATTTTTACATACAACCACATGGGAATTTGATAATTTACTGTATGCTCACCTATTGAATACAACCATTTCACTCCCAAAACCACATTAGTATCAGCAACATCAACCACATAAAAACTATCAACAAAAGTATAGTTACCTACAGTGACTTGCAGCTTTGGAACCCATGTTTTGCATTGCATTGTGTTGTGACCGGGAATGACAACTGTGAAGCCATCAAATGGTTAAATAGGTATCTTTATTTTCTCCACCATCTCTGCATAAATGAAGTTATGGGTGGCTCCTCCATCTACCAAAACTGAAGTTCTTTGTGCTTGTACCACACCTTTACATTGGATAGTATGATAGCAAGGTATTGTTGAAAGTACTGCCATTCTTGCTTTGTCCGATGAAGACTGATTTTCTTCTTGTCTTTCATCTTCTACTACTATCTCATATGCCTATTCTTGATATGAAATATGTCCATCTTCATCCATGCCCCCATCATACTCCTCATTATCAGAAAATATTTCTATGTATTGAGCCTTTCCTTTAGTACATTTGTGCCCCGGTGTCCATGGTTGGAAGCATGTGAAGCACGGTTTTTTTTTTGAAGTTCATCCCTGTTTAGTCCTTTTTTATTCCCTTGAAATGACTCTCTTTGCCAAGTTTTCTTATCATATCCATCCCTTTTCCAAGGTTTCTTTTCAAATTTGTAGCTAGGCTTGGGAGGAAATCTTGTTCTAGGAAGCACATTTTGGAGATCCCTGGTCAAACTCATTGTATCTTTTAATGTAGTTGGCTTGTGGGATTTGACCAAACCTAAGGGTTCATCCAAACCTTTATTGAACAAAAATAATAATCTTTCCATAGAGATATCATCCACCTTGACTGATAATTTTTGAAAGTCCAACATATATTCAGTAGGGGACCCAGTTTGCTTCAATTGAGCTAGTTCTTTGAAAGGCAGTTCTGGATCTTTTTGTTCAAATATTTCTAGTACCT
Source organism: Larix kaempferi (assembly GCA_027924585.1). Taxonomy (NCBI): domain Eukaryota; kingdom Viridiplantae; phylum Streptophyta; class Pinopsida; order Pinales; family Pinaceae; genus Larix; species Larix kaempferi. The sequence goes on from BSBM01000229.1 coordinate 9,002,302, forward strand.
TGTCAACAAATTTTCCATATGTTTTAACCTGATTATGACCCAAGGTTTTCAACCCATGAAACCACCATTCATTGGCATCTCCTTCCAAATACAAAATGGCCATTTTTAATGCATCCTCTTCCAACATAGGATTCAGCTGAAAATATACATCCAATTTTTGCACCCAAGTGTTAGCAGAATTTTGAGAAGAATCATCAAAAGTAGGAAGTGACATTTTCCCAATAGCACTATTTAATTCTTTATTTTGGAATGGACTCCTATTGTATTCCCTTGTTTTAATGTTTTGTATAACATCAATGTAGTCACTAAGTGGTATACCTCTTTTACACTCTTCATTCAAATCATTCCAATCGTTTACTAATTTCTTATAATCCACCTCAATATTGGGCTCTTCTTTGGGTGTGAGAAATTTAGGTGCAGTATTCCCTTCGTGTGCTTTGGAATTCATCAAGTCTATTATGTGGTCCCATGCTTGAAAAAATATGCTCACTCCCTTTTATCTTTTCCCCTGAATGTGAACCACTATTACTTCCTATCATCGCTTTGCCTGAAAGTTGGCTACCCAACAATTCAAAACTTTTCATCATTTGTTTATTCATATCTAGCATAACCATGGTAATTCCATCAAAAAATGGTTTTAAGGGTTCAATAAATTCCTCCTTATGTCTCAATTTTTCCTCCTCCTCTCTACCCATTGTTTTAGAAAAAAACTCTTTTTCTGCTACTATCTCTTCTTCAACCAAAACTTCTTCAACTACTGATCCAAAGGGTAGGGGTTTATTTGTTTGGATTCTTCTTAATACCATCAGGTTCCAAAACCATGCTCTGATACCAATTGTAATGTACCTTTTTAAAAAATTTAAGAAAATGCCAAATTTTCCACTTTTTCCCCAATTTCGACCTTTGACTAGTTTTGATGCCTAGGTCCCAATTTTGGTCCAAATGGTCCCAAATATTTATGGAAGGTGTATTACTGGTATTAGGAGTTAAATATGATGTTCAAGGATTATATATGGCCACCAAAAGACCTTTGCAAACTCTCTTAATATTCTGGTTCAAGTATGCAATTTTACTAATAATTTGGGGTTCAAATCCCCCTGGGGTAAGTACTAAAAATAGCTTCCCGAATGCCTCCAAACCTACTCGAATTTCTCAACAGATATAGGACATTTTTTAGTTATTTTATTAAGGTACCAAATGCATCATTCATTAGTTATAATATCTGTTCCAACCCTCTCCCAAACAACAACAAAAACCACTAATTCGACCCTTGGGGAAATGGCACCAAATCTTCTTCAAATGAAAATAAACTGAGTATAATGGCTTCAAATGCTCAAGTATTGAATATGAAACTTGTAATACATATCAATGAATGTCCATTCATCACAAATATATCAGAGACACATTCCTTTATTCAAAATCATCATCATTATAATGGCATACATCAATGTAGTGGGGAAATGGACATTGTTTTCTCATTAATCTTCATTTTTACATACAACCACATGGTATTTCGACCTGATACTTTATGAAGGTGAAGAACAGAGTATATAATGCTATTACAATCAGAAATACATAAGTAGAAACTCTCCCAAAAATCACAAGGGCTCACCAAAAACGCTCTCCCTCAAGGAGCATGAATATGCCTTCAAAACTCGAAATGGTTGAGAGATGATGCTGCATTAAAAAAAACCACGAGCTTCCTTGTAGCTGATACCTGAAAATAAAACTCCATTAAATCTCCATGAAAGACCTGAGTGGCCTCTCGAAACACCAACTTGGATGGGAATCTTTCACCCTCGAAATTGGCTAAGGCAAGAAACTAGTCGTCCACTAGCTCTCTCTTCGCAAATGCAATTTTTCTCAAATACTCAAAATCCATTCTCATACTTGATTTCTACATTTTATAACCAACATTATCCTTCTAAGGGTCGAAATCCTCTCAATATCTTCAAGAGATTTCCACTTGGGAAATATTCCACATTTGCCACTTGTCTTCTAGTTCCAACCTTCCATCTTCTTCCAAATTTGAATTTGAGTCTCTTTGGCTTCTTCCACTCCCATGAGCGCCTTACTTGAGCCTATTTTTGGGGCTGACATGTCATAATGGTCATATTTCAGAGGTCAGGTCGGCAATTTGTCATAGTTGTCATAGATTCTCCATCATTGGTGTCATAGGGGCTAGGGAATCTAGCCCAAGTGTCCACAAACTTCCAATTTGACTCTTTATCTTCCATGAAGGTTACCAATCCATCCCAATTCGACCTAAGATGATCAATTCCATGTTTTATGATTTACAAACTCACCCAAGAGTGTTAAGCTTTTCGTTCATTTGAATTGGCAAGAGAGAGATGCCATGTGTCATTAAAAAATCAAGCTAGTGTGGGTCCCACACCCTCCATATGTCTCCAAAACCACTTGCCACCTAGAATTTCTCTTGAATTTATTTATTCACTATATTTATTAAATGCTTGAACTCTTCTAATGTCTAAACATCATTTATTAGCTTCCTTATTACAATTCCACATGTGCCCATCCAACCTAGGAAACTAGTAGGATTGATGGGATTGTCTTACTATGCAATTATTTGGATGAGGACATTACACTCACTAATTTTGTTAATATGAACACAATAAGTTCCCAAATGGTTGGGTGCATGAAGTTGGGTTGACTATTTTGTGTCACCAAATTTCAGGATTCCAAAATACAATGTTGTATTGTTTTTCTTGTAAATTTTGAGTGCCTTCACCATTTTGCAAACAAATTATATGGTGTACTATAAGAAAGAGATATCTACGCACTCATATAATAAAAACAATTTTTCATTAATTTATGGACCTAAAGTGCTGCACATACACACATCGTACTTTTTTTATGGGTTTTCCAACTTCAATAAATCATAAAAAATGAAAACATCATGAAGATTTTAAAAAAAATTGTTTTGCACTAGTATAAGATGTCCTCTACATACGGAAAAAGATATTCAAAAATACTATCAATTAGTTCATATAGTGATGCATGTGCACAGGAATATACGTTATATTGTGCTGATATTTTAAAATCCAACTTTATAAAAACAAATTTTATAAACAACTACACAAAATTTATAAACGTAAAATTTATATATAATGAAATCCTATTTGATTTCGTTTATTTTGTCTTAGTACATCATCTTAAAATTTGTTATGCAAGTACCTCTAATTTCCTCTTAAAGTCAGAGGGTACTATTTTTTTAGTTTTATGTGGCAACTAATGTGTCTTTAAAGGAGCTCATGATTGTGCGTCATTCGAAACATATTCAATCCTTCAAGGGTAAGACGAATCTCACCCTATGCCCATAGGACATACCTAGATTCGACTAGTCCTAGATTATTACGTAGTGGAAATATTATCAAGCATAGATGTGTATCAATTGGAAACAAAAGAAGGAAAGAAAACCAAATTAGTTTATTTTTGAAACTAATAATTAACTCTAAATATTGAATATATATATTTAGCTCAAAGATGACCCTAAAATCAACCTTAATTCATTTTATCACGAAAGAAGACCTCCCCAATTAACTGCTAGTGAGAACCATAACAAGGGTTAGTTAAATCGGGCATAACATGAGTAAAATCGATGGGAATAATTGATTCCATAAAGCATGAGCATAAATATCTATTATACCTTAGGTAGTCTTTGAAACCAAACCATTGTGAAGACCCATAAGCCAAATGTGACATCACAAAGAATAAGAGAAGGGGAGAAGACTAATGTGTCAATTAATGTTGCAACTAATGTGACTTTAAATGAGCTCATGTTTGTGCATCAACTGAAACAAATTCAACAGTTCAAGGGCATACCAAATCTCAACCTATGGCCAGAAGACATACCTAGATTAGAGAAGTGCCAGATTATGACATAATGGAAATACTATCAAGCATGGATGTGTATCAACTTGAAACAAGAGAAGAAAACCAAATCAGTTTATTTCTAAAAATCATAATTAAGTCTAAATATCCTATATATAGAGTTAGTATATGTACCCTTTAGTATAAGCATTATTGGTTGTAGCTCGCTATTTGGTCATTTTTAGTCTCCAATATCGCCTATATTTAAATAAAATATGTTTTTTTACCATAATATTTACCAAAATTTACAAGTTTCAATAATAAATTGCATGTTTCATATTTAATATTCTCCTACCTATCTATATACATGTTTTTCTCAATCCAAAATAATCACCTAGAATACTATACATAAGTATAATATCAAAGGCCATAAAAAATGCCCTTAAAGACCTCCTAATGTAACTCCTAGAGAACCATAACAAAGGTTAGTTAAATCGGGCATAACATGAGCACACTCGATGGGAATAATTGATTTCATAAAGAATGAGCATAAATCTCTATTATACGTTATGGTAGTCTGAAACCAAACCATTCTGAAGACCTATAAGCCAAATGTTATGTCACAAAGGAAAAGAACACGAGAGAAGACTCAAGATCTCCCTTAACAGCTTTTGGAGTAGAGTACCTACATTATCATGGTAACCATTGAAGATGGGATAGAAAAAATAGTGTGAGAAATGGATCGAAAAATAAATAAATAAAAAAGATGTGGCCATATAAACCAGCATAGATCCATCTTAAACACGTATCTATCAAGCACTGAGAGGGATCCAATTTCTTAAGGTGTATTTCTTCTTTTAAATTTAAATTCAAGAAATTTGATCTCTCTTGATTTATAGATCCGAGTTTAAGTTTTAAGCTTTTGTTTTATAAACAAATATCTATTTTTTAATTACTTTTCATAATATTTTATTTTATGAACCAACATGGATTTCTTTAAATACTTTCCATAAGTTTTTATTTTATGAGCCCACATGATTTTTTTTAATAATTTTTTTATTAAAAAAATATTACTTTTTATGTTTTATTAGATGTAACACTACATGTAACACCATGTCATACACGTTACAACATCTCCCCCGTACTAGGCTGTAGAGCACCCATACTGGGTTGTAGAGCACGTCGTTTCACTTGGTGCAATTAATGATATTTATATATACTAGCCAAGATCCAAATCCTAAGGCTCTATCAAGCTCCAAGAGGGATCAAATCTCCCAAGGTGAAAACCTCTCCTTGAAAAGCTCCTTGAGTGCAATAACTGAGAAGAGGTTTGCACCTCAGGAGATTTGATCCCTCTTGGTGCTTGATAGAGCCTTAGGATTTGGATCTAGGCTGGTTTCAATCGTGGGCGATGACACAAAACTAGAGTTTTATCATCATGGTAAGGAACAGATTAAGTTGAAAACATAGGTACATTTACGAGGATTATCATAATGTAAGTAATAAGTATTAAGGATTGAGTAAATTCTTTAACTGGAAAATAGAAACAATTCGCTTAACTTTTTTTTCAATTCTCTTTTTGTTGATCTATGTTTTGTTTTGTCATTTCGTCATGATTTCGTACATTTTTATTTATTTGTTGTTCTGCAAACTGATTTTTTTGTTCTTCCAATTGCTTCAACTTTCTCTCTCGATATGCTCTTTGTCGATCAACGTTTCATTTTCTTTGTTCTTCTCATTCTTCTGCTGTCAATTGCGTAATTTTTTTTTTCGATTTTCTTTTTGTTGATATGCATTTTGTTTTGTTCGTTTTTTTTTTTTTGCCGTCATTTTGTACATTTTGATTTATTTGTTGTTTTGCAACTTGATTTCATCAAACTAGAGTTTGATGAGCATTGTAAGGAACAGTTTAGGTTGAAACAGAGATAGATTTATGAGGATTATCATAATTTTTGTTGATCTGTGATTCATTTTCTTTGATTTTCTTGTTCTTCTCATGTCATTTCCCCCAACTTTTTTTTCGAGATTCTATTTTTTGTTTTTCTTTTCGCTTTGAGTCATCTTCTCGTTCTTTTGATGTCATTTCTTCAGATGGTACGGATATATTATTGTCAACTTTGATCTCCTTATCTCGGACCATATTAGTAATTGGATTTGCTTGAAATTGGACCATGTCATCAACACATCGATCTTTGACCATTACACGTTGACCATCTCCCACAGTTGATTCTACTGGTATATGGGTTGAATATTCACCTTATCGATCAACATTTTCGCCTTATCGATCAACATTTTCTCCTTGTCGATTAACATTATCGCCTTGTCAATTAACATTATCACCTTGACGTTCTACATTTCTGCCTTTTCGTTCTACATTTTGTTTTCTTTGTTCTTCCAATTGCTTAAACTTTCTCTCTCGATATGCTCTTTGCCATTTAATGTTTCGTTTTCTTTGTTCTTCTTGTTCTTCTACTATCAATCCATATAACTGTCTTTGTTGATATTTTGTGTTGATCTGCGTATCATTTTCTTCTTTCTTCACCTTCTTTTGATGTCCTTTCGTCAAACTTCTTATTTCAATATTCTCTTTTTTGTTCTGCCTTTCGCTTCAAGACTTCTTCTCGTTCTTACGATGTGATTTATTCCGATGGAATGGATTTATTATTGTCAATTTTGATCTCCTTATCTAGGACCATATTAATAATTGGTATATGGGTTGAAAATTTGCCTTGTCGATCTACATTTTCGCCTTTTCAAAAATGTCAATGATTAACATTTACCCTGAAATTAATGCATATTTGTAATCCACAATGAAATCAATGCTTGACACTAAAATCTATGCAATAAAAAAAAATAATACACTGAAATCTATGCAAGTGTAAATTTCAATATAGTTTAAAAATTCAATATATTTTCCAAAACAATAAGTGGTTTGGGAGGATCGAACCTTGGATCTCACACCCATTATCCCCACACCCTTACCATTATCCCCACACCCTTGACACTGAAATCTATGCAATTTTAAAAAATAATACACTGAAATCTACGCAAGTGTAAAATTCAATATAGTTTAAAAATTCAATATAATTTCCAAAAAAATAAGTGGTTTTGGAGGATCGAACCTTGGACCTCACACCCATTATTCCCACACCCTTACCATTATCCCCACACCCTTGACATTAAAATCTATGCAAGTGTAAAATTCAATAGAGTTTAAAAATTCAATATATTTTCCCAAAAAATAAGTGGTTTGCGAGGATCAAACCTCACACCCATCACCGATTATCCCCACACCCTTACCACTATACCACAGGTAGTTCTTATTATAATTAGTATAAATCTAAAACTAAGTATATATATTAAATCCTACTAAATTAAATATATATATTATAATTTGAAATTTAATGTATATTTATTTTTTAATCTAAATCTAAAACTAAATTAATGTATATTTAAATCTAAAACTAAAACTAAATTAATTTAATGTATATTTAATATTTATAGATATTAAATATAACTAAATTAAATTTATATATTGTAATTTCAAATTTTAAAAATTAAACACAAAACTATATTGAAACACAAAAAACTATATTGAATGGTGAATGGTGCAGGTGGCGGGAGGGGAGGAGGATGGCGCCAGGAGGGGAGGAGAATGGTGTAGGCATGAGGGGAGGAGGATGGCGAAGGTGTGAGGGATGGAGGGAGGTGCGATGGTGGGAGGGAGGGAGCTGCGAATGGAATGCAGGGAGGAGGGGAGGGAGGAGAATGGTGCAGGCATGAGGGGAGGAGGATGGCGACAGCGAGGGTGGACGGAGGGAGGACGCGAGGGATGGAGGGAGATGCAATGGTGGGAAGGAGATGCGAATGGAGCGCAGGGAGGAGGGGATGGAGGATAATGGTGCAGGTGTGAGTGGAGGAGGAGGGCGATAGGAGGGAAGGAGGCAACATGGAGGGGATGCAAGGGGATGGATGGGGAGTTTCGTAATGAGGGTGGATGGTGGGAGGGAGGGAGGATGCGAGGGAGGGAGGGAGATGCTATGGCGGGAGGGAAGATGGAGAGGGGATGGATGGAGGGAGATGCGATGGCAGGAGGGTGTAGGACGAGATGAGGATCGACGTGGGATGAGGATGGACGAATGCTATAGGGGCTGCGGGAGGATGGATGTGGGGGTGCGGGAGGATGGGAGGAGGATGGATGAGGGAGGAGGAGGGGTGAATGTTATAGGGGCTACTAGAGGATGGACGTGGGGCTGTGAGAGGATGAGAGGAAGATGGACGTGGGAGGAGGATAGGCAAATATTACAGGGGCTGTGGGAAGATGGATGCAGGGTTGGACGCGGGAGGAGGATGGACACAGGGGAGGAGGATGGACGTGGTGAATGCGAGGAGGTGGTGATTGTTGTAGGCCACAACGAATGTTACACAGGACATTAAAATTTCTAAATATATTACCTATATAGAATTAGCATGAAGCATGGGACATGTAGAATTTTTTTATGTTGTTTTTTGTTTATATAGGCTTTGATTTCAACCCTCTTTTTCAATTGAAAATACATGACCTTTTTAAAGGCCGACAAAATATTAATTATTTTTTACTTTGTACATTTTATTAGGTGTATCTCTACATGTAATGGGACACATACACCTTATAAGATCTCCCTCATATTATCATTTTTTACTTTTTAAGTTTTATTAGGTGTAACGCTACATGTAACAGGACACTTACACGTTACAAGATCTCCCTGAAATTATCATTTTTAACTTTTTATGTTTTATTAGGTGTAACGATACATGTAACAGGACACATGTAACGAGACACACACCCGTTACAACATCTCCCTCATATTATCATTTTTTACTTTTTTATGTTTTATTGGGTGTAACGATACATGTAATGAGACACATACACGTTACAAGATCTCCCTCATACTGGGATGTAGAGTGCCTCTCGGCGCAATGAGTTGCATTGGTCGACCAAGACCAAAACCATACCTTGCTTTCTAACCAAGTGATAATGGGAATTGATTTCGACATCACCCTAAACCTATGTCCAAAAAAACTCTTGAAACGTTTGCAACGGTCCCCATATAATCATGCAACTCGATCCATTTCCAAGTGTCATTGATCTGAGCAATGTATTCAATAATCTACCAACTTTAGAATGACAAATGGTTGCCAATTAATAACCATGTTATGTTATAACATATGGTTGTGATGACCATTGGTGTAATGAACCCGAAATCTATTGTATCTAGGGAGTTCGATCACCAACACAAAGTGTTATCAACCATGGAAATAAAATAAATTGCATGTAAATGTGATGTTAGCTCATACAAATTTTATCAATAAATATGCATAATTTATCAACATTGGTGTGGGTAGACCACAATAACATTGGTGTGGGTAGACCACAATCAACATAGAAGGACTCTTTAAATGTAACACCATACAAGATGGATAATGGAATCCTAGTTTTGAGTAGTAGCCTAATTATGATCAACAATAAGGAACTCTCGATCTATTTACTTCTAAAATATAATCACTTTATTCTTCCTCATTAGAATAATACAATGATGGAGTAAGCCTTCCTAAACCCTACTAGCCTAATGATATTGTTTTTTTTTTTTAAATATATTTAAATTTTGTTACGATATAGTTTACAATGCTCATAAAAACACACCTTATGATAGTGAGCTCATCAAATAAAACAAAGTCTCACATATAAATCCCTTAACATGTATTTTATTTAATCGCATTAAACATTAACATCCATATATTGTTCACATAAAAGGACCCTATGAAAAGCTCAAACCATATAAATAAATATGATTCAACATTCATTGAAGTATGCATGAGGGTTGCCTCTAGGCATACGAGACCTTATAAAAAATCAACATACACATATACATATTAGCTTGCAATTTATTGATGAGGTTTAACATGCAAATTATATCCAATAAACGAACGATGGCAGGAGTTAATTAAAAACACATATGTTAATCTTGAAGGCACGATGTTTTAACCAATTAAGCAAAAATAAAGAAAACATTTAGTGCATTGCATAACCCCGTAAAACAATAATGAAAGATATATATAGAGAAAGAGAGTGAGGGGGTTATTCCATCAATGTTAACTTACCAATACCTTAACAAAATATACAGAGAAAGATAAAAGACAGATTAAGTAGACAACTCTAAATAAATAGAATTATAAATACAACCAAAGAACTAAACATATTCATCTTAATTGAATTTAAAAGCTATGCCAAGAAAATAAATAAAAAGGATTCATATAGATGGTTTGACGTAAATTATGTAAGACATATCCTTTTGTTTTGAATTATAACATTTGATACTATTATGCTACGAATACATGAAAAACCGTATACAAAACTAAATTGAATCGCACATAAACATAACAAGATATAGTTGTTAGATTTTAAAAAATATTAATAAAAGATTTGTTAATTAGGTGTGTTATATTCATTTTAGATATTCAAGGTAAATATTTCCCAAATTTCATGGGATTATTTTTTTTATTCTAAAAATGACCAAAATTGTCCAAAAAATTTTATCATCTCCTTAAAAAATTGAATATTTAAAATAAAATAAAACACATTTTATAGTTGCAAATTTAAGAATGTGTAATATTCCTCAAGGTTTATACACTGCTCAACCACCCATTTTGTAGCCAAAATACTATCATAAGTGAAATTATCATCCTTGAGGCATAATGCAAACATAAACATATGAGCCTCCCTACTTGGCTCTATTGGGCTTGGATTTATGTGTGTCCCTCTGTCATAGGTGTATCTTTGCATCACCATTTCTGTGGGGCTTCCTAACTCCTATATGGGATTAGTGTAAAGGTTCTTTAGCTTAAACTTCCTATTTTTCTAGAAAATGGAGTATGGTAAGTAAAAAAATGTTGTTATACAAAATAAATATTTTATTTGTATTTATGCAATTATCTTTTAAAATGTTTATAAATTTATCTTTTGTATTTGGGTGAGGGTTCTTTTTTTTAACGAAGAAGAGGGTCACATCAAAAAATGGAAGAAAGATGAAGACGGATTTTTTTTCCACCAAAACTATACAACGCTAACTTTTATTAAGAAAATCTGGTATTCCCCATGAGGTATTGAAAAAAGCATCCCTTACATCAAAGAAAAAAATATCTTAGTTCACTCTCATAATAAAAATTAATTATTTAAATACCTCATATACTAAACAAAAAAATATTATAACACCATAAAGTCCTTTATTTTAGTATATATACTCATAAATTATATCCATTGGTTGTTAGGTGGTTGGGAGGAATGATTGTTACTCTCCCCACCCAGGTTCAATCCTTGTAAGTGGCATGTTGCTCTTGATGAGCCCTTATTGAAATGATTGTATTTCTGACCATACCTTGATTCTCTAGATATAATAGTTAAATCGTTAAATTTCTTGTAGTAAATGTTTTATTAATGACTATATAGCATCACTCGCAACCTAGCTTATTCGTGTTAGCCTCCTCTCACAATACCAATTATTCAAAAGCTTGTGCAAGTTAGACCTTATATGTATATACAACAATAATTATAAATGCAAGCTTCTTGTTTTGTTCTTTATAACTGATTTGAAATCGTCCAACGTTTTTTATTTTTCCAAAAACGACTTAAAAGCTCCCAACGTCTCTTTTTTTTGTTTCTAATTTAAAAACGCCCAGATGGAGGAACAATTATGTAATGGAGCGAAGAATTACGATCTCCCCCGTGATAAAGAGGATCATGTTGTTAACACCCAAAATGACCCCCCTAGGTTCTGGGAGAGGGAAAGCTAGGGTAACCACTAACCAATCTTTAGACTTAAGTGACTGAACCAGCTTAGTCTGAGAGGGCTCTCTTTACAAATCTATGAAAGACTGGAATAATAAAAGTTGTCAACAATAAAAACATGCACCAACATTCATTATTCAAGATATTCAATTACAACAATACAAAATATCATATTTTTGTTGGAAAACAAAATGGTTTAAACGTAGCTTGGCTGAAATGTATGAATCTTTATTTGGGCAATGGAGTCACATTCAAACAAACTCTAAAAATTCATTTACAAATGCTTCACAAATGCATTAACACAGGGGCGAGATAGCAAACAGCTCGTAGTCAAAGTGATTTTAATTGGTGAAACAGAAGAGAAAGAAACAATCGACTGACATAAGGCATACAATCATGAAGCCTATATCAATTTTAGCGAAGAAGTAATGGTGGATTACTTGGAAAAATATAAGTAGAGCATAATTACTATGAGTTCTACTTAGCTATCACACTGTACCAAGTATGAAAGAATGTTACAGACTTGAATTAACAATGAGAGATACACAATTCACATAGAAAAAGAAAGAACAGGCTACAAGACTAGTTACAAAAGAATCCCTGAGAAACATTGGCTCAACTCTGCAAATCTTTATTCAAAATATAGCTCAAAATGTCTTCCAAAACAATACACACAAATTCCCATAAAAATTTTCAACAATATTTTTCAACCCTTTGTTAGTCTATTACATCACATATATAGATGCTAAGAGTCCTCTTGCTTGACTATTCTAAACAAAAAATAGTTATATCAAAGTGACACCTCATTCAGGTTGTTTTGCCAGTATCACAACAAAATAGAAAACATGTAGAAACTAGCCTAACTGCTTTCTTACAATCCATCAATATTCTTACTAAGTAACATTTACTTCAAGTAAAAAAGTAAAGATAGTAAAATAATAGTTCCAACTGGCCATTTATATAGCCGCCTCAAAGCATATTACAAATTATCAAAAAAGGAAAGTCTTGTAAGAAGTCTCTGATTCCAAGCAAACACCAACAACTATAAAAAGACAAGTATCACTGTGGAAGACGGAGAAAGTATAGCGATCTGCTATACTTTTCTACATTAGCCCATTGGTCTGTAGGTGGGAGGTCATAGTCCAGCATTTCCTTTACCATCACTCATATCTCGATATGCTCTGCGTAGGAAAATGGGGGAAGCCTTTCGCCAATGGCGATCAACCTATTCAAGATTTCAAATTCCTCTTCGACCAAATCCATCAGAGCCTTGTCTATAAGTAGCTAGTTCAGATGTTTGAACTTTGCATGATCGATTCTTATCGTCCACAGTAGGTTTTTATAAGCCTTACAAGAGATTAGCTATTGGTCATCTTTCAAGAATGATGGTAACCCCACTTCGACTAGATTAACAAACAGTCCTTTGAACTATGCCACTTGTCCCTTCATTTCTTCAAATTTGGCTTCCACACTCTCGATCTATGCATATTTCCCCAGGACCCTTCATGCCGCTACAAGTGTTACAATCTGGTTCCCAATATTCAGTTTAATCCTTTCTTCTTCGGATAGATCATTCAGGAAAGTGATGGCACTTAGTGCCATTTCTTTAGGCCTATGGACTAGGGTCTCCTTTGCAACTTCACAACCTTCTAGAATGTCACTAATGGTCTTCTCTTTTATCCTTATAAACTCAAGGTAGAGTCTAAAGTTATCAACTTTCTTAATGATCATGTCCCATACCAAGTGTTTACATCCTTACAAAGCCGCGTGCCCGGTAACCTGATGAGTGAGATGTTTATTTATCTCAATCAATTCCTTGTGCTTCTTTTGCAGGATCTTCAGCTCTTCTTCCCTTTTACTACTCTCTTATTCCAACCTGTGAGAATTTTCTTTCAGCTCCTTGATTTCCATGTCTTTCAGGCTAATGTGAGACATAGCCTGCACTTGACTATTGGTATCATTGCTTTCCCCATTTTGGTTCGAATTGGTAGGCCGCATGTCCAAATTGAACAAGTTAGTTTTCAAATGATCAAGCTACTTTTCTAAGCTTATTCTCTCTTTTTTCTAGCTATCTTCCTTGTCTGCAAACTTAGAAATTCTCCTTTGCAATCACTTATTTCCTTAGACAAGTCTTCTTTTTGATTTTCGAAGTTTGTCTCTTCGGGAGCTTTAATCAGCCAGATATTGGGAACTTTTTCCTTCTTCTGTAGCTTCTGAATCAGCTTGTCTTTTTCCGCTAACATCTTGCTAATAATTTTTCCTCTGCCGTCGCTTATGACCAGGTCAGATTGTACCTTTTTGACTTGCTATTGAAGTGCTCAATTTTCACTTTTCTCTAGCTTCAATTGGTTTTCCAACTTTTTCATAGTAACTAGCAAGTTATCACTTTTCAAGGCTGCTCTCACAAAATGATCATACACAAGGTCAGTAACCTATTTGTGAAAATGGATTTTGTCTGGTACTGGTATCTTTTCCCCATTGATCCTTGTCTTAGTCACTCCATCATCTGTCAATACTACTAAGTTTAATATGTTATCATTTAAACTTTTGCTAGTCATCAAGGAAGTCTTAGACAAACCTATGGCGATAGGCATTGAATCAAACATCCTCTGGTTCGAGGCTCGCTTGTTTTGATTGTATTGTTCACAGAGGACGGCCTTGGACCAAAACTTATTACCTACATCTTCCTCTTGAACATATTGTAACTTGTATTCTACAAATTGGATCTCAGGATCCAAAGATTCCCCATCATCTGGCCCTCCACTATTCATTTGGACAGTCAATCCTTCTTGAGTTGCTACAACAACCAGCTCATCTTTAGTTGGGGAAGCAATTGACTCGGCTTGAATAGCCGCAACAACTAACTCATCCTATACTTCTAATTTAGGCCGCTTGTTTATATTACCTTCTTCAGTATCCATATCCATGACTTCTTCTAAGTCTCTTTTTCGACCCACCTCCATGGTGTTTGGCACTTGATCTAAATCCATTATTAAATTGGAAATCATGAGATATCCTCCTTGTGTCCCCGCTGCTTCCTCTACCTCGGGTTCCCAACAGAACAAATTTCACCCCTTCAGCACCCCTTATGGTTCTGCATTTTCAAAAGCGCTAAGGTTACATTCCTTCCTTCTCTTCGAAATTATATGCAAGGGGTCATATTTGATGGCTACATCCTTCCTGAACCCTAGCGACCTCAATAACTCTTCCACCTCTGACAAAGCTTCTTTATTCTTCACAATGAAAGGACCTACCTTCCAAGGACATTTCACATATGTGCTCTTCTTATGTTTCAGGAATTGCATCTCTTCCATGACCAATTTCTGCCTGATAAATTCAAGAGCAAAGATCCGCAATGTCAGAAAAGCGGGTAGAACATAAGGCTCCTGCAAAAAACTGTACAATCTAATAACTGTAGCTTCTTTTAACAAAAACCAGTCACTGATTGCCAGTTCGTCCTTCAACTGCATTATTGTTTTCATTTCAGGTGGCACCCTAGGAAATTCTTCCCCAAAAATGATTTTATAAATAGGGGGCAAAACATAGTTCAAATAATTGAAAATATTGTCTACCAAAACATTGGTCTCAAGCAGTGAGGATAAATGCGGGCTTTCGACGCTGTTGTACATAATCATTTTCATCAACTGCATATGATATCTAAAAAACTTAGTGTTTGGGAAATTGCTTAACTGTACATGTATCTTTTCCGCCAAAAAATCATCAAACTTCAGGGGTGGGATAAGCCCACTTTCAAACCTGGCCAAACTGGTGCTAATCCTAAAGAGTAAACCTAATTGGACTTCATTCAACCACAAATTAGTATCCAACCCTAGAAACTGAGCTAACAAAGAAAGGACCAATTGGGAATTGTCATAAAAAAGGCTAACATTTAGGGGGTAGGGTTCCTCATAAATTTTGGAGTCGGGTTTTAGGCATGTAGCTAAGAAGGCTTGATGACTTTTGGGGCCTATTTGGCAGTACAAGGAAAATACTAACTCTTCAGAAAAACCCTGCAACTCTCGGTACATAGACTCTAGAATGAAAAAATAATCCCTAACGGCTGACGCGTCTATATCAAAGATGACTTTGGACCTACGGGCATCCATAATTACTCTTTGAGGTTCTGAGTAATTCGAAGAACACCATGCTACAAATTGAGGAAAAGAGAACACTTGGTCAAGGAAAAAGAAAATGAACGTCGACCTAAAGAATCCATGGATATCCAGGCCCTGTTCATGCAAGTTTTCTAGTCTCTTGTTAATTTCCGGAACTGGGAGCTGAATGCATGTATCAAATACATCTGCATCTCTATTTTCCAGGGCTATCTTAAACCTAGAACTAGTAGAGGTTTCTTCTTCCGTCATCTTATGACTGTAAAAGACTTAAATTTTTAAGAGAATGGCGGTTACAGACCCTACCTGTCACTTTGGAAGCCCTGCACGCACCCTATCGAAGGTCCTATCACCTTCATCATTTTCCACATGCCGAGAGGCTCCCTGAATTCGACAGGATTCT
Source organism: Larix kaempferi (assembly GCA_027924585.1). Classification (NCBI taxonomy): domain Eukaryota; kingdom Viridiplantae; phylum Streptophyta; class Pinopsida; order Pinales; family Pinaceae; genus Larix; species Larix kaempferi. The sequence goes on from BSBM01000229.1 coordinate 9,018,473, forward strand.
GAAAAAAATGTCAACCTTTGCAGGCACTTCTTATATATATAACCATATTTCCATAACTCCTGGTCTCTTTGTCCTGGCGTCCTTTGATCTTAGCCGTTTAAAATATCATGTGTTTACTTTACATCATCAGATCTGACTGCCCCTTTACCTGCTGATTTGACAACCTACCCATCTCCACCGCCGAATCCTCACCGCTAATCCTTATCTGGGTTGTTAATCTCATTTGCATGCATCTACAGGGTAGCATCGCATGCACCCTAAAAGCTTCTCCTATATCACCCTTTCTCTATGTGACAAGCTGTGGAGCCAACATCTGTTCGACGGGACCTGGTCCATCACATCTACCCTGCTGCTATTCATTGTGCTACTTCTTGATGCGGCGATGTATGATAATCGTCCGCTTCTTCTCAGATGTATATCCATGGTGAGTCCCCATACTCAACTTAGTTTTTAGGTCCTTCGTCTACTAGTTGGGTCCCCCTGTTATACCCTGTGCATTTAAGACTACCCCCAGCCATTGATCTAGCTCTTCTTTCCACCTGAACTATAGATCTATCGGAGACTCAGGGCCCCTTTTTCGGTAAATAGACCCGCGAACCCTTGGATCTCATAAAGCTCATCTCCATTGTAGATCCTTTCATATGTCCCCACCATCGCATGCACTAAACCAGGCATCGTTCACTGCTCTTTTCTCTTTGCGATGCACTCCTAAGCCGACACCTATTCAACAGGCTCCATCTCATCGCATACTCATATTCCCTTTCTTCCTCACGACTTGGCCATGCGACGGTCTTTTTAAAACCATAGATATCGCTCCTATCCTTGATCAACGATGTCGATCTGTGTGAAATTTAATCTTTCATAAATTTTCCCAAGTACTATAGCTTTTAGGGTATTTCTCCATTTATCTTAAGTCATTTTTTCGCCTATTAATACTTAGCACTTGACATTATCCCTTTATTACATCGGACCCCTTCTAGACCATTTTGTCTCCTACCTTAGCACCTGGCCACTACCAATGGGAAACACTTCAATATTTTTTCTCAGGTAGTTGTTTGACCTTTCATCTTTCATGTACAGGTCTTTATGTTGTAAAAGAGCAAAAACTATATAGGTGCTAATAGCTGGCTCAAACTAGGGATGCTATCCTCTTAGTGAGGTAACAAAGAACTCTGTAGACTAAGTGCTTGATCCATTGGGCAGGTTCTACAAACCCTAGATTGAAAAATTTCTCTAGAAAGTGATATTGCACCTGTTTTCTTAGCTAGGCTGAAAATTCAAACATGAAACATGGCTTCCCCTTCCAGCCCTTAGGGCCTTCACTTTAGGCTTCAAGTCCTTCTGTTTTTCACCGTTAAAAACCCTAAAACAAAATGATGCTATAGGACTACAGACATAGCATTATCATCCTACAAAATGCCTTGTAATAAACTACGCAATCAGAAGTGATCAACCACTATAGAAATCAAATCATGTTATTTAGATGCTATTTAGAATACTCTCATCTGCAATATAAATTCAACCAATACACAACACATAATGAGAAATACCTGTACTGCAAGATCTCCTGACTTACGTGTTGGAGGGGCCCTCTCCAACCCGTACTCAGATGTGAAAAGAACTTATAAACGTTGAATCATAGATAATATCAAGTCTTTATTTAAATTAAAAACTTCATCATTTATAAACCAGGTCTATAACACAACTATCTTAAAAGTCTTGAAACGTAAAACAATAATTCTTCAAAATAGCAGCAGGGGCCTCTCGCTACCCAAGAGGTCCATATTTATAAAATCCTAATACTTAACCTAACAAAAATTTCTAACTGTCGATTCTCTTTGAACAACAGTTTGTTCTCTATAAATCAAGAGAAAGGTGCTGAGTTTGGTGATGTTCTTCCAATTCTTCACTTGATTCACGCGTTATCCTTTAGTACACCTACACTTGCTCATTCAACATCATTTTTCATGCAATTAGCTCATAGAAACACTTTTCAAAACATAACAGAAATATCATTTTAAGCACTTCATTAAATAATTAAGGTAAATCATTTTCCCACTAACAAGTGTATCTTTTCAACCTTTCTTGTATTTTCTTGTGGGAAAGGAAACTATCAGATACCTGAAATGGGGACTCATCAAGTAGTGCTTCAAAACTCTTCCATTGACTGGACGCCTTGACCAAGCAGACCCATCTTGGTGCTTCAAGATAAAAGAATTTTCTCGTCGGTTTGTTGCAATAATATAGGGACCCATCCACATATGGTCAAATTTCCCATGTTTATCTCCCCTTAGAGTGTCCCACTTCAGGACCAGGTCATTTACCTGAAATTGATCTTCTTTTGCTTTTTTATCAAAGGAATTCTTTATCTTTTCTTAGTGCCCCTGTACTTTGTCGTAGGCGCTACTTCTTAACTCATTCAATTCGACTATTTGGTTTACCCTTCTCTGCATGTGGTTTGGTTCTTCTTTTATCCCCTGTAGCAACCTAATAACCGGTAATCCCATAGAAACTGGAAAAACCACCTCGGATCCATATACCAGCTAGAAAGGGGACATCCCAATGGCCCTCTTTTTACTTATTCTATTGGCCCACAGGGCATATTTCAGTTTCGTGTGCCAAGCTTTCTTACTATACTTTTGCTGGATGATTCTGCTAGTCCATTTCCCTGAGGGTAGTATGTTGTTGAATGATTCAGACTGATATGGTATTTGTGGAAAAAATTTATCATTTTCTTAGAACAAAATGCTGGTGAGTTATCTGTCACTATTCTTGTGGGACACCCAAACCTTGAAAGGATATTGTATTGCAGGAAATATATGATGACGCCTTCGGTTGCTCTCCTAGTTGGTATGGCTTCTATCCACTTAGTGAAATAGTCAGCAGCTGTTAATATCCATTTGTTCTTCCCTTAGGAGAGAGGGTTTATTTCTCCAATGAAGTCTAAACCCCCTTGCTGGAAGGGTGTTGCTACTATGACAAGGTGAAGGGGTAGTGAAATGACCTTTCTTTTTCCTTCAAAAATCTAGCATTGGTGACAGGCAACCGTTTCTTTGTATACATCTGAAAACATGGTAGGCCAGTAGAAACCAGCCCTCATAATTTTGTTGACTATCACCTTCCATGAATGGTGGCCGCCACAGTCACCCTTGAGAAACTCCTCCTTTGTGTGTTTAGCTTCTTCCTCAAGTAATTAATTCAGCAGCACACCTCCAGGGTTCTTCCAATATAGGAATTGATTCATAATACAGTATTTCACAGCTTTTAGTTTCACAGCTCTAGCCCTGCTTTTGCTCAATCCCGGAGGGGCTTATAAGTTTTGTAACACATACACAATGTCAACAAACCAAGAGGATGCAAAGAAATCTGGTCGCACTTGCACTCCCATATGTAGCTGGTTTGAATACCCTTTTAGGAAGTTCAATTGCATAGAATCACAGTTGGACTTGGTCATTAAGTTTGCTAACCCTTTCCCTTTCACCAATTTGGTGGGATTTATCTCTAGATCATGCTCCAGCAATACAACAATCCATTTAGCTTTTCTTACTTTAGGGTCTGCTTGGGTGAGGATTGTTAAATTTTGAGCATTAATTCACAATACTCTAGGATCTTTGCTAAGAGAATAACATATACAGTATATCAATGCATGACAATCACAATATGATAAGCATCACAAGAATCAAAAGCATAAGAGACAAGAGACATAGAGTTTCCGTGGGGAAAACCCTAAGGTGAAAAACCCCACAACTTCCTCAGAGATAGAAAGAGCAATGGCTCAACCAAAGTACAACCAAATAACACTGAGATAGTCTCCTAGAAGTAGATGATACTCCTCCTCACTAGTGCGCCACTTTCTGAGTGAGAGTGAGTTACTTTTCCGAGTGAGTAAAATAGAGATCTTCGATCTCTATTTATACTAACCTTTTTTCTCAGTGACCTTATAAGGCCGACTTGTCTAGCTAGGTACATCCACATTATATTATATATAATTCACGGCCGACCCCACAAGGTGGTCTAATAATCCATTGGCAAGTACACACACTTGCAACACTTGTCAATCCACATGACGACACTTCCTTATAGAGGAATGACACATCTATTATAAGGGTACAATAAATATATATATAAAATACACAGATGAAATACATTCCGAAGTTACATATACATCAACACTCCCTCTTAACTAGGAAGGTATTTCTCGACACAGTTCTGCTAGACAAGTATTCTTCTCAAGATCATCGTCATCATCATCGTCACTGCTACTGCTATCTCAACCAATCTTTGAATCTACTCGTCATAGGAAGTTCTACAGAGCCAGTCCTTTTTCATACTAGATGTAGGCCCACCACCTGTAGGTCTTCATCATCACTGTCCATACTGTGGAATCCTCAAGACTTATTACGTGCATCACAAAACCTGGCTGTAGCATCCCAGGATATTATGAGCACACAGCTCTACCTGTAGGATCTCCCAGGAGCACATTACATGTGACCCATCACAAAAATTGGCTGAAGCATCCCAGGCTATTACGAGCACACGGCTCTACCTGTCGGATCTCCCAGGAGCACATTACATGTGATCTCACCACAAAACCTAGCTGAAGCATCCCAGGCTTTTACGAGCACACAGCTCTAGCTGTCGGATCTCCCAGGAGCACATTACATGTGGTCCACCACAAAACCTGGCTGAAGCATCTGAGGCCTTTTTCATCCTATCCATATCGCTCAGGAGCAAATTACATGTGGTCATGGCAAAACCTGGCTGAAGCATCTGAGGCCTTTTTCATCCTATCCAGATCTCTCAGGAGCAAATTACATGCCATAGGACAAAACCTCGCAAGAATATCTGCCAGATATCCCAGGGAAATGAATTACATGCCATAGGAAAAACCTCAAAAGACTATCTGTAGATCTCCCAGGGCCAAATTATATGTCCTCCCATAGCAAAACCTCAAAAGAGCATTTTCCAGATATCCTAGGGCACCGAATTACATGCCATAGGAAAAACCTCGAAAGACTATCTGCAAATCTCCCAAGGAAACGAATTATATGCTCATCTGCACAACCTGTTCCACGGCCACAGAGTATCATCTGATACTCATCATACATCATCCTGATGTACACATGATCACCCTGATCATCATCACTGCAACATACTGCTGCATGTCATCTGGAGAAGCTCGTCATCCACGATCATCCTGATCATACAATGCATCCATCTGATGCACACCACGTATCTACCTGATACATATCATCATACATAGTGTATCCACCTGATAAATAGATACATGATCCACACAATGTATCCATAAACATACATGATCTACCTAATCATATTTGATACATATCAATATACATGATCTACCTGATCATACAATGTATCCACCTAATACATATACAGATACATGGTCCAAGCATCCAACATGATGCATATACAATGTACATACACATGATCCAACCGATCATATTCAGCATCCAACATGATGCGTACATATATATAAATGATCCAACTGATCATATCCAGCATCCAACATGATGCATACATACATACATAAAAATGATCCAACTGATCATATCTAGCAAAAACCAGAACATCATCGTGATGCTCATCATCCAGCGCTTACATCCATAGCCATGTGAAGGATCCTCCTTCCAACATGCTTGGAATGGCTTCATCAAATGTGTCCATCACTTCTTCCTCGAAGTGTCCTCGATCTGAAGAACGCCAAGCCTCTCTCTGAAGTACTCAAACTTGACTTTGGCTAGTGGCTTCGTCAGCACATCTGCAATCTACTCGTCCGTCGCAACATACAAGAGCTTCACAGCTCCTCTCTGTACCATATCCTTGATATAGTGATATTTTATCTCTATGTGTTTCGACCTGTCATGAAACACTGGTTTTTCGGATAGCTTCACACAACTCTAGTTATCACAGAAGATACCAGTAGCATCCAACGGGAGATCAAATAACTCAGACAGTAGCTTCCATAGCCATACTGCCTCACAACTAGTTGAACAGGCTGCAACATACTCTGCCTCAGCTGTACTCAGTGCTACGCAGGACTTCTTCCTACTAAACCAAGAGATCACACCTGATCCCATACTAAAGCAGCACCCAGATGTGCTCTTCCTATCTGCAGCACTGCTATCCCAATCTGAATCAACATAACCCTACAGGTTAAACTTTTGATTTGCTTCATACTTGAGCCCATAATCCATTGTACCCTTCAGGTACCTCAGAACATGCTTTACAGCAATCAGGTGAACACTCCTCGGATCTGTCAGGAATTGGCTCAATGTGTTAATAGCAAAGCAAATGTTCGGTCTCATGTTCATCAGGTACATCAAGGACCCAATCATCTGACGATACATAGAGACATCAACCGGCTTAGATGAAGCATCACATAGAAGCTTCAGATTCGATGCCATAGGTGTCTCCATGGCCTTGCAATCCATCATCCCAAATCTCTTCAGGATATCTATTGTGTACTTCCCTTGATCAAGGAAGATCCCACCTGCACTCTGCCACACCTCCATACCTAGGAAATAGTGCATCATTCCCAAATCTTTCTTATCGAATTTAGCAGCAAGCTTCCTCTTAGTATCTGCAATCAGTCTGTCATCTCTTGTTACAAATAATTCATCCACATACAGGAGTAGAATCACAGGATTCCCTTCCTCAACCTTGTAGTAAAGGTTGGAATCCGCTTTACTCTTGGTAAAGCCCAAACTAGATAGGAAACTGTTCATCCTACCATACCAAGTTCTGGGAGCTTGTTTCAAGCCATACAAGGCTTTCTTCAATCTGCACACATATGACTCCCTGTCATGTATTTCAAAGCCGAGTGGTTGCTCCACATATACTTCCTCTTCAACTACACCATTCAAGAAAGAAGTCTTGACATCCATCTGGTGTATTTTCCATTTCATAGCTGCAGCCAGGGCAAGTATTGTTTTGATAGAAGTATACCTGGCTACAGGTGCAAAAGTTTCTTCATAATCTATTCCCTCTTTCTGAGAAAAGCCACGAGCTACGAATCTTGCCTTGTATTTATCTACACTTCCATCTACAACATGCTTGATTTTGAAGATCCATTTAGAAGTCACAACAGACTTCTCTTTAGGTCTTGGGACAACATCCCAAACATCATTCTTCATTATTGATTGGTATTCCTCAACCATGGCATCCTTCCATTCTTTATTTTTCGCTGCTTCTTCATAACTGGAAGGCTCTTTGTTCATAATGTCACAGAGTAAAGCAACATAGCTAGTATGTGATCTGGTTCTCTTCTTTGCTCTGTGTTCTTCTTCTAGAATGCCAAATCTTTCTGCATCTTGGATGAACTCTCTAGCCCATGCAAGTTTCCTCTTGTGAGAGTTATCCTCATGGGATGGATCTACAGGTTCTTGTGGATCTTCAAACTCACGAACAACTTCTAGAACTGCTTCAGTCATGGTAGTGTCTTGAAATCTAGTTTCCTTAGATTCTTCATAAACTTCGATAGGTTCCTTCCTTGATTTGATGAATGCTGAGTTTTCATCAAATGTTATATCCCTGCTGACATCAATCTTCTTGAACCCTGGAAAGTATATTCTGTAAGCCTTCGAGCTTTCATTGTAACCCACAAAGATACCCTTCTTTCCTGAAGGATCTATTTTAGTCCTCTTTTCTTTTGGGACATGGGTGTATACTGGACAACCAAATATTCTGAGATGGCTGACTTCAGGTTTCTTACCAGAAAAGACCTCTTCTGGTGTCTTGTTGTCCAATATGTTGTGGGGTGTTCTGTTCTGCACATATACAGCTGTTCTAGCTACTTCTGCCCATAGATGCATAGATAGATCCTGGTCATGGAGCATTACTCTTGCTGCTTCCATGATTGTTCTGTTCTTCCTTTCTGCAACTCCATTCTGTTGTGGATTGTAAGGAGTAGTCAACTACCTCTTAATCTCTGAATCACTGCAAAGCTTCTTGAAGTCACATGAGGTGAATTCTCCACCATTGTCGGATCTGAATGTTTTGATCTTCTTGTTAGTTTGATTCTCCATCAAGGTTTTGAATTCCTTAAACTTATCAAACACCTCATCTTTGTTCTTCAAGAAGTATACCCAAGTCTTCCTGGAGAAGTAATCAATAAATGAGACATAGTAAACATACCCACTTAAAGAATTGGATGACATAGGACCACATACATCTGAGCAGATGATTTCCAGGATGTCTTTTGTCTTGCCTTCACTGCTTGGGAAAGCCTTCTTAATGTTCTTACCTTTTGCACATCCTTTGCAAACACTTTCATGTTTGGTCTTGATTTCAGGAAGACCCTCTACAGCCTTGCTTGCAATTGGAAGTGCCCTATAGTGCATATGAGCAAGTCTTCTATGCCAAAGTTCACTTGGCTCCATGGATTTATGCACCATGGCATGTTCAGGTTGTCCCTTCAATTTATACAAACCTGCCTCTTGCTCTCCAATCACTACTGCATCATCTATGGTCTTTCCCTTTGGCCACATTAGGACTTGGCCATGCACAAATGCAACCCTCATACCTTTTGCATCCAACGTAGAGATTGAGAGTAAGTTCTTCTTGAGCCCAGGTACATAAAAAACTTCTTTCATCTTCAAAGATTTTCCAGAATCTAGGTTGTAGGAGGCTTCACCACTTCCTTTGATTGGGTATTGATAATCATCCCCAAGTTTCACCTTATGGGGTGATTCATGCTCAGATAGATTTACAAAAGATTCCTTAAACCCAGTCATGTGTTTGGAAGCCCCACTATCAATCAACCAATCATTACAACCATGGGAGATGGTACTTGTGAGAGCAGAGATTAGAACATACTCTTCTTCACTTGATGAGTTATCATCACTTTCTTCCCTAGCCTTCTTCTTGGGTGGTTCATCATCCTCGACAGCATGAGCATGAAACCTTCGTTTGTGGCCCTTCTTCTTCTTGTTGGAGTTGTTGTTGTCCTTCTTGTTCTTGGGACAATTTATGGCAATATGTCCTTTCTCATTATAGGTGAAGCATATTCTTCTTTCTTTGAAGTGATGTGAAGCTTTCTTGGAGTGAGATGGCTCTCTCTTGGACTTCCCTTTCTTGGTGTGAGCTGTGAGAGCTTGATCTTCATTCCCCATCTTTTCTTCTCATGTCGCAAGCCTTGCTTCTTCTTGTGAGCATTCTTCCCGTAGTCTACTGAAGGAGATCAACTTCTTCCTTGCACAAATTCCTTGGATAAAGGAATCCCATGACCAGGGTAGGCCATTTAGAGTGGTCATCACCACTTCACCATTCTCCACCATTTCATCCACTGCTTTTAATTGTTCCTTGATCTGGGAGACCCTTGAAAAATAAGATTGAATGGTTTCTCCATTCTGAAACTTTACTCCTTTCAATTGGTTTCGTAGGGTCATCTTCCGATTTATGTTCTTCCCTTCAAATAGCTTGGTCAAGGAGTCAAACATCTCATTGGGTGTCTTAAGAGAAGACACATGGGGTATGAGATGGTCTTTGATAGAATCAACAATGATTCTATTTTCCTTGACCAAGTTCTTCTTATGCAATACCTTGGCCTCTTCATCCTCTGGGATAGGGATGTCTTCTTTCACATATGAGTCCAACTCATTTTCTTCTAGGATTAACCCAATCCTATACTTCCAGGATCGGAAGTTATCAGCCCCTTCAAGCTTATTTTCAAGCTTGGTGTGGAGAGACATCTTAAAGAGTACTTCAAATGGAAATAGAAAAGATTTAGATCTTACCACTTGAAATGCTGAAAAATGGATCTGGTCTCGGATTAGGGTTTGTCGGAAAAAGCCCTAAAATTTCAAAATGTGAATTTTAAATTTATGAAAGGATAGAAAGATGCGCCTTGATGAGATGATCAGCCTAGTGTATTCAGAAATTTAGATGAGCAAAGTTTTTCCCTTCAGAATTGCTTTTTTGTCCTCCCGAGTTCATTGGGATAGCCCTGAATTAGGGTTTGAGTTTCCCGGAGATCTACCCAGCCAAAAATCTCGATCCAAAGCTCTAAACTTCGATTTTTGCAAGGAGCTTCCAGCTGTGACTTCAGATTCTAGAAATTCCTATTTTTGTGGAAACCCTAATTTTTAGGGCCAAATCTGAAAATGCTCGGAATTGAATTCTGATTGGACAGATAGATGCGTCTTGATGAGTAGAGTCAATCTACTATACTGATTTTCAAAAATCTGTGGAGAGAAACCCAATAAACAAGGAACTCAAGCTTCCATCCCTGCAAAATGTCTTCTTCTCAGGTTAGTTCTGATAGCATATTAAATTTTGAGCATTAATTCACAATACTCTAGGATCTTTGCTGAGAGAATAACATATACAGTATATCAATGCATGACAATCACAATATGACAAACATCACAAGAATCAAAAGCATAAGAGACAAGAGACATAGAGTTTCCGTGGGGAAAACCCTAAGGTGAAAAACCCCAAAACTTCCTCAGAGATAGAGAGAGCAATGGCTCAACCAAAGTACAACCAAATAACACTGAGATAGTCTCCTAGAAGCAGATGATCGTCCTCCTCACTAGTGCGCCACTTTCTGAGTGAGAGTGAGTCACTTTTCCGAGTGAGTAAAATAGAGAGCTCCAATCTCTATTTATACTAACCTTTTTGCCCAGTGACCTTATGGGGTCGACTTGTCTAGCTAGGTACATCCACATTATATTATATATAAATCAGGGCCGAACCCACAAGGTGGTCTAATAACCCATCGGCAAGTACACACACTTGCGACACTTGTCAATCCACATGATGACACTTCCTTATAGAGGAATGAGACATCTCTTATAAGGGTACAATAAATATATATATATATATATATATATATAATACACAGATGAAATACATTCCGAAGTTACATATACATCAACAAGGATACCTTTCATAGCACTATTTGGGACATGAGCAATGATGTGTGAATGGAGGATGTACACCCTGAAATCTTTGAGTGACTTGATCAAGGCATAATCCTGCTTTTCCATGATATCGTATCTCAATTATGCATCTCTAAGTACTCTACTGAAGAAAGCAATTGGTTGTTCCGCGTTCTAGGCGTTTCTCTGTAACAACACCCCTGCCACGGTTTGCTTAGAAGCATAGGAAAAAATCAAAAAATCTTTAGAAAAATCTAGACTAGCTAATATTGGGGCTTCAGTGATAACATTCTTAATTCCTTTAAATGAATCTCTTGCTTTCGCAGTCCACTTAACCTGGTTTTCCTTCCTCAACATACTTGTAATACTCATCATGATTTCGGCAAAACTAGGAATGAATCTTCTCAAAAAACCCACTTTCCCAATGAAAGACTGCACCCCCTTTTTGTTCCTTAGTTCTCCAACTTTCTAGAGAGTAGTAACCCTTTCAGGATCGATCTTGATACCTCCCTTGGAAATGATGTGACCCAAGAGCTTAGCTTCTTCTAATGCAAAAAGTGATTTCTTAGGATTAAGGGAAACACAAAATTTTATACATTTCTTAAAAACTTGTTCCAAATGCTTCAGGTGCTCTTCATCATATTTTGAGTACACAGTAATGTCGTCCATGTATACAACCACAAACTTATCCTTTTCTTCAGTGAATGCTATGTCCATTTCCTGCTGGAAAGCAGGTCTTGCATTCATCATCCCAAAGGGCATCTTAGCATACATGAAAGTACCCTAAGGGGTGGTGAGAGAAGTCTTCTCCTCATCTTTGGGACAGACCTTGATTTGATTATAACCGGAGAAACCATCCATAGTAGAGATCCTTTTTTCCCCTACTACCTTTTGTAAGATATGCTCCATTTTGGGTATGGGGTAATTATCCTATACTGAAGCTCTGTTCAGGTTCCTGAAATCTATACAGATTCTAATTTCACCATTCTTCTTTCTTACGAGAACCAGGTTTTCTATACATTGAGAGAATCTCAAGGTGACAATGATTTTTGCATTAAACAATCTTCTAATCTATTTTTCTATCACAGGCACTAGCTTAGGATTTACCCTCCTCAACTTTTGCTTGAAGGGTTTCTCTCCTAGTCTGATTGGAATAGAATGCTATATTATTGAGCTATCATATTCCTTCAGTTCTTCATAACTCCATGCAAATGTAGCATCATATTTCTGCATCAACTCTACATATGGCTCCTTCTTTTTAGCATGTAATTTCTTAGAAAAAATTACCATCAGAGGCTCTTCTTTAGTGCCTGCATTTTGGTCTTCTACTGCCTCTTTGGGTGGTTCAAACTTTGGGTTTTTGGCCACATCATTCTGGTCAAACAACCTCTCCAAGGGTATCAATCCCTGAGGATATAATTAGTTTTCAATTGAACGATATATTTCCCAGCCAACATGTTTTTCCATTGTTTGATTTCTATGTCTTCTCCCTCTAATTGCTCTTGGTCAATCAATCCTTGTATGTTCTCATTTTCAGCATCAATATGAACATTAGCAAACTCATCAGACAATTCCAAAAATCCTTTTATTTGTAAATCATCTTCAAATACTTGCCAATATTTAGCATTGTTTGGGATAGACGACCTATTCACGACTTCTACCTCGTATTTTTCTTGAGAGAAAGTAGGAGTTTTAAAACAACCGACAGTGGTGTCCAAAGAGTCTATCACCTGATTTTCAAATCTTGGGATTACCCAGATCTTATGTTCGGTGCAAAAGTTCCCAAACATATCCCAAAAATCATTCCTATAGACCCTCATCCTGGGGTGTTTTTCCTGATAGTTGTCATTTACTTGATTGACCACCAATTTTGAATCTCCAAAAATGTGTATCATTTTTGCACCCAAATCCTTCAAAGTTCTCAGCCCCAAGAGTAAAGCTTCATACTCAGCCACATTATTAGTACACTCAAAAGTTAGCTTGTATGACAAAGCTCTGAACTCTTGATCGGAAGGTATAATCCAGCCATAGTCCTTCTTCATTTTTCTTCCTCTCTAAAGCATCATGCCTTGCTGCAAACTCCTTGTCTTCCTCGACTTTGTGGAAAAATGGGGGTACAAGATCAATATGTGGACCATCATTGAAAAAAATAGAGGAACCTATATTTGTATCTACAGCAAATATAGGGTGATTTTTAGGTTTGTTGTCACTGCTAACCACATAAGCCATTCTTTTCTCTTTGTATAGCTTCCTATTGCTTCCAAAAAGTGGTATAGTGACATAAGATAAGTCAATCTGCATGGTCCCTTTCAACATTTTCACCCAGGATCTTGATAACAACATCCCAAACTTAGCAGGCAAATCAGCCACTACTATGTCCATCATGACGCTCTTCACTGGGATCTAGGAAAGGGTTAATACCACATCTTTAATTAGACCCAAACATGGTACCTTTCTTGAATCAATATAATATAGGTCTTTGTAGGGTCTGGTGACTTCTAACCCCAACTGGTCCACCACTGAATTTGGCATCAAGTTGTGTGAATCCCCAGAATCTATCAGGGCGTTGTGTAATAACTTATCCTGGATATTCAAACTCAAATAAAAGGGAGGGACTTCTTCATCATCTGGCTCTTCGAGCTTGGAAGCTAAGATTATAGTGGGGGCATCATCTATCACTTCCAACATGTCCTGTGTACTTCCTGCCTATCCTTTTACCAGGCTATTTATCTCTTCCCTGTATTCATTGTTTCTTAACCTCTCATTTAAGGTAATAGAGATCTTTACCTTAGACGATTCAGCCTTCAAGATGAATGTTGAAGCTGGATTCCCTGCTTCCGTGACTTCTGGCTACCTACCTTCTCTAGAATGGTGTCCCTTATCTTCTGAGGTTTTCTATGTAGCAACCTCTGGTTGTTTTTCTTTTAATTTCTCCATATTCTGCTGAGTCTTGGAAGACTGAACATAGGCGGCCTTCCCTTCACTAATTGGTATTTCCCTGCTCCTTAACTTCGTCTTCCTTTGAATATCATCCATAACATTCATGTAACCCATTTGGTACTACTCAGAATCAAATTCAGCAACCTTACCAGCATTCCCCATGTTAAAAAAGTCATGCTCCCTTTGGGTTAAATGTATTTCATGGTCCAGAGTGTCAAAGACATGGATTTGGTCTCCAGCAGGCTCTTCAAGTCCTTCCTCATCCACCAAATTCTCAGGGAAAGTAGGACTCATCTGGTGGTCTCCTTGATTTCTTGGATTTCTTGAAGGGGGAAGCCTTCTAAAGTTAGTATTTCTTATCTGATTTTTGGGTTGTTCCCTAGCAGGAGGTTTATTTTCCATGGCTAACCTATCCTTCAGCTTTTCCATGGTTTTCATCATAGTATCGAACTTGGCATCACTAGAGGAGGAGGAGGTAGGGGTTTGGTTTTCTTGCTACTTTTTATCTGCTTCTGTTTTCCCCTTCATTTTCCCTGAAGCCATCATGTTGGCTTCCACCTCTACTGCATCTTTTAGCATAGCAGGCAGGGTGGCAGATTTCCTCTCTCTTAACGTGCATGAGAAGTCTCCATCAAAATCATCTACGTAGTGAAGCTTTGCAGTGCCTACTGAGGGTCTCAGGTCATATAGAGTAGAATTATAGGCTTTCATAAACCTGGCAGAAAACTCATGAAATGATTCAAAACCTCCTTTATTCAGGTCATTATACTAGGACAAGACTAGGGCGCGGCTCCCTATTGTTTCCCATCTCTCCAAGAATAGGGTCTTAAAGGATGCAAAATCATTTATAGAAGCATTCGACAACTGTCTAAATGATTTCTTGGGTTATCCAAACAAACTTTGAGCAAATAGCCTCATCTTAGCATCATCATGGTCTACTTCCTCCAAATCAATGAAATCTTCAAATATGTCTACATGATGCTTGGCAAAAAAACCCCCTTCTCCATCATAAGAGACAATTCTCTGGGCGTAGTTCTGAGGAAGGTCATGCAACGCGGTTGGTAGGTCCAATGGTGTGAATCTAGCATCCATGGGTCTAGGTGGACTTTGAGCTTGGGGATGAATATTCAAGGCAGGATTACCTGCAGGAATTGTGGTATTGGGTTAAGGGATCTGAGAACCAGCTACAACTCTTTCTGCTTTGGTAATATTTTGTAACTGAAGCTAGACATGATCTAATAAATAGGATTCAGGGGCATTGAGACCTTCTTCACATAGATTTAGTTAAGATTCAGATATTGATCTTGCCAAAGGTTTCCCGATGTCTATCTCTATATCCAATTCTTGTAAAATAGGTAACTCTTCTTTAGACCCAATTCTTTTAAGGTTGGAAGTAATAGCATTATCCTTTCCGGTCTTATGTCTAAGTATTTTTTCTATATTTTCCACACTTAACAAAATTTTGGAAACAGGATTACCTCTCGTATGGCTCCTTCTTGAGGCCAGTATTCTTGTCTCGAGATCTCTTCAAAAATGAACTTGGCACATCGATCTTCCCCAGTGGAGTCTTTCTTGAATGTAGATCTTTACAAGTGGAGTCGCCAGGGAAAAATTTCACAACCCTCTAGAAATTTGGAAATCTCTGTTCGCCCGCAGGGATCTCTCTTTTCTTCAAATCTTCCGAATTCTTTCTTGTTCTTCCAGGAATAATAAAACAATCACATCACCGGCAATGGCACCAATTTGTCAACACCCAAAATGACCCCCTAGGTTGTGGGAGAGGTCAAACTGGGGTAACCACTAACCAATCTTTAGACTTAAGCTACTGACCCAACTTAGTATTAGAGGGCTCTCTCTACAGATCTATGAAAGATTGGAATAATCAAAGTTGTCAACAATGAAAATATCCACCAACATTCATCATTCAAGATATTCAATTACAACAATACAGAAGATCAGATTTATGTTGGAAAAAAAATGATTTAAACGTAGCTTGGCTGAAATGTATGAATCTTTATTTGGGCAATGGAGTCACATTCAAACAAACTCTGAAAATTCATTTACAAATGCTTCACAAATGCATTAACACAGGGGCGAGATAGCAAACAACTCATAGTCAAAGTGATTTTAATTGGTAAAACATAAGAGAAAGAAACAATCCAGTGACATAAGGCATACAATGATGATTCCTATATCAATTTTAGCAAGAAGTAATGGTGGAATACTTGGAAAAAGATAAGTAGAGCATAATTCCTATGAATTGTACTTAGCTATCACACTGTACCAAGTATGAAAGAATGTTACAGATGGAATTAACAATGAGAGATACACAATTCACATAGAAAAAGAAAGAACTAACTACAAGACCAGTTACACAAAAATCCCTAAGAAACATTGGCTCAACTCTGCAAATCTTTATTCAAAATATAGCTCAAAATGTCTTGCAGAACAATACACACAAATTCGCATAAAAGTTTCAACAATATTTTTCAACCCTTTGTCATTCTATTACATCGCATATATAGATGCTGGGAGTCCTCTTGCTTGACTCATCTAAACCAAAAATAGTTATATCGGAGTGACACCTCATTCAGGTTGTTTTTCCACTATCACAACAAAACAAAAAACAGGTAGAAACTGGCCTAACTACTTTCTTACAATCCATCGGTATTCTTACTAAGTAACATTTACTTCAAGTAAAGATAGTAAAATAATAGTTCCAGCTAGCCATTTATATAGCTTCCTCAAAGAATATTACAAATTATCAAAAATAGGAAAGTCTTGTAAGAAGTCTTTGATTCCAAGCAAACACCAACAACTATAAAAAGACAAGTATCACTATGGAAGATGGAGAAAGTATAGCGATCTACTATACTTTTCTACATTAGCCCATTGGTCTACAGGTTGGAGTTCATAGTCTAGCATTTCATTTACCATCACTTGTATCTTGATATGCTCTGCGTAGGAAAATGGGGGAAGCCTTTCGCCAATGGCGATCAACCTATTCAAGATTTCAAAGTCCTCTTTGACCAACTCCTTCAGAGCCTTGCCTATAAGCAGTTGTTTCATATATTTGAACTTTGCATGATCCATTCTTATCATCCACAATAGGTTTTTATAAGCCTTAGGGGAGATTAGCTCCTGGTCATCTTTCCATAATGAAGGTAACCCCACTTCGACTAGCTTATCAAATAGTCCTTTGAACTCTACCACTCGTCCCTTCATTTCTTTGACTTTGGCTTCCCCAAGACCCTTCGTGCCACTACAAGTGTTGCGATCTGGTTCCCAATATTCAACTTAATCCTTTCTTCTTCGTATAGATCATTCAGGAAAGTGATGGCACTTAGTGTCGTTTCTTTAGGACTCTGGACTAGGGTCTCCTTTCCAACTTCACAACCTTCTGGAATGTAACTAATGGTCTTCTCTTTTATCCTTATAAACTCAAGGTAGGGTCTAAAGTTCTTAGCTTCCTTAATGATCCTGTCCCATACCAAGTGTTTACATCCTTGCAAAGACGTCTTCCTGATAACTTGATGAGTGAGGTTTTTATTTATCTCAATCAATTCCTTGTGCTTCTTTTGGAGGATCTTCAGCTCTTCTTCCCTTTTACTACTCTCTTCTTCCAACCTATGAGATTTTTCTTTCAGCTCCTTGATTCCCATGTCTTTCAGGCTAATGTGAGACATAGCCTACACCAAACTGAAGGTATCATTGCTTTCCCCATTTTGGTTCGAATTGGTAGGCCGCATGTCCAAATTGGACAAGTTAGTTTTCATATCATCAAGTTTCTTTTCTAAGCTTATTCTCTCTTTTTTCCAGCTATCTTCCTTCTCTGCAAACTTCAGCAATTCTGCTTTGCAATCACTTATTTCCTTAGACAAGTCTTCTTTTTTCTTTCTGAAGTCTGTGTCTTCGGGAGCTTCAATCAGCCATATATTGGGAACTTTTCCCTTCCTCTGTAGATTTTGAATCAACTTGTATTTTTCCACCAACATCTTTCTCATGCTTTTTCCTCCGCCATCACTTATGACTAGGTCAGATTGTACCTTTTTGACCTGTTGTTGAAGTGATCGGTTTTCACTTTTCTCTAGCTTCAATTGGTTTTTCAACTTTTTCATAGTAACCAGCAAGTTATCACTTTTCAAGGCTGCTCTCACAAAATCATCATACAGAAGGTCAGTAACCTGTTTGTGAAACTGGATTTTTTCTGGTACTAGTATCTTTTCCCAATTGATCCTTGTCTCGGTCACTCCATCCTCCGTCAATAGTGCTAAGTTTAAGATGTTATCACTTATACTTTTGCTAGTCATCAAGGAAGTCTTAGACAAACCTTTGTTGATAGGAATTGAATCAAACAGCCTCTGGGTTGAGGCTCACTTGTTTTGATCGTACTTTTCATAGAGGTCGGCGTTGGATTGAAACTTATTACTGACATCTTCCTCTTGAACATCTTGAAACTTGTATTCTACAATGTGGATCTCAAGAGAAAATGATTCCTCATCATCTGCCCCTCCACTATTCATTTGTACAATCAATCCTTCTTGAGCTACTGCAACAACCATCTCCTCTTTAGTTGGGGAAGCAATTGACTTGGCTTAAATAGCCGCAACAACTAACTCATCATGTACTTCTAATTTAGGTCGCTTGTCTATATTACCTTATTCAGTATCCATATCCATGACTTCTTCTAAGTCTATTTTTTGGCCCACTTCCATGGTGTCCGGCACTTGATCTAAATCAATTATTAAATTAGAAATCATGAGATCTCCTCCTCGTGTCTCCATTGCTTCCTCCGCCTCGGGTTCCCAACACAACAAATTGCGCTCCTTCAGCACCCCTTCTGGTTCTGCATGTTCAAAAGCGTTGAGGTTACATTCCTTCCTTCTCTTCCAAATTATATTCCAGGGGTCATATCTGATGGCTACATCCTTCCTGAACCCTAACGACCTCAATAACTCTTTTACCTCTGACAAATCTTCTTTATTCTTCATAATGAAAGGCCATTGCTTCTAAGGACATTTCACATCTGTGCTCTTCTTTTGTTTTAGGAATTGCATCTCTTCCAGGGCCAATTTCTGTCTGATAAATTCAAGAGAAAAGATCCGCAATGTCATAAAAGCGGGTAGAACATAAGGCTCCTGCACAAAACCATACAATCTAATAACTATAGCTTCTTTTAAAAAAAACCAGTCACCTACTACAAGTTTGTCCTTCAATTGCATCATTGTTTTCATTTCAGGTGGCACCCTAGGCAATTCTTCCCCAAAAATGATTTTATAAACACGGAGCAAAACATAGTTCAAATAATTGAAAATATTGTCTACCAGAACATCGATCTCAAGTAGTGAGGAGAAATGCGGGCTTTTAATGCTGCTATACATAATAATTTTCATAAACTGTGTCTGAGATCTAAAAAACCTAGTGTTCGGGAAATTGCTTAACTGTACATGTATCTTTTCCGCCAAAAATTCATCAAACTTCAGGGGTGGGATAAGCCCGCTTTTGGACCTGGCCAAACTAATACTAATCCTAAAGAGTAAACCTAATTGGAATTCAGTCACCCACAAATCAATATCCAACCCTAAAAATTGAGCTAACAAAAAAAGGACCAATTGGGAATTGTCATAAAAAGGGTGACATTTAGGGGCTAGGGTTCCTCGGATATTTTGGAGTCGGATTTTAGGCATGTGGCTAAGAAGGCTTAACAGCTTTCAAGGACGATTTGGCAGTACAAGAAAACCACCAACTCTTCAGAAAACCCTCCGACTCTTGGTACTGAGGCTCTCGAATGAAAAATGAATCCTTAACGACGCGTCTATATTACAGATGACTTTGGACCTATGGGCATCCATAATTACTCCTTGAGGTTCTAAGTAATTAGAAGAACACCATGCTACAAACTTAGGAAAAGAGAATACCTGGTTAAGGCAAAAGAAAATGAACGACGACCTAAAGACTCCATGGATATCCAGTCCCTGTTCATGGAAGGTTTCCAGTCTCTTCTTAATTTCTAGAACTAGGAGCTGAATGCATGTATCAAATACATCTGCATCTCTATTTTCCAGGGCTATCTTAACCCTAGAACTAGTAGAGGTTTCTTCTTCCGTCATCTTATGACTGTAAAAGACCTAGATTTTTAAGAGAATGGTGGTTACAGGCCCTGCTTGTCACTTTGGAAGCCCTGCATGCACCCTGTCGAAGGTCTTGTCACCTTCGTCGTCTGCCAGATGCTGAGAAGCTCCCTGACTTCGACAATCTTCCGAAACAAATGTCAACCTTCGCTAGCACTTCCTATATATATAACCGTATTTCCATAACTCCTAGAGTCTTTGGCGTGCTGTCCTTTGATCTCAGCCCTCTGAACTCTCACGTGTTTACTTTCCATGGTCAGATCTGACTGTTCCTTTACCTATTGATTTGACAACCTACCCATCTCCACCGTCGGATCCTAAACATTAATCCTTATCTGGGCCACTAATCTCATTTGCATGCATCTACAGGGTAGCATCACATGCACCCTAAAAGCTTCTCCTATATCATTCTTTCTCTATGCGACAAGCTGTGGAGCCGACACTTGTCTGGCGGGACCCGGTCCATTGCATCTACCTTGCCGCTATTCACTGTGCTACTTCTTCATGCGACAATGTATGACAACCATCCGCTTGTTCTCAAATGTATATCCATGGTGAGTCCCCATACTCGACTTAGCCTTTAGATCCCTTGTTTGCTAGTGGGGTCCCCCTGTTATACCCTATGCATTTCAGACTACCACCAACCATTGATGTGGCTCTTCTTTCCACCCGAACCGTATATCTGTTGGAGACTCAGGGCCCCTTTTTCGGTAAATATGCCCGAACGCTTGGATCTCAAAAGGCTCATCTCCGCCGTAGATCCTTGCATATGTCCCCACCATCGCATGCACCTAACCCGACATTGCTCACTGCTCTTTCCTCTTTGCGACGTGCTCCTAAGCCGACACCTATCTGGCGGGCTCTGACCTATCACATACTCATATTCTCTTTCTTCCTCGTGTCTTGGACATGCGATGATCTTTTTAAAAATGTAGATCTTGCTCCCGCCCTTGATCAACGGTGCCGATCTATGCGACATTTAATCTTTCATAAATTTGCCCAAGGACTATAGGTTTTAGGGTATTTCTCCTTTGGCCTATTAATACTTAGCCCTTGACATTAGCCCTTTATTACATCGGACCCCTTCTAGACCATTCTGTCTCTTGCCTTAGCACCTGGCCACTACCGATGGGAAACACTTCCAGCTTTTTTCTCAAGTAGCTCTCTGACCTTTCATCTTTCATGTACAGGTCTTTATGCTGTAAAAGAGAAAAAAATATATAGGTGCTAACACATGCTATAGAAATATTTCAGCGGATCAATACAGTTATCGAGGCGGAGAGAAATAGAGGCAGGTTATGGAGAAAATTAGCTTCAGAGAAAACTAGAGAGATGATGTATTGTCTGCATAGATTAGCAGCAGCAACGGGAACGGACCAGTCAATTGGATCTGATGACGTCTCACAACCGGCCATTGAAGGTAGCGTGTAGATGTATTTGCGAAGGCAACATCTGTGAGTGGGAGTTGGAGACTATATGGGATAATGTCGATATAAATCACATTAAAATGGCTGAAGATTATGAAGGGAGTCCAGTGCATTAGAATGGTGAAAGGGACGCCAGGATTACAACTGAGGAAAACATTACTATTTGTGTGTGAGTGGTAAAACATTGGAGCCGCGCGGACGGAAATATTTTGAGCATCCAAACATTATGGAGTGGGACTTTTCCATGTGCTGAACGTGTGTTGCAATTCTTGGAGGACGTGAATACAGTTAATTCTATACAAATCTTACATGAAAGGTTCGCTATTCATCCTCACATGAGATAACAATATATAACTCGCCATGAGACTAATCCTGTAGCCGCTTCCTTTTCAGCTGTTGATTCTTTTTCAACTGTTCATATTTCCCAAGAGCTCGTCGCTACAAAAGAAGGTGAGCATGGAGACGGAGGTGGATTGTTTTGTGCAATTTGTCATGAAATGATTTTCATTGGAGACAGTGCAAAACAATTGCCATGCAGCCATATTTTTCCTTATTAGGGAAATGGTTTCAGAGTGATAGTAAACTGTCCTACCCTGTATGCCGGAGCGTCTGATCGCTGCCCGTGTAACCTTTTTCATCAGTTTAGCTTTATTTAGTAGTTTAGGTTTGTTGATAGCATTGTATTAATTACTAATTTTAATATAAAGAGTGATTTTATATTTGATTATAAAATAGAAAAGGTGTTTAATTCAAAAATTCCAGATATGCGCCATGAGTTTTCGACATGGGGTGACATACCATGCAAGGTAGGGGAGTCATGGAAAAAGTGTGCCAAGTTGGAGGGACTGTGGGGGCAGGCCACCTCCGAACTCATCAACCTCAATTAATTAGTGTACATATATGTTTAATGAAACCCCACTAACTGTAGATGTGATGGGTATGAAACATAGTAACAATGTTTCTTGGTATGTATAGCATGACAAGGGATTCAAGCCTTCAACCTTAGTAGACATACCCAGTATTGGAATTTCATTTTATCTTTGCTCTTCTAATTAAATATTTTTGGATGTTTAATTTTTTCACATTTTTGAATTTTTATTTTGTTGGTCACACAAAGTTTTAGTGAAAAGATAATCCTTCAACAATCAAGTTTTGTTAAAAATTTACCTTCTAACAAAACAAAAGGTTGAACCTAGATTTTTTTGCAGAGATTAAATTTAGGCCACATGTAATCCAACATACCAAAATTTTCAAGGTTAAAATGTTGCATCAATGGCGTAATTGAAATTGTGACATTTTATTGTAATGGAATTGAGTTAAAATGACACATAAATATAATATGCCCTTTGTAGAGGTGATTTATTAAGAAAACACATTGCAATCAAGAATGTACTATGATGTTCTCTCCTTCCTCTGTCAAAAGAAGTTTAATAGGGTTGTTTTTCCAAGGTATGGACTATTTTGGATTCCTCAACTATTATTGTAAATGAACTTGCACATACCAAGCTGCAACAAATCTTTCAGGGAAGTGGATTTTTCTATTTATTATCTATGATGCACTTTGATGAGGATTTGATAAAATAAATTTCTTTTGTTTTGCTTCATTCATAATCACAAGCATTTATTTTTCTAATATAAACGATATGACATAGTAATTTGTATATATACAAGTTCTTCTTGTATAAACTAGTTTTTGGACACAATTTTTTCTAATATAGAACGAGAGATATTGTACATTTTTCCATTGAAATTGACAACCATGGGGCTCATGGGGCTCAATTTAATTCTCAATTTGTTTTTATCGGGGGACTTACCCACATACTCATCAATCAAATGAGAAAGTTCAATCAAGTGAGAAAGTTTCAATTTCCTTTATTACATATATAATAATAGCCACATACAGGAGCCACTTATCTAGGAATACACATATCTTAATAATCCTATAATGAAAATTAATGACAGTTTGGAAAAATAATAAACTATCGAAAATATGTCCTAGCAAATTGTTTACCTATTTTATTAGAGTTTGTTAAATTTTTTACTAGTATTTTGATGAGTAAAATGACTCATAAAAAGCATATGCCCATCAAATTCCAACTCTGGACATACCCATGGATACTAGGCCACATGCCTCGTGAACAAAAAGAACTTTTTCATGGTGGGTATGTGGTCTATGTTATGACCATGTATCCCATACATTGTAACGTAGTGGAACAAAACTTTAATATAAAGTAACCCCTTGTTTTATATGTGATCTCATGACCACTTATATATATATATATATATATTGATTACTATGTTTGTGATATATAATTGCAAGAAGGCATTTAAAGAAAGGATAACTAGTAGATATCCTTACACATTTTGGGGAACAATCCTAATAACACTATAATTGAAAGAGTTCGGGCATAATACTCTCCAATTTGCTTTAGTGTTGGGTGGATAGCCATTCTACAATTATAAAATTATAAATAGTTGTAATATTGAAAAAACAAATATCGCAAGATTCACTACATTGAGAGAACGCACCTTTGGCACGTAATCATCCATTTTCTCATACCAAGCTTGAGGAGCTTGTTTCAATCCATGTAAAGGATTGATGAGTTTATTGACTTCATGTTCACGTCCTTCTATTTCAAACCCCTATGGTAGAGTAATGATCAAGACATCTTCATATTCCTTTAGATCACCATTTAACAAGAAAGTTTGACATCCATTTGATGTAATTTGCAACCATTTCGTGCAGCCAAATTAATAATGATTATGATAGATCTCCATTCTAATATAGGTGCAAACTTTTTTGATATAGTGAATTCCATTCTTTTGAGAAAAACCTTTAACAATAAGATTTCTTTTTTACTTGTGTAATACGTCAATTTTTACTTGGAATGTATTTAATCAAAATTATGTAAATGATGTAAATATGCTTAGGGTGAAAACAGGAAGTTGGGAAACAATTTTGGCTTGTTTTTGACAAAACAAGCTGCTAATTTTTATGTTTTTCAACTTCGACCTCTTCAAACCTATATATCCCTTTGGAATTTCAACTTGAAGTAAACACAAAGGTTTTAGAGAATTGAATTAGCTTTCTACTCGTATTTTTTTAAAAAAAATTTATGAACATATCGTGGGACAAATTTGTTGTCAACCAACAGCATATACTTGAAAATGTTAGGTATGGATAATGAGTGACCTGTGTTGACGTCGTTGTTTTGATAGAAGGTTATTCATTTTAGGGAAAATATTTCTAGGATCATAATCTACACACACTAAACTAGTTCCTGGACTATATTTTGTGTTTTTTAAGACTTGAGACTATTTTGTATTATTTATTGAAACAACATATGTTCAGAAAATGGTCCATTATCGACACATGTTTTTGTCTTCGCAATTTCTTTCAAATGTGACTCTTATCAAACAAAATAAAGCCAACCCATTGAAGAGGACAGTTCAAGGAACATCCCTTTATTTTTTTAATTTTTTTTTGCTTCGGCATTGTGATGATATTGAATTTTCATTGTGACTTATTTTTAAGTCACTAAATGTTTAATGGTAAAGTTTAGTAAAAAAATAGTAGTCCTAAATGAAATTCAAATATTTTTATATTATGAGAAAGTAGATTGAATGATGAATCTACTGGTATAAACTCCGACATGTAATTCTCATGTTTTGCAGTGGTCTAACCTTGTTAAGGTGACACATTTCTGAATTTTGCAGAAATGGTGCTGGAAGTGTTGACCGAAAACTCTCGGTCCATAAAATATCTCGGCCGAGAGATTTAAAATGTCCCGGGTGAGAGGTTTTCCTGCTCTAAAATTATCCCAGAGTTAACAAAAATCCCAGAGTTAGCGAAAATGTTGTTATACAAAATAAATATATTATTTGTATTTATGCAATTATCTTTTAAAATGTTTATAAATTTATCTTTTGTATTTGGGTGAGGGTTCTTTTTTCTTAGGAAGAAGAGGGTCACATCAAAAAATGGAAGAAAGATGAATATGGATTTTTTTTCCACCAAAATCTAAAATGCTAACTTTTATTAAGAAAATGTGGTATTCCCCATGAGCTATTGAAAAAACCATCCCTTACATCAAAGAAAAAAATCTCTTAGTTCACTCTCATAATAAAAATTAATTATTTAAATACCTCATATACTAAATTAATTATTTCAATCTCTTAGTTATCTATGATGCACTTTGATGAGGATTTGATAAAATAAATTTCTTTTGTTTTTCTACATTCATAACTGAAAGCATTTAGTTTTCTAATATAAGCGATATGACATAGTAATTTGTATATATACATGTTCTTCTTGTAAAAACAAGTTTTTGGACACAGATTTTTCTAATATAGAATGAGTGATATTGTACATTTTTCCATTCAAATTGACAACCATGGGGCTCAATTTAATTTTCAATGTGCTTTTGTGAAGGAGGGTCTACGGAAAGGCATTGAAACAAAAGACATGACCCTATATTCGAACAACAGTAGGCCAATATGAGAAAGAAAGAAGAAAATGAAGGAAATCATAGTCATCCTCATTGAAGAAAAACTTACCCACATACTGATCAATCAAACAAGAAAGTTCAATCAAGTAAGAAAGTTTCAATTTCCTTTATTACATATATAATAATAGACACATACATGAGCCACTTATCTAGGAATACACATATCTTAATAATCCTATTAATAAAAATTAATGATGGTTTGGAAAAATAGTAAACCATCAAAAATATGTCCTAGCAAATTGTTTTCCTATTTTATTAGACGGCTTGTTAAAATGTTTACTAGTATTTTGATGAGTAAAATTACTCATGAAGGGCATATGCGCGTCAAATTCCTACTTTGGACATACCCATGGATACTAGGCCGCATGCCTAATGAACAAAAACAACTTTTTCATGGTCGGTATGTGGTCTATGTTATGACCATGTATCCCATACACTGTAGCTAGGGTTTTCACCCCAGCTTGTGTAAATGAGCACCTACTAAGGAGAATGGACTCCTTAGTAGCAGTTCAATAAACAATAAATAAAATACAATACATTAAAATGGAAAATGTTCTAAACATGTGAATGAAACATAAAAGACAAGAAATAGAAATGTTTTTTTTGTATTAAAGATTATACCTCCAATGTGAAGGTTGGTGAAGTTCTTGCAATGGTCCAAGAGGGTTGCTCCAAACTCCAGCTTTGCTCATTCGCTTTCTCCAAAAGGTTGGGAATGGGCCAAAAGGGGCACTCAATGGTGAAAGTAACTTAAGGGTGAGCTAAAGTTTCGAGAGTGATTTTGGCAGAGTAAGGGTGTATTTGATTGTTTATGTGAAATGAGGGGTCTCCATCACCTATTTATAGGTTTTTGGTGGTGGAGTGTTGGCCCATGGTTTTGGGAACCATATGGTTTAGGTCAACTGTATAGGGTTTTTTCCTCCTTTTTCCCCTTTTTCGTCATTTTTTTATATTTTTTATTCCCTTTTTAGAGGGTTTTTTCTATTTTGGAGGAATTTTGGATTATTTTTTGGGGGGGAAGGGGGTTTTTTAGCCTTTTGGAGGCTTTTTTGATGGTTTTGTGGCCTTTTGGAGGTTTTTTAGGCCGTTTGGAGGATTTTTAATGGGATTTTAGAGTTCTAAAGGTAAATATGGTAGGAAATATGGACAAATGAGTCATGTAATGGGTAGTGAGCACTTTTGGGGTGTTAACAGATTGCCCCCTGATGTGTGAGGGCAGGAGCTCATCGTATGGCCGATAGACATCATAAGTCCTGTATGGTTTTCCTAAGGTGTGGAGAAGAGAAGAAACAAACTAGAGCCCGGAACAACGGTCCCGAACAAACTACAAAAACTAAAAGTACGTAACCTCAATAATGGATGAGGAATAATCTGATCATATGGACGAGGCGGGAATTCCCATGCTCATAGCAAGATATAGAACAATAATAACAATGGGATCCAAAATATGGGGACCTGAAACATATACATGGCCTCAAATAATGAATGAGGAAGAATCTCAATATATGAATGAGGCGGGCAAACCCATGCTCGTATCAAGATACATAAAAAGAATTGTGAGGCCCGAAAACGGAGGACCTGTAGGATACATAGAGAACCACTATGTACATCATAAGGGGCCAGAGGGGACACAAATCTGGGACATACTGCTAGGCTGACCATGGCTGAGATAAAGAACTGATACATTGGAATGACAACAGTGCTACTAAGTGTGGCACCAAAGGAACTGATGAGCTGCTGGATCATAGTGACAAGGGGTCATACTCTCAATGGTACACTGAACTGGAACTGAACTGGGTACTCAAGGAAGCATATAACTGGATGGCTTCCGAATACAATCACCAACACAACCCGGACATCCACAGGGAACATATAACTAGGAGTTCTGATGGGACTCACCAATGTGCTAGAGTCGGGGGAAGTCCAGGGTCTTCGACCAATAACTGAAGGGATATAAACCCTACACAATTCTCAATGATGCAATCAAGGTGTTGAAGTCGAGCATGTGAGAAACAACCACTCAGAGAGGCAATGATGACTCCTCTCAAAATGGTCCGTAGGCATGGGTCCAAGGCGCATGGACCTCTGGGTCTATCCTCTAGAATAGAGGGGCTGTCATCGACAGAGGGAGACCTGCAACTAGCAAGGCAATGATGTGTCCTTGATAGGAGCACGAGGTGGAGAACCGAAGTGTGAGAGTACTGATGGTAAGACTGACATACTGGGGGGGATAACTGGGCAAGTAGAGTGGGTGGACTCAAACTTCCTTTGTTCGGAGTATGATGGCGGGGATGATCAGGCAGCATATTAAACTGACTGATGGGAAAGGGGTCATAACTGTAATGGATCAAGGATAGTGACTGGGATGAGTGATACTCAAGCTGGTGTAAAAATGGTAGGAGACTGCAGACTACTCCGAACAAAGACGACCTGATTGGGGGTGCTACCGAGATGATCGATCTTAGTGCCGAGAGGCATAGGGGAACTTCTTCATGTGTTAAGGAACTAGAAGAAGTGTGTGTAAAATGGTACTGTCATGTGGATTTATACGAGCCCAAGACAGTTCATGCTCGTGATTGCTTTCAATTTTAAGGAGTTTGAAAGCGATAAGAAGACTCTGAAATAATGGAATGGTACCATCGTGTGGATTTGTACAAGCCCAGGACGGTGCATGCTCGTGGTTGCTTTCAATTTTAGAGAGTCTAAAAGCGATAAGAAGACTCCAGGGGGTTGATTTTTCGTGTGTTAGTCTTGAAGGCCCGAAGAAGCATAAAAGGATGCAATTAAGAACTCTTCTAGCCGGTGTGACTAGATTATTCCTTTTTCGTAATTAGTCTACTAGGTCTGGAAAAGGGTTAAACTTATACCAGATAGACCCCCTTTCAGGTACTTTAACGAGCATGAAAGGAAGCAAGATTGCTCAGCGATCTTTTCATTGTTTTAGGAGTAATAAAAGAGCTTAACAGAAACTCCCTAAGTGCCTTTTTCGTAAAGGACTTGTCCGGCCCGAAAAAGGGATAAAATTATACCGAACAAAAGGAATGGCCAAGCAAGGAGGAAGTGCTCAATCAAGGAACATTGATGATGACCAAGAACGAGTGTAGGGGGGAAACACTCGTGGGCCTCCTTGCGGGATAATGAATGGTGGCAAAATAACGAAATAATGGCAGTATGAAAGGAGTGAAGGGCTCATGTAAAAATGTGGAACAATCCGATGGCGGCTGATGTGGCATGCAAATAGAGGCAGCAAGGTGTTGGGACACAATGTTGAAATTGTACCAAGTGAGAGCGAGAAATGATCTCAAGCATCGTCACAAGCTCGGAAAAATGAATCCGGCGATATAAAAAGTGTCAAAAAATGGATAATGGTCGATGTGGCATGCAAACCGAGGGGATGGGGGGTGTTTTGGAAAAATACCCAAAAAATATGGGTGTGAGAGCGAGAAATGATCTCAAGCATCATCACGGGATCAGAAAAATGAATCCGATGATATAAAATATACCAAAAACGGAGAGCAGTCGAAGTGGCACATAAACCGAGGCGACGAGTGGTGTCAAAAAAATGCTCAAAAAATAAAGTGGAAAAGCTAAAGGAACAAGTCGACCATCATGACAGTCGCATTGTTCTAATTCCAGTGGTGGAAACGGTTCAAAAAATGGACTCCGTATGGGTTCAGAATGGCCAAAACAAGAAAAAGTCAACAGACTATAAATAGTGAGTGGGTCCAACATGACAAGTGTCATTTGGACTTGTTGACTTTGACTAGTGATCAGAGTGGACCAGAGCTGAGTTGACATTTCTCGACGATCCGACTAGCCGTTTTCAGATCCAGGAGTTACAGGTATTCCGACGAACTCATACCTACATTTGCATTGGGTCGGGGGGGGTAGTGGGTCCCAGGGGAGTATTTGTATGGTCCACGTAGGGTGGACCGCGGGTTTGTGGGATGGAACCGCGGTCGGGTACCATGGGTTCCAAGGTGGATCACGTGGCTGGAGACCGCGAGGTTCGTGTCAGAAAACGCAGTCTGGTACCGCACGTTCGGAGCCCGAACATGCGGTTTGGTACTGCGAGTTCGACTCCTACAGGCGTGGTTTTGGACCGCGACTGTAGCCTTGATAGCCGCGGTCGGAAACCGCAGCAAGAGGCCCTAAAGCTGTGATTGGGATCGAGCTGTTAGGGTTCCTCGGGGGAGAGGGGAAGGTATGGTTACTTCTTTGACATGAGTCTGATGAGATTGCCTTGTGTAATTGACAGGATACCGCTAGTGCTTTGGCGAGGGAGGGAGGTCCCTGATGAGATAGTGGATGTCATCCAAGAGGATCGACATGTGCGGTCGGTGTTGGGATTGTGTGGATTGCTGAAGTTTGCGCAGGTGCCTATGATGCAGTCAGCAGCGTTGCTGCTAAACAGATTAGTGAGCTTTTGGGAGCCTGACATTCAGGCATTCAGGGTGCAAGGGGAGAGAGTGGATCTCACCCTTGCGGATGTATACTTCTTGACGGGGTTTCCATGTCTGGGTAGAGTGGCAGATACGGAGCCACGAGTATCCATGGATGTAGATATGGAGGATGTGCTAGAGCGGTACTGTGTTCCAGAGGCGAGGGTGCAGAGGAATGCACTCCGGGTGGTGGACTTGCGGGATCCATTAGTACAGGTTATTGCGGAATGCGTGCTTCGTGTGTTGGGGTCTCAGTCACCTGAGAAGGTGTCCGGCGGCCAGATACAGCTAGTGGAGAGTGTACTGGATGGTGTCTACTATGGGTGGGGCCAGATATTCCTCACTTGTGTGCAGCGATAGTTGACATCGGTGAAGGAATCTGGCAAGGGATTCTGTTATGGATCCTTTCTATGTGCTTTCTTCATGGAGGAGGTACTGACACTGCGGCCGCGGGTTCCGGTCAGGGTAGGAGGACTGAGGGAGCCGCGCATGGTGCGGTGGGGGGAGATGATGCACCGTCGGGGT
Organism: Larix kaempferi; assembly: GCA_027924585.1. NCBI lineage: Eukaryota > Viridiplantae > Streptophyta > Pinopsida > Pinales > Pinaceae > Larix > Larix kaempferi. The sequence goes on from BSBM01000229.1 coordinate 9,049,350, forward strand.
GGTGGTGAGGTTGGTAGATACTTCACACAGGAGCTGTACCTGTAGTGGCTATAGATGCTGCTGACACTGGATGACTTTCCATACAAAGATATGGACTACACCAGATATCCAGAGGCACCACGGGCGCCAGGACAGGCATAGGGACCAGATGGCACATATTGATTTTATTGCATGTTATGGATGTTTAAGATTTGTATATGATAGGGTTTTTGATATACTATTATTGACTGATGTATGATCTACAGATGTGGGCCTGAGACCACCACCAGGACATATAGCGTGCAGGGGGCATGTGGCGGTTGTTAACACCTAAAAAGTGCTCACTAGCTCATTCCCTTACTCACATGACCCATTTGTCCACTTTTCCACCATTTGAGCCTCTGAAACCAACAAAAGGTCACCAAAAGACCTTGGTACACCCCTTTTTCCATTAAAAAAGATTATTTTTCCAAGAAAATCATAAAAAACCCTCAAAAAGGGTCCAAATTCCCAAAAATATTAAAAAGGGAATTAAAATATTATTTTTATTCAGAAAGGAAAAAGGAGGGAAAATTACCTAAACCATGTTGGTCAATACCATTGGTTTCCACAAAACCACAAATGGTATTCCTCACCACCAAAACCTATAAAAAGGTGGTAGGGGCTCCTCATTTCAGATCCTTCCATTATCTCATCCTTATGCTGCTGAAATCTCCCTTGAGCACTTTTAGCCATTGAAGCAACCTTGGAGAAAGAGACCTATTGGAGTTTGGAGCTACTCATCTTGGGAGTTGCTCAACATCAACCTTCACCATTGAAGGTAATATCGCAAGCACTTGCTTGCCCCCCACTTTTCAATACAAAAATTATTTCTTATGTTTCTTGTTCTTGATTTTGAAATATTTACATTATTTGCTTAGATTCTTGTTTAGATCCATGAAAAGTATTGTTTATTTAGTTTATTGTTTTTATTTCTATTGAAACTGCTACTACTAGTTAGTAGGTGCCCATAGCACTAAGCTTGGTTGCAAAACCGAGCCAACAGTTTTGGCGACTCCGCTTTGGTTTGAACTTTAGATCTCTAGCTTTGCCATTAAATCTTAGTTTTTATGAGTTTTTAACCATTAGATCCATAGATCTGCCATCTTAGACAGCAGATCCATTGCTGTTCTGAGATTTGGCCCCAAAAAACAGCCCTAAATTTTAAATTTTCGAGTTCGTTTCTCGTTTTCCGTGCACGGCTTCCGCCTCGCGGCTTTTTGCCAGACAGTCGCGCGGTCCATCGCGACTTTTCTGCATTTTTCCGCGCGGTCCATCGCGGCCTTTTTCCAGACAGTCGCGCGGTCCATCGCGACTTTTCTGTGTTTTTCCGCGCTGCACACCGCGGCTTCGCGGCCTTTTTCCGCGCTGTCCATCGCGACTGTGCGCCCAAAACCTGCGCGGTCCATCGCGACTGTGCGCCCAAAACCTGCGCGGTCCATCGCGACTGTGCGTCCAAAACCCGCGCGGTCCATCGCAACTGTTCGGCCAAAACCCGCGCGGCCCATCGCGGCTGTTCGTCCAAAACCCGCGCGGCTGAATTTTTTCATTCGGCCATCCCGATTTTGAAAAATATTTTTTACTGTACTTTCTGCCCATAGCACATTTTTTTTACAGTACTAAATTCTGCACATTTTCCAGATTTAGAAATTTTTTTTACTATTTAAAAGTGCATACATAGAAATCTTTTTAAAAATTTTCAAGAAAGTGAAAGAAAGATTCATTTTGGCATTCTTTATCTAGATTCAAATTTTTTCTTGTTTAATTCTTTAGAATCTTGCCCTTAGCAAATTTTATTGAAACGAAGAAATCCATTTATTTCTTTTAAGAGTTTATTATTTGCTTTCATAAATCCAAAAAATCCATTATTTTTTGAGTTATTTTTGAAAAAGCAAATTAATTTCTTTTAGTGAAAAAAGTCTTAACTATTTGCTCGTTATTTTTCGAAAAGTCCTTTATTTTTGAAAAATTTCCCTTAAAGCATTTAATTTTTTCAAGTTCAGTTTACAACACCTCACGTGCACTCACACGATCACTTAATTGAACTAAGACTTAAAACTTACCCTAATTTGAACACACTCTTAACCCCACTTGGGGAACACGAAAAGAATTCTTGTAGCTAGGTAGTATTGGGGGGATAGGTGTTCCAATAACACCCCTCAGTTCATACATCTGAGACATAGAAGTTGTCCAATTAGGGAGCTAAAATCTCTTAGTACTTTTTGGCGCGGTCACAACCGGTTTGTGGGAAGGCCTCTCCCCTAGGAGGGTTGAAGTCGCGAGGATGGTTCCGGAAGCCTGAGTGGGATACCGAAACCCATTCAGTAACCGAAGGGCTACCATTCGCAGTTCTCGGGATATCCCTGTATTGGGATATTGCGATCAAAGGACCAAACGGCAGATTTACCTTTTCTCGACGCGTCATGAACGGAGTATCCTAGTAGCCTGTCTTTTTAGGATTGATTACCCGGTGTCCCTCCCGGTAGGGGGATATCTAGCCGTTGTCTCTACATTCATATTGTATGACTTGGATTTCATCACCTTGCAGGGGATATCGTCTGTTTGAGTCACAATACTTTTAGATTAGGTGTTTGCATGATCTTTACCACCTTTTGAGTCTAGTTACACCTATTTTTTCTAGGAGCCGCTTGCATGTTGGTATTCTGACCGGTTGTTGCATTCCTCCACTTATTGTAGCACAGCTGCTAGGATAAGTGCATTTTTTGAGGATTGATTTTTTGGCCTGTGAGCCTTCTTTTTTCACTCCCCTTCTTGCACCCTTGGTTGCATTAGGGTTTTGAGTCTTTTACATATATATCACCACCTGATACTTAAAACAACTTTTTAAACATAAAACAAAAAACATATTTCTCACCATTGAGAATTCTAGACGTTCTCGTCGTCTACGGGGCGAACTCCCAGAGTTCAGTCCACTTGGCTCTCCACGTCACGGACGCAGAGCATTATCCCTTGATTCGACACATCGTCGATCATTTAGACGGTCATCCGATTCTGACATACCCCACTTCACCTTTGATTTGGAGGTAGAATCCGAAAACCCCACAGAGTTACCACCGACCACAATTATGTCTGGAACACCAGATGATCCACAATTTACATTAACCATAGGTCAGACATCAGCAGACCTTTCTGCAGGAATACCATCCATGACAACATCCACCCCCTTGGGTATGCCCAATATGGGTACCACTCCACATTCAGGAATGCCTAACACAGGACCACCACCTGTCATGGGCATGCCCAACATGGGGGTCATACCCCCTTCGGTTTCCACAAACCCTATCCCAGGAATCCCTAGTACGATTCCTAACCCAAGTGTAACTCCTGTTGCACTTGGGAATGCTATCCCAGGAATCCCTAGTGCGATTCCTAACCCAAGTGTAACCCATGTTGCACTCGGTAGTGCTATACCGGGAATCCCTAGCGCGATTCCTAACCCAAGTGTAACCCAAGTTGCACTTGGGAGTGCTAACCCATATCAGGCCACACCTTTTGGAGGGCACATACCCTCCATACCTACCATACCTATAGGCGCTACTGGACCCCTACACCATACCACGATGGCTAGGAAGGTCCCGGTACCGGTCACCATATCCGCTAGTCTACCATACATGGCAAGTCTCAACCTGCCAGATTTAGCTAGGCTCACAAATGACCCCATCAGGCATGACCCTGCTTGGCCCCATATGCCCACTAAGCTTCCCTCTGACATCCCTAAGTTTGAGGGAAAGGCCGGAGAAGACCCCCAGAACCACATCATGTCTTTCCACTTATGGTGTTCCTCCAACTCCATAGTGGACGACTCTATCCGCCTCCGTTTATTACAGCGCACCTTCACTGGCTCTGCAGCCAAATGGTATATCGAGCAACCCCATGGGACGCATTCCACATTTACCTCCCTTGCCTCGACCTTCCTGCAGTTCTTTCAGCTACCGGTCCGCTATGATGCGGGCGTCGAGATCCTACTGTCTTGCAGACAGAACACGGCCACGCACATCACTGACCATATCCATGATTGGCGTCGGCGCCGAAGCCTATGCAAGATCAAATTAGACGACCGAATCTTTTTAGACTGGTTCCTTAAATCCCTCCTTCCTCTCATTGCGAAGGATGTAGCATCCGGAAGACCCCAGTCTGAAGAGGAGGCCATCCTTAAGGCCCAACAGTTTGACCTTATCTATGCCCAGTCAGGTTACCTATACACCATCATACCTGACGCCCCAAGAGGTGACGCTGCACGCGGTGACACACCGGGGGCATCCCATGCCGCTGATGGCATTATTGGCCAAATTACACCGCACGCAAAACCTTTCAGTATGGTGAGCACCATGCCCGCCCCAGACCTTTCTAGGGCTACATCCAGTTCCGGAGCGACAACTTCTTATGCTCCAACAAACCAGACCCATCATGTTCATGGACCCTCTTGTCCACAACATTGTTATGGCCAAGCGCCATCAGCATATGTACCTCCTACATACTACGCTCAACCTACGGTACAAAACCCCATGCAGTTTCCACAACAGCCCATGCATTACCCACAACCGGTTGCACCGGCTAACCTCACACCTCCACCAGCTCAGGGGTACCAACAACCCCAACAGGCAACTGGACCACCTCCAGCTCCACCTGCATACTATCCACCGCAACCTGCTCCCGCACCTGCGGCTCCTCAGAATCCCCCCAATGCTCAAGGGCATGTGTATGCACAACAACAGCAGCCCCAATATCAAAATAACCAACGCAACCAGGGTGGACAACCCAACCGCGGAAGAGGACGCAACCGTGGAAACAATCAAAACCGTAACCAAGCTCCACAGCCTACCCAGCCCCCGCAAAACAATAACGCGGCGCCCGCTCATCAGAATCCTGATCGGCCACCTAAGCAGCCTAAAAATGCTAATTTACGGACAAACCATCCTTGTTCCATTTGCGGTGTCTATGGCCACTATACCCACGCTTGCCCACATCTCGAGCGAGCTCGACAACTATGGACAAATGACGCCCATCGTCAAGGGCAGGCGGCTCCTCAGCCACCACCCAACCCCCCACCACCTCCACAACAACCTCTGGTTCTCCAAAACCCCTTTCCAACACAGGGAGTGGTAAACACCCAGCCGTTAGCCCCCCAACAGGGCAACGTGCAACCACAACACATAACTTACACAGCTCCTGATCAACCCATGTTTGATTCAGGCACCCACCACTTATTGATGATGTCCACCGCTGACGTCAATATCCAAACCCGTCGAAATCAATACGGACCGACTTCTGAAGCCCCCCCCACCGAAAAGGATACCACTGCTAATCCCACTGATCAGACATTACATATACCTCAGGTGCCACTTGATGGCGCTTCTAAAGCACCTCGCTTCCCCCTTCGCCGAATCAACAACAACCCCAATGCACGAGCTGCGTCCAATTACAACATCGTAGATGACTTAGCTCAATCTCCCGCAGCCATGTCTGCATTAGAAGTCTTAAAAACCTGTCCTACTCAGCGCAAGACTTTACTTTCCGCCATTGGGGCGATTGACCCAAATGATTCGAACTTGATGACCTTTGACTTAGACCAATCTGAACCACGGCTGCCTTCTACCATAGCAGTCCAAGTTTCCGTTTCTATTCGGAATCTTGTCATCCATCGATGTATCATCGACGAGGGTGCCTCCACATGCGTCATGTCCACTTTTGTTTGGCAAAAGTTGGGCTCCCCTGCTCTCCAGCAATCCACCACTGCATTGCGGGCCTACGACGGCCGGTCAGCTCAACCTCAAGGTTTATTACCCAAGGTACCCGTCCAATTAGGTGGGAAAACTGTGCTCATCGACATAGAGGTCATTAACGCCCAGCTTGACTATAACCTTTTACTTGGCCGCAGTTACATGTACGCCATGAAAGCGGTCGCCTCCTCCGTCTTCCGCACCATGATGTTCCCCCATGAGGGCCGCGTGGTCAAAATTGACCAACTCACCTACTATGACCCCAACGCCCCTGCAGCACCGGAGAATGTTCTCCCCATGATTGAACAACCCGCTTCTAGTGCAGTTACCTCCTTTGTGTCTTCTGTGGCACCCGGACTGTATTCGGATACACCAATGACCTCTACATTCCAGGCCATTCCACCACCGTCACCGGAGACCCACGTCGCAAACCTCTGTACCGTTTCGTAGAATACGCAAACACCAGGCGGTCAACCACCATTGATCCCCAGTCACATTGGTGTTACACCCATCCACACCATCCCCTTCCTATTTCCTCCTTCGGGTGTAGTAAGCGCCCCGGTTATGGCTACCCTTAGCCTACCCGGGCTAACATTGGGATTACCCGTGTGGTATATTCCGCCTCCCGTTCGATTACCGACACCAGACGTCATCCTCCAACCGGTACAACCTATTGTTACCACAAATCAACCTCCCCCTGGCGTCGCGATCCCTTCGTCGGCAACGACACCTCCTCCTAACCTCCATATTCCTTCGTCGTCAATGAAACCTCCTCCGGGTCTCACGATTGCGTCGACGTCAAAGGATCCCCCTCTCCTTGCTAAGCCCACTGGGGGCAGAGGTCCACAACCCTACACTGCCATACCACCTCCTAAGGCAGCCAAACCCCCACCGGTGTTTCGAGCTCCCCCCAAATGTTCATTATGCGATGAAATTGGCCATCCAACTCACCAATGCCCACATTTACCGGCACTCCAAGAACATATGAATATGTTGGACGATGACATAGGAATCCCAGTAGTCAGATTAGAGCCACCTCTACAGCCTCGCGACAAATCACTGCGCACTAACCATCCTTGTGCTATATGCAGTGTCTACGGCCACTACTCACACCATTGCCCTGATCTACCAGACTATAGAGCAGCGCTGTACGAGTTAAACAATGCCGATTTAGAGATATCTCCTCCCCTCATCGAGGAGATTCACCCTCCACCATCATCCTCGTCAGAAGAAGTCAATACGATATATATGATTTCGACAACCTTCAAACCAGAACCCCTTGATTTATGGTCTGACTACTTCAATACTGACGAGCAGATTTTGGAAACACTCACTGCACCCGACTACCCTTGGGATGATATGCATCATCGCTCGTACTTCCTCCCGGAAGCATCTACCTCCACCGCATCCAACCAGCTATCAGTCGAGTCGAAAGACTTCATACCTGCTAAGGTCGATTGGTTAAAGGACCCCATCCCAGCACCGGATGCCTTTGAAGAAGGGAACATGTCCAACATTTCCCCCACCATACAGATAGACATTTCCATAACACCAGGGAAACCTGAGCTCATCTCGCTGGGCGCATCTTGCACTCAAGCAGAAACTCAGGCATACAAAAAACTCTTTCAAGAGTTCCGAGACGTCTTCGCCTGGTCCTATACCGAGATGCCTGGTCTCGACCCCGCCATTATTGAACACCACATCGATACATGGCCGGAAGTACCCCCTGTTCGTCAGAAACAGCGACCTATTCACCCTGCCAAGCTCCCCGCTGTCAAGGCTGAAGTCGAGAAACTTCGAACAGCAGGTTTCATCTACCCTATTCCGTACACCACATGGGTGTCGAACCCCGTCCCTGTCAACAAAAAGCAAGGCACCCTTAGAGTATGCACTGATTTCCGCGACCTAAACCACGCTTGTCCAAAAGACAATTTCCCCACGCCATTCATTGACCAACTCATTGATGAGTGTGCGGGCCATGAGGTCCTATCCTTCATGGACGGGTTTTCCGGATACAACCAGATTCACATCCGCAAGGAGGATCAGTACAAGACTGCCTTTACCACCCCATGGGGCACCTTTGCCTATCGAGTCATGCCCTTTGGCCTTAAAAATGCTGGTGCCACTTTCCAGCGAGCCATGACCTACTGCTTTCACGACTTGGTCCATATCCTGCGGGTCTATCTTGACGACCTCACAGCGCGTTCCCGAAAACGATCAGACCACCTTAGCGACCTCCGGCAAGTTTTCCTGCGTTGTCGTAAATATAAAATCCGCTTGAACCCACACAAGTGTGTCTTTTGCGTCCCGGCAGGCCGGTTGTTGGGTTTCATTGTTTCCCAAGATGGGATCACTGTCGACCCCCTGAAGGTCAAAGCCATCTTAGAACTCCCCCCTCCTCGCACGCTTCGACAGCTTCAGAGCTTGCAAGGGCGGTCCAATTTTCTTAGGCGCTTTGTTCCTGATTACGCCACCAAAGTCCATGGATTCTTACGCTTACTTCGTACCCACATACCCTTTGTTTGGGACGAACAAGCAGACACGGCATTCGAAGCCCTCAAGAAGGCTCTCACACAAGCCCCCTTGATATCCCCACCGGATTTCTCCCAAGACTTCACCCTTTACGTCTCGGCATCCGAACATGCCGTATCCGGAGTTTTGGTCCAAGAAGATGCTTCCCACAAAGAGCACGTAATTTATTACGTCAGCCAGACCTTGTCTGGCCCACCTCTACGTTACCCATACGAGGAAAGATTAGCCCTAGCTGTAGTCTTTTCCGTACAAAAACTACGACACTACATTTTGCTTAGTCATACCACGGTCGTGGCCGACTCCAACCCCATGGTCTACCTCCTCACCGGGAGGCTCCTTCAGGGTCGTGTCGCTAAATGGGTCATTATCCTCCAGGAATATGACCTTACTTTCAAGACTCCCAAAAGCACCAAAGCCCTCGCGCTTGCTCACTTAATTACAGATCTCCCGTCCTCTTCGACATCACCCGTTATCCATACGGACCTGATTGACGAGCAGATCTTCGTCATTTCGTCGGACGACCCTTGGTACGGAGACATTTTGACTTACCTACGTACGCAAAAATTCCGACCACACATCGATCGTGATGGACGCCGTCGCATACGACACCACGCACCCCGATACCTACTTATTGGAGATGTACTTTACCGACGCGGCGTTGATACTATCTTACGCCGCTGCCTATCCCATAGTGAGGCAGAACAAGTCCTCAATGATTGTCATAGCGGTGCCTGTGGAGGCCATTTCTCCGGCATGGCTACCGCCCAGAAAATCATTCGGGCAGGTTATTTTTGGCCATCGTTGTTTACTGATTGCATCACCGCAGTCAAGCATTGCCAGAACTGCCAGCTCTTTGCCCCCAAAGCAAGAACCCCCCCTGCCCCCCTTCATCCAGTCATCACTGTTGGACCATTCTGCAAATGGGCCATAGACTTCCTCGACTGCAACCCCCCGTCAGCCGGCGGTCACAAACACATCATTGTGGCCATAGATTATTTCACCAAGTGGGCAGAAGCCATGCCGACCTATAACTGCAAATCCGACACCGCGGCGCGGTTTTTCTTCAACCACGTTATTGCTCGTTTCGGAGTACCACAACAGCTAGTCTCTGACCACGGCTCTCACTTCGAAGATGCCGTCTGGAAGGAATTATCAACAATGTTGAAATTCGAACACCATTTCTCTTCCGCTTACTACCCCCAAGGAAACGGCCAAGTCGAAGCAATTAATAAAATCTTGAAGACCATTCTCCAACGCACTGTAGACAAGCACAAGTCCAATTGGCATCACATGCTTTTCCCAGCACTCTGGGCTTACCGCACCTCGACCAAAACCGCCACCGGTTTTACCCCTTTCCATTTAGTTCACGGTGTAGAATCTGTCCTCCCTATTGAGTGCCAGATCCCAGCTTTACACATCGCCGTTGACCTCCTACCGGATACTTCCCCGATCGAGCAACGTTTACTGCTCCTAGAGCAGGCCGATGAAGATCGGCGCACAGCCATTCAAAACATGGAAGCCGCTAAACAAAGATCGAAACTAAGTTACGACAAACGCGTCCACCCAAGAACCTTTTCGGAGGGAGACCTTGTCCTCGCTTACGATCAAGCTCATGATAAAACCGGAAAGGGGAAGTTCGTGTCTATGTGGCAAGGCCCCTACATCATACACACCTGCCTCGGGCAGGGGGCATACATTCTGACCGATTCAGAAGGCAACACCTTACGCAACCCACGCAACGGGTTGTACCTTAAAAGATTTTACCCATAGAAAATCTCATGGACACCATCGTCCATTTTTTAGTATAGGCATACGTTTTTCGTTCACAAAATTTTTTCAAAAAACCTAAATATTTGTTTTCCCTGCATGACCATAGATGGAGCCTCTTCCACTCTGCCATATCGGTTTCGCTGATGGTGCAAGCCGTTGGTCTCCCAATCTCGCCTCCGCAGCTTGGGTAATATACTCCCCTTCACACGAGTTAATTCACATTGATGGAGTATGTTTAGGTGCCGCCACCAATAATCAAGCTGAGTACGATGCCGTGACCGGTCTCCTGGCCGCTGCTCTCCAGATGAGCATACGTCACCTCAACGTTTTCTTGGACTCACAGCTCCTAGTTTCCCAGCTCAACAATGATTACCAGGTACGCGATCCCTGTCTGTTCAGAAAATTCCTGCGCACTAAACAAATGGTTAGACAGTTTGAATCCATTACATTCACACATGTCCCAAGACACCTCAATAGTGTAGCAGATAATATGGCCAACAGTGTCCTCGACTGGCACACCAATCACATCATGTCATATCCATAAACAAACATGCATCCAGGTGCAAAACATGTGCCTCCACGGGCATATACAAAAAACCAATATTGCATCCACGTGCATAACATGTGCCTCCACGGGCATAAAAACAAACAAACCAAAATATTGCATCCATGTGCATAGCATGTGCCTCCACGGGCATATATAAATCTACAAACACACTGCATCCACGTGCATAACATGTGCCTCCATGGGCATATACAAAAGACAAAGTGCATCCACGTGCATACACATCAAAATATCCAAAATATATCCACATATATATACGAACCAAATAGTCTACATGTCATAAGTGCCCTCAGCACTCGATATACACAAAATACATCTGTCATACAAAAATGCTTCCCCATATGCTCATGAGCATTTGGGGGCAAGTACAATGACGTCTAATCATCAGGATCCTCCGGATCCTCAGGCTCCTCCTCAGGCTCCTCCTCCGACTCCACCTCCGCTGGCCCAGCCGGGTCACGACGACCCCGAACTCGCCGCTCGGCTGGCCCTGCTGGGTCGTCCCTCAGACGTATCCTCCCCGGTGCCGGCTCTGCCGGAGCATCTCCTCCACCACCCCCGTGTCTCGCAGCAAGCACCGCTGCCCTCAACAACAGTGACTGCCACTCAGGCGGTGCACCGAGACATCCCTGCAAAATGTCCCGATCAAGGTCCCTCCAGCCATCCTCCGGAAGTCTAGCTACGATCCGGGCTAAAGTCCGTCGAACACCATCTATAGCATCGTCCTGAGGGCCAACCCCTCGCCCACGGGCTCCATATCCTCCACCACGAGGAGGACGTACAGGTACTGGGGGACGAGCAACCACCATCGCCCGCCCCTACCGAGCCACATAGTCAGGTGGTGGTACCGGACCAATATCTGCACAAAGCAAGTAGAACCATCAGATACTATACAACAGACATCATCATGATCAATCATAATACATATGGTATAAACATCACATAAGACACAAAAACATACCGTCTAAGCTCCAGGCCTGTCCTGGGGCACGTGGCATCTCTGGGTCTCCCCGGTAGTCCATACCGGCGTATGGATAGTCCTCGATCACCAGTGGCATCTGCTCCCACTGCTGGAAAAAATCCTCTGTAAAGAAGCCACGGATACCACCGCCAGCACGAGGCATCATCTGCCCCCACCTCATCATACGAGGCTCGCTAGGAAGACCAGCACGAACCGGTACGTGTAGCCGTAGGGTCGGCACCCGCTCAAAGAAAAAACAACATAAAAATGAGGCGTAACAGAACTCACCTCCCTCTCTCACGGCCTTGTCCAGATCTCTCCGGACACCGGCCAAGAACATCTGAGCCCAAGCATAGTAAGTACCCCGTAGAACGGAGTCCACCAACACCGTCTGCCCCCCAGACATACGATGTGGTGCAGCAGCACCCAAAACCCTCAGAACACAGGCACCAACGGCCCGCATATCCCACTCACGTAGGAACTTCAGACTGATAGAGCTGTTTACCAAAACAGCGTCATCCCCACAAAAGGTCTGTAAGAGGTCCTCCATGTCCACGCCTGGAGGCAACCTCGGAGAGATATCACCCACCTCACCCAAGCGAGGCAAACCCGTCAAAAAATATACATCAGTGAGAGTAATCTCCAACCTCTCACCACCAATAATAAAGGCACCCTCTGCCGGCACCCACCACTGAACGAGCTTGTTCAGGAGTCTCCTCACTGAACGGATATAAGGTATCTGAGCGAACTTCAAGAGTCCGCTCATGGCTAGGGTCTGTCTAACCCCCCCATCATTCTCGATCCTCGCCACAATCTCGGCATCAACATCTCTCTCCCGCCATACGGACTGAGCCCTCCGCAACATCCTGCCAAGAAAACACAGAAAATTTTAGCCCCAGCATAAAAATTTTAGAAAAAATCCCATCGCGGCTTTTTCACAAAAAACCGCGATGACCATCGCGGCTTTTCCAAAAAAGCCGCGATGACCATCGCGGGTTCCATGAAAAAACTCGCGATGAACATCGCGAGTTTCGTCCAGACAGTCGCGATGAACATCACGACTGTCACCCATGAACACGCGATGAACATCGCGGGTTCCGACCTCACAGTCGCGATGATCATCGCGACTGTGATCCTGAAACCCGCGCGGTTCATCGCGGGTTCCGCCCCGAAACCCGCGCGGTTCCACGTTGGAGAGTCAACGTGGAGTTTCGCGGCTTTCGGGGGCCCACCGCCAAATAAAAAAGACATAATTGACTAGGTTAAGGCGAATAGAGTTACCTGCAACTCGCTAAATCGAAAACCAACGGTGAAATCTCCCGGAAATCGAGAAATAGCTCTGACTGCTCTATCAAACTCGCATGTGACAATGACAAGTCATATTGGGCCCCACTTCCTATTTATAGAAATTCCACAAATTTCAAACAACCATTGCGGTGTCATACGAAGTCCATTTCTCAAACCGTTGGTACCGTTGGGATCAGCACAGCGAGAACTTCATAGAGGTTCCTTCCGTTTCCCGTTTTTCCCGGGGTTTATTTTTGACCATTTTTTAGCCCCTCTCGTGGCGTCGGTTTGCGTGCCACATCGGCCGTTCTCCGTTTTCGATGTGCCTTATATGGTCGGATTCAGCTTTCCGCGCTCGTGATGATGCTTGAGACCATTTCTCGCTCTCACCTTCAGATTTTTCGGGCATTTTTTCCAAGCCCCCTCGTTGCCTCGGTTTGCGTGCCACATCGGCCGTTCCCCATTTTAGACATGTCTTATATGGTCGGATTCAGTTTTCCGCGCTCGTGATGATGCTTGAGACCATTTCTCGCTCTCACCTTTAGATTTTCCGGGCATTTTTTCCACGCCCCCTCGTCGCCTCGGTTTGCGTGCCACATCGGCCGTTCTCCGTTTTCGATGTGTCTTATATGGCCGGATTCAGTTTTCCGCGCCCTTGATGATGCTAGAGATCATTTCTCGCTCTCACCTCTAGAATTTCCGGGCATCTTTTCCATGCCCCCTCGTCACCTCGGTTTGCGTGCCACATCGGCCGTTCTTCGTTTTCGACAATCCTTATGTCACCGGATCCAGTTTTCCGCACAGATGACGATGCTTGAGACCTTTTCTCGCCCTTGTCAATCCATTTATGTTCGGTATAATTTTATCCCTTTTTCGGGCCGAGCAACCCCTCTTTACGAAAAAGACACTTAGGGAGTTTCTGTTAAGCTCTTTTCTGACTCCTAAAACAATGAAAAGATCGCCGAGTAATCTTGCTTCCTTTCATGCTCGCTAAATGTATCTGAAAGGGCGTCTACCTGGTATAAGTTTACCCCTTTTCCGGACCTCGTAGACTAATTACGAAAAAGGTATACTCTAGTCACATCGGCTAGAAGAGTTCTCCATCCGCATCATTTTATGCTTTTTCGGGCCTTGGAGACTAAACTTACGAAAAAGAAACACCAACAGAGTCCACTTACCGTTTTCAGACTCTCTAAACATGAAAGCAAACATGAGCATGAGCCGTCCTGGGCTCACAAAATCCACAGGACCGTACCATTTCAGAGCACACTGTTATCCCTTCTTGGAGCTCATTAAAACTACGAAGAAGGAATCAATGGTGCCTCTTGGCGCCACGACAGATCATACCTACTCGCATAGCAGCTTCCCCATTTTTTGGTCGCCTTTGTTCAGAGTATTCTGCAGTATGTCACCCTGAAACTCCCTCGACAGCTACCATCAGCTTGTCCCCCCCCCCCCCAGAGTCAATATATACCATTCAGTCAAAGATGATCCCTGCACCTACAAGTCAGTTCCCTACGCTGCCAGGTCAACCATGTCATCATGCTCTGAACAAAGGAAGTTTGAGTCTACCCATTTTTTTATTATTTTGACCCAGTTATTTCCCATCCCCACAAGTATGTCAGTCCTACCAGCAGTACTACATCACTTCCTTTTACACCTCGCGCTCCTAGCAAGGAAACATCATTGCCTTGTTAGTTGCTGGTCTCCCTCTGTCGACGACAACCACATTTATTCCAGAGGATTGACCTAGAGGCCCCTGTGTCTTGGACTCATTACCATTTATGATGAGTGCCTACGAATCATTTCGAGAGGAATCATTACTGCCTCTCCAAATGGTTGTTTCTCACATGCTCGACTTCAACACCTTGATCGCATCGTTGAGACTCGCATAGGGTATTGGCCTGTTCGTTCGTATCGAAGACCCCGGATACCTCCTGACTCCTCCACATTTGAGAGTCTTCCTATGGATAATATCAGTTACACTTTTCCTATCGTTATCCGGGCTGCGCATGGCGACAGTATTCAGATTCACACCTGTTTCATACTCCCTTGAGTATACAGTTACATTTATTCCCAGATTTGACTCATAGTCTTTGAGTCCCTACAGATGTTGGACACCTTCAGTTTCAGCAGTTCCACAGTTGATCCAGTGTATCAGTCATTGCGATCATTCATGATCATGAGTATATCCCACAATCATGTCCCCTCTGGACCATTATGATGTACCAGTATATTTCTTCACGTATTAGATCCCCCTTCTTGGGACTAATTGTTTTGTATATGCCTTGATACGAGCATGGGAATGCCCGCCTCGTCCTTTATCAGAGATTATACCTCATTCATATTGAGGCCATGTAATATTTTTTGTTTTTGCAGCTTCCAAGGGCCGTGGCTCCAGTCTCCAAACGGTCTCTCCTCTCCCCTAAACCCAGAAGAAGGACAAAATAACTATGATGTCTATCGGCCATACGATGAGCTCCTGCCCTCACACATCAGGGGGCAATCTGTTAACACCTAAAAAGTGCTCACTAGCTCATTCCCTTACTCACATGACCCATTTGTCCACTTTTCCACCATTTGAGCCTCTGAAACCAACAAAAGGTCACCAAAAGACCTTGGTACACCCCTTTTTCCATTAAAAAAGATTATTTTTCCAAGAAAATCATAAAAAACCCTCAAAAAGGGTCCAAATTCCCAAAAATATTAAAAAGGGAATTAAAATATTATTTTTATTCAAAAAGGAAAAAGGAGGGAAAATTACCTAAACCATGTTGGTCAATACCATTGGTTTCCACAAAACCACAAATGGTATTCCTCACCACCAAAACCTATAAAAAGGTGGTAGGGGCTCCTCATTTCAGATCCTTCCATTATCTCATCCTTATGCTGCTGAAATCTCCCTTGAGCACTTTTAGCCATTGAAGCAACCTTGGAGAAAGAGACCTATTGGAGTTTGGAGCTACTCATCTTGGGAGTTGCTCAACATCAACCTTCACCATTGAAGGTAATATCGCAAGCACTTGCTTGCCCCCCACTTTTCAATACAAAAATTATTTCTTATGTTTCTTGTTCTTGATTTTGAAATATTTACATTATTTGCTTAGATTCTTGTTTAGATCCATGAAAAGTATTGTTTATTTAGTTTATTGTTTTTATTTCTATTGAAACTGCTACTACTAGTTAGTAGGTGCCCATAGCACTAAGCTTGGTTGCAAAACCGAGCCAACAGCGGTACCAGCCCTAATAGGCCGAGGTGCGTCGACGGGACGTGGGGGGGACTCTAGAGTCTATACGGATGCTGCTAGATCGGTTTCTAGTGGGAGTGACCGATGACATGTGGCGGGACATGGATCCGAAGGTGATTCAGGATTGCATGAGGGTGCCATGGGAGTTACGATCGATCGCAATCTGGGTGGCCATCTTTGTGGACAAGGGATAGGCACAGGAGCCCACAGGGGATGAGGAGCTGCCAGAGGAGGAACGAGGGGAGGACTCGGAGGTAGCTGATGCAGGCAGTGATGCAGGGTATGACTCTCATTAGGGAGTGCAGGGGACTCCCCCCGATTTTGTAGCTACAGCATGTATTCGATGAGGCATAGGGATGTATAGATATTTTTTGTATAGCTGATTACGGGGATACTTAGGACATGTGTAGCATATTGACATTTTTTTATATATATATATGCACATGGATGCACCTTGTTGCGATGATGGTTTAGTGTACGCTCGTGGATGTGCTTATGGTTTGTTATATGTTTGTATTGCACATGGATGCAAGTAGTGCAGGATGTTGGGCACATGGATGCCCCTTGTGTATTTTATGTGATGTATTGCACATGGATGCAACATTATGTACATAGGATTAGGCACACGGATGCCCCTGTATATGAATGTGTTTTTATTTTTATTGCACATGGATGCAACTGTTTATGTGATGATAGGCACGTGGATGCCCCTTGCAATCTTTTCGGGTTTTTATATATTTTTATGAGATGTTATGGGATGATGATGCATGATGGAGGTTTTACATGGTGTGATTGATGTGCCAATCTAGGATATTATTAGCCATTTGATCCGCGACACTATTTTGAGCTCTTGGGACATCGGTGAATGTTATGGATTCAAACTGTCGGCTGAGTTGTTTTGTGCGCTGGAATTTTATAAAGAGGTAGGGATCACGCACCTGGTAGCAGTTGTTGAGCTGAGAGACAAGTAGCTAGGAGTCAAGGAAGACATGAAGGTGACATATGCCCATCTGGAGGGCAGAAGTCAGGAGACCAGTCACAGCATCATACTCTGCCTGGTTATTGGTAGCAGCACCTAGACATATTCTGTTAAGGTGAATCAATTCATGTGAAGGGGAATATAAGACCCATGCTGCAGAAGCCAGGTTTGGAGACCAGCGGCTTGCTCCATCGACGAAGCTAATGTAATGAGGTGGAAGATGGTCCATCTATGGTCATGCAAAAATGATGAATGTAAGATTGCGGTAAAAAAGGTGAAAAACAAAAAGAGAGCAAACTGTACAACGCGGACCAATGGGAGCGCGGGTTTATTTAGGGATAAAAACGTTTAAGGTACAACCCATTACGGGGGTTGCGCAAAAGATGACCTTCGGAGTTTGTTAAAATGTATGCCCCAATCTCATGCTCACTGCAGGAGGCTCCTAAGGTGATGATTTCAAGAGCACCATGTGGGTCAGAGATATCGATGTGGATGACGGGTGAGATGTTGGCCATGTTGCCTTCCTCAAAGGCATCAGGAGCAGGAATAGGATCCTTAAACTAGTCGACTTTAGTGGGAAGGAAATCTTTGGACTCAACTGCGAATTGGGTAGCGGTGGTAGAGGAGGAGTTTTCTGGGAGGAAATACGAACGATGGTGCATGTCATCCCAGTGATAATCCGGGGCAGTGAGAGCCTCTAGAATCTCCTCATCATTGCAGAAAGTTTGAGTTGTAAAATCAGTTGATGAGGGAGTAATTGTCGAAGAGATCATATAAATGGTGTGAATCTGTCCGGATGGGGATGATACCGGGGGATGAATCTCCTCAATGGTGGGGGGTGCCGTCTCAAGGTCCAAATTATTCATCTCATAGAGAGCTGCTCTGTAATCTCAGAGACCAGGATAGTGATGGGAGTAGTGGCCGTAAATACCGCATATGGCACAAGGGTGGTTGGTACGCAGTGATTTATCATGAGGCTTAGGTTTTGGATCGAGTTCGACAACCGAAATGTTGGGGTCATCGTCAAGCATTTGCATGTGTTCCTGTAATGCAGGTAATTGTAGACATTGATGAGTTAGATGGCCTAACTCATCACAAAACAAGCATTTGGGGGGAGCACGAAACACGGGAGGGGGTTTAACTATCTTGGGAGGGGTATAACAGTGTATGGTTGTGGGCCTCTGCCCCCAGTGGGATTTATAAGAGGAGGGGGATTCGTAGATGACAAAGGGGTAGCGACACCGGGAGGTGGTTGACTAGTAGTGACAATGGGTTGCACCGGTTGGAGGATGACATTTGGTGTCGACGGAGGAACGGGAGGCGAAATATACCACACGGGTAATCCTAAGGTTAACCCGGGGAGGCTAAGAGTAGCCATAACTGGGAGGCTTACTACTCTCGAGGGAGGGAATAGGAAGGGGATTGTGTGGGTGGGGGTAACACCAATGTGACTAGGCACCAATGGTGGTTTGGCTAACAAGGGCGGTTAATGGTTGGGTGTTTGTGTATTGTGGGAAAGAGTACAGAGGTCAGAGAATTCAGTCGCGGGTGACAGAGGTGGAATGGATTGGAATGTGGATGTCATTGGCGTGTTTGAGTAAAGGCCGGGTCCCATGGAGGAAACAAACGAGGTATTAGCACCACAAATAGGTTGTTCAATCATGGGGAGAACATTTTCGGGTGCAGCGGGGGCATTTGGATCGTAATAGGTGAGTTGGTCAACCTTGACCATGCGTCCGTCATGGGGGAACATCATGGTATGAAAAACGGATGAGGAAACCGCCCGCATGGCATACATGTAGCTACAGCCAAGTAAGAGGTTATAATCAAGTTGGGCATTAATGACCTCTATGTCAATGAGTACAGTTTTTCCAGCCAACTGGACAGGGACATTGGCTAAGAGACCTGAGGTTGAGTTGAACGACCGTCGTAGGATCGCAACGCAGTGGTGGACTGCTGGAGGGTAGGGGATCCCAACTTCTGCCAAATGAATGTGGACATAACGCATGTAGAGGCACCTTCATCGATAATGCACCGATGGATGACAAGATTCCGAATGGAAACAAAAACTTGGAACGCTAAAGTGGAAGGCAGGCGTGGTTCGGACTGGTCCAAATCGAATGCCATCAGTCGTGAATCATTGGGGTCAATAGCACCAATGGCGGAGAGAAAAGTCTTGCACTGTGAAGGACATTTTTTTAAGACTTCTAACACATACATGGTTGCAGGAGACTGGGCTAAGTCATCTACAATGTTGTAATTTGACGCAGCGCGAGCATTGGGGTTATTGTTGATATGACGAAGTGGGAAATGAGGTGCTTTGGAGGCGCCATCGAGTGGAGCCGGAGGTATACGTAACGTCTGATCAGTGGGATGAGCGTTAGTGTTTTTGTCAGTGGGAGGGGCTTCAGGGGTGGAGCCATATTGGTTTCGACGCGTTTGGAAGTTGACATCAGCAGATGACATCATCAACAAGTGGTGAGTACCTGAGTCGAACATGAGTTGATCAGGAGCGGCATAAGTGATCTGTTGTTGTGGGGGCGCATTGCCTTGAGGGGGAGCCAAGAGCTGAGTGTTCACTACACCTTGGGTTGGTAAGGGGTTTTGCAGCACCAAAGGTTGCTGCTGAGGGGGTGGGGGGTTGGGTGGCACCTGACGAGCCGCGTGCCCTTGGCGATGGGCATCATCAGTCCAAAGTTGCCGAGCACGCTCCAAATGTGGGAAAGCATGGGTGTAGTGGCCATAGACCCCGCAAATAGAACAAGGATGGTTTGTTCGCAAATTAGGGTTTTTGGCCTGCAAATTTGCGAACAAGGATGGTGCCACGTTATTGTTGTTTGGGGGATTGGGAGGTTGACCACATTGGTCTGGAGGAGGGTTGTTCCCACGATTACGGCCTTTGCCATGGTTTTGCTGGCCCTGTTGGCGCTAGTTGTTTTGGTTTGGATGCGGATTCTGTTGGGCATAGACTTGCCCTTGGGTAGCAGGTGGGTTCTGGGGTTGTGCAGGTGCGGGAGCAGGCTGCGGTGGATAATAAGTAGGGGGAGGCTGCATAGGTGTTGAACCTTGTGGGGGTTGCTAATACGTCTGAGAGGCAGGTTATGGGATTGCCGCAGGGGCTGCCTGTGGTGGGTAATAAGCATGTTGGGCTTGAGAAGACACAGGAGCTGGTGCAGCCTGCGGGTGGTAATAGGGCTGAGGTGCAACCAGGGGAGCGTAAGCAGGGGATGCATGCCCAAAGCACTGAGGTGGACATGAGGGTTCATGGTAATGGTGGTGATGTGCCATGGGAGCATACGAATTGGTTGCTCCGGACTGTGATGTAGCCAGCGAAAGGTCGGGGCCATGGCTAGGACGTGCTATGGAAAAAAGTTGGGGATGTGAGGCAATAGGGCCAATGATACCGTCTGCGTCATGGGATGCCCCCGGTGCATCGTGTTGGGAGGAATCACCACGAGCGGCGTCAGATATGATGGTATATAGATAACCCGACTGGGTGTAAATGAGGTCAAATTGCTACGCTTTGAGGATGGCCTCTTCTTCATACTAGGGTCATTTGGATGGCACATCCTTGGCAATGACAGGAAGTAGGGATTTTAGAAACAAATCTAAGAAGATACGGTCATCTAACTTGATTTTGCAGAGGTTTCGGCGTCGACGCCACTCATGAATGTGGTCAATGATGTGGGTAGCCATGTTCTATCTGCAAGACAATAGGATCTCAACTCCCACATCATAGCGGACAGGTAACTGAAAGAACTGTAGGAAAGTCGAGGCAAGGGAAGTAAAGGTGGCATGGGTCCCATGGGGCTGCTCAATGTACCACTTAGCTGCATAGCCAATGAAGGTGCGCTGTAACAGATGGAGGTGGACAGAGTTGTCCACTATGGAGTTGGAGGTACACCATAGATGGAAGGACATAATATGGTTCTGGGGGTCCTCACCTACCTTGCCCTCAAACTTAGGAATGTCGGAGGGAAGCTTCGTGGGCATGTGAGGCCACGTATGGTCGTGTATAATGGGATCATTAGTCAATCTAACTAGGTCAGGAAGGTCGAGGCTAGCCATGAATGGCAAACTAGTAGAAGGATGTGACATACTAGTGGGTTGGACCATGTTGGGGCCAATGCCCCCAATTGTAGGTGCAGGGTTTGGGAGGTTTCCCCCAAGTGTAGGGACGAATGTGGTATGGGATGGTCCTGCACCGCCAAGAGTAGTGTGAGTCACTGATGGAGTAGGAATAGGTATTCCAACTATTGGAATGGGTGTAGTGATCAGAATGGTAGATGTGGCCCCCATCGAGGGCATACCCAAAGCAGGTGTGGTAGCTGGTGTGGTAGTGGATGCTCCACCAATGGTCCCTACAAAGAAAGGGGTGGAAGTCGCGCCGACCATGGGGCTAGTTGGTGCAGTGTAAATGGGGTTCTCGGACTCTGCCTCAGAATCAGAGGTAAAATAGGGGGTGTCTAGGTCGGGTGACGGAGTTCTATTCCATTGACGAGTGGATTCAAGTGTCAAAGCGCGAGATCTATGATGAGTGGTATCAAGTGATGAAGATCGATGTCTATGACGGGCAGTGTCAAGTGAACTGTGCTACGGGGGTTCACCCCGGAGGCGTCGAGAATGTCTCGGGGACTCAATGGTGACAAATGGTGTCAAATATCTAGGGGTTGTGTTGAGTGAAAAACAACTTAAAAACCTAATGCAACCGAGTGTGCAGAAGGAGAGCTCAAAAAATATGGCACTCAGGCCAACAACCAACTCAAAACACTTGCTGTAATAGTTGTGCTACAATAAGTGGAGTATCAACAGAAATGGTCAGAATACCAACAAGCAGCAAGTTTCCTAAAAAATAAAAATAGTGGACTCACTAGACCAAAAGGAGGTAAGGGAGCATGCAAACACCTAACTAAATAGTATTCTGACTCAACTAGACATATCCTCTGCAAGGTGATGAAATCCAAGTCAGACAATATGGATAGAAGAGCTAAGTGGCTAAATATATCCCCCTACCGGGAATGACACCGGGTAGTCAATCCTAGAAGAAAGGCAACTAAGATACCCCGTTCATAACACATCCAAAAAAGGTGAATCTGCCGTTTGGTTCTATCACCACAATATCCCCATACAAGGATACCCCGAGAACTGTGAAAGGTAGCCTTCGTTTACTGAATGGATTGCGGTAGTCCACTCAGGCCTATGGAACCAGTCTGGTGACTTCAACCCTCCTAGGGGAGAGGCCCTCTGATAAACTGGTTGTGACCATGCCAAAACAAAATAGGGGATTTTGGTTCCTTAATGGACAACAGCTATGTCTCAAGTGTAAGCAACCGAGGACTGTTATTTGGATGCCTATCCCCCCGATCCTACCTAACTACAAAAATTCTTATGTGTTCCCCAAGTGGGGTTAGAATGTTGGTTGTATTAAGTAGTTTTTTAAGGCTCGCTTGAATTAGGTGACAGAGTGTGTGCGTGTGAGATAATGAACCCAAATAAAAGTTCCAAGGGGGGCAACTTTCTAACTAAAAATAATAAGGCAGAATGTAAACTTTGAAATGCAAAATTTTCTCTTTTTCATGTAAAATGCTGAATTTTTTTTAAAAAACTATTCTGTAAATGGAACAGAAATAAAACTGCAGAAAAGGCTGTAAGGAAGTATGGCTGTAGGTAGGATAGATGACTGTGCCGATGCAGAAAATAGTGCAGCAAAGTGCTGGGTTCAAAACAGAGGAAAAAGTGCCAAAAGCTGACCGCGGGTCTGTGGCAAATATTGGCGGTCGGACCACGGGAAACAGAGAAACATTCACGAACAGGTTGCGGATTTTTGGCCGAAAAATGCAGTCGGACCGCAGGAAACAAGTCAAAACTTGCAGACGGGTTGTAGGAAAAAGGCTGAAAGCCGCAGGCAGGATGCGGGAAAAAGGATGAAAGACGCAGTCGGGTTGCAGAAAAATGGTGGCAAGCCGTAGTCGAGATGCGGGGAAAAGGTCGACAGATGGAGTCGGGTTGCAGGAAGATGGATGAAAGCCGCAGTCGAGACGTAGGAAAAAGGCCGACAGGCGGAGTCAGGTTGCAAGAAAATGGTTGCAAGCCGCAGTCGGGACCCGGGAAAAAGGCCGACAGACGCAGTCGGGTTGCAAGCAGATGGCTGAAAGCCGCAGTCAGGATGCGTGAAAAGGGTGAACAGCTGCAGTCAGATCACCCCGAACAAGCTAATAGCCGTGGTCGGATCGCAGGTAACAGACTGAAAACAATCTGCAGGTCGCTGGAAACAGTCTGAGAGCCGCGGTCGGATCACGGGTAACAGACTGAAAACGACCGGTAGGCCGCCGGAAACAAACTGAGAGCCGCGGTCCGATCGCAGGTAAATGCATGAAAGACGCGGTCGGAACGCAACTGCAGGGGGTAAAAGATGCGGTTTACGGCAGCTGAAAGGGACAGCTGAACAGAAAAATGTTGGAAAAAATTAAAAACATTTGAAACTTTAAAAACTATAACCTGAAATTCAAAGGAACACAAGGGGAGTTGACAAAACTATAGCTAGGGTTTTCACCCCAGCTTGTACAAATGAGCACCTACTAAAGAGAATGGACTCCTTAGTAGCAGTTCAATAAACAGTAAATAAAAGACAATACATTAAAATGGAAATTGTTCTAAACATGTGCATGAAACATAAAAGACAAGAAATAGAAATATTTTTTTTGTATTAAAGATTATACCTCTAAGGTAAAGGTTGGTGAAGTTCTTGCAATGATCCAAGAGGGTTGCTCCAAACTCCAGCTTTGCTCCTGCTCTTTCAACCACTTATACTATGAAACGAGAACTATATACTATGAACGATAACTCTACCCATAAAAACGATGATTTTTGCAAAAAAAACACCAAAAACACCCCCCAAATAGAAAAGTGTTGATGCCAGTATACACATATTTTTTTTTAGGGTAAAAAATAGAGCCATGGCCTAAACATCCCATATTGTTGTTTAACAAAACTTTAAAATCAACCTTAAATTGGAATTTTTTAGCTCTATTGTGCTTGGATTTATGCCTATCCCTCTGTCATAGGTGTATCTTGGCATCCCCATTTGTGTGGGGCTTTCTAACTCCTATATGGAATTAGTGTAAAGGTTCTTCAGCTTAAACTTCCCATTTTTCTAGAAAATGGACTATGGTAAGTAACTAAAAATGGTAAGTAACAAAAATGTTTATAAATTTATCTTTTGTATTTGGGTTTATGGAATTATCTTTTAAAATGTTTATAAATTTATCTTTTGTATTTGGGTGGGGATTCTTTTTTTTTTTACAAAGAAGAGGGTCAGATCAAAAAATGGAAGAAAGATGAAGACGATTTTGTTTCCACTAAAACTCTACAATGCTAACTTTTATTAAGAAAAGGTGGTTGGGAGGAATGATTGTTACTCTCCCCACCTAGGTTTAATTCTTGTAAGTGGCATGTTGCTCTTGTTAAACCCTTATTGTAGTGATTGTATTTCTGACCCTACCTTAATTCTCTAGCTAAAATAGCTAAATCAATAAATTTCTGGTAATAAATATTTTATTAATAACTATATAGCATCAACCCAACTTGTTTGTGTCGGCCTCATCTCACAATACCAATGATTCAAAAGCTTGTGCGAGTGAGACCTTATATGTATATACAACCACAACTATAAATGCAACCTTCTTGTTTTGTTCTTTGTAACTGATTTGAAACCGTCCAACATTTTTTATTTTTTCAAAAGCGACTTAAAAGCTCCCAAAGTCTCTCTTTTTCGTTTCTGATTTAAAAACTCCCAGATGGAGGAACAATTACGTAATGGAGCGAAGAATCACGATCTCCACCGCCATAGAGAGGATCATGCTATAGAAATATTTCAGCGGATCAATACAGTTATAGAGGCGGAGAGAAATAGAGGCAGGTTATGGAGAAAATTAGCTTCAGAGGAAACTGGAGAGATGATGTATTTTCTGGATAGATTAGCAGCAGCAACGGGAACAGACAAGTCAATTGGATCTGATGACGTCTCACAACCGGCCATTGAAGGTTTTGAGCATCACTTCGTCTCGGGCGTAGCGTGTAGATGTATTTGCGAAGGCAACATATGCGACTGGGAGTTGGAGAGTATATGGGATAATGTCGATATAAATCACATTAAAGTGGCTGAAGATTATGAAGGGCGTCCAGTGCATTCTAATGGTGAAAGGGACGTCAGGATTACAACTACAACTGAGGAAAACATTACTATCTGGGTTCGAGTGGTAAAACATTGGAGCCGCCCGGACGGAAATATGTTGAGCATCCAAACATTATGGAGTGGGACTTTTCCATGTGCTGAACGTGTGTTGAAATTCTTGGAGGACGTGAATACAGTTAATTCTATACAAATCTTACATGAAAGCTTTGCTATTCATCCTCACATGAGACAACAATATATCACTCGCCATGAGGCTAATCCTGTAGCTGCTTCCTTTTCGGCTGTTGATTCTTTTTCAACTGTTCATATTTCCCAAGAGCTCGTCG
Source organism: Larix kaempferi (assembly GCA_027924585.1). NCBI lineage: Eukaryota > Viridiplantae > Streptophyta > Pinopsida > Pinales > Pinaceae > Larix > Larix kaempferi. The sequence goes on from BSBM01000229.1 coordinate 9,074,971, forward strand.
CTACAAAAGAAGGTGACCATGGAGATGGAGGTGGATTGTTTTGTGCAATTTGTCATGAAATGATTTTCACTGGAGACAGTGCAAAACAATTGCCATGCGACCATATTTTTCATTATTGGTGTATCAGGAAATGGTTTCAGAGTGATAGTAAACTGTCCTGCCCTCTATGCCGGAGCGTCTGATCGCTGCCCGTGTAACCTTTTTCATCAGTTTAGCTTTATTTAGTAGTTTAGGTTTGTTGATATCATTGTATTAATTACTAATTTTAACATAAAGAGTGATTTTATATTTGATTATAAAATAGAAAAGGTTTTTAATTCCAAAATTCCAGATATGCACCATGAGTTTTCGACAGGGGGAGACATACCATGCAAGGTAGGGGAGTCATGGAAAAAGTGTGCCGAGTTGCAGGCACTGTGGGGGCAGGCCATCTCGGAACTCAGCAACCTCAATTAATTAGCGTACATATATGTTTAATGAAACCCCACTAACTCTGATGTGATGGGTATGAAACATAGTAACAATGTTTCTAGGTATGCATAGCATGAGAAGGACTTCAAGCCTTCAACCTTAGTAGACATACCGAGTATTGGAATTTCATTTTATCTTTGCTTTTTTAACTAAATTTTTTTGGATGTTTATTTTTTTTTGGCATTTTTAATTTTTATCTTGTCCACACTAAGTTTTAGTGAAAAGATAATTCTTGAACAATCAAGTTTTGTTAAAAATTTACCTTCTAACAAAACAAAAGGTGGAACCTATATTCTTTTCTAGAGGTTAATGTTACGGCACATGTAATGCAACATAGAAAAATTTTCAAGGTTAAAATGTTGCATCAATGGTGTAATTGAAATTGTGACATTTTATTCTAATGGAATTGAATTAAAATGGCATATAAGTATAATATGCCCTTTGTAGAGGTAATTTATTAAAAAACCACATTGCAATCGAGATTGTACTATGATGTTCTCTCCTTCCTCTGTCAAAAGAAGTTTAATAGGGTTATTTTTCCAAGGTATGGACTATTTTGGATTCCTCAACTATTATCGTAAATGAACTTACACATACCAAGCTGCAACAAATCTTTCATGGAAGTGGATTTTTCTATGTATTATCTATGATGGACTTTGATGAGGATTTGATAAAATAAATTTGTTTTGTTTTGCTTCATTCATAACTGAAAGCATTTAGTTTTCTAATATAAGCGATATGATATAGTAATTTGTATATATATGTGATGCATCTGCAACAATTAATTAATAAGAATATGCGAAATAGCAAAAATGACAGATCTCAGAATCACTTTTATATTGATCACAGGCCACTTTGAGGGGCAACCTCCTATGAACAAGTTCAATACAAATAACTTCATGGTGCCTTCATAGGTCTCAACACACACTTATATACTAAGTCTAGGCGCCAATACTATGGGTCAAAACCATGGGCCACTACAAACTATGGATCAACAATACTACGGGTGACTTACAAAGCATATGTGCCAACAACAATAACATAAACTATTGATCAACAAATACTACGCGACGACTTACAAAGCATATGCGTCCAACAACAATATACTAACAAAGTAAAGACATGGGTTCCTAACATCCCCTCCCCCTTAAAAAAGCTTTGTCCTCAAAGCTTTAGATGTGCTAATTGTTGTTGAATCTGAAGGAGTGGTTCCCATGTAGCATCCCCTCGTTGCATGCCGTGCCACTAAATTAAGACCTCTGTGATAGAGTGAGAGCGAAGCTGACGAGTGCGCCGATTGAGGATGGCCTCTGGCTCCAAAAGGATGGATACTTCATTATCCAGTTCAGGTAAAATCATTTGTCCACTGATGTTGGTGCCAAGAAATTTCTTCAGACAAGAGACATGAAAGACTGGATGAATGCGGAAAGAAGGAGGAAGTTCCAATTTATAAGCAATGGACCCAATCTTCTGAAGAATCAGATATGGCCCATTGAAATTTGGAGCGATCTTATGATGCCCTTTGAGTTTCAAGGAGGATTCCTTATACGGCGGCAGATGAAGAAAAACCATATCGCTGACTTGAAAAGTCCACTCAGAACGGTGTTGATCAGCTTGTTGTTTCATGCGATTTCTTGCCATGTGAAGATTGTCCCACAAAATGCGAAGAATCTGATCGTGGTTTCGAAGGATCGTGTCAACTTCCTGAACTGGTGAACTGGTGGGGGTGTATGGAAGAAGAACTGGCGGTGCATGACCATAGACTGCTTCATATGGGGTCATTTTAGAGGGAGTGTGGTAAGAGGTATTGTACCACCATTCAGCGAGAGGGAGCAACTTTCCCCACTAATGTTGTTGTTCAGAGGTGAAGCAACGAAGATAAGTTTCCAAGTATTTATTGATAATTTCAGTCTGACCATCTGTTTGTGGGTGATACCCTGAACTCATCTTCAGTTTGGTGCCAGTGTGGCGAAATAGTTCTGTCCAACAATGACTGGTGAAAGTCGCATCACGATCCGAGACAATGGAAGAAGGGATGCCATGAAGATGAAAGATCTGGTCCAGGAAAATTTGAGCGATTGAGGAGGCTGTATAGGGATGGCTGAAAGCACAAAAATGACTATATTTGGAGAGGCAATCAACCACAATGAGAATCACTATCTTCCTGCCAGATTCAGGAAGCCCTTCAATGAAATCCATAGAAATACCTGTCCAAATCCGTGTAGGTATGGGCAAGGGTGGGAGCAATCCTGGAAGGAGTGTTGTTTCACCCTTATTGTGCTGGCAGGTATCACATTCAGCCACCATTTGTTGAATTGTCCTTTTCATGCCCTACCAAAAGAAGTTACATCGTGCCCGTTCATACGTTTTGAGGAACCTAGAGTGCCCTGCCGATGGAGAAGCATGGAGTTCATAGAAGACAGCCTGTTGAAGATCTGTGCTTTGGGGAAGCATCAGACGACCCTTGTATCTCAAAGAAGCACCATCCCAAGAGTAATGTGGTACAACAGAAGGGTTTTTGGTCAAGCGTTGGATGATTTGAGATAAGGAAGAGTCAATGACATAACCCTATTGAACAGATTGCAACCAATTTGGAACAGGCATAGAAATAGCTGAAAGAGAACCTTGGGCATCAAATGTGCGAGAAAGAGCACCTGCCACAATATTGTCTTTACCCTTCTTGTAAGTGATCTCATAGTCGTAACCCATAAGTTTGCTAACCCATTTCTGCTGTGTTGGGGAAGAGACACGATATTCCAAGAAATATTTAAGACTCTGTTGATCAGTCTTGATGCAGAAATGATTCCCTAATAGGTATGGGCGCCACTTCTGTACTGCATGCAAAATAGCCATCATTTCCTTCTCATAGGTAGAGGCAGCTAAATTCTTACCTGAAAGGGCTTTGCTGGTGAACGCAATGGGGTGTTCATCTTGAAGGAGAACAACACCATGTCCATTGCCGCAAGCATCACTCTCAATAGTGAAGGGCTTGGAAAAATTGGGCATAGCTAGAACAGGTGCAGTACACATAGCTTGTTTTAGTTTGTCAAATGCACACTGAGCAGCATGCGTCCATGTAAAAGCATCCTTTTTCAATAGAGCAGTTAATGGAGCTGCAATCTTCCCATAATCCTTGAAAAACTTGTGGTAGTAGCCAATCAACCCCAAAAAACCACGAACGCTCTTGAGTGTCTGAGGATGCGGCCAATTGTTCATGGCATCGATTTTGGCAGGATCCACGCGAACCCCTTGTGCTGAGATAATGTGCCCGAGATACTCAACTTCCTTCTATCCAAAAACACATTTAGACTGCTTGGCATGGAGATGATGGTAAGAGAAAAGTTGCATGACAAGATAGATTCTTGAAGTAACCCCTAACCCTTATTGTTTGGGGGGTGTTGATTCCAGCTAAAGCATGGAGAGATATCTCTGGCTAGTCATCCTGAGATGGAGGGTCCATAGGCGGTTCGTGAATGTCAACCGAAGCATCCAGTGTTTCTGGATCTTCGTCACAAATTTCAAAGGAAGGCGGAGAATCCACATCCAAGAGATAGAGCTTTTGCTGAACACATCTATGTCCCCGAGTGAATTTCTCATCACAATTATAGCAAAGCCCCTTTTCTCTGCATGCTTGCATCTCTGTTTTAGAAAAACGCTTGATAGGAGTTGGTCGAGGAGCCTGCGGTATAGGTGGTCGTTGAAAACCCATATTTTGGAAGGGAACAAAAGTGAGCTTAGAGCGTTGTTGGGCTGCAATCTTATCTTCTTCCAACTTAGCCAACCCTAGGGCTTCCATCATTGTGTTGGGACATAACATTTTGACCTCAAAGCGGATGGCATCCTTTAGACCACTGATAAAACAACTCCGGTAAAAGTCATCAGACAATCCTTCGGTGTGGTTGGCTAGTTTCTCAAATTCGGTTTGATACTCTCTCACAGTGCCAATTTGACGAAGTTTAGTGAGGGCCCCTGTGAAGCCATCAAAAGCACTAGGACCAAATTGTTGCAAAAGGAGTTGGCAAAAGTCTGGCCATTTTGGCTCTTCATGATCCTTTATGTACCAACAGTACCATTGAAGAGCTTCCTACTCCAAATGAAAGGATGCCAGCGGAACTTTGCTGACCTCAAAATTATTATCGAGACTGAAATACTGTTCTACACGATAGATCCATCCAGTTGGATCGGTACCATTGAAGCGAGGAAAATCAAGCATCGGACCATGGAAATTGTTGGAAGAAGAGAACCCGTTGTCTAATGAAGACTCGGACTACCGTTTGTTGTTCATAGTTGAATGTTCAAGATGGAGGACGAGAAATTTTTTATCCAGATCCTGGAGTTTGGCTTGGATGGCTGCAAGTGCGTCTTCCATGGTTTTTGCTCCTGCATGGGTGACAACCATAACGAGGAGTTTTTTTTTTTTGGTTGACTGGGTAGGAAAACAAAAACAGAAACTGCTTCAGTAAAGGAAAATCTGGACTTGGGAAAAAATCTGAATGGTAATTGGAGTTTGACTAGATTTTGGACACTGTCGAATAGATAAGGAAGCAAAAATAAGGATTTTAGAAGCGGGGTGAAGGAATGGGAAAATTTGGTAGTGTGGAACAAAGAAGCAGAATTCAGAAACGAACTCTGTGGTAAAATTTAAGGGTGATTAGGTGAAATCTGAGGAAGTTATCGCAAACCCTAAAAATAGACAAATGTGGTATTTCGGGCCTTAGGAAGGGGAATTGGGGATAGGGTCATCAGGAATGAAATATGCAGAATGGGATGACAGGGGTTCCCCGAAAATTTCAAGGGAAACATAGTGAAAACAAGGGAGATATGGAGAAAAAACTGATTTTTTTTTTTTCCAGGCTAGAGCGGCTACGGCTCGGAAGGGATCTGGAACAGATAAATATGCAACGGCCGAGAAGTGAACGAAAATAGAGGGACCTGAAATGGCGCTGAATGGATTGAAAAAGGCTGGATCTAGAACGGCTTGTAGAATGGATCTGAATGGCTGGATCTGAAACGGTGCAACAGTGATCGACAATAGTTCAGCTGAAAATAGATATGGACCTCAGGTATGTGCGGCTTCCTAACAGTTCAGGGGTTTCACTCGGCCACCAATGCTATCTGACGGCTTGCGTATTGGGGCAGTACCCCTCACTCCACGGCTCAGGTAAAACTGATAACTGCTTGGCCACAAATGACAGCTCTTAGTTTACCTCATGGGTGGGAACTAGTCAATCAGGTACGGATCATTGCCCTTTTTGCTGGCAGGTCCTCTCATTGGGCTAGCTACTTCGGGGTTCCAGTGGTACTCCTCACAATGAGTTTTAGGGCTTATGCCCAAGTACTTCCCACAGTTAAGCGGATAGGGATTATTCCCAAATCCGAACCTGCAACAGATGCGAAAAAAAATTTGGCAGAAATTTCACCCAGTGAGCCCAAGAAAGTGCTCTGATACCATATGTGATGCACCTGCAACAATTAATTAATAAGAATATGTGAAATAGAAGAAATGACAGAACTCAGAATCACTTTTATATTGATCACAGGCCACTTCGAGGGGGCAACCTCCTATGAGCAAGCTCAATACAAATAACTTCACGGTGCCTTCATAGGTCTCAACACAAACTTATATACTAAGTCTAGGTGCCAATACTATGGGTCAAAACCATGGGCCACTACAAACTAAGGATCAACAATACTACGGGCGACTTACAAAGCATATGCGCCAACAACAATAACATAAACTATTGATCAACAAATACTACGAGATGACTTACAAAGCATATGCATCCAACAATAATATACTAACAAAGTAAAGACATGGGTTCCTAACAATATACAAGTTCTTCTTATAAAAACTAGTTTTTGGACACAATTTTTTCTAATGTAAAACTAGTGATATCGTACATTTTTACATGCAAATTGACAACCATGGGGCTCAATTTAATTCTCAATGTCTTTTTTGGGGGGAGGGTCTACGGAAAGGCATTGAAACAAAGGGAGTGACCCTATATTGGAACAACGGTAGGCCAATTTGAGAAAGAAAGAAGAAAATGAAGGAAATCATAGTCATCCTCATTGAAGGAAAACTTACCCACATACTCATCAATCAAATAAGAAATTTCAATGAAGTGAGAAAGTTTCAATTTCCTTTATTACATATATTATAATAGCCACATATAGGAGACACTTTCTAGGAATACACATATCTTAATAATCCTATTAATAAAAACTAATTACGGTTTGGAAAAATAATAAGCCATCGAATATATGTCCTAGCAAATTGTTTGCCTATTTTATTAGATGGTTTGTTAAAACTTTTACCAGTATTTTGATGAGTAAAATGACTCATGAAAGACATATGCCCGTCAAATTCCAACTCTGGACATACCTATGGATAGTAGGCCGCATGCCTAATGAACAAAAACAACTTTTCATGGTGGGTATGTGGTCTATGTTATGACCATGTATCCCATACACTGTAACGTAGTGGAACAAAACCTTAACATAAAGTAACCCCTTGTTTTATATGTGATCTCATGACCACTTATATATATATATATATATATATATATATATATATATATATATATATATATTGATTACTATGTTTGTGATATAATATTGCAAGAAGGCATTTACATAAAGGAGAATTAGTAGATATCCTTACACATTTTGGGGAACAATCCTAATAACATTATGATTGAAAGAGTTCAGGCATAATACTCTCCAATTTGCTTTAGTGTTAGGTGTGACAACCATTCTACAATTATAAAATTAGAATAGTTATACTATTGAAAAAACAAATATCGCGAGATTCTAATATAGGTGCAAACTTTTTTGATATAGTCAATTCCATTCTTTGGAGAAAAACCTTTAACAACAAGATTTGTTTTTTACTTGTGTAATACGTCAATTTTTACTTGGAATGTATTTAATCAAAATTATGTAAATGATGTAAATATGCTAATAGGGTGAAAACATGAAGATGAGAAACAATTTTGGCTTGTTTTTGACAAAAAAAACTGTTAATTTTTATGTTTTTCAACTTCTACCTCTTCAAACCCATATATCCCTTAGAAAATTGAACTTGAAGTAAACACAAAGGTTTTAGAGAATTGAATTAGCTTTCTACTCGTATTTTTTTTAATTTTTTTTATGAACATATCGTGGGACAAATTTGTTGTCAACCAATAGCATATACTTGAAAATTTTAGGTACGGATAATGAGTGACCTGTGTTGACGTCGTTTTTGGATAGATGGTTATTCACTTTAGGGAAAACTTTTGTAGGATCATAATCTACAGACACTAAACTAGTTCCTTGACTATATTTTGTGTTTTTTAAGACTTGGGAAATATTTTGCATTATTTGTCAAAGAAATATATGTTCAGAGAATGGTACATTATCGACACATGTTTTTGTCTTTGCATTTTCTTTCAAATGTGACTATTATCAAACAAAATAAAACCAAGCCATTGAAGAGGACAGTTCAAGGAACATCCCTGTATTTTTTTAAATTTTTTTTGCTTCGGCATTGTGATGATATTGAATTTTCATTGTGACTTACTTTTTAGTCACTAAATTTTTAATGGTAAAGTTTAGTAAAAAAATAGTAATCCTAAATGAAATTCAAATATTTTTATATTATGAGAAAGTAGATTGAATGATGAATCTACTGGTATAAACTCCGACATGTAATTCTCATGTTTTGCAGTGGTCCGACCTTGTTAAAGTGACACATTTCTGAATTCTGCAGAAATGGTGTTGGAATTGTTGACCAAAAACTCTCGGTCCAGAAAATATCTCGGGCGAGAGATTTAAAATGTCCCGAGTGAGAGGTTTTCCTGCTCTAAAATTATCCTAGAGTTAACGAAAATGTTGTTATAAAAAATAAATATTTTATTTTTATTTATGCAATTATCTTTTAAAATGTTTATAAATTTATCTATTGTATTTGGGTGAGGGTTCTTTTTTTTTAGGAAGAAGAAGGTCACAACAAAAAATGGAAGAAAGATGAAGACGGATTTTTTTCCCACCAAAACTCTACAATGCTAACTTTTATTAAGAAAATGTGGTATTCCCCATGAGAAATTGAAAAAACCATCCCTTACATCAAAGAAAAAAATCTCTTAGTTCACTGTCATAATAAAAATTAATTATTTAAAGACCTCATATACTAAATTAATTATTTAAAGACCTCATATACTAAATTAATTATTTAAATCTCTTAGTTATCTATGATGCACTTTGATGAGGATTTGATAAAATAAATTTGTTTTGTTTTTCTACATTCATAACTAAAAGCATTTGGTTTTCTAATATAAGCGATATGACATAGTAATTTGTAAATATACAAGTTCTTCTTGTAAAAACTAGTTTTTGGACATAGAATTTTCTAATAAAGTATGAGTGATATTGTACATTTTCCATTCAAATTGACAACCATGGGGCTCAATTTAATTCTCAATGTGTTTTGTGGGGGAGGGTCTACGGAAAGGCATTGAAACAAAGGGCATGACCCTATATTGGAACAATGGTAGGCCAATATGAGAAAGAAAGAAGAAAATGAAGGAAATCATAGTCATCCTCATTGAAGGAAAACTTACCCACATACTCATCAATCAAATAAGAAAGTTCAATCAAGTGAGAAAGTTTCAATTTCCTTTATTACATATATAACAATAGCCACATATAGGAGCCACTTATATAGGAATACACATATTTTAATAATACTATTAATAAAAATTAATGACGGGTTGGAAAACTAATAAACCATCGAAAATATGTCCTACCAAGTTGTTTGCCTGTTTTATTAGACGGCTTGTTAAAATGTTTACTAGTATTTTGATGAGTAAAATGACTCATGAAGGGCATATGCCCGTCAAATTCCAACTCTGGACATATGCATGGATACTAGGCCACACACCTAATGAACAAAAACAACTTTTTTATGGTGGGCATGTGGTCTATGTTATGACCATGTATCCCATACATTGTAACCTAGTGGAACAAAACCTTAACATAAAGTAAGCCTTTGTTTTATATATGATCTCATGACCACTTATATATATATATATATATATTGTTTACTGTGTTTGTGATATATAATTGCAAGAAGGCATTTACATAATTAGTAGATATCCTTAATAATTCCCAAGGATGAACTGGTGTTTATATTACAGTTTTATGTATTCAAAATGTATTTGTATGCGTCCTGAGATGCCCTGCTGTGTAATGTTTATGAGGGTTTGATACCCTATCCAAATATCCGTGTTTTTAATTCATATGGATATGGGGTTTTTGTGTAGTCGTAAATTATCTGCATTTTCTATTTTGGAAATGAACTTGTATCTAACCCTATGAAGGGGATGTATATATATTTCTACGTTTTTATGTTATCGTTGCTCCACGTTGTGGTTTGCTCGATTTGATGTCTTCGTGTTTTCAAATGTCAAAAAGTAGAGTTCTGCTTGTTGGAAAAGAATGATGGAATGGAGAAAAAACGTACCCTATAATTGTTTTATCTATAGATCTGAAGAGCCTTGGGCCCTTACTTTTGCATTTTCTATTTATTTGATAGAAAGAAAAAAGGATCTTTAATGAGAGTAGTGGGAATTGATATCTGTAGCAGTCATTGGTTGACTTCTCTGTAGTATCGTGTATCGTTTGCTGTAGGATGAGATGGGATTCGGAATCGATCCGTGTACCACTGATTGTGAATTTTTTTATATAATGTTGTGTGGAGTTTGTCTGATGAACATGGTAATGCCCTTCTGTATTTTAAATAGGAATCGTGACCTTAGGTATTGATTTGATTGACCCTTGAGAGGGTAATGGATTACTGAAAAATCGTTTATTCATGCGGCATCTTGCAAGATGGCAGAGCCTCGGATGGGGTTCGACCTCCCGACCTGTGGAAAATGGTGTGTTAGAGATTTAAATGTTGTGGATCATTTGAATTCTAAAATGCAGAACGTTGAGTTTCTTTTCCATAGATTAGGTTGTAAGAATGAAAATATTTGATACTAGGTTGATAATTCGTGATGCCTAGAAGGTGTGTTTAAATCCTTTGATGAGTTGACTGTATTGTTTGTTGAACGTGCCTTTGTTATCTTATCTTTTGAATTTGATGTCTGTAATCGTTGTCCTGGAAGGGTTAGTAGTTTCAAACTAGATTTGTGATATAATGAATGTTGTAAATTTAAGAGAAGACTGTAGTAGAGGTAAGAAAATAATGCGAATGGGATTCTTATTTAAGCTATACACAGCTTATGGGAAACATAAAAGAATTACTCACTATTTCAGAATGGACATAAATACAATGTTAAAACATACTACTCTGAATGTAGCGATCTAGGTGTATATAAACATATCTCTAGATTATGAATTTACTAGGATGTCTAGCACAGGAACCTGCTAGACATTCTACGGTCCCTAGCTTCTAAGTTATGTAATCTTGGCCTACAAACAATGCTCTCTGTTTGTTCCTATCAGCAAGTTGGTATTTAAATTATTATAGGATGAAAGGGAAACAATGCCAAAGATGTTGGGGTAGCACCCTATATTACTTATCTAAACTCTATTATAACTTAACTTGAGAAGTTCACAATTCATACCTGATTGCTTTTGGCCAGCTTCCTTCATGAAGTAACCTGCACACTCAAATAATAATTAGTGTAAATCCCTCTGATCTCAGCTAACCTGTGATGATGACTTTGGGGCTACCACGTTCATCCCAACCTTGACCCTTGAACCTTTCTGGTTCTATCTGGATCCCCCCGAGCTTGGTTCCAACATGCAATGAGAGGTAGAGGCCCTAGATCCACTTCTGGTTCAATTCTGAGAATTTTTAGGTAAGGCTACTTCAGCTTCTTGGAGAAAATTAGTTTTCTTGGACTACCATAAGAGAATGATAATAACCAAGAATAATAGGTGACCCCCAATACTTGGGATTTTCCGTCTTTAAATAGGGAAATCTTGTATTATGAGTGTTGAAGTAATTATTTTCTTTAAATTCAATAATTAATAATTAAAAGATATTATTTAATTAATTAACTAGTCCTATTGAACTAGGACTTTTCCAACTGTTTGACTATAAGTTATTTTGATTTATGCTCTTAATAATAACAATAATTATACTAATAATTATTCTTATATTAAATATATTTCACTTAACTATTAATACATCATTTAAAATATTAAATAATGCATAAATCAGATATACTAATTATATCCCATAATTAAATAATAACACCTATTATTATTTAAAGCTCCTAATAATAATAATAACTTAGAGGCCTTTAATAAGGTTAGTCATAAAATACTACTGGTAATTATCTTTATTTGGTTATGTGTCATCACATGACAATCTTTTCTCTTTAACTTTTACGGACACGGTCCACTTCTTTTGGAAGATCGTGGTCAGCTTGGTTAGGTACCTCTATTCTCGCTCTTTGCATGTTGGATTCCCTCGTTTAACATGGTAGCTCCCAAAGTAGGTGATGATGGATAAAAAGATGAATCATTTAGTCAATTAAATAAATGTGATAAAAGTGCTCTTCAGATTCTTTCCGACTCAACACTTTGATACTCCGTAACGCCAAGTGCTATTCAGAGTCTATTGCAATTCAAGAGTCCCTGCTCCACCCTAGTGCTAGAATGTGGTTGTGAGGCACATCTAGAATATTTAAGTTTCCTCAGATCCGGTATCCGTTTATCAAGCTTGGAGTGCTCCGAGGCTTATGCCCAACACTCAAAGTACATCAGGGCTTACTCCCAGTACACCATATTTCCTCTAGGTACATTGGGGATTTTTCCCAGTACGTAGGTAATCTATGTGTTTCTGAGTCCACGCTCAACACACCATATAAGTAAATTATGTCATTCACATCACTGCACAATATGTAAGAAAAGGTCATCTTAGTATATTAGGGTTTTGTACCCACATTAAGACATAATCAGAACATTGGGGCTTCCTTGCCCAGTATATAATCAAATAATGAAATTTAGTCAGGTTCCATGCCCAATATGTCAGTGTACAAAAGAATAAATCATATGTACTAGCGCTCATGCCCAATAATCAGAATAAAGCATATTTGCTAGGGTCGTGGCCCAATATAACATCATAAAATAGTCAGTCCAAAATTTGGGATATTACAAATAGAGATGCATGCACGCAGAGAAAAAGGGCTTTGCAATAATTGTGATGAGAAATTCACTCGGGGACATAAATGTGTTCAGCAAAAGCTCTATCTCTTGGATGTGGATTCTCCACCTGTATCTGAACTTGGTGAAAAAGCTCCAGATACAATAGATGATTAGGTCAAAATTCAACACCATCGTGTTGACCCCTTATCTCAAAATGGCCCACCAAAGATCTCTCTCCATGTTGTAACCGGCGTCACCATCCCACAAACAATGCAGGTCAAGGGTTACTTCACGAAGCTCCCTCCTACCGTACTCATTGATTCTAGTAGCACTCTTAACTTTATTGACCCTTTGTAGAATGCACAATGTTTTACTCGAGTAAACTGAAAGCAAGAAAAAATTTAGTGCATTGCATAACCCTGTAAAACAATAATGAATTATAGATATAGAGATATTCCATTAATGTTAATTTATCAATACCTTAACAAAATACAAAGAACATTATAACGAAAGATTAAGTAGACAATTCTAAATAAGTAGAATTATATATACAACCAAAGAACTAGAGATATTCATTTTAATTGAATCCAAGTCAATAAATAAAAAGGATTCATATTTAAATGGTTTGAAGTTTATATGTAGGATATGGCATATCCCTTTGTTTTGAATTACAACATTTGATACTATTATGCTACGAATACATGAAAAACCCTATACATTCAAGGGAAAATATCCCCCCAAATTTAATGGGATTATTTCTTTTACTCTTAAAATGGCCAAAATTGTCCAAAAACTATATCATCTCCTTCAAAAATTAAATATTTTTACAAAAGAAAAACAAGCATTTTTATGGTTGCAAATTTAAGAATGTGTACGATTCCTCAAGGTTTATACACTACTCAACCACCCATTTTGTAGCCAAAATACTAACATAAGTGAAATTATCATCCTTGAGGCATAATGCAAACATAAACAAATGAGCCTCCCTACTTAGCTCTACTGGGCTTGGATTTATGCTTGTCCCTGTGTCATAGGTGTATCTTGGCATCCCCATTTATGTGGGGCTTTCTAACTCCTATATGGGATTAGTGTAAAGGTTCTTTAGCTTAAACTTCCCATTTTTCTAGAAAATGGAGTACGGTAAGTAACAAAAATGTTGTTATAGAAAATAATAATTTTATTTGTATTTATGCAATTATCTTTTAAAATGTTTATAAATTTATCTTTTGTATTTGGGTGAGGGTTATTTTTTTTAGGAAGAAGAGGGTCACGTCAAAAAATGGAAGAAAAATGAAGATGGATTTGTTTTCCACCAAAACTCTACAACGCTAACTTTTATTAAGAAAATGTGGTATTTGTTAAATTTTGAGCATTAATTCACAATACTCTTGGATCTTTACTGAGAGAATAACATATACAGTATATCAATGAATAACAATCACAATAAGCATGACAAGCATCACAAGAATCAAAAGCATGAGAGACAAGAGACACAGAGTTTCCATGGGGAAAACCTTGTTATAGCTTGAAATGACACCTCTCTGTCCGTGATGACACTTGTTTCCCTTGGTCGCATGACAACACTTCTTGAGATCAAGTTTCAGTCACACTTCAGGACTTTTTTGGATGGAGGAGTCATTTGGGACACTAAAAATGGTTGAAATTACCTCATTCTTGACCCATGTGATGTATATGACCCTTAGGAACATTTTTCCACACCAAAACATCTCCTGAAAATGAGCAGAAAAGCCTGTTTTTGGACTTTTTTAACATGAGCGCTGGTACACAGGCATAATAGTAGCGTGTATACCCTACTGACCGCGACGCCACTGTTGAAATAGTAGCGTGTGTACGCGACTTTGTCTACTGTAGAGTAGCGTACACCCCTGTTTTGGTCAAAATCTCGAAATTCGAGTAAGTTAAGTTGGTTGGGAAACCTCTTGAGTGGTTATAAGTTCTTTTCCTATCCTTCACTGATTATATAAGGAGGGTAGAAGGGCCATGTGAGGGGACCAAGAAAAATTACAAATTTATGCTGGAGGAATGGAGACCTTCATCCCCTTCTCTTGTGCTTTTGTTTTGGTAAACCCTAGCACAGTTTATTAGAGGTTGGAATCCTTGGAGAACGGAAGCAAGAGATCTTGAATCTAGGTTTCGTGAAGTGCCAAGCTTGAAATAAGGTATAACTATATGTACTTGCTTTCATTCATTAATAAAGATCAGACGTTCATCTCTTTCCAAATATGACCTATTAATGTGTCTTAGATTTGATTACTGTTTGATTGTAGTTTGATGTCTTCTTCCATTATGGATATCAGTATTATATATGTAGTCAAATGTATTTGAGAAAGGTATCAAGTTGTTTTGCAGGTTTGGGCATTGCAACACTGGATAAGCATTGAAGAGTGAGGGAGGACAAGCTAGGATCAACCTTCTGAATAAGGTGCCTACATCTCTAAACCCTAATCTCTTCATTTACTTGTTGTACTTGTAGAATGCTTGTAAGTCTTTCTTTATCATCGTAAGTTGGTAGTTTCTCCACTGAACTATAGGTGCATTTTCCCCACAACAGAATGGCGACTCCGCTAGGGAAAGCCTAACTGCTTAGGGGTATCCAAGGTCATTTCTTTATTCTTGTTTGATGGTCTTTGTTCATTTTCTTGATTAGGATCAATTAATAGGCTCTGTTCGACCCTCCTTGGCTCTTACATACCCTTCGCAACCCTTGCAAACCCTTGTTGACCCAGGTGTGGTGGTTTTAACCCCATTTTTCCAACTTTTTCCACTTGTACGCTACTGTTTGTACCACACAGTAGCGCCCATACACTACTTTTCCTCTACAAAGTAGCGCCCATCCTGCTATGGGAGCTAGTTTCCTTCATACACAGTAGCGCTCAAAATATGGGTTTGATTTTTTTTGAGTTTTTGGGTTGTGGACCCAAATCTGGGGGTTCTGGCTGCATTTTTTGGGGTCCCTGATGACCCTAGGTTTAAGTTTCCCCACAACATCTTACTTTCACCACCTTTCAAGCAAACTTTTAATCCATGCGAGGGACCTTCTTCCCTTTTTTACCTTCTTTTAAGACTTTTTCTCGGGCTTCCACACGTCTGCTAGCTTCTCATTCATAAGCATCCAACACCTTTAGGGTGCCTATAACCTTCTGCAAAATCCCACCTCCATCTTAGTAAGGCTAAGATCAATGTCTTCTTCCCTTACCTATCTCAATATTTTCCCTTTATCCTAAAACTCGGCATGAATCCATTAGTATACGAGGAAGAGAATGCCGGTGAGAGGATACCTTTGGTCAGAAAGTCTCCCATGTTGGAGTTTGATTTCGGCCCACTTGTGCTTTTGGACAAACCAACCGCTACATTGAACCTTTGCCATGTCGTGGGAACTATTCTTATTTTCAAAATCGGGTCCGTGACATGGAGTTACAGAGGTCCGGTGACCTTCGGACGGACTTTGACGAAACAGGACAACCACAGATATTCCGAGAACAGTCAGGGTGTTCCGGATAAAGGCAGGGTTGATACTACAGACGATTTTAGACTTCTTGGAGTTCATTATTACTCGTTGGGACTCTGTGTAGTTTATTGAACACCACGACATGAACTCAGGGAATGGCTTAGTATTTTCTGGACAAAAGAAAATGAAAAAGGACTGATGGACACTATGGACATCTACCCTTTGCTCAAGAAGAGCTCTTAGCCTTCCTTTAATCTCTGGTATAGGGAGCCGAAGGCCTGGGTTGAAAACGTCACAATATTTGTCTTCTAGGGTTACTCGGACTTTACAACTAGCAGAAGCCTGTTATTCTATCATTTTATAGCTAGAAAACACACTGCACGTTGAAAACAGAGAAGTTTGGGACCCTACCTGTCACAGGAAAAGCTTGAGAGCGACCCTTTTCCATGTCGTCCCTTCGGCTTCTTCGCTTCCAAAAGCTTCCAAATCTGACAGGTCCAAGAATGAAATGTTTATTCTTCTCATGTCGTGCTATATATATAAAACCCTTTTTAGATAACTTCTACCTACTTCTACCAGCTGTCCCTTTCTCTTATCCGTCGATCTGCCGGGTGTTGTCTCTGATCCATTGATTCGATCCTTTATTTAACCTTTTTGATTTGACCTTTCTTCATCTCATCCATAGGATCTTTTATTTTCTTTAAATCCCAGCCGTCGATCCTATCCAATGATGGTATCGTGACCCGACCTTTGGTTTTGGATTACCACTTAGCCCTCCTAATGAGGTGTTCAGAAGGTGACACATGGAAGATGGTATACAATCTCGCAACCACCCTCCCTGCTTATATGGAGTGCTCTTTTACCTCGCGAGAACCGCTGGGGATCGTTGATCTTTCCTCTAACATATCTACTATGGGGAGTCACCCAAGTGTCTAATTTTCAGTACCTTCGTAGGTGGAGCCTACTAACATCCGCCAGTCGTAGATCTGACTTCTTTTGTTTTGAGTCATTGATCTACTTTGATCCTTGTGCTGATGTAACCATATGTCTTCTGCGCCATCAGATTCATGGCTATGTGATCCGCACCCTTGATCTTATTTCTTATTGCTCCACTGTGGTGGTATTGCAAGCCCTTTGGCGGTTTTTGTTTACTGCTGAAACACTCCTGCGAGAGTTCCTCTGACTGCCATCTGTCCAGGCTGTATGCCTCTCGCGGCCACTCTCTTGTCTTCCTTTCGCACAACTTCTCGATGCAAAGATGATCTATGGACCGTGGATCTCTTTCACACCTCAGATTAACAGTTGGAAAATGCCCGCTCTTTATCTTATACTTTATTTCTCATCGGACTATAGGTTATCATCATTTTCACCCATTTTCATTATTCGAGCTACCTCCTTAGACTCAAAGTGCTCAAACCCTTCATCTTTCTCATCATTTCCTTTCTTACTTAGATATTTTCTTGGCCTTAGTAACCTGGACCTGAATAGGGAAGGGGTTTTAACCATCGTTTCACAGAGCCTACCCGTGGGTATAGTCTTAGGATTAGGATTTTGGGAAAAAATTTATGGGTGCCAACATATCCTTCAGAATATCATCCCTCAAGCCAAAAATCCACCGGCACACATGGCTTCTAGATTTGCACCTTTAGTCCTACCAATTGTTCTGCATGACCTCCCTAAAAACTATTCCCAAAGGATTGTCTCTTATGATGGGGAAGGAGAATATTTCGCCAAACAGCATGTAGACAGATTTGAAGATTTTATTGATTTGGAGGAAGTTGATTTTGATGATGCTAAGATGAGGTTGTTTGCCTAGAGTTTGTTTGGAGAACCTAAGGAATGGCTCAGATAGTTTCCAAATGCTTCTATCCATGATTTTCCAGCCTTTAAGACATTGTTCTTAGAGAGATGGGAGACGATAAGAAGTCCTGCCATAGTCCTGTCTCAATATAATCATTTGAAGATAAGAGGTTTTGAAGCTTTTCATGAGTTTTCTGCTAGGTTTATGAAGGCATACAATTCCATTCTTGATGATCTAAGGCCTTCAGAAGGCACAACGAAGCTTCATTATGCAAATGCCTTTGATGGAGATTTTTCATGTACATTGAGAGAAAGAAAATTGGCCTCCCTGCCTGCTATGCTGAAAGATGACATGGAAGTGGAGGCAAACATGATGGCTTCGAAAAATATAAAGGGTAAAACTTAAGAAGAAAAAAAGAAACAAGAGACCCAAGCCTCTATCTCCCCCTCTTCTAGTGATGCAATGTTCGATACAATAATGAAGGCTATGGAAAAACTGATGGATAGATTAGCCTTAGACAACAAGCCTCTGGTTAGAGAGCAGGCTCAAAACCAAATAAGAAATCATAATTTTAGAAGGCCATTCCCTCAAAGAAATCAGAAAAACCTTGATGACCAACAAATAAGGCCTCCTTTCCCTAAAAATTTAGTTGATTAAGAGGGACCTGAAGACCCCATGGGCGACCATATTTAGCTCTTTGACACTCTAGACCATGAGTTACTTTTGACCGAAAGAGAGCATGATTTTTTCACAAAGGAGAACACCAACCAAAACCCTGAGTCCGACTCTGAGCAGTACCAGATGGTTTATCAAAATGTTGTAGATGACATTCAAAGAAAGATGAAGCTAAGGAATCAGGAGGTGACAATGAACAAAGGAAATCCCGGCCAAACCAAGCCTTCAAATATTCGACAAGAGGCAGAAAAGCCAAAGGAGAAGTAGCCGGAAGTTGCTGCATAGAAGCAGCCGGGAGTTGCTGCACAGTAAGCATTGGAAGATAAAGGGAAACCTTCCAAGGAATTCAGACATCCATAGGTCACCGAAGTGGTGAAACCAGTTTCAACCTTCAGTCTAAAGGAGGAATTGTCCAAGGTGAAGATCTCTATCCCTATTAATGAGCTATTAAGGAACAATGAATATAGGGAGGAGATAGCTAGCATGGTAAAGGGTCAAGGTGATTGTCCGCATGACATACTGGAGGTGATGGAAGATGCTCCCACAATAATTTTTGGGTCCAAGCTTGAAGAACCAGATAACGAGGAAGTTCCCTCATTTTATTTGAGTCTGAATAACCATGGCAAGATCTTACACAATGCATTAATAGACTCTGGGGCATCACACAATCTGATACCAAAATCTGTGATGGATCAATTAGGGATAGAATTTACCAGACCCTACAAAGACCTCTACTCTTTCGATTCCAGAAAGGTGCAATGCCCGGGGCTAATAAAGAATCTGGTGGTGACCCTCGCCCAAATCCCAGCTAAAAATATTATGATGGATGTGGTAGTTGTTGATGTGCCTGCTAAATTCAGGATGTTATTTTCAAGGTCCAGGATTTCAAAATTGAAAGGGACTATGCAGATGGATTTGTCTTATGCCACTATGCCTCTTTTTGGGAGTAATAGAAGACTATATAGAGAGAAGAGGATGGCTTATGCTATCAGCAGCACATATAAGCCTGAAAATCACCCTGTATACACTGTCGACACATATATAGGATCCTCTATCTTCTTCAATGATGGCCCCCATATTGATCCTAAGCCTCCCACATACATTGAAGTTAATGAAGATAAAGAGTTCGCAGTAAGGTATGAAGCTTCAGAGAGGCAAACAAATGAAGAAGTCCTATGGTCTATGTACTTTGATGGATCCTTGATTAAAAATGGTGTTGGATCAGGGGTCTGGATCATACCTCCTGACAAGGAGTCTAGAGCTTTGTCGTACAAGTTAACTTTTGAGTGCACCAAAAATTTGGCTGAATATGAATCTCTACTCCTGGGATTACGAGCCCAGAAAGATTTGGGATCCAAAAGGATAGAAGTGTTTGGGGATTCAGAGTTGATGGTCAATCAAGTGGATGACAAATATCAAACCAAACACCCCAGGATGAGGGCCTACAGGAATGAATTCTGGGATATGTTTGGAAATTTCTTCATAGAACACAAGATCAAGGTGTTTCCCAAGTGCGAGAATCAGGTGGCAAATTCCCTAGCCACTACTGTTGGTGGTTTTAAAAATCCTATATTTTCTCAAGAGAAATATGAAGTGGAAGTGGTGAATAGGTCATCCATTCTAGATAATTCTAAATACTGGCAGGTATTTGATGATGATTTACAAATTAAGAGGTTCTTAGAGTTGTTTGATGAGTTTGCAAATGCTCGTATTGACACCGAAAATGAAAACTTGGATGGTCTTGTAGACCAAGAGCAGTCAGAAGATGAAGAGAATAAAAGAAAAGGGTGGAAAAACATGTTGGGTCCAAAGGATATCATTCAATTAAAGAGCAATTATATCCCTAAAGGTTTGATACCCCTAGAAAAGTTGTTTGACGAGAATGATGTTGCCAAAAACCCAAAGTTTGAACCTACTAGTGATGCTGTAGAAGAACAAAACTTGGGTACTAAAGAAGAGCCTCAAAATGTGAACCTATCCAAGAAGCTACATGCTAAGAAGAAAGAGCGATATGTATAATTAATGAAGAAATATGTTGGGGTTTCGCTTGGAGCTATGAAGATCTGAAGGAATATGATACTTCCATAATACAACACTCTATTCCTATCAAACCAGGAGAGAAGCCTTTCAAACAAAATCTAAGAAGAATAAATCCAAAGTTGCTGCATATAATAGAGAAAGAAATCAGAAGACTTTTCAATGTGAAGATCATTGTCACTCTGAGATTTTCTCAATGGATAACTAATATGGTTTCTGTGAGGAAGAAGAGTGGTAAGATCAGGATCTGCATAGATTTTAGGAACCTAAATAGGGCTTCGCTGAAAGACAATTATCCTCTCCCAAAAATGGAACATATTTTACAAAAGGTGGTGGGGGCAGAGAGGATCTATACCATGGATGGGTTTTCAGGATATAATCAGATTAATGTAAGCCCAGAGGGCCAAGAAAAAATGGCTTTCACCACTCCTTGGAGCACCTTCATGTATGCAAAGATTCCTTTTGGGATAATGAATGTAGGAGCCACCTTCCAGCATGCAATGGACATAGCATTCGCTGAGCAGAAAGACAAGTATGTGGTAGTTTACATGGATGATATAATAGTGTTCTCTAGATCTGATGAAGAACACCTGAAGCATTTGGAGTGGATTTTTATTAAATGCATGAAATATGGTATCTCTCTCAACCCTAAATAGTCACATTTTGCATTGGAAGAAGCTAGGCTCCTCGGGCACATTATTTCTAAAGAAGGTATTAGGATTGATATCGAAAGGGTTAGTACTATCCAGAAAGTTGGGGAGCCAAGAAGTAAGAAGGAAGTGCAGACCTTCATAGGGCAAGTGGGTTTTTTGAGAAGGCTTAACCCAAGTTTTGCAGAAATAATGAGAAACATCACTAATATGTTGAAAAAGGAGAGTTATATAAAATGGACTGAGGAAGCCAAATATTCATTCAAAGGCATAAAGAGAGCCATTACTGAAGCCCCAGTATTAGCCAGTCCATATTTTTCAAAAGAGTTCCTGATATTTTCCTATGCATCTGAGCATATGGTGGCAGGGGTGCTGTTATAGAAAAATGCCCAGAATGTTGAGCAACCAATTGTGTTTTTCAGCAGGGTGCTGAGGGATGGAGAGCTAAAATATGACATCATGGAGAAACAAACCTATGCTCTAATTAAGTCATTGAAAGATTTTAGGGTTTACATCCTCCACACACACATCATTGCTCATGTTCCAAATAATGATGTGAAAAGTATCCTCACCCAGGAAGACCCAGAAGGAAGGAGAGCCAATTGGATTGTTGTATTGATGGAGTATGACCTGGAAATAAAACCTACCAAGTTGGTAAGGGGACAAGGATTGGAAAAATTGATGACTAAGGCCAACTGTGATTCTTTACAGCTGAATTTTTTGGAAGACTATGCAGAGCAAGCAGACATAGGACCTCAGGTTAGACCACAATTTTATGCATCCCCTTGGTATGCTGACATTATTTATACATTGCAAAATTTATAGGTTCCTGCAGGGCTGAGCAAAACCAAGGCTCGGTTCACGAAGCTGAAAGCTACCAAGTTTTGTACAATGAATCAATTTTTATACTGGAAAGACCCAGGAGGCATGTTGCTGAACTTTTCACTAGAGGATGAAGCTTAACACACCAACAAGGAGTTCCACAAAGGAGATTGTGGTGGACACCATTCTTGGAAAGTAACAGTCAACAAAATTTTGAAGGCCGGTTTTTACTGGCCTACCATGTTTGCTGATGTGTATGAGACTGTTACTTGTCATCAATGCCAAATTTTTGAAGGAAAAAGGAAAGTGGTCTCACTTCCCCTCCACCCAATCATAGTAGAATCTCCTTTCCAGTAGTGGGGGTTGGATTTCATCAGAGAAATACACCCTAACTCCTCTGGCGCTCCTGCAGGGCTGAGCAAAACCAAGGCTTGGTTCGTGAAGTTGAAAGCTACCAAGTTTTGTATCATGAATCAGTTTTTATACTGGAAAGACCCAGGAGGCGTGTTGCTGAACTGTTTACTAGAGGATGAAGCTCAACACACCAAGGAGTTCCACAAAGGAGATTGTGGTGGACACCATTCTTGGAAAGCAACAGTCAACAAAATTTTGATGGACGGGTTCTACTAGCCTACCATGTTTGTTGATGTGTATAAGGAGACTGTTACTTCTCATCAGTGCCAAATTTTTGAAGGAAAAAGGAAAGTGGTCTCACTTCCCCTCCACCCAATCATAGTAGAATTTCCTTTCCAGCAGTGGGGGTTGGATTTCATCAGAGAAATACACCCTAACTCCTCTGGCCAGCACATATGGACGTTAACAAGTACGGATTATTTTACCAAGTGGATTGAAGCCATCCCCACCAAGAATGCAACTGAGATAGTAATCATTAATTTCTTAGAGAACAACATCTTGTCTAGCTTCGGATGTCCCAAGAGGATTGTGACTGATAATGCACCAGCATTTAAGTCTAAGAAGATGATAAAATTTTGTCATAAGTACCATATCAATCTGAACCATTCCACAACATACTACCCTTAGGGAAATGGATTGGCAGAGTCTTCAAACAAAAGCCAGGTAAGGATCATAAAAAAGTTTTTGGAGGAGAACAAGAGGGCTTGGCACACAAAGTTAAAACATTGTCTTTGGGCCAATAGAATTAGTACCAAGAGGGCCATCGAGATGTAGCATTTTCAACTGGTATATGGAGCTGAGGTCGTTTTTCCTACATCCTTAGGGTTACTGGTGATGAGGTTGCTACAGGGGTTAGAGGAAGAGCCGAATCACATGCAGAGAAGGGTGAACCAAATAGTGGAGCGAAACGACCTGAGAAACAGGGCGTACGATAAAGTACAGATGCACCAGGAGAAAATGAAAGACACTTTGACAAGAAGGTAAAGGAAGACCAGTTCCAAGTGAATGATTTGGTTCTGAAGTGGGATGCTCCTCATGAAAAGAAGCATGGGAAATTTGACCATTTGTGGGTAGGACCTTATGTTATTGCAGCTAGACAAGGGGTAAATTCTTTCATCTTGGAAAATCAATATGGGTCCCCTTGGTCCGGCGGCCCGGTCAACAGGAGATTTCTGAAGCACTACCTGTCCTGGAGAAGAAAAGTAAATTTTGTACCATAGCCTATATATATTTTTGTTTTAAAATGGTTTGATGTGTTAATGGCAAGCCTAAAGATTTGGAGCCCAAAGTCAAGGCCCTAAAATATGAAGGATTATCCAAGGTTTTTGTTTTATCTATGTATTCGACCCAGATTTGCAGTATGTACAGTTTTGAATTTCCAACCTAGGGTTTGTAGTTCAGAGGTTGAAGTTTTTTCCAATGGACCAGGCACCGGTCTACTAGGTTTTCTTCGCTACATTGCAAGGAGGATAGCATCCCCAAGCTGGAGCCAATTGTTAGCACCTCATTTTTCTGCAGCATAAATATCGAAAATGAAAGGTGTAGGATTAGAAATCCTACCTAGTAAAGGCCCAATGTCCCTTTCTTTCTCCATGGTTAGAAGCTAAAGTATGAAAAATTGGTGTAGAAAGGGAAAATATGGTGCACCATAGGGAAATTTGTGAAGAAATGTGTTAAAGGGCCTTTTGAACAATCAAATAACCCTAAGTCCTAAGTCCGACAGCCAAATATTACATAGATTAACCACGGATGGGCAGGAAACCATTGATCGAGCACATTCATAAGATCGACAGCCCACATTAATGGTCACGTGGCCAAAAGGCGCAAAGGTTAGTCACATTAGTGGTCGCGATGGGTTATGTCTCCAAATAGATGTTCGCCAGGGAGCACGTCGCGAGGGAGTAAAAGTGGTAAGAAAAACCACTGCAGAGGCACACGATACCACAATGGTAAGGTTGTGGATTATGTGTGGTGCAAAATGTAGAGATAACCAAATCAATGGTAATGCAATGAAGAAGATGCACAGATGATAGAAAAGGTGGACCCCGTTGGCGGAAAAGTTCAAAGAGTTAAATGGGTCATCTGTTCCTGCCATGGATGCAAAGAAAACATAGATCAATAGCTCCCGATGATGGTCTCATCGGGAAATAGCACGATGGATATAGGAAAGGGTGGTTGCGACAGACGAAGCCATTCAATAGGTGTGGACACAAGGGATGGTCGCGAGGAAGCAAAGCAATTTTTAAAACCACATTGGGATGTTCGCGATACCGTTTAGCAGACACGTAGTATTAGGGGAACAGTGCAAATTGGGACCTATGGAGTGATCCAACAGTGGGCAGATGAAGGTTGTCAAATCAAATAATTAAATGAAAGCCAGATCCGAGGGCAAGGAGTGGCACATGAGAGACCAATGGCTGAGATCATTGGACAACTGGCAAATAAGACTAATGGTTAAGTGAACAAAGTTTATATATATGATCACCAGCATGTGTGGTTGACATTGGCTTGTTGGAACTGTTGAATTCAGAAGCTTCTTGGCGTGTGGGAGACGACGAGGATGATAGGGATTTCGATAAAATAGTTCTAGAAGATTGCTAGCGAGATTTAAAAAAGGAGGTTGTCGTTGGGGACTGGTTTTTATCGAAAGACTCTACTGTCGTCAAGTTGTATGGGTTAGTGCACGAGCCCTACATACTGCCCACCTTCTTAACATTGAGGATTTTTTCTTTAGAATTTATCAGGCAGAAGCTAACCCTAGAAGATGAAAATCTTTCAAAGTTCAGAAAGGGAGTCGATTTAAAGTATCCTTGGGCCATCAATCCATTTATTGTAAAGAGTAAGGAAGCTGTTTTGGAGGTACGGAGTTTGTTAAAAGATTTGGAATTCAAAAAGGATATTGCCATGGACTACGACGCTTGTAACATTATTTCTGAAAGAAGAAAATTGAGTAACCTTAGTGGGTTTGAGCACAAGGAGGTGGAGGGGTCGTTAGGAGAAAAGAACCTGTTGCAATACGAGCCTGAGACAGAAGCAACACCTACTTTACAGGTAGAAGAGCTCACGTTGCTGGAAGCGGCAATAAAGGTGAAGACTATACCTAAGGTCACAGAAGTGGGGGAGAAAAGATGTCTGTAGGAAATCCTGGATGAATATGATGAAGAGGGAGGAAAGAGACTCATAACCGAGGATCAGGGATTAGCTGGAACACAGCCAAACTTTGTTGTTTTGACAGGGATTCCTATGTCATTGGTCTTGCATTCTGTTCCTTCTCTTTTCCCATGTGAATTGTGTTTCTTTATTTGTTAATCCATTTTGTAATTGCTTATTCATGTTTGGTTCAGTGTATTATTTGAATGGAATTCATAGAGATTATGCTCTGTTCAAATCATACCAAGCATTTCACAACCATTTTCTGCTAAAGTTGATAGAGATATCATGTTTACCATGCTTTATATTGATGGACTGTTCATTTCTCTTGTCAATCACCAACTAAAATATTTTTTACTTTTAGATGGTGGCTACCTTGTCCCTGTATGAATGTATTTGTAAAGTTTTCCAATGATGTTCATGTTTTGTTTAAATTGACTCCATTGGCCCAATATAGATCCATTCTATCCAACAATCTATAAAAATCTATTCTAACAGAAGTCTGACCTTCTATGTATGTTATTGATTAAATATCTTGATGTGATGAATGCTGGTGTACATTTTCATTGTTGACGCCTTTGATTATTTCCAGTATTTAATATGTTTGTAGAGAGAGCCCTCTCTGACTTGGGTCAGTAGCATTAGTCTAAAGTTGGTTAGTGGTTACCCTGACTTGCCCTCTCCCGCAACCTAGAGGGTACGATTTGGGTGATAACAATGTGTTTAATATTCTATTTCATCTTGGTGGTGTACCATTGTGATTTTGAAGTACCAGCCTTACTGTAAGTGTCAAAACTTCTACTTTATCTTGGTGTGTGTAATGTCCCGAAACGGCAACATTTTTTAAATTTTTCGTGTCTACAACATTTGCTATTTAATTGAGAAATAATTCATATGTTAATTCATTTCCAATTAGTTCATACATATTTGCACAATATAAATTATATAAGTCCTAGATCTTTTCAAAACATAGTCTTCTTAAAGTTTGAGTTCCAAATTCTGCGGAAGCGGTGTGAAACAATATCATATCTGGTTTGAAATGCAATCATAACACTAATACAAGGTAGAACAGATATCTTTACAGATTTATAAATCATGTGATTGAAGTTGTGAATGTTTAAATGGTACTTCCAGGTGATATGCTCTTTTCTTGCTGTTTGTTCTTAAGGTGGGTGCCATAACAATCCGAATGAGGTAATTACATACCCCGACAGTGTTGTCGTGGGGTATGGGTAAGCTTTGGCGGTTTGTTGAACTTACTGAGAAATTTGCTAATGCCATCCATTGAATTTGTCTTTCTGCAGGTACAAACCCCATAATTATTCTATCCTAAGGGAATGGCCCAAATATCCATGGAAAGGGTTATGAACTATTCTATGTAATTTGAATGAAGTCAAATGTGGCTTAAAGGGCTACGACTAAACTATAGTCTCTTTACAACAAATCGAGCCTCCACTAAAACATGGTTAGTGAGGCAATAACTACGCTTTTAATGTATGTTGGAAGATAGCCTATCATCGAGGGTTTGGTATTAGCTAGTGTTTTCGTTGGCTTTATCCTCTATTTGAAATTTTTTATTTACTTCCCTGGTTCTGCACTTTTCCTGACTGTGGGACTATGGGGGTACCCTAACAAGAGCAATGCTCGTGGTTAGTACCCATGGTGGCTATGGCACTCGTCGGAGCGTGGGAACCATAATCTTAACCGGTGAGTTATATTACTTATCTCGTGTTTTCTTGCTTATTCGTTTCAAATTCACAGAGTTGCTAACTGGTGGCTTTCTGTGTGGCGATAGGTGACAAGGAACCCTGGATGTAGACATTGTTGATGAGTCGAAGCTTTGCCAACATGACTAGGGTAATGGTAAGTTCAACATACACCCATTATCCTACCTTTGGTGACTTTGCTGGGATGTGTATGCGTCTTGTCCTGGTTTCGAAGGAAACTCTCGTAAGCATTTGGCTTACCGATCCACTTTGGGAGGATAATGGTCGCTTAAGGTTTGGCCAGGTGCTTGACATGGTGTCTCAGGATATTTGAATATAGCAGAGAAATTTATAATGTAACTAAACGTATTTTAGGATTTGGGTCCTTTCCTATTAGTCGGGTTCTAGTCCTGTACAATGCACTTTTTCATTTGAAAGAAAAGATATAAAAGACCCAAGTGATTTGTAACGATACCATGGTTGGATTTATTCGTACTCTGTAGTTTTGGCACAATGTGTGGAATTGGGGTTTTATCCCTTCATTGTGGCTATCACCTATATATGATATTTTCTTTTCCCTTTTTTTTGAGAATTATGCCCATACTCTGAATTGTATGATTTGCAAAGATATCAAATGGTACTGTTATTTTGTATTCCTGTTTGAGTCTAATGTTAAAGATTGAAATGGTTTGATACTAAATGCTAAGGGAAAAACTTTGTGGGTTTCTATTTTGTAGAATATTGTACAAACATTCTAAATGGGTACAGGCTTAAACGCCTTTGGCTTGGAGAACGTAGTTGGGTATAAATATATTTGTTTGATGAAAACTCAGGTTATATACAGCGTGTTGTCATTTGTAGGCGTGCCTCCTGTAGGGAGCATTCACCGATTTAAGGTTTGAAGATGTCAGGGGGTTCGACCCTTGACCTATGTCTCGAATAAATGCCTGTGTATAAATCCTGCTACATTTGTATTCTTTGTTGAAAGTATTGGACGGTTGTTGGTATGGAATCTTGACTGGATATAATACTAAATCTGTGTGTTGGTAATTCTATCCCAGTTAATGACTTGTTTATTTTTTTGTAATAGAATAACTGTATGTAATAGGGATTCTATTTTAATTCATTGAATCAGGAACAAAAATATCAATCCTTGATTTGTGTTTGGATGTAAACCCTTGACTGTAATAGACAATGGCTGAAATTGATGTAAACTCGAATAACTGGTTTTGTACTAGCTTAATCTATCAATCAATAAATTCTGCTAAAACGATCCCAGTAGTTAAATACCTATGTGGAACTTTAAACAAGACAACATAGGCAAATAAGAGATATAATAAAGATTTGATTTCAATGTAGTAAAAACTATAATATGATTGGCTATCAAAGGCTAGCTACTAGACCTACTAGATAAGCCATTAGATCTTGGTATTTCTCGAATTTAAGTTGGTATAGAGATACCATACTAATTTAGCATTTTATTTATACAAGAATTATTTACATGTGAAAATCTCATAGAAATTGGGTACCTACTGGGTTCTGCAGCTTGCTCCTGCTTATAATGCCCTGTTGATCCCTATAGCCTGCTCCTGTCGATAATGACCTGCACACTCAACCAACTAGTGAATGCAAAACTACTGTACTCTTGGATAACCTATTCACTGATCTTGGATGGATGACTTTGGGACTACCACGTTCCTCCCAACCATGATTCTACAACCATTCTTGGTTCAGTAAGAATCCCCCCGAGCTGGTTCTAACATGCAACTGAGATATAGAGGCCCTAGATGGTAACTGGTTCAGATCTGGAAAAATTAGGAGCAGAGTTCACTTATGGAACAGAGAGTTCTTCTTGGTACAATAATACCCAAAAGAAAAATAAGATCCCCCAAACTTTGGGGTCTGTCCTCCTTAAGTAGCAAAATCTTGAAATTAGGACTGTTGGAATTTTACTAGTTTCTTTAAAACAATTAATTTATAAAATAATACTTGTTTTACTTTAACTCCCAATTTATTAGAAACTAGGACTTCTCAACCTATTTGATTAAAGTGTTTATTTAATCTTTTAGATATTTTCATAATAATAATAGTATACAATTTATAATACCATCTAAATATTACTAATTAATATTTATTTAGTGGCAGCCCACTTTTGCATAACTATATATATATCTATAAAGTGTAAATATTTATAACAGAATATATATATATAATATTTAACCAATATATATATATTTGAAGCTCCTAAATAATAATACTACTGGTAGTCTTAAGAATTTGTTTCACAAGATGCTTCTTTTAGTTCTTTTTAAGGAAAGGGTCCACTTCTTTGGACAGTTTCGGTACGTTGGTAAAGGAACCTCTAGTCTCTCCCTTTGCATGTCAGATTCCCTCGTTTTAACATGGTAGTTCCCGCAGTAGATTATGATAATAAGATTTATTTAATCAAGTAGAAATAGTTGCGATAAGACATGCAAGTGCTATTCAGAGTCCTCTTTGACTCAACACTTGAGAAGTAGTAACCCCGAGTGCTCTTCAGAGCCTTTCAATTCAACACTCTCACATGGGCATTACGCTAGCGCAATTCCAAAGCCTCTACTGAACACTAGGGATAGAATGTGGTTGTGAGGCACATCTAGGATAATTAAATGTCCTTGGATCTGGTAATCATTTCTTTCAAGCTTGGACTGCTCTAGGGATCCTGCCCAACACTCAACGTACATCGGAGCTTAGGCCCAGTATGAAATCAAATTCTCTAAATAAATCGGGGATTAGGCCCAATATATAGGTCTTTTGTGTGTTCCTGAGTCCATGCTCAACACACTAACTAATCAACCATGTAAATCATTCTCTACACAGTATAATGTAACAAAGGAGGTAATCTCATTATATCATAATTTTGTAATCATTTCTCAAAATACAACATAGTTTATTCATTTGGCTTTCCTGCCCCGCATATATTCAACAAGGAAACAAATCAGGGTCCATGCCCAATACATCAACTCATAAGGGAAATAAATCAAACATACTAATGCTATGTCAAACATAATACATCACATATACTGGGGTCGTAAATTGACATGACATCATAACATAGTTAGTCAAAAAGTTGGGATATTACATCCTTCCCTGCTTAGAACAACACTGTCCCAGTGTTTCCTAGGGACTAGAAATGAGATCATGAAATAAGGCGGGGTATGTCTCTCTCATGGTAGCTTCATTCTCCCAAGTGGCCTCATCTGGTCCAAAGTGCCTCCATTGCACTTTCAGCTGAGTAATGGTCCTCCTCCTAAGTTGGACCTCTCTCTTCTCCAGAATCTGGAGTGGTTCTTGAGTGAACTCCCCTTTGGGATCCACCTGTAATAAGGACCAATCAATGACATGTTTAGTATCATATACATATTTCTTTAATAAAGAAGCATGAAAGACATTATGAACCTTTATATGTGATGGTAGGGCTAACTCATATGCTACTGGACCCTTCTTGCCCAGTATTTCAAAAGGTCCACAAAACCTTGGGGCTAGTTTACAACAACGTCCCAAACTTAACGAGCTTTGTTTCGCTTTTATTCTTAGGTAGTTTACCGCAACGTCCCAAACTTAACAAGCTTCGTTTCACTTTCGTAGTCCTTGTCCTTTCTTTTCTTGTCTGAATAACGCTTTTGGCGGTCTTGTGCTTCTTTTAAATTCAGTTGCACTTTGGAGAATAGTTGTTCCAAGTCTTTTAGTAAGTCTGGCTCTAGCATAAGCCTGTCCACTGGGCTATCCCAGGCGATGGGGGTTCGACACTTTCGACCATAGAGTACCTTGAAGGGACTCATTTTTGCCGAGGTTTGATACCCATTGTTGTATGCAAACTCTGGAAGGTGTAAGTAGTCTTCCCACTTAGTGGTGTTGTTCATGACATACATTCTCAGCATGTCTTCTAAGATTTGGTTTACTCGTTCTGTCTATCCGTCGGTTTGGGGGTGGTATGCGGTACTAAAATATAGTTGCGTTTCTAATCCAGAGAACAATGCTCTCCAAAAGTTGCTAGTGAAGTTTGTGTCTCGATCCGAGATAATTGCTTTGGGTATCCCATGTAACCGAAAAATCTCCTTTAAGAAGATTTCTGCAATGTGAACTTCCTTGTTAGTAGATTTCACTGGTATAAAATGTGTGGATTTCGATAAATTGTCTACTACTACGAAGATGGAGTCATTTTGTTTCTTACTCTTGGGTAGACCCATAATGAAATACATACTTATTACCTCCCACTTCCATTTCGGAAAGGGTAACGGTTGAAGTAGACCAGAGGGATGTTGGTGTTCTGCTTTGACCAACTGGCATTCTTGACATTTTACGATGAACAATGCTATGTCAACTTTCATTTTAGTACAAAATTAGTGTTTCTTTACAGCTGAAACCATCTTTTGATATCCGGGGTGTCCCGAATCGGGACTCTAATAGAATTCGGTGAGTATGTTGGGTCTAATGTCCCCTCCCTCGAGGACGTAAAGTCTCTCTTTTTACCATAACAATCCTGATTCATCTATCTTGTATTCTTTTTGTTGTTGAAAAAGCATATCTTCCTGAATCTTTTTAAGGATCTCGACATAGAACCTATCATTTTGGCATGCCGTTCTAATACTGTCGTGTAATTCGGAGTCCGTCCGACTTTCGGTTACCTCATATAACATATGAGCTCATCGACTTAAGGCGTCGACGATCTTGTTTTCTTTCCCCTTGATGTGTTTTAGTTCAAAGTGATACTCACTAAGAAAGGGTAACCACCTAGCCTATCTAGCGTTCAGGTCTGGTTGGTCGAATAAATACTTTACACTCATGTTGTCCGTCTTTAGTAGGAATTTCTTACCCATGAGGTAATGTCTCCACATCTTTAGAGCGTGGATAATGGCAGCCAATTCGAGGTCATGAGTAGGATAGTTTTTCTCATGTTCCTTTAGCTTTCTTGACTTGTAGCAGATGGAAAATTAATCTTGCATAAGGACTCCACCGAGTCCTTCTTTGCTTGCATCGGTGCAAACTATGAAGTCCCCATTGGGTTCGGCAATTCATAGTATTGGTGCACTAATCAAAAGTTGTTTTAACTTTTGAAAACTTTCTTCGCACTTGTCTATCCAAATGAACTTACTGGTTTTCTTCTATAATGCGGTCATGGGGCAAGCGATCCAAGAAGAATTTCTCAATGAACTTTCGATAATAACCGGGTAAACCTAGGAATGATCGTATGTCGAAAACACACGTAGGTGTGGGCCATTCTTCGATAGCCTTGATCTTTTTGGGGTCAACTGCTATTCCCTTATCAGAAATGATATGCCCTAAGTACTGTCTTTGAGGTCTATAGAAATCACACTTGCTGAATTTTACGTATAGTTGATGTTCTCTCAATATCTGTAGGACTATTCGGAGGTGTTCTTCATGTTCTTCTTCATTCTTGGAATAGATCAGGATATCATCTATGAAGACTAGAACAAATTTGTCAAGGTACTTATTGAAAACGTTGTTCATCATGCACATGAAGTTGGCGAGTGCATTCGTTAGACCAAACGGCATTACTACAAACTCGTAGTGGCCATATCGGGTGTGAAATGCGGTCTTACTGATGTCCACATCACGGATTCTCACCTGGTGATATCCGGATTGCAGGTCGATCTTCGAGAAGATCTTTTCTCCTCTGACTTGGTCAAACAAGTCATCGATCCTAGGGAGTGGATAACAGTTGTTGATGGTTAACTTGTTGAGTTGGTGGTAATCGACGCACATACGCATCGTGCAGTCCTTCTTTTTAACAAAGAGGATTGGGGCTCCCCAGGGAGACACACTTGGTCGAATGTAACCCTTATCTATCAGTTCTTGTAACTGTATCTTGAGTTCTACTAATTCAGGTGTACTCATACGGTATGGATTTCTAGAGACAGATATGGATCCGGGGGTTAGTTCTATGGAAAAGTCTAAGTCCCACTTGGGTGGTAACCCAGGTATCTCCTTGGGAAACACATCTCTAAATTCTACTAGTATTGGGAAATCCTTGATCTTTTGTTCCCTATCGGCTTCTACTGATTGAAGGTGGATTGCAAATAGTTTACAACCCTTTCTTAAGCATTTCTTTGCTTGTAATGTCGATGGCTACCATACTGATACTTCCTTAGGTATACCATGGATGGTTCTTGGTTTCCTTGGCTATCTGTGCATAGGATCGACTTATTTAAGCAATCCAGCAAGGCATGATGTCCTTCCAACCAATCCATGCCTATTATTACGTCATAAGATCCTAGCGGTAAGATGTTCAAATCTATCTTAGTTAAAAAGCCATTCAAATCTATCTAACAACTCTTAACTAGTTCGAAGACCTTCCATTTGGTACCGGTGGCTAATTGTACCAGCCATGGTGCTTTGTGACTCTCTTAGTTTAATTTGCAAGACTCTACTATTTTAGGAGAGATGTAGCTCCGGCAAGCACCAGGGTCTATTAAAACTGAAATGATATTGTTAGATATCTTACCCTCAATTTCTACAATGGTGGCTTGATGATCTTCCTACTGGCCATCAAGGGAGGCATAAATCCTAGGTGTTTTTGCCATGTCTCCCACTGTAGGCTCTACTTGGATGTTGTGTAAAGTCCCATCTGTTTTGTTGGGGTAGTCTCTATAGTAATGTGGTCCTTGGCAT
Organism: Larix kaempferi; assembly: GCA_027924585.1. Lineage (NCBI taxonomy): Eukaryota > Viridiplantae > Streptophyta > Pinopsida > Pinales > Pinaceae > Larix > Larix kaempferi. The sequence continues at coordinate 9,108,982 of BSBM01000229.1, forward strand.
TTCCAACAAGAAATAGTTGGTGGGACTGTCTTTGCCCCTTTGTTGAAGGCTAGCTTGTTGGTTGTTGGCGGGTGTGCATTAGGTCGAGCTTGGGGTTGGCTGAAACCTCTGTTGGGTGGAAAACTATTGTTATGTTTCTGAAAAGGTGGGGGTCTAAAACCCGGTCTATGGTTGTCTCAGAAAGTCCTAAATCTGTCTCTATTTTTGTTGATGTTGTCGTTCCTTGGCTGCCCGTGCTCATAGCACATCCTGGCCTTATGTAGGGTTATGTCAAGGGTTTTGGGCATGTCGAATTCTATCTTCTCTCTAAAGTTTGGTGGCAGCCCACCCAAGAACTGCTAGATTTTCACCTTCTCATCCTTAATATAAGGAACATAGTGCAGCAAGTCTAAGAACCGATTTATGAAAGCTTCCATAGTCAGGGAACCCATTTTCAACTCATGAAATTCTTTTATCTTCTTGTCGAAGAATCTTTCAGACATATATTTGTCCTAAAATATTCTGCTGAAAGTGTCCGAGCTTATGTCTTGCAACTCTTGTCCCTTAGTGTGTTTTAAGTCCCGCCACTAGCAGGCAAGTTTTCCATTTAAGTTGTATATGGCTAGTCCGACTTGCATCTCGCTGGAGTAATTATGAACCTTAAAGTATTTTTTTATCCCTAACAATCATTCTTCATCTTTTTCTCCTGAGTTTTCTTCCCCGTCATAAGTTGGGGCTCTTATCTTTCTGAACTTCCCTTGTAAGCTCTCATCGTTCTTCCTTGTTTTCTTGCAAGGAGGTGGAGAACCGTTGTCATTAGAAGCGCTCTTATAGTCCTATTCCAATGGTTCTGATTTATGTTCTGCTTGACCTTCTGTTTTGTCATTTGCTACTTTCTTCGTGTTAAGGGAGTTGATAGATAGAGTAGGATTTTCAGGGAGTTTTTCCCCTGTTAGGCTTTGGAGTGAGCCTTCATTTATAGCCCGTTGTTCCCTTCTTTCTTGAATAATCTCATCCCTGAAACTCTAGAATTCTGCCTATAGCTGCTGCATGGAATTTTCCAAATTTGACTTGAGCTCCACCATGATTTCTTGCTCTCATGGTGGGGAATCTAGATTGCCTCGTACACTACTACCTTGTTCTGCATTCATTTTCTTGCTGCTGCCAGTACCTAGAATTTATATAAGTATTTGCTGTTGCTGCTGCTACTGGGTTCCAAAAACAATCGGTTAGTCATATATTTTTGTAAAAACATAATACAACACTTTAAACACTTTCCTGTCTTTGCAGCTATGTTTGGTAGTGAGCCCAATAGGTCACTTAGTGTTTGTAGCTTGCTCTGATACCACTTGTAATGTCCCGAAATGGAAACATTTTTAAAATTTTTCCTGTGTGCAACATTTGCTATTTAATTGAGAAATAATTCATATGTTAATTCAATTCCAATTAAGTGCATCCATATTTGCACAATATAAACTATATAAGTCCTATATCTTTTCAAAACATAGTCTTCTTAAAGTTTGAGTTCCAAATTCTATGGAAGCAGTGTGAAACAATATCATATCTGGTTTGAAATGCAATCGTAACACTAATACAAGGGAGAACAGATATCTTTACGGATTTATAAATCATTTGATTGAAGTTGTGAATGTTTAAATGGTACTTCTAGGTGATATGCTCCTTTGTTGTTGTTTGTTCTTAAGGTGGGTGCCGTAACAATCCAGATGAGGTAATTACATACCCCGGTAGGGTTGCCGTGGGGTATGGGTAAGCTTTGGTGTTTTGTTGAACTTACTTAGCAATTTCCTAATGTCATCCATTGAATTTGTCTTTCTGCAGGTACAAACCCCATAATTATTCTATCCTAAGGGAATGGCCTAAATCTCCATGAAAAGGGTTATGAACTATTCTATGTAATTTGAATGAAGTGCAATGTGGGTTAAAGGGTTACGACTAAACTATAGTCTCTTTACAACAAATCGATCCTCCACTAAAACGTGGTTAGTGGGGAAATAATTGCACTTTTAATGTATGTTGGAAGACAACCTATCACCGAGGGTTTCGTATTAGCTGGGGTTTTTGTTGGCTTTAGCCTCTATTTGCGATTTTGTTTTACTTCCCTCGTTCTACACTTTTCTTCACTGTGAGACTATGGGGGTAGCCAGACCTAAGCAATGCTCATGATCAGTACCCTTGGTGGCTATGGCACTCGTCGGAGCATGGGAACCATAATCTTAACTGGTGAGTTATATTCCTTATCTCGTGGTTTCTTGCTTATTCATTGCAAATTCACAGAGTTTCTAACTAGTGGCTTTCAATATGGTGATAGGTGACAAGGAACCATGGATGTAGACATTGTTGATGAGTCGAAGCTCTGCCAACATGACTAGGGTAATGGTAAGTTCAACATATCCCCATTATCCTGCCTCTGGTAACTTTGTTGGGATGTGTCTATGTCTTGTCCCGGTTTCGAAGAAAACTCCCATAAGCATTTGGCTTACCGATCCACTTTGGGAGAATAATGGTCGCTTAAGGTTTGACCAGGGGCTTGACATGATGTCTCAGGATATTTGAATATGGAAGATAAATTTATAATGTAACTAAATGTATTTTAGGAGTTGAGTCATTTCCTATTAGTCGAGTTCCAGTCCTGTACAATGCACTTTTTCATTTGAAAGAAAAGATATAAAAGACCCAGGTGAATTGTAATGATACCATGGTTGGATTTATTCATACTTTGTACTTTCGACAGAATGTGTGGCGTTGGGGTTTTATCCCTTTGTTGTGGCTATCACCTATATATGATATTTTGTTTTCCCTTTTTTTTAAGATTTACGCCCATACTGTGAATTGTATGATTTGCAAAGATATCAAATGGTACTGCTATTTTGTATTCCTGTTTGAGTCTAACGTTAAAGCTTGAAATGGTTTGATACTAAATGGTAAGGGAAAAAATCTGTGGGTTTCTATTTTGTAGAATACTGTACAAACGTTCTAAATGGGTACAGGCTTAAATGCCTATGGCTTGGAGGACGTAGTTGGGTATAAATATATTTGTTTGAGGAAAACTCAGGGTTATATACAATGTTTTGTCATTTGTAGGCGTGCCTCCTGTAGAGAGCATTTGCCGATTTAAGGTTTGAAGATGTCAGGGGGTTCGACCCTTGACCTATGTCTCAAATAAATGCATGTGTATAAATCCTACTACATTTGTATTCTTTGTTGAAAGTATTGGATGGTCGTTGGTATGGAATCTTGACTGGATATAATACTAAATCTGTGTGTTGGTAATTTTGTCCCAGTTAATGACTTGCTTATTTTTTTGTAATAGAGTAACTGTATGTAATAGGGAGACTATTTTAACTCGTTGAAACGGGAACAAAAATATCAATCCTTGATTTGCGTTTGGGTGTAAACCATTGAATGTAATAGACAATGGCTGAAATTTATGTAAAATTGAATAACTGTTTTTGTACTGGTTTAATCTAGCAATCAATAAATTCTTCTAAAACGATCCCAGTAGTTAAATGTCTATGTGGAACTTTAAAAAAGAAAACATAGGAAAATAAGAGATACAATAAAGATTTGATTTCGATGCAGTAGAAACTATAATATGATTAGCTAGAAAAGGATAGATACTATACCTTCTAGACAAGCAATTAGATCCTTGGTATTTCTCGAATTTAGGTTGGTATAGAGACCCATACTAATTTAGCATTTTATTTATACAAGAATTATTTACATGGGAAAATCTCATAGAAATTGTGTACCTGCTGGGTTATGCAGCTTGCTCCTGCTTATAATGCCCTACTAATCCCTGTAGCCTGCTCCTAACGATAATGACCTACACACTCAGCCAACTAGTGAATGCAAAACTACTGTACTCTTAGCTGACCTGTTCACTGATCTTGGATGGATGACTTTGGGACTACCACGTTCCTCCAAACCATGATTCTACAACCGTTCCTGGTTTAGTAAGATTCCCCCCGAGCTGGTTTTGACATGAAACTTAGAAATAGAGGCCCTAGATGGTAATTGGTTCAGATCTGGAAAACTTAGGAGTAGAGTTCACTTATGGAACAGAGAGTTCTTCTTGGTACAATAATACCCAAAAGAAAAAGAAGATCCCCCAAACTTTTGGGTCTGTCCTCCTTAAGTAGGAAAATCTTGAAATTAGGACTGTTGGAATTTTACTAGTTTCTTTAAAACAATTAATTTATAAAATTATATTTGTTTTACTTTAACTGCTAGTTTATTAGGAACTAGGGCTTCTCAACCTGTTTGATTAAAGTGTTTATTTAATCTTTTAGATATTTTCATAATAATAATAGTAAACAATTTATAATACCATCTAAATATTACTAATTAATATTTATTAAGTGGCAGCCCACTTTTGCATAACTATATATATATATATATATATATATATATCTATCTATAAAGTGTAAATATTTATAACAGAATATACATATAATATTTAACCAATATATATATATTTGGAGCTCCTAAATAATAATACTACTAGTGGTCTCAAGCATTTGTTTCACAAGATACTTCTTTTAGTTTGTTTAAGGAAAGGGTCCACTTCTTTGGATGGTTTTGGTAAGTTGGTAAAGGCACCTCTAGTCTCTCCCTTTGCATGTCAGATTCCCTCGTTTTAACATGGTAGTTTCCACGGTAGATGATGATAATAATATTTATTTCATCAAGTTGAAATAGTTGCGATAAGACACGCAAATGCTATTCAGAGTCCTCTTTGACTCAACACTTGAGAAGTAGTAACCCCGAGTGCTCTTCAGAGCCTTTCAACTCAGCACTCTCACATGGGCGTTACGTTAGCGCAATTCCAGAGTCTCTGCTCAAAACTAGGGCTAGAATGTGGTTGTGAGGCACATCTAGGATAATTAAATGTCCTTGGATCTGGTAATCATTTCTTTCAAGCTTGGAGTGCTCCAGGTCTCATGCCCAACACTCAACGTACATCGGAGCTTAGGCCCAGTACGAAATCGAATTCTCTAAATACATCAGGGCTTACGCCCAGTATATAGGTCTTTTGTGTGTTCATGAGTCCATCCTCAACACACTAACTAATCAACCATGTAAATCATGCTCTACACAATATAATGTAACAAAAGAGGTAATCTCAGTATATCATAATTTTGTAATCATTTCTCGAAATACAACATATTTTATTCATTCAGCTTTCCTACCCTGCATATATTCAACAAGGAAACAAATCAGGGTCCATGCCCAATACATCAACTCATAAGGGAAATAAATCAAACATACTAATGCTATGCCAAACATAATACATCACATATACTGGGGCCGTAACCCGACATGACATCATAACATAGTTAGTCAAAAGGTTGGGATATTACAGTGTGTCCATGACTTGTGTTGTACCAAATATTGTGGGTAATCCACCCTTGATTTTAACACTTTGCGGGATCTGTGCATACTCCAACTTATTCTCAATGGGTCTTTGACCCCTTCCACTTCATCACTTGTGGGTAATGTGCACTTGGTATATTGATACTTAATGAATTCCGCACATACATCAACTTCTTCTAAGTAAGTCTTTGATTTCTTCCTTGTCACATCACTTGTGGGACTTGCACACGTATGGTACCTTTGGCTGTCGAATTTACTCATAGATGGTCTTCAACTACTGTACTATTTTAGGAACTTGTGTGCATTCCACTTACTAAAAGCATCTTCTAATTCTCTATGGCTGCACTCTTTTAACATTATCCAACCAATAATTGCTTGCGCACTTCCAACCATTTACCAAGCAGTGCTAAATCTTGCTTGCACACTTGTACCATTTGGTCAACCAACTCCTTGGATGTTTGAGCATATGTACCATTATCCAACCAGTTCATTCGATTAGCTAAACATGAGACAATATGACTTGGTGGACTTGATTTTTGTGCAAGGACCACATGATGTAGGGTAATTTACATGTGTTCCTTCTTGAACTATATCTTCATGATATATATTCTTATGTACTACCTCATACTGAATGCACTTTTAGATATAATTCAAAGTTGCATACATATATGTCACCTTCACCCTTCAAACTTGTCATACATGTTGTATCCTTGATACACATCTTCAAACTAATTGCACTTCTAAATATACTGCAAAGTTACATACATATCTATCACCTTCACGACTTGCACATATACTTCTGGTGTTCATGCTATTCGGCATATTGCACATATTATACTTTAAAGTGGCTTCCATATAATTCTTCATACTTCTATAGAAATGTTGTATCCACTTTGACTTCATCTGATATCAATGACTCATACTGAATTAAATGGCATCCTCTTTGACATTAGTTGATATTCCAACACTTGACATCATCTTAGTTGACATCAATGACAACCAATGCTCAACAATTTTTAAGGTGTAATCCTTTTAGTAAAAAATGTGTTCAAACCCATAGATAAGTTGAATATTTTTAATTGCATTTGTTAATTTTTTTATTTTTTACCAACATATTTGAATGAACAATCTTATATTGTATTCACATGAGGTAATCATTATTCATTGGAAATAAACATTTCAAGGATACATAAAACATATTAAGATTTTGGGTTCAAAGACTTAAGGGAGATTAAGAGGAAGCTATATAATTCTTTTTGGAGTTCTTCATGTTTAGAAAATAACATATGTGTATGTACACACACACATGCATATACATATACATATACATATATATAGACATACACACACGCACACATACAAATAAATAGATATTTACTAGAAAAGAAAAAATAAAGTAAAAATCATAATTTAATTTCATAAAAATCAAAATTATGTTATTTAGAATGCACAAAGAAATTTAGTCTTTAAATACCATGCAAAAAATAATTCCAAATATCTCAATTATATTAATAATAAACAAAAAAATCACAAAATGCATCTAGAAAACCAAGATACAATAATCCTCATGAAAAAAAAACTATAATAATCTTGTATAATAATAATACATAGAATAAGCAATGAACAATCTCTCTGTCTTCTTAAGGTTCTTAAGTTACCATACGTAACTTTGTCCAAATTTTAATATAGATCATGTGAGAAAGGATGTTGATTTTGAAGACCATTAAAACTTGTAAGTAGAGATATTGCAATTAATTTCATACATTGTCTTTCTTGCTTTTCATTATTACTAATTCCTTTGTGGATCCTCATATCTTACTCACAATTCTATTTACATTCTATTACATGGTTTTGGTTTTAATACCATGTATATATTAATGCATTTTATTTATCTTAATATTAGAACTGCATATATTACTATTATAATGATTTTGATTTCCAAATACTATTAAAGGAATGACATTGGGAGAAACAATATAGTGGACTAGAATTATAAGTGATAACTTTTTTTTCAATATCATACTATGCTCTTAGAAATGGATTGTTTTTTGTTACGGTTAAAGTCGTTTTAATTGATAATTTGCACTATTTTTTGCAAAAATCAACTTGGAACTAATCAAATTTATTCGTATGGTTTATTGAATTAGTTTATTGGATTTTTTTAACTATATTAGAAAGGCATCACCCTATTAATTTGCATTTAAATATTAAGATTAACAAAATACAAAGCCATAAATAATTTGAATATTTTCAATTGCATTTATTATTTTTTCAGTTTTTGCTAAACACATTTAAATGCACAATTTTAGATTTATTAACGTGAGGTCAAAATTATTCATTTGAAAAAATAATTTCAAAGATATATATAAAATCTTTATATTTTTGAGTATTTTGTACTTTGAAACTCAAGGGAGATTAAGATAAAGTAGAAGTCTAGATGGTTCTTTTAGAGTTTATTTATATTCAAAATGTGATGTTTTCTTCGCACTCACGCACACACACACATACACACTAATGAGAAATTAATTTCAAATGCATATTTTTTATTATCTATGTGGGTTTTCACAATAAATATTTAAACATTCAACAATTCCATCCCCAACCCACATCTCTCTAATCCCTAAAAGTCCTTCTCCCCAAAAAATTATAATAAATGAAAAATTGATAATAAAAAAAGTTGTATTTAGTTCAAGTTCTAACTTACATAAGAAAAATATGTTAGGCCCCTCCTAACACTTTTTCTAAAAATATTCCCAAATAAGGACTCAATTTCCCAACTGGAGAAACATGAACAACTTATCCTTCACTAGTCACTTAAATTTCGGTATATAGTGCTTTACATGTCCATCCCCTTGAAACAAGTGTTGTCATCAGCACTTGATTAAGTCTAGGTGTTTCTACATGAGGAACGTAGTATTCAATCTCACCTCTTCTATTTCCAAGCTAATATTCCACTTGGTGAGGTACCTAGTAATTGCTATATTTCACAGTTACCCTATCTATGTGAAGGATTTTTTTAGGTTCTTTTATAAACTTCCCTTCTTTACCAATCCATGATAAAAATATTTTGGACTAGGATGTTGTCACCAATTTTTTTTTGTATACAAGAAACATGAAAGAATCCATGTATATGTAAAGATGAAGGAAACTCAAATTTGTAATCCATACTCCCAATCCTCTACAGCACATTACAACACATTATAGGGACCATATTCATTTAATGCTAATTTATTTTATATTCTATGGGGTATCTAGCAAACTAAGAATGCACTAATTTTCTACAATAGACACACACCTATATTATGGGTTACAACTCATATCAATACTATTTTGATTGTTAAAAAAGGAATAACACATCATGGTTTTCCGAGAAGTTGGAGAAATACTAATTAATAAAACAATCCCTTAGGTTTTCCTTGATAGTGAATACTACGGAATCAAGAACACATGGCTTAAGAGGGCTATTTTGCTTGAGGAAAACTATTGTTTTAGATTAAATGCTCAAATAGTTAGAAGATCCATTGATTATAATGGTCTTGTAGAAACTTGATATTTACTAATGGTTTCTTTATCTAGAGGAACTAGTAGACTCCAAATCTTTGTCATTGTATGTTAGTAATTTGTTGGATGCATTATGAACAATAGATACACCATATGAACTTACAACTTTTGGCAATTCAAATTCAATAAAAATATTTACAATTTGAAATGATCACATTCAATGAGATCTATAGAGTATTAAATCCAAAAGATGACACACTATCTAGGGAAGGTATACAAGATGAACGAGCGTACTTATGGCTTGAAGAAAGTATTTATGGGGCCTAATTTAGGACTATGTAATCTTTCATATGGTATACATGGTGCTAGATCTAATGTCATATTTAATAGCGATAAACATATTTATAGTCATAACCTAGTTCTCTATATGAAGACTTTGGAATATTGTATCTATGTCATTTTTCAAAATACGTGTGGTTTTTCTAATTTATTGATAAAATGACCTTTAATATTCATTTTGATCGCCATTTTAATATAGCAATTATAGTTTTTTAAACTACAAAATATTATTGTGTATTTGCACTTGAAAAATGAATTTGGTATTCTTCTCTCAACATAAAATGTTATTTTTTTTCTACAAATAAAGGAAGAATCAATAAGTGATAAAACCATCTTATAGCGAAATAATACTTATAACAAACAAATAACTATTGATAGTATTAATAAAATGTTAGATGCAAATGTAAGGCATGCACTTAGTAGCGACAACCACCATGATAGTTAACACCACTCAATAAACTTGTTTCCAAGAAAACAAAAATAACTTGTTCAAATCAAAATTCAATTTGTTGAGAGACTCAATTAGAAATCTATAAAAATATCATGAATATGGTGGAATAATGCATTAATAGTTAATGAAAAAATGGATTCAATATCCTTTAATATCGTTATTGTAATTTAATTATGCAATGTTAACCTATAAAATCTGATATACAAATCTGATATTTTCTATAGCATCAATTAAAAATAAATTTTATAGGATTTTAGCTTAAAAAGACTAAATCTCCGATGGACAAATACGCCTTTAAAGAAAACACATGTCTATTCTTTATGCACAATCTTCATGAAAAATTCTCCCACTTGTAGTGCCACTACTATAGCATGATCGAATGAACTGAGCCTTCATTACACATATGCCATCATGTTTGGGATTTGCCATCATGTTTGGGATTTGGTTCAAAGTGTGTAGGGAAGGTCAACACACTCTTCTCTTGTGCCTCAACATTTTTTTAGTGAATAATACATTTTTCCCAAATATTATTCTCCACTCATCGATCGCACAATAATTCACCCTACCACCTTATCTATGTGTTTTGATTGCTAATTCACATGGTTGAATATTTGCCATCTTTAGGGGAATATTCATGCGATTTCACTATTAGATGAAATCGTCTAATATGCTGAATAATCTCTTGGAAGATGATTATTTTCTATTTTCTCGAGCTGACATTGAGTTAGTGTCTAGTGTTAGGGATTGTGTGTTCATCTTTTTCTAAACATATGGGTCTAATGTTAGTGATCGTAAGAATCTATACTATTTGGTTGATCTATATGAGTCTCTTAATTGGATTCCTCCCACTCATATTTTCATTATTCTAGGTGTAACAATAAAGTATTTTGGCATCCCCTTTGGTGTGGGGATTTTTTTAAAAACTATGTGGGAATGGTGTCTAGATCACTTGCAAGGTAAAATGTTCTTATGTAAAAATAAATACCTTCCATTTATTGGGAAACAAACTATTGTGAATATAATCATATAGGTCTCACATATTTATTTTGTTTCATGTTGGATTCCAAGTTGGGATCAGTTTCATATATTGGGGAAGCTTCTACATTCATATGTGTGGACAAAGTATGGTGGGAAGCAATTCCTCCCTATGCTACCTTGGAACGTCTTCATTGTGCCCAAATATTAAGGAGGCTTAGGTGTTATTGATATTGCTAGCTAAGGTAACATATTAGATTCCAAATTGATGGCTTGGTGTTTGGAGGGAAGCCCCTCATGTCAAGTATTGTAGACACTTATTCTCATAACATAACATATTGGTAGGATTAGGGGATTGTTTGGGTTGTGTGATACAGGTTCATCCCCTCAATACTTCTAGGTCCCAAAATATTTTATTATCAAAGTATCGAGGTAGCATAAAGAAAGGTAGTAGGATTCATACAATAGAAGATGTCAAGTAGTTGGGAGATTAGTATTTGGAAAGAAGATTCATATGGAGTTGGAAGTTTTAGGACACATGTGTTCTATACATTGCTCAATTTCAAGGATAACGATTGATTAAGAAGAAGATATTTTAATGGAGGAATTTGTGGGATGCTAATAATTGATCTTGGAAGGACTAGAAATCCATTATTCATGAATGTTCCCTATGTTCTATAGAAAAACATATTCATATGGAGATTATCGGCCTTATTATACATAATGACCTTTTCAAAAGGAATAGGGACATCAGTGGCCCCTTTTGGTGTGATTAGGTCTAGATTTTTGGGCTCCCCTTGATTCATTATGATTCCGAGAGGTTGTACTTAATGATACGAGCTTATCGATGTTCTTAATTTAGGATGGGTGTTCACTACTGAAGAAATATGTTGGACCAATATTGCATAATGTGTGCTTTATTTGGGTTACATGGTTAGTGATCTATCAATACCTTTGTACCAAGGCATGATAAACAAAAAATGGTTTCTAAGATGCACTTGCACGTTCTTTCCTTAAGTTGGCAATGATAAAGTACCTCTTTCGGGAATGATCTTTTGCCAAGTCTTTTTGCGGCCTTTCTAGTCTAAGCATGCAACTGTTTTTGAAGATAAATGCTTTAGTATGATACTCACTTTGTCATGTTTGGAACTACTTAGTGATTTCAAAATTGTTTCTTCTTTGGAAACATTGGTGTAATTTTTTAAAATAAGATTATTTATTTATCTTCATTTTCCAACATTGAAAAGAGGTATATATATGTAATTGTAAGCTAAAGGATTTTTTCTAATAAAAAGGAGAAGGGATTGGATCGAAATGATAACTTGAATTTTATTATTGTTTCAATTTCTTTGAAAGAGAGAATATGAATGGTTTAGTACATTCCGTCTATTTTTGTTTCTCATTTTAAAATATGTGGAAGCCATAAACCATGGAATATGTGGAAGCGATTAACTTTGTACACACCCTCCTATTATTATACTGTTTTCTCTATTGTAATATCATATTTTAATATTACTTATCTTTAATTTATTATTTTCATATTATGTATAAATTACAATATTTATATATACTTTCCAACTTCGTTTATAACAGAATCTTAATTTTAGAGAAGAATTTTTGTTTGTCATAAAACTTTTATATCATTTTGTAAGTGTTATTTAGAGTATTAAAAATATACATACAAGTAGTTCTGTAAGTGTTATTTACAGTATTTAAAAAATATATACAGGTAATTATAAAATAGACAATGAATATGTTTGAAAGTCATTTTTGAAATTATTATATATATTATTATTTGTTCTTAGAAATATTGAATTTATTTTCATAAAAATGGTTTTATATTAAAAAAAAAAACTTAAGAGTATCAGAAGTATTTCATACTTCGCTTAAATTTTTAGATGGAAAAGCATTATACATTAGAACTTGATGTAGAAATAACATTCACAACAATTATTGTTATGAATAAAGAATATATGTTCAATGAGAACGTGTAATTTAATAAAATTTGGCATATGAAATACAATTTACTTGTATTTATTTTTAATTAAAATTATAAGAAATGTTATAGATGTATTTTTTATGGAGATAGTGTGATTAATGAATATTCATAATGGAGATGGCTTAACTTCTTAGGATGAAGGCTTGAACTTGTGATCTCTCTTGTATGAGAGAGTGTGCGCATGTCTTACCAATTGAGCTAACCCTTGGGGCTAGCTCAATTGGAAAAACCAAATTCCTTTTAAAAATAAATTATAATTATAAATATAAAACAAAAAAAATAAAAAACCATTATCTCATTTTAAACTATTAAAAATATATATCTAAATTAAAAAAATAACATTGTTGAATAAAAAAATTAATATTTACAAACTTTTTAGAAAATCCCATTAAAAACAATTGTAAAATGTCTATGTTTTAATTTAAAAAAAAAAATCAAAATGTAATTTAGCTTTCTAAATAAAAATTATATATATATTTAAAATAAAATTAAAATATACTTTAAAAAAATTAAAAAACAATGTATAAAAAATATTTGGAAAAAATCTAATATATGATTCTAGTACTATGAATTAAAAAAAATAATGTTAATTTCAATAACTCTATTAGTTAAAGTGTGAGTTTTGTTTGCTAGGGGATCCTAGTTCAATACCTTACTGTAATTTAGTTGGGAAGCTGGGTGATTATGATTCCTTAGATGCTCTTTTAGGCCAATGATTGAAATGCATGGTCCCATATATTTTTAAGAAAAAGAAAATTAATAATTTTTGAAATGAAAAAGGTTATTCATGATTTCCATAAATTGATAACTAATTTAAAATAAAAACATGTAAATATGGCATAACACATGTATTTGTGGGATTTTAAAGAATACCTTTAACTTGAATAGATATTAATAAATATATAGCAAAATTTTTTTGTTGAATCTACTTTCAATACATATTTCCAATTAGCAATTAACACAACTACTTAATTTATAAATTATAAACTAATGCAATCAATTTCAATTAATACAAATTCCCATAAAACATAATTTATAATTTAAACATTTACTTTATATAATGACAACTAATACCAATTAGCAATTAACACAACTACTTAATTTATAAATTATAAACTAATGCAATCAATTTCAATTAATACAAATTCCCAAAAAACATAATTTATAATTTAAACATTTACTTTATATAATGAAAACTAATAGATTAAGTATATTGTCAATCCACTCTTAGAAAAATAAGGCACTTGTCAATACAATTAAGGCAGAGCTCAAAGAAAAATAGGGCACGCAAGGAATTAAATTGTGCAGGAAGAAAAACCTTCAATAAATGCAGAATTTTGAAATATCGACCATATAATGAAATAAGTGGAGTGTCAACTCACCTAGCTATTGAAATCAAACGAGTCTGAAATCGCTAGGTTGATATTTTTTAAATACAATTCAGAATTCTTCTCTTTCCAGTTAAATTTATCCATTTCCATTTATATTACAGAGATGAAAACATAGTAGGAAATCACCACATCTTTCTAATTCACCCCCCCCAAAATTAAAAGACACTAAAATTAAAATAATAACATAAAGCTAATTCACCCCCCCCAAAATGAAATTCCTTTGATATTTAGTCAAATTTGATATTTGGCAAAACCAAGTGGACCTTAGATAAAAAGGAAGTAGCAGTATCTTCTTGCTCTAATGTAAATCCAGATAACATGAAATGCCCAGCGCTCTAAGAAATTGGCAAAGTCCTTGTAAATGAAGAACATGATTTTGCTCGGATTGCTCTTGCTCTCAGTTAGATTGTACCTGCTCAGAGAATTTGTAAGTAAGATTCTTTTAATCCTTTGCAGGTAATTAGATAAGAAGTCGTCTTGATCGCAGCTCCTAGCCGCCGGTCCAACCCCTTTTATTGCGATGTATTCTAAGACCACCATAGCAGCATTGTGCATGAGCAATGGATACACAATACATCCATAAGCCAGAATCTTGAAGGTCTTCTTTGATGAATCAATTCAAACCAAAAAGGGAGAGTTCCAATCAATCCATTTGGTTATGCAGCGAATGACAAAAACAGACAGATATACAAGTGTATAACTAAGAGAACCCATGGGATGATTGAGGTTATCACTGCATCTATATTTTTAGACATATCCAAGAGATGAAGGGATTGAACCATTCAGCGAAGCATTAGCAAGATTAAGAATTGTATAGTTATGCAAGGTTCCCGTGGTCTGTCCTATGTGAGAGCGCTTAAGATTTCTTGCTAATTCTGGGGATTGAAAAATGTTTAATTAGATCTTTAGATATCACATTCTAACTTATATTTGTAAATGTATAGTATTCCTACTCAAATTTACTGATTTTGTATCAAAAACTTAATTAACAAAAATGTGTTTTTTTTGTTGGCTTCCTAGTCTCTTCTAAATAGACTCTAAACCTAATCAAAATCTTAATTAGACTCTAAACTCAATAAAAAAATATAATTGATATCTATTAGATATTTCTGGCATTAGCTACAAATGCCACAGGTTATTTTTTATATTTCATTCTTTTTATAATTGTTAAACTTCAGCTACTAGTTATCCTTGCCTAGCTAAATGTTATGATCCACCTTGGCATTAGTTACAAGTTATTTTTTATATTTCTATTTTTTTATAATTGTTAAGCTAAAGTTATCCATGCCTAGCTAAATGTTATCACCCAGCTTCTTTCACTTATCTACACTTGTTCCATCCTCCTTCAATCTAGGAAAAGCATAGATGGTAGTTTACCCCAAAACTCTAAGATAGAAATGCCTATCCACATAATTAAACAACTTATTTTTACTAGATATCCCTTCTAAATACAACTTATTTTTATTTTTATTTTTTTTACATTCCCAAACTTCTAAAGCAAAATCCGAAATTTAAACCCATATATTATAACCACAATCAATTTTCATTAGAAATCCATGAATTGGATTCCAAACGTCACTACATAGTTTCAACCAAGAACATTATTCTCTCACAAAATTGCAGCAACTCAGTCCATCTTAGTCATCCCAACTACACAGGATTTAAAGACTAACAATTTTCTTATCTAATAACAACCAAATACACCTCCAAATGAAATAGGGCAGTATAGATCTAGTGCCCTCAAATTGGACGATCAAAACTGCAAAAATTGTCCTAAAACAATAAAGAAACAAGTTGTATGAACATGCCAAAATCATCAATTGATAGACAAAGAAAGAGTTCTCTTAAAAAATTACTATTTATTCCATGTAAAAATACAAAGTAACAAAAAAGTAATAGGTCCCTCCATCCATATTGAACCATTTGTCATGAACCATCAATGGATGAGTTAACTATACCACTATGCTAAATCTAGGAGGCCTCATACATCCATAACCAACCACATGAAAAACTCCATCTATCACTTCTCCCAACTCTTAGAAAACCTAAATTAATGATATCCCATTTCCATGAAAACAAAAATGTTAAATAAAATATCAACAGACATCCTAATATCTAGTATGAGAACACAAAAGTGTCCAAACACCATGGAGAAAGCTCATGACATACATACTAGCAATGCTCATCCATGAAGAAAGCTCATGAGATCCTAGTAGCACCATAAGATCCATCAAGCAAATAATCTAAAGTATCATCCATGAATAAAATATCTACCATCAATATTCGAAGGAATAAAATCTCCTTAAACTTATCACCTCTGATTGAATATTGAGATAAAAATCCCAAGTGGACATTTATACAAAATAGGGGTAACAACTAGAATTAGAGAATTTTGTTGAAGGAAATATATGGCTATTGGAATTCAATTTCCTATATCTCTAAATCATGGAGTTCACTCAGTAAACTTATCACATAGTACAGTTATTCACATGACATTAAAGAATATTCCTAACTTTTTTTTTAACATTCCCAAATATCTAAAGCAAAATCCCAAATTCAATCCCATATATTCTAACCACAATCAATTTTCAATATAAATCCAAATCAATTTTCAATATAAATCCATGAATTGGATTCCAAACGTCACTACATAGTTTCAACCAAGAACATTATTCTGTCACAAAATTGCATCAACTAAGTCCGAAACAAAACTATGGGACTTAAAGACTAACAATTTTCTTATCTAATAACAACAGACTATGGGAATTGATCTTGAAATTCCAGCAGACCATCCGTCGGTTTGGCCATGCCAACCACATGTGCCGAATCAGATCCTGTATTGGAAAACAAACCAAAAAAGCAATCAGAAACTACCAGTGGAAAAAACTTGTTAAAAACTATTGGGCAGTTGTGTACCTGTCATAAGAGCGCTACCTATGGGAACAAGTTCCGGTATTGCGTAGCTAGAATGGTAGGGAAAACGATTCACATGCCAGTTTTCCATAGGAGGGGATCGATTGGGCTGAACAGATCCGACCTGTAACCGTCAGTAAACGGGAGATCCAGAGACGGAAGTGAACCCATTTCCTTCAACTGTTCGCTCGAAAGATCCGACCTGTAACGGTGAGTAAACGGGAGACCTAGAGACGGAAGTGAACTCATGTCCTTCAACTGTTCGCTCGAAAGTTCCGTTGCGGAGTTGAACAGATCGGACTCCAAAGGGCATGGTAGAATATCCGTTGGATCGGAGGAATCGGCTAAATCGTTCTCAGTTGAAGAGGGAACTGAACTCATTTCCCTGAGTTCGCTCAAAAGTTCCATTAAAACATTTAATATGGCGGACTTGAACCGATCATCAAACTCCAATGGACATGGCATAATCTCTGTTGGACCAAAGGAATCGGCTAAATCGTTCTCGGATGAAGAGGGAACTGAACTCGTCGCCTTGAAGGGTTCGCCCGTTACAGGATAGAATAGGGCGGACTTGAACAGATCGGACTCCAAAGGGCATGATAGAATATCGGTGGGACCGATTAAGGATTCGGCTAAATCTTGCAGAGATGAATGCGGATGAGGAGGACAACCAGTTCCCCTCTGGCTTGTGGATAACCAGAGGGGAGGAGGAGCACAGCAGAAAGCCGACTCTAAGAAATTTGCTGAAGTATTTATGGGAAGTAAGGGAAGTGAGGAGTGGGGTAAGTAGCCGTATTCCTGCTCATGGCGGAACACCGTGTTTGGTTCGGTGGGAGTGTAGCTGTCCAAGCAACTAGATGGCGAAGGATTTGAATCAAAAAATGCATCGCATTTCTGAGGAGAGTACTTGCAACTAGATGGCGAAGGATTTCGATCCAAAAGTGCATCGCACTTCAGAGGAGAGTACTTGTCCGGGCCAGGTAATTCCAAGGCCTCGCACACTCCTTTTAGGCTTCTCTTATAGAGGAACCGGCGCAAACAATGCAGTAAAACAGCTCCCACAGTACCTACAATGATAAAGATGATGCCAACAAAACTCAAACCCATATTTGGAATGAAAGTTGCAAACCCTAACGCTAAGACATTTGTTGAAACAATTCACCATCGTATTTATAAGGCAACTAGGTTTTTGCGATCCAAACAAAAAGTAATTAAATAATGGAAGTTTTTTTTGGTACTGTATAAAAATAATAAAATAATGGTTGGATATTAATTATTATATCCGTAGATGTTTGTATCTTAGAATTTGGGGTGGATTACCATCTATATTTTTCCTAGATTGAAGGACAAGTGTACTATACATATTGATTTTATAATTGTCGTTCAAAATTCCAAATAAACAATAATAAAAAAAGAAGAAATAAGGTAACATAGCATGGAGAACAAGTAACAAATAACTTGTTCATGACACTTCACTTGTGATCTATGGATGTTCACGAGCACAAGTTAAGTGGCTATACTAGTAATACTAGCACAACCACAAGTAAAGTGGTGGGACCAATAGGTATAACCAACCACTTAGTTTTGTGGAGATGGCTCATTCTTCAACATAAGCTAAACATTAAACTAATTAATATAAATATTAAAGTAACATAAACATTAAATTAATTAATATAAACATAAAAAAATACCATTTAATAAACATACCCTTTTTCTTAACAACCCCTTAATTAAAGCTTATTTAAATCTTAATCAAGATGCATTTTAGCATAACAAAAGTATAATGACCATGAAATGAATTCCCACTCTACACTTGTTACACTTAGGTTAATCTTGTTGATCCACTCAAAAAAGTCCAAAATCTCACATAATATCTAAACACCTATCGGTGTAATAATTATATTATTACTATATTTACATTTGAATTAAAAATATAATTATAATAATAGAAAACTAGAATAATAAGAAAATAATAACATAAATGAGGGTAAATTCACCTTAGAAGTTAATAGTTTTGTTTTTATTTGATTTTGGGGCGTCACAAAAGGAATAAGTTATTTAGTGGACAAAATCAACATATGTTAATAAGTAGCTTTGTGCAAAAACTAAAACCATCCTTTCACCAACCTTGTTAACCTCCCTAAGTTCATGTTCACATCTAAAAATGAAGTGAAAAAAATAATTAATTTGATTCTTTTTTTTTTGTCCTAGTGGAGTGTAAACAGTTTAGTCATGATACATGTCATGTAGTCTCCTTATGGTGGCCTAGAGCCAAATGATGAAATTCAACTATAGTCTACACCCATGCTTTCACCAACCTAGTTAAACTCCCTAAGTTCATGATCAAATTTAAAATACTCAAATCTAAAAATGAAATGGTAAAAATAATTATTTTGACTCCTTTTATTTAGCCGTGTAAACACTTTGGACATGAAACATGTCATGTAATCTCCTTATGGCAGCTTAGAGTTAAATGATGGGATTCAAGTAGTGTGAAATTATTGTGATTCTAGTATGAAATTAAATAAATAACTCCACTTGTAAATGGTGTAAATATGTTGGTATGGATTCCTAGTATGTAGCATAAGGTCATGCCTCACAAATGAATGGCTAGACATGTGGGCTGGTCCAAGCTAATGCTTGCCACTCATGACATGTTAGTCACAATGGACTCCTGGAAAAACAGAAATTTGAACATCAAAAAGCAATATTAGAGCTACCTACACAACATTTTGGAATATGGCAAAAGAAGATGAAACGTAGACAATCAGAATACCTTCCGGAATATATAAATATTATTTATGGAAATTAAGTATAACTGCCAAAAAATGGGGTTCTCCTAAGGTTGGTATGTTATTTTTTTAAGAAAACATAATGAATATGTTTGTGTTAGTTCCCTCGTTCGGTATGCAAATGGTGGAATTTTGTGAAAAAAATTATATACAGTCGTAGATAAGAGGCCGTTCTAGTGCAACACTATTTTTCCATATTTATTTATAATAATTTTAATTTTTTTTAATTAAGGAAGCTAGCCAAGCCCTAAAATGACTAGGTCGAGTGTTAGTCCCCAACATCATGGTCTTAACATAATCAATAAACTTTTTTTTTTAGGATGTAGGTCTTTGTGTGTACTTGTGTGGGCTCTTTTCTATTTCCAAAATAGGTGAGCCAATCAAAAGTTATATACGAAATAAATAACCTACTGTTTGTATAAGATTGATGTCACTGCAATTGAAATTAATTAAAAAATAGGAACAAATAATAGATTTAATAAAAAATTACATATTTGAAATCTGCACACATAGTTCTACAAGTGTGTACAATTTCATTAGTAGTGGACGAGTGTAGCATACGCAGAATCATGCTCGAAACAAAAGAAGTTATAGAATAAGATGTATTTTGTCATAACACAATGTTTGGCAACCCGAACCTAAAACCATAGCACGCAAGTCATCCACCACGTTGGTTGGAAAGGAATTACCCGCCAAAACTTAAAAATTTAAATGGCATGTGCGCGTTGATTTAAATCGTGCGTACGTACTAATAGCGCGTATGCACCAATAGCACACACCCACCAACAGTGCATATGCGCTATTGAATGGATGAAGATGATGATGATGATGTTGATGATGAAGATGATGACCAAGATGATGATGATGAGGAGGAGGAGGAGGAGGAAGAGGGTGATGACGATGATGATGATGTGTAACATCCCAAAAATCACAAAAAATAAAAAAAAAATCAACGTAACATTAATTACTAAACTTGTTGTGCGGAAATGTAATAAATGCGTAATTATTCTTTTAAATATCATACTGAAAAATATATTATCATAAGGATCATGGTCATCTAACGGTTTATGACAATTGCGGAAAGTGTTTATATGACTCAAAGATGTTGTTGGATGTTTTCTTGCTTCAAGATTACGTACTTGACTTCTCATGAGTACTTATCATTACTTTGAAATGATGTCGATGCTTTATAGGTTCCCTTGCTATTGTTATTAATCATATGTGCTAACTATGTTCTTTTGTTTGTTGATGATGAAGGGGTCCTATGGACACCCCGAATCTTACTTATGTATTTGGCTAAAGCACTGAAACTTCTCTTTGCATATTACAGATAAGAGAAATGTTATCTCAACATAAAACAAGGCCCTAAATATCTTCTATTAGCCCTCAATGTTTAAAGAAGGATATATACTATGATTTAAATAGTTCCGATGAGATCTATCCTAGCTAAACTTGTAGTTCTTCCTCCAGTAGTTTGTGTATTTTCATAATAATCAATTCTCATAAATAGATAACTAATTTTTAAATCTTTTGCCTTGTACTGAATGATTGTGTAGTTTAATGGAACTTTGGTTTTGTAGTGTTAACTTCTTAGTATAAAACATGCATGCATTTATACAAACTCTATGCTTAGATGCTAACATTATAATACTAGGTCTAACCTTAATTCCTATGCACTAAATACATAGCCCATGTATTAATGTTAATATGCTGCCTTGTCATAGGTCTAAAGTTGGGACTATATCGTATAAGTGCTTGATCTAGAAATTCTTATCATAAAAAAATAGATCAATGTGACAAAAACTATACCTTATGATCTTTATTTCTATCCAAAGGTTGACAATAAACATTAAAACTTTAGTAGAATATAATATCTCTATGTTGTGATGTAGTAGTTATATCATATGGTAGGACCTTATCTAGGGACATGATTTTGATGTCAAAGAAATGTAACAACTTGGGTGACAAGCTATGTTTTGACTTTTGTTTAATCCTAACTATACCATAATATGATTGCAACTTCTAGCAATTCGAATCCTGACTTAAATAATACTTGTTGACAGGTATACAGTCCTTGGTAGATGTGATAAAGGAAGGTCACACGTATCCTTGGTTCGCGATGGTGGTTAACCTTTGGGCTACCCATACTATGGTAGCTTTACCATACTGGTAATATAATTTTTTAACCATATGGTTGCTCGATTCTTCAATGTGACACGTGGTCAAGGTGATGGTTCTTCGTACTCCCGATAGCTAGATTAATAAAGTGCAATAAAGGTCTTCTCGGTGGAATTCCTAATGGCATCCTACAAGTCTAGACTTCACATGGTTTTTCATTGGGATTTTTGCTAGCCCTAACTGCTTGGGCTTACCTCGACGAGAGCATAACCACTGCATTCATTTGACAAGGGAGGGGTTTGGAGAGACCGACAGGCTGTGAAAATGTAGGGTTTATAGTGTTGTTTTAGGAGGACCCTCAACAGGGTTCGATACCATGACCTTCAACTTGTAGGTTCTTCCACAATGAACTCTCAGAGTGTTTTTCTCATTCGCTGAGTTTGCTAGGAAATTTGGTTCTGGTTCTTGTCAACGTGGTCATGTTAATTTTTAAATACGCAGATTCTTTTGCAAGGTAAGATACCAAGCTCGAAACCTGTTACTTCTATTAGTTCCTTAACTTTACTGTTGCTGCTATTTCTTTTCTTGAACATTCTAAGATACTCCTTTATCCATACTTTACTTTTCGTGATAGGTGCTCTTCGTCTCTGGCTTTCCATGCTTGAGTTTGAGTGTTGGCAACTGTGTTGGAACTGGTAAGCTTCGGTGGTTTCCTTGATGGCTTCGGCTTGGTGACTATTGGTTCCTCTTAGGTTCTTAGCCGAGACTTCGTTTGAAATGTAAGGCTATGGAAGGTGACCACCGTTGTGATGTTTGTGATCCGACTTGAAGCGTGGGGAGGATGAAACCCTCAACCCACTTCAGATTTAAGCCTGTAATGTCTCTCTGCGTAGATATTTTTTAAATGATTGTAAGAAAATCGAGAGGGTTTAACCCTCGGCTATTCTGGTTTAACAAAGATTTTGGTTCCTTTATCTTCATGATGTTTACATGTGTTGAAAACTGAGAGGGATGCTCCAGAGTATGTGATAATTTAATGTTTTTGCCTATGAAATCTTGTGTGTTAAAGATGGCTGAGAGCCAAAGGTTTAAACCTTGTGTTGTGCATTAAAAACCGTGAACTTGTTTGGTTTAGCTGGTAGCTTTGAAAGTTCTTGAGAAGTCGAACCTTAAAAATGAGACTTATTCTTGTTTATCTATTTGGTTTCGATACAGTCTATGGTTATACTAAGAATGTAATACTACAATGTTGATGTTGATGCAAAAATATTATTTTGTCTAAAGTTAGGCTTGGTGCACGTTATATGATGTTGTTTGTTCTCGTCAATGTTTGAACCTGGGCAAAATAAGTTAGTGTTTTTTAGAAAGTGAAAATAGTATTTTGATTCTCTTAGGGTTTTTGATGAAACCTGTCGATATAGCAAAGAGACCTTTATATAGTTGAATTCTACCTTGTAGCTTCTATGTGATACGTTAAGTATTTATTGTGTATGATATGAAAATCTAGGGTTCTAGCCAAAGATGTATTTGTCCAAACAGAGTTATTTTTGTTTGCATAAATGTTTTCAATTCAGTACTATTGGTAACGTTTGACAGTAGAAAAAATTATAGAAGTCCTAAACAGTTTCGAATGGATAAATAAAAGAAAATCTTATGCAGAGGTTAGGAAAACATAGAAATGTTAAACCCTTTTTTTGTTTTAGACCTCTTGCTATAAAAAGTAGAGATAATACAAGTTCAGAATAATTAGATATTCTATGTTTGATTTACAGCTACTTAAATTTTCATAAGTATTGATAAAAGGCTAAGTATAGTTTAAATACCAAAGGTATAAAAGGAAATGACAGAGAAGTGAATAGTATCTAACTACCATATGGACACAATTGATCCCACACTAAAACCCTAGGTTTTGTGTAGATGGAAAAGTGTTTTAATTCTATTACTATAATACATTATGATGTTTTGCATAAAGTAAATGTCTATTATGTTTTTCTAAAAAACTAAACATAAAATAATTTGTATAGCAGAATATAACAGATAAGGACAATTTGAAATAAAACATAGCAGGGTAGATTATGCATTCAATGTGTTCACTACTTTATCATTCATCTAATTTAATATTCCCTCCCTGTACTAGAGTACAATACAGAAAAAAGTATGGGGAAAACTACAGTGGAGGTATTTTATCAATCCTTATATTTATTCAACAGTTTACATAATCCTAAATAGAGCAGAAAATCACACTTTTACTTTTGTATAATATTAACTATCAGTTTTTAAACTAATGAATACTAAATCAATAATTAGAAAAACAATCTAACTACTTAGGAGCTGAAATAAAAAGTAGAACCTGTAACTGTAGATAGGCTGGACATACACCCAAGGAGTCCTGTTCCTCCCAACCTTCTCAGGAAGAAGCAGCCAATCTACTTTCCTCCTTTGGACCCCCGAGCCTAATTACTGAACCACTAGGTAGAAGACATTGTGTAGAAGCAAGGCACTTAATTTTGTATAACCAGCCATCAATAGAGACTTTCCAAAACCTCAATCTCTACACTCAGCAGTATAAGCTCTGCACTCAGCAGTAAAAACAGGGCAGACTTACACCATGATAAAAAACATAGCATTTCTCCTCATCGAATCTTTTATGTGCATATAGAAGAACCACAAGGTAAGTTTCCTCGTCAGGAAAAGTGATGAACCTCAGTCCACAATTCAATGGCTCTTAAAAAGATTTCCTACGTCTTTAGTGGTCAGTTTTCAATAAATGAGCCTCAAGCTCCAATCCCATCTTTCAGGGTACTATGACCACAATTCAAGGGAGTTGTCCCATACCAACAGCTAGTTACTTGCCTCATGATGCTGCCACTTGTCCATTTCCTTCTAGCCCAGATTCCATTCCACCTAGTGGGTAAGTAAACACTCTTTCTACAATTCTCCTTGGGTTAGTGTCTCCTATTTTATTTATTTAAATAATAATATTGTGCAATTACAGTCATCCTCAGACACTTGTCCAAATATAAAACTTTACAATAAAAGTTAAGATAATGTTTTCTTCAAACATAAAATGTTTTTAGCAAAGGGGTATGTTACATGATGATGATGATGATGATGATGATGATGATCTTGATGATGAAGATGATGACCAGGATGATGGTGAGGATGAGGATGAGGATGAGGAAGTGGGTTATAACGATGATGATCATCATCATCATCATATTCACCATCATCAGCATCATCATCTTCATCTTTGCACTCATCTTCATCCTCATCCATCATCTTCATCATCATCATCATCTTCATCATCATCTTCGTCATCATCATCATTATCAATCATGATGATGAAGAAGATGATGATGACGAAGAAGATGATAATGATGATGATGATGAAGATGATGATGATGATGACGAAGATCATTATCAATGATGATGATGATGAAGATGATGATGATGAAGATGATGATGATGATGAAGACGATGATGATGATGTTGATGATGATGATGATGATGATGATGATGTTGATGATGAAGATGATGGCTAAGATGATGATGATGATGATGATGAGGATGGGGATGATGACGAGGAAGTGGGTGATAACGATGATGATGATGATGGAGATGATGATGACGAGGATAATGACGACGATGTTGATGATGAGGATGAGGATGATGATGTTGATGCTGATGATGACGAAGATGATGATGATGATGATAAACGATGATGATGATAATGATCATATTCATCATCATCTTCATACTCATTTTCATCATCATCCATCATCTTCATTGTCATCATCATCATCGTCGTCATCATCAAGATGATGATGACGATGATGATGATGTTGATGATGTTGATGATGATGATGAAGAGGAAGAGGGTGATGATGATGATGATGATGGACATGATGAGTATGATGATGATGATGATGATGATGATGATGATGACGACGATGATGATGATGTTGACGATGAAGATGATGACCAATATGATGATGATGAGGATGATGATGAGGAAGTGGGTGATAACGATGATCATCATCATCATCATCATCATATTCGTCATCATCAGCATCATCATCTTCATCTTCGTTCTCATCTTCATCATCATCATCATTGATAATGATGATGATGACGAAGATGATGATGATGATGTCATCATTGATAATGATGATGATGACAAAGATGATGATGATCATGATGATGAAGATGATGGATGATGATGAAGATGATGATGATGGCATTGATGATGATGATGATGATGATGATGATGATGTTCATGATGAAGAGGATGATGACGATGATGAGGATGATGATGGTGAGGATGATGATGATGGTGACGACGATGACGAAGATGATTATGATGATGATGATGAGGAGGAGGATGAGGACGATGATCATATTTAACATCATCAACATCATCATCTTCATCTTCATACTCATCTTCATCATCATCCATCATCTTCATCATTGTTGTATTCAATTAGAGAGTATAAGCACACACACACAGATATCAAGAAAATAGAGATGAGTCGAATGCATCCAACTGGTTATATTCAGCTTGATGGTATTATTTATACATCTTTATATATGTTTTGAGCGGTTACACCTGCTCCAACTACTTCCTTAACTATACTATTACATAATTAACTAATGACAATTAAGGATCTCGAAGGGTCCCCTCCAACATCTTCCCCACTTCAAAATCTTTCTTTGTACCGAAGAAAACATTAACAACCATGAAATGCGATTCCTTTAGTATGTGTCAATAGTCAGGTAGTGGTCATTCGAGCCGCTTACCCCTTTCACCTTCCTATCGGATTCATCTTCCACGGTCCAAGGGCTTGTGGGCTTCCACGCTCTTCCATTTCACCAACTCACCAACTGCCTAAAAAACATCTGAAATGATATTGAATAGATGTTTATGTGTGTCAGTACTGGGGGGCTTGATCAATTTACGTGTTCTTTTTTCATTATTAGCATTAAGCGCTATCTCTATGTGGTATAGACATCTATTGCTTGAATACGGTATTCGTTGACAGCTTATGTCATGAGGCTTCCTGCAAGTTTTGAATGTGTCGCTGCTACTCGTGGTCGATACCGATTGATATTGGTTGACTTGACTCGACATGACTTACTAAGTCGCCTAGAGACCAACTGAATTACAAAATTATCATACAAAAAGGTCGTCAAACTCGAGCACTTACAATATCGACAAATGACCTGATTATTTTGAGTTTCAACCACTTTTAGTACCGACCATTTACAACCGATCAAAATAGTACAATTCTATCAACCGTATTATATCGACCATTGAAAGTTGTCAACTATATTATATCGATCATTGAAAGCTTCGACCACAATTACAAATATATATAAAATTTCGTCGACTGCAAGACCAATACTATCGACCAAAAACATTTGTCATCATTACCAAAAGACAATCTGTATTGGAAAAAAAATTATGACAACCCAAAAATATTTATAAAATACCAAGACTGAAGAAATTCTTGCAACCTTTTTGTAAGCAACAATATTGAAATTGATGGAAATACTTTCTGATGTTCAGTCGATTGCATGCTTCTGTCAGTATACTTGGTGGTAGATGTTAAAACTTAGCAGAACAAGCTACACCACATCATCGGCCAACCTCTTGCGCCATGAAAATATGCGTCAACCAATATATATGACTTATGGTCAATGGGTCGACAACTTGACTGGTCAATAAAACAACCGCATTAATTGCTACTTGGGTCAAGACGCCACTATAGCCGACAAGTAGTTTGGAAAAAAGAATCGATGAACAATGGTCGGCCTCGGAATAGGCGTATGAAGTGGTCAGCTATCTTGCTCGCTCGACAAGTTCACACAGTGGCAGTGGTGTGCTAGCTCACGGAATATAGTATAATTGGATGCGGGGATTTGTCGATAGAAAATAGATATTAGGCCGCAATTTAGCAATATCTTCTTTGTAACTTTTTTTTGGCACCTAACCAAGTCGACGGCTAAGATCATTTATGGAATGTGTATATAACCGAGCAAATCAGCCTCTTGAGCACAATGCGTCCGACATGTTGCTATCCAAACGGTTGTGAGTTGGAATAGTTCCAAAGCCGACAGATGATTTCCATAGTCGAATATACTATTGTAGTCGGGTGGTTCCTCCGGTGGAGACAACTTCTGGTTGATTTTGATTGACGGAGGAACACAAATCTAGTCAATAATCAACTATTGGTGGCTTCTTTGGTCGACAGCTGGTCGATGCTCAATTGATGGGCTCCAAATCGATGGAGTACTTGATCGTTGGTTCTGGTCGAAAAGGTTTTTGCGAAATTCAATGGTGGAAAAACCACTAGTCAGTGTGCCCATGCGGTCGACGGTTGTATTGTTCTAGAAAGAATTAACATATGTGCACAGCAATAGTCCAATGAAGTGGTCAATTGATATGCTAATCAAACAAGAGATTAAGTTAACATGTCGATGTAGATACTCAACGGGATGAATGCTTTAAACAAAACTATAAGCTGAAACTGTTGGTCAAATAGATATAGTTGACAATGTCCCTTATTTTCACATCTTGGACCACTCCATTAGTTGCATCACTCTTTGATGCCCCATCTAATATAACAATGAACTTGAATTGCACCAAAAGGCAGTATGTAAATTTTCT